>CM020013.1:17496326-18746326 GCA_009771035.1 Lupinus albus | reverse complement strand
AGAAGATGTTATTCTTCAACCACAATGGCGCCGACAAAACCCAACAATCCTTTCTTCTTCTTCTTCTTCTTCAGAGCTGTCTCTTCAACCCGAATGGAGAAGGCGAGGATCCAATTCAAGGAACCAAACTTATACTACAATTCTTAATCCCCACCTTCTCAATTCTAATTCTTCATTCCAATACGGTAATCCCTACTATTCTTCTTCTTCTTCTTCCTCTACTCATATTTTCAAATATATTTCTTCTATCTTTTTTTCCCTTCTTCTTTCAGATTCTGCACTTCCCAACATAGAAGCATTACACATATCGAAGCAATTACCTACTTCATTTCCCACCCCCGAAAAGAAGGGCAAAGTCTCACCCATTCCAAGACCTGATAATGGTGGCACTTCATCAATTCTAACTACCAAACTTCGTGTCAATCATTTCCCTCTTAACTTCAACCCAGACACTACAATCATGCATTATAATATTGCTGTTAAACCCATCTCTTCCTCTAACCATAACCGTCCTAAACAATTATCCAAGTCCGATTTCATCATTATCAGAGAAAATTTGTTTTCTCGTGATCCTCACAGATTACCATTGGAAATGACTGCACATGATGGTGCCAAAAATATCTATAGTGCTGTAACTTTGCCACAAGAAACTTTTACTGTGTACATTTCTGAAGGAGAGGATGAAAAGAGTGGTTTTTACAATGTTACTATAACACTTGTTAATACACTCAAGTTTCGCAAGTTAATCGATTATCTTAGCGGCTATACTCTTTCAATCCCTAGAGATATTTTACAAGGGATGGATGTGGTGATGAAGGAGAATCCAGCTAGGCGTGCAGTTTCGATGGGACGGCATTTCTATCCCATGGATCCTCCTTTGGTGATGAAGGATCTTCACCATGGTATAATTGCTGTTGGGGGGTTTCATCATAGTTTAAAGCCTACATCACAGGGTTTGTCCTTGTGTGTAGATTACTCGGTGTTGGCATTCCGAAAGCGAATGTCGGTTTTGAACTTCTTGTATGAACATATTGATGGCTTTAACTTGAATGAATTTGATTGCTTTAGGAAACGTGTTGAGGAGGCACTTATTGGATTGAAGGTTAATGTGACTCATCGGAAATCCAACCGGAAATATGTTATTGGGAGATTAACACCTGTGAATACAAGGTATGTCACTTTCCCCAATGACAATGCCAAGGGATGGATTGTCGCAAAGGATGTTAGCATTCTTAGCTTTTTTAGAGACAAATATGGCAAGGATATTGTACACAAAGATATTCCTTGTTTAGATTTAGGGAAAGGCAGGAAGAAGAACTATGTACCTATGGAATTCTGTATTTTAGTTGATGATCAAAGATATCCGAAGGAGCGTTTGGATGGGTTTGCTGGGAAAACATTGAAAGCTATGTCACTAGCTCACCCAAATGAGAGGGAGAGTGCCATACAGAAGATGGTGCAGTCAAGTGATGGTCCTTGCGGGTAAGGAGAATATTGTTTCGGTTGTAACATTTATCAATGTGGGGCCTTTTTGAACTTGATCACTCATCGTAAGTCACATTCAAATCATGTATTAATTAAATATGTTGACTCAACTGTGCTAAAATGCTATAGCCTTAGCATATATGTAGAAGCAGTAAGCACACACTTTTTTTGGTATTCATTGCTAATAGGTGGACGTTCAAGTTTATTACCCTTTTATTTTTGCTTATGGGCATGCTGGAAGTTATGATAGTTGGAATGTATGTAATATAAGCATGTGCCGTTTCTCTTATTGGTTTACTCATTTAATTTTTGTGGATATATTTCTGATTATTTAATTGGTCCATGGTTGTCTAGTTTGTTAGAGACATTTTGATTTGCACCTCCTTTATCTGCAGTGGCGGTGTTATTCAAAATTTTGGAATGAGTGTCAGCATGAACATGACATCCGTTGTGGGACGTGTCATTGGCCCCCCAGAATTGAAGCTAGGTGATCCAAATGGCAAGATTATCAAGATAACAGTGGATATGGAGAAATGCAACTGGAACCTTGTTGGAAGATCAATGGTGGAAGGCAAACCAGTTGAGCGTTGGGGCATTCTTGATTTCACCAGTTTTGGGTCTTATAGACACAAATTGAAAGTCAATGAATTCGTTCAAAATATTATTGGCAAATACAAAAAGTTGGGTATAGACATGCGAGAGCCCATTTGGTATGAAGAATCTTCAATGCAGATACTTGCAAGCAATGATTTGCTATCTGACTTACTTCAAAAAATCAACAACATTTGTAAATACAACCAAGGTCCCCTGCAATTTCTTCTCTGTGTAATGAGTAAAAGAAGTCCAGGTTACAAGTACCTCAAGTGGATTTCTGAGACCAAAGTTGGTATAGTGACACAATGTTGCTTGTCTAATAGTGCTAATGAAGGGGATGACCTATTTTTTACTAATCTGTCTCTTAAGATCAATGCCAAGCTTGGAGGCAGTAATGTGGAGCTTAGTAATCGGCTCCCTTACTTTGAGGGTGAAGGACATGTTATGTTTGTCGGAGCTGATGTCAATCACCCTGGTTCTCGGGACACCAGGAGTCCATCAATTGTCGCGGTGGTTGCAACTGTTAATTGGCCAGCTGCAAATCGTTATGCAGCACGTGTTTGCCCTCAGTACAATCGGTGTGAGAAAATATTGAACTTCGGGCAGATTTGCCTTGAGCTTGTTGCATGTTATAGGAGGAAAAATGGAGTTAGGCCAGAAAAAATAGTTGTTTTTCGTGATGGAGTCAGTGAATATGAGTTTGATATGGTTCTTAATGAAGAGCTACTAGATCTGAAGACAGCATTCGAAAGGTCAAATTACTACCCAACCATCACTGTTATTGTAGCACAAAAGCGACATCAAACACGATTCTTTCCAGAGGGTTGGAGGGATGGGTCTTCCACTGGCAATATTTTACCTGGAACAGTTGTGGACACAAAAGTTACACACCCTTTTGAGTTTGACTTTTACCTTTGTAGTTACTATGGAAGCCTAGGCACAAGCAAGCCCACTCACTACCATGTCCTATGGGATGAGCACAAGTTTACATCTGATGAATTGCAGAAGCTCATATATGAGATGTGCTTCACCTTTGCAAGGTGCACTAAACCTGTATCTTTAGTACCTCCAGTATACTATGCCGACCTTGCTGCTTATAGAGGACGCTTATACCATGAAGCAAGGAATGGGACTCTGAAATCAGCAGCATCTTCATCTTCTAAAGGTTCTTCATCGGTTTCATCAATTGCTTCATTTGAACAGGGATTTTATAGGCTGCATGCTGACCTGGAAAATATAATGTTCTTCATCTAAAGGAAGAACTCACAGCTTCTCTCCATATTCCACACCTTTATTGGGTCTAACTGCGTTTTCTGCTCAAAATAGTGAAGAAAGTTTGTGTACAGCATCTAATGGCTCACGAGTCCTGGAAACTGTCTTGTGTGCTCTATGACATCAGACTTGCCATAGTGAAATTCTTTATGGGTTGTATGTTCAGCACACAATGGCAGGGGAACAAACATTAATTTTGAGTATCAATGTGCTTCCATTTCTTTTTCTTTTTTCCCTTCATTTGATATATAATATATAAAATTAAAATCCCCTCATAACTTAATGATCAATAGACTTCTGTCCTAGTCTCTTTGGAGGGCATTCTTGGTTCCTTCGTTGGTTGCAGCTTTGAAGAATTTTGTTGGGGTTGATAGAAAAATTGTATTTGTCTGCCTAATTAGAAACGTTTTCCATCTATTGAAGTTTTGGGAGTAGAAAGGAGGTTAAGGCGTTTAGAATTGTGCCTTTTTGCTGGAGTGAGTTATGTTTGACTTAATAGTAGTTAACTTGGGGGATAGGCTTCAGTTCCATGCCTCTTTATGTATATCAGATCATGGAGTTTGATATGCTACTCAATATAAAATCAAATTCAAAGCCCCATCACAACATTTATTCTTAAATAAGAGAAAAATATATATGGACCGACAATGTAAGAGTTTTTTTACACTGTCACTATATTATCCATTATTCACATTTAATCATTCAAAACAAATAATACGAATAAATGGTGAATAATATAGTGATTGTGTATAAATCTTTATACCGACAATATATAGAAATTATACTCTTAAAATAATGTCATAATAATATATTAAGAAGGGAAACATATAACAAGTATCCTAGAATGACTTGAAAAGCATCAATCAATAGTTTCATGTCTGTCTCAGCGCACAATTGAGTAGTAAATTACAAACAAAATTTTAAATTTATAAAATACACACACATGCATGCAAAAAGAAAGTCTTGTTTGTTCATAAAATATAAAACGTTTAAGGTAATATTTTGCGTGTGAATAGTTTTGTCCTCTTTTGTAGTAAAACTCAGAATATTCTAGTACTTTTAATCCCACGTCATGTAATGTCTTTTGTTCAATCTCCTTTTAACACTTCTGCTAGATTCAGCCTAAATCTGGCTTCAGAATTTGTTTGGTCAAAAGGAGACAGTTGGCATTTTGGGGTGACAATATATAAATGATACCATATTATTTGTATGCTTTTCAGCTTTGCAATGGTTAAAAGATAACAAATAAAAAAGCTTGCTCACTGAACAACTATATGAAGATAAAATCTTGTTTAATATGATTGAATTATACTAACTAGTAACTACCATATAACTAGATATCACAGAAACCCCATACACATCCCTACAGTATACATATAAGAACTTGTCTCTCCTAGTATACAACTCATGATTTTACAGGCCTTAATAAGCTTCATCAGAGTCATATTCAGTTTCACTTTCAATTTCTGAATATGTTTCACCTTCAGCTTCAGAATTTGTGTCACTTTCATTTTCAGAATGTTCTTCTGAGTTGAATGCGATGTTCATCTCTTTGGTAACTAACTCGCATAGGTCCCTCCTATTGCAATTTCTGAAAGCATCTATAATAGCCTTGAACATTGATTTACTTGGTTCCATCTCTCCATATTGTAGTTGACTAAACATCCTTTTCACCCCTTCAACCATGCCAGCTTTTCCATAACAAAATACAAGATTAATATCAGTTACAAAGTCTGGTTCCACATGCTCATCCTTCATTTTCATGTATATATTCAAGGCCTTATTAATATCACCAGCTGCAGCATATGCATAGATCGCCACATTATACGCAGAGGAGTCAAGATCAACATCAGATTCTATGAAAGTTTGAACAGATTCGAGCGCCAAAGCATGCATACCAACTAAAGAGTACAAAGCAGTAAAGGCTGCTTGCCGTGCATAAGGTTTCCCCTCTTTGTAAGACGACTCTAACTGTTCCACTGCTTCAATAGCAAACCCTCCCTTCTTTAATACAGTGAGTAAAACTCTGAAAGTTCCATCATTTGGCAAGAACTTCTGAGATATCATCTGATGTATTAATTCAGCACACTCGTATAGTTGGCCACTAGTGGCATAACACACTAGTACCTTATTGTATGAAACACAATCCCTCAGTAAACCAGACATTTTCATCTCCTCCGCAAGCTCCATGGCCTCGTCAATCAGGCCCACGCCTCGATAAAGAAACATCATTGTTGCATATGAAATCCCATCTGCCCAACCTTTTACTCTCAAATTATCAAAAGCTAACTTGGCTTCAGATACCAAACCAAGATCTGCAAAGAGACTGATCATACTATTACATGCAATTAAATCGACACCCCCTTCCATGTTCTGCATCTGCTGAAAGATGGCTTTTGCTCCTTCCAAGTTCCCAACCTTACAATAAGACTTTAGTAAAGATGTTAATACAACTAGATTTGCTGACAACCCAAATTCTTCCATCATGTGGAAGTACTCAAGTGCCTCATCAAGACTACCATGTTCTGCAAACCCATTTATTAAAGATCCATACACAATCTCATTTGGTTTTACTCCAGCTCTTAGCATTTCCTGGTATACACTGACTGCATCGGAAAGCTGACCAAGGTGAGCATAGCGTCCAATAACAGCAGAAAAAGTTTGACAATGTGGCTTAAACCCCATTTCCTGCATTTCAACCATGAGGGCCCTTGCTTGGTCCAATAATTCAGCACCAGATAACATTTGAATTAGAGAATTATAAGTGCAATCGTCAGGCCAAATCCCACGATTTTTCATAACTTTGAAGAGAGAAACAGCTTCGTCATAAAGTTTTGCTTTACCATATGCTTTGATCATGACATTGTATTCTATAACATCATCCCTTGTCTTTCCTGATGTGTCTCTTTCCCTATAAAAGATATTCTCCGCTTGAGCTAAAAATCCCTTTTCGGCAAACACATCAATAATTGCAGCACATATAGTCGATGATGGTTCCCTATTCAATTGAAACTTCTGAAGAAAGTCATTTGCTTTATCAAAAGCCTCTTCATTGAGATACATCTTCACAATACCAGGAAGAGAATGCTCATCAACAGAAACATGAGATTTCTCCATTTCATTAAGTAAATCTTCCACAGCTTGAACCATATTGTTTGCACATAATGCAGCAAGAAGAGCTCTGTGAGTTACAACATCAGGGAAGAGCCCAGCCTCTCTAATCCTTCTAAAACAACTAAGGGCAGCATCAATATTCCCAGCATCAGCATACAAAGACAACAGAATATTATAAGTTTTTGTATCAGGGGATATACCTTTTTCCTCCATTTTAACAAGCAAAGATTCAGCTTCCTCCAAATTACCATGACTTCCACAAACAAAGATCATAGTATTAAAAGTGATGGTATCTGCTGCCACTCCAGATTTTAACATATCTGCAAAGACATCAGCAGCATCCTTCAGCCGCCCGGCCTTGCCATACAAATCTATCATTGTGTTGTAAGTAGAAGTTAGCCGAGGTTTCCTGGGAGCATTCTCCATATTCGATAAACTCATAATATCAGAAGCAGGAATTCTTCCACCAGTCTTAAAAAGCTCAGTGGAAAGAAAATGCTTGAAACTAATAGGCATCAATCGAGAATCATTCTTATCAAGGGTCAAGGAATCCAAATCAAGATCATCTAACTCAACCCTCCCAACACACCAATCCTTGAAAAACTTATCTGCCCTATCGAACTCACCAACATCCTTCAAGACCTTAACAACAGTACTCATTGTAACCTCATCAGGGAAATACCCCCTCATTCTCATATGCTTAATCCACAAAAGGGATTCTTTTACGAGACCGGCTTTTCCATACACATCAACAAGCATACTATAAGTGTTGTTAGTAGGCGAAACACCGATCTTCGCCATCTCTACCCAACACAGCCTCAATCGGTCCCATTGTTGAGCTTTACCAAGAGCTCTAAGCACCACATTATAGTGAATGACATTAGGAACATAGTCTTCATGTGACTTAAACCATTCAAAAACCCTAACAACTCTTTCCCATTTTCTCTGTTCTTTAAGAATAATAGTGATTTCCTTTGGACCTAGTTTCTCATTAAATGAATCAAGGGCACTTTCAACATCATCAGTTAACTCTAATGACCTCAAAATTGAAGGCAAAAGACCACCATAACTTTTCTTCTTCTTTCTATTACTACTACTACTACTACTACCCTTTATGGAAGAAGATGAAGAATAAGATTTGGTGGGCAAAGTTAGAGTCTTTGAATGACAATGAAGACGGAAACAATGCGACCTTATGTTGGGGAGGGGCAAGTGACCCAAATAAGATTTTGTGGAAATTTGAGTGAGAAAAGTATAAGAGAAGGAAGATGAAGAAGAAAGAGAACTTACACCCAATATATTTTCTGCATATGACATGTTTGATGAAATGTGTGTGTGGGTGAAGCAGAAACCTGAATGAGGAATAGAGATGAACTTGTATGTACAAAACACTATGAACAACTGAAAACGTTTTTTATGTTTCCTTCTTCATCACAAAATTATCTTTCAAAGTATCTATATATTTTTAATCACACCTTTTTATAATGGATAAGAAATTTTAAATATAATTTTAGATTTTGGAAACATAACTATCAAAAAGTAACACACTTTTTATTCACATAAACTTATTCTTTATAATTTATTGAGAATGTATGATATATTTATACCAAATGTAAATTAGCTATTATTTATTTATTATGTTTGATACTTATAATAATTATTATAAAATTGATAAAAAAAGTTATTAGCAAAATGGAAGCTATGAAACATTGACACACGTTGCATGTTGACTTTTATAGCTTAAGAAAATTTTGAATCAGCGGTGAAACCAGATAATAACGCAGAGGAATGAACAAAATGGGTATGTTGATCAGTGTAAAAAGGGATGAACTTGTTTAGACAAAAAGAATATTCCAGTGTGGAATGTGGATGAGGGCTCCCAAAGAAATCGAAAAAACAAAATATATTACTTTATGTAATGATATTTTTATGCTTGAAATTAAGAGTAAAGATATCAATTTTCTCTCCAGTAATGATGATCGGTACGATCTAACACAGTGTATAATCTTAAAAATGTAAAACATGAATATGATATATATTTATCATATAAATTATAAATCATTATTAAATGTTGTTTATTGTTTTAAGGTAGTTTTGACTTTTGATAGGTATAGGCCGTGGTGGTGTTTGTTGAGTTAATGAAGAGACAAATGATATTTTTATACTTAGCTTAAGAGTGAAAATGTTATTACATGTGTAAATAGAAACACATAATTGTCTTTTTATTTTACTTAATTTTATACATCACTTGACTCTCCATTAATGGAGAGGATCTCGTACCGGTTGTTTGTTGGTGCACCAATGTTTTGGGCTTTTGGCCTCTTATGAATTGTTACTTGAAGAAAGTCTCATCATTAAGTCTTTTTAATTGAATTGCATGCACGGAAAGCTAAGAAGATCACTGAATGTATGACCAACAACTAGAATCAAATTTAAATTTTTGAACATCACAATTCCATAATTACTATGGTCAAAGTCAAGGTTTTACTGCAATGAAGAACTATTGAGGATAAAATATGGTCGCACAGACCAACAAAACAAGAACTTAGGTTGATTATGATGATTTCTTAAATATTTTTTAATGTGGAAATGCAGAATTGATCATTGCTATAGGACTTTACTATGTGACAAATCAAGTTGGAGTGTTCATATTTTAATACGGTATATGAGCACTCTATTTTGTTTGAATATATGAATTTTGGCAGGAACACAAATGCAACAGATGCTTCTTAAGGATGGTGGATATGAGACATCGCAGAGAAAGGACTAATTAAGATGTTCTTCTTATATGGATATGAGATTGCACAAGTCTACTTATGGTAACAGTTTGTACAGTAACTGATAATGAAGAAGTCTCCATATATATATATATAAAAGGTTAGGTAGGTATAGGTATAGGTTTATAGGTTCCACGAATTAGTATAAAACTTTTTGGCAAAGTTCCATGAACCATAATATCATATGACAAGGTTCCATGACCAGAATATCAAAGGTATTGGTCTAGTTTTACAATGAAGATATTAGCCTGGCTTTCAAATATATTCATGTTCTATGCGTGTTTTGACTTTTAGTTTTGACAAAGGTAGAATAACAGGTATAAGTCCAAACAAAAGCTTGCATTACATTTGATTATGTTATGCATCCAATGTACTATACATTCAACATGCAACAAAGTAATTATATGTTACAAACTTTAATTTCTTATTTTCTTATTCTTCCCTTTCTCCTGGGTGGGTCTTGCATGTACCATAAAGTACCACACACATAAATTTATTAAGAACCACCAAAAGTGCTACAACTAAGGGAATAGGTGGTTCACAAGAGTTACAACACCCCCATGAATCAAGCACAAGATATTAAATTCATGTGACCTCCTTTAAAGATACAATGACCATTCTTTAGGATCTTTTTTCTGCACATTTTATTGGTAATCTCCGTAATTAAGGAAAAAATAATATTAAATGAATGATACAGCTTTTAAATGTATGTTACCAATCCCTTATATAAAATATGTTACCAATTGGTTTTGCATTTTGTTGAACAGTAGAAACTAGAAAGTTTATTTAGTGTAAAAAAAATGGAGTAAATCAAATAAATGGGAGAAGAAAAAAACAAGGGGACATGGAGAGGGGTAAATACACATGCAAGTGGTTAAAGTTGAAACAAAATGAAAATGGTGAATGAAGTGGGTCTCATACTAGACAATGAATGGGATCATCTGTGCCCAAATTATGTCCCCAACCATATCTTATCCAATTAAATTATGGCATCTATTAAAAAATATTCATAATTTTATGATATCTCACTATATACATTTCTTAACCCTTATATCCTTTAATATCAATCCACCTATGTATCCAAAATTTATGATTATTATTTGCTGATTTTCAATGAAATGAAAGGAAAAGAAGAGGCATTTAGTTGGTGGGGACAATGCAGGATTGCTACTGATATTTGGATTTGAAAACAATAATGTCATGTTTGCAGAACTATACTAAAAGCAGTAAAGATTATTATACTGTCATCATCATGTGTTGTAAAACCAAAACAACCCCCTCTTACACACACTCTTATCTAATCAATAACTACTGCCCACCATTTTTGTCCACATTCAATTTTTTATTTTCTTCCATTTAAGATCAATATTATTTTTCAATAATTAATACTATTATTTATGTTGCATGAAAGTGTAAATAAATTATTAATAGGATTTTTTTTATTAAACTGATTTAACCACACATAATTCTTATTTTCATTCTTCTTTACATGGGAGGGAGGAAGGATTATTAATTGTATGATATCACAAAGAGTTGTTGTTTGATGATTAATTATATTTGGGAGCTTACCTTTATGAAATATGGATTCTCTATCTCAAAAGTATTTTGTTTCTCTGTCTCTATGCAATAGAATTGTATCAAATAATATAAAATATTAGATTTTATAACTTTTTTTTTCAATTTAATGACACATCTTGATTAGTCTGAGATGAGAACACTCAAATATGCACCCCGTTATGCTAATCTCCTCTTTTGTTATTTTGTGCGATTCTTGGGTTCCTACATTCACATTTCCAACTTCCAATTGTACTGTATTGGTCCTCGGATGACAAAAAAAAGTTAACACTCAAATCTGAATGATTTTGAGAATTGCTTTTCCTGGTTATAACTTCAGAACAAAAAAAAGTAATTTGGTTCTTTGCACAATAATGGATTTTGTTCAAAAAAGCATAAAGATGTGGGTGGACTTAAAAAAAAGCATAGAATAAAAAGTTAATTGAATAGAAAAGTAGAAAAAGGTAGAGTATATAAGGAGGATATATGTGAACATTTCAATGATTCCATGTTAATAGGGAAGAGAAGTACAACTAAAATTATACTTTTGTGACAGACATGTCACAAGACAAGGTTGTGTGTATTGGGAAAAAGTTAAAAGATAAAGTTGGGAAAGACAAAAGGATGGTTCTTCCTAAATATTTTTGGTTCATCAATACACATGTGGGTCACTGAACCTATATTAAGTCATCACTTTAATAGTAACACCAATCATAAAAGTTTTGACCAAATAAAAGACTAGCTAGATAGTGGAAACGGGATCGGCATCTAATGTGATCTTAAGTTTATTCACAAAATTAAAAATCTTGTGAAATTTTTCAGTTTTAATAGTATTTTATTTATTTTTTCTCAATTACCTCTTTTATATTTTTCTCAATTTGGTCCCATCTATATTATTATATTTACTAAATTCAAAATTGTTAAGTTGTATATATCTATTTTATTTAATACTCCATATACCAAGTAACCAAAATATACTAAAGAACTATTGCAAAATGTTTGAATAGGAGAATAAAAGGTTGGTCTCATATTGGAGGAGGGGAGAGTGGGGACAAAGAATTATACAAAGAGTGAGAGAGGAGGAAGCATCCAATTCCCATGAACAAGAAACAGTGATGCTGATTTGACATGACCAACTTTGTTATATACAATACTCTTCTCCACTCTCTTACTTTTTGTACTTGTTTGCTTTGCTTTCACTTTATTGGGTATCCATAATTGATTCCCACTTATATGGTCATATTGACAAACCAATATTGGGGTGTGTGCAACTGCAACTGCAACTGCAACTGCAACTGCAACTGCAACCTATCTCTCTATTCAATGTTCACCGCCCCATCACTACTTGGATTTCTCTTTCCTTTCCTTTCCAACCACCATTCATTATGCATACATATCTCTTCTGCTTTTCTTTTTCTTTTAATCATTAACATAATAATATAGTAGCTAAAGGAAACAAATACGTAGGCTATCATATATATTATTAATAATTACCAGTAAAATATAATCCAGAGTCCAATATTTTAATACAATAATAATAATTAGTAACAAGGATTTTATGAATTTTAAACTTATTTTATTCCATTGATAAATGAATAAGTTAGAGGTATATGTGCATGAATATATGATATCTTCTAATAAACATTAATTATATTATATAATGCAGTCATTAATTACCATAAAACTTACTCCTAGATATGAAAAAATCACCAACTCCATATTTAAATATAAAAAATCACAACATTATATCAATAAGACAACAAATAGAAAAGGATCCATATAAACAAAAGAATTCTAAATTCCATTTCCTTTTTTCGATTTCTAAGTATCCTTTTGATAATTTAAAAAAAAAACAAAAATAAAACAAACTAATCTCTTTATAACCTAAAAAATGTAAATTAAAGTTGTTCTAATAAGAGAGATTAACATGCACACTAGCATCCATGCCAGAATCACAGACTGGACAATTATGGATAGTGGACCCACAAATTGTGCAAAGACTAAGATGCCTGCATGGAAGCAACAACACTATTGACTCCCTTACCCCACAATTTTTACACATATTCCTTCCTCCACCAACTGCCACCGACGCCGCCGTGTCTTCTCTGTTCTCCGCCACACCATTACTTCCACAGCTTGATTGAGCATCATCGGCCAACGCCATAACCACATGGTGGTCCGAGCTGACATGGGCTAGAACTTGTTCCAGATTGCTACGTAGGTTATTGGCCGTTGTTTCATTTGTTTGTGCCAACTCTCTCCAAATTTGGTTCTCTACGTATAAACTCTTCACTTTTTCTTGAAGTGCCATGTTCATTTTCTGTATTCTTTGAATCTCTTCATCTTTTTCTCTCAGTTTCTTTGCTGTTACTTCTTGGATTGTCCCTAGTAACATCCTTGATTGCCTCATCTTTTGTTCCCCTAACTCCATTCTCACTTTCTCTGCCTGTTCAAATCCAAATAAAAAAACATTAATTAACCCACACAAAAAACATAAAACAATAAAAACCCATCATTATTTTAAGGTAAAGTTTGAAAATTTATCACACCCTTTTTAAGTTACTACTGACTTTTCATATTTGAAAAGTTGAAACGGTGTAAGCTTTGACTAAAAAAAATTACATTTTTGTAATAAAAAAACATAAATTTAAATTGAAGGAAGAAAAATTACATGATGGGCAAGAACATGGTCAATCTCAGATTGGTGTTGGTTCTGAATATGAAAGAAAATATCCTGGTCTAGATAAGATGATTGAGGTGAAAGCTTATTTTTTTGATGAGGTGGGAGAGAGATTAACTCAGTGGTGAAGTCTCTGGATCTCTTTCTTTGAAGAGGGATGATATTATGGCATGTGAGACCACTATCTGCCCTGTTTGGATCACAAACATTATTGGATTGGTAAAATGGCATAAAAGTTTGAGCCATTTTCTCAGGTAGAACCATAGGTGTAGAATCCACCTGAGCATTGTATAGAGTAGAATTCAATAGATGGTGTTGTTGTTGATGATTAGATTTCATGGTTTCCCTGCACAAACAACAAAAACAATCCATATATATCAGCAAACATTGAAAACAATATATTAGCAATACAAATTTTGCCTTAGGTATAGTTGTTTTTTTGTTTGTACCTGTTGGTAAGTAGTGTTTGATGAGAAGGCAATAGATTCATGTAATTAGAAGCTTCAACTGCCATAGGTATAGTTGATTAGGGTGATATTTTTGTTTGGATTTGTGAGTGATGAAGAAAAGAAGAAAGGGAGAATAAGAAGGAGATGAGGGAGAACATGCAATATATGTGGCGAGTACAAGGGATGCTGAATGAATGAATGAATGGGATCTGGGTTTTATATTAGACTTTGATTTTTGTGGATGTTTTCTACACATAGAAAGTCAAACCAACTTTTAGACACATATAAGTTTCAGCATATTTTATGGAATAATACAAAAATATGTATTTAAATAAGATAATTATATTTGATTGTATTAATTTACTTCCCTTTGATTTTTATTACCAAAAAAAATTAAATAGATAAAACATGTATTGTCATATTTGGTATATGGTGATTGGATTCTGTTGAACCTTTTTTTCCTACTGTCACTCGTTCTGGAAACTAGTTTCCTACTTTTTACTATTTTCATTAGAATAATAAATGTCACATCAATCATGTAACAAAAATATATATTTATAATGCTGAATGAGAGCAAGTACAATGCTGAATTAGGGGTTGAATAAAGGAATAAAGTATTTAAAATTTAAATATATTATTTTTAAATGAATTAAATACTTAATTTTTTGATAAAATTATAGTAATCTATTTCCTTCTTAAATATTGTATTCTTATCCTTATATATTAATATTAAGAAAATTCATATTCTTTTATATTTCTAATAATATCAACTACTTATTTATTTCACATATAAATGATCAATTATTCTGAATCTTATAACCTATCAATCTACAAGTATAAATTGGGGTGCCAGTAAAGACATTTGAGATTTTTTGGTGCTAGTAGAAGTACAAATTCTTCTCCTAATAACACTTTCAACAAAGAACAAAACAAAATCATCCTTAGAAGCTAAAAAAGCACATTCTTAAAAGCTAAGAAAAAGACTAAGCACAATTATCTCCAAAGTATTCCTTACCAAGGAAATTATCCTTCATTGAATTTCCATATTTTAAATTACAGCTTCCTCGTGCCAATGTCAATTATCACCTATTTAGCAAGATAATTATAAAATCAAAATCATATTTAATTCCTATAGATTTTGTATCCATAAACTTCTTACATGCTGGAATATAGTAAATCATTATAATAAAATATATGTAAGTAAGTCATTTGAGATTTGAGAACATCAATATTTGTTGATAATCCAAAAGAATCCAGTATAGAATTTAAGAAAAAAGAGATACAATAATAAATGTATAAGTATCATTATTTTCCGGTGATAAATAATTATTTAAACGGATTAACATAAAAACGATTCATTCCTTATTATGGGAATCTCCTTATTTAATATTAAAAAGTAGGATTTACCATAATATGTTTTCGTACGCTCATAATTAAATACTATTTGTTATATTGATGTGGCACTATTTAGAAGAAGCCACGTCCCACCCATTTAAATAATAATTTTAATTGAAATTAAAGTTATAATGAATTGCAAGATTTTATTAGTTATCTTTATATAAATATCATTCCATACAAGTCATTTGGAAGAAAGAGACCTTATAATATGAAGAAATCTAGACAAATTATTGATTTCCCCTTTTTATATTTGAATGAAAAAAGTGTTTTAAGATATGTATTTTTAGGATGTTAACCAAAAGATAACATGGGTTGAGATTTTGCCAAACTCCTCTCCATTATTAAAATGTATTAACACATATATCATTTAATTTACACTTATATTAGTATATCTTTATTCTTAACAATACTTACAAATTATCACTGCATTCTCTAGTAATTGAGAGGAGTCGGTCTTCTTAAGATTATATCATTTGTCTCCGCTAAAAGTTAATAATTAAGTTACATCAAATGTGCTTGGTTTAGAAAAATGTATTTGAGCTAACAGATTAACATTAAGTATTTTTATGATAAATCAAAGCTAATTACATATAAATTAATACAAATTGTGTGAGAGAAGATAGAGTGTAACATGGGATACGGATGAGAGTGCGGGGACCACCGAGGTTGCACGTGCCTGGTGCGTGGTTCGAGGACAATAGTAAAGTTGGCTGACCCAAGGAGCCACGTAGGTGGGACCCACGTTAATGGTAGCGGGACCCACTTATGTTGTTTCCCCGTTTTTGCAACCTTTGTCATTGTCAGTGTTGTGTTTGTGTCTGTGTACGGACAAATATGAAGGAGCGAGTTATCCGGTGTGATTGATGGGCATGGTCAACAATGGATGCTCAATCAATACTTGCAATTTCGCATGCAACACTTTCTTACTTTTTTATTCTCTTTTTTCCATCATTCAACTTCACTCGATTTTCATTATCAGTAAACAAACATCAATTACACCACCCAAAATGAATTAGTTCTTTATACTAAAAAATAACATAATTTTTTTTGTTTCTTTAAATCTTATAAAATTTGGTGCTGAAATTTTGCAGTTTAAAGAAAATTTGTAAGTTTAATTAAATTGCATGCTATATCATCATCTCCTATGACCGGTAGAGATTCCATAAAGATTAATATATATATATATATATTAAATTCATACTTGTCAATGATTTTGTCATGGTATGGAATTAATGGGTTCTTGTATAGAGAGATAACACATTGGTAAGAGCAATTGAAATATTTATAATAATAACCATTTTTTTTACTAACTTTATTGAATAAAATTAAACATATTAAAATCTTACAAGAATATAATTAGATAACATTTTAATATAATAATATATCATAAATAAGTTGAAAATATTGTCAAATTATACATTTTTTGCTTTAATTCAGTTGAACAACTAAGATATTTTTATTTTGAGTGTTCACGATTATTTTGGATCAATTTTAGACAAAATATAATGCGACCAAAATACATAATTAATTTACATTTGAGTTTAATTTATTTATATCAATATATCTGATCCAATGTGATGTAAATATTATATATAGATTTTGTTTAATTTATTTATATTAATAAATTTTACTTAAAAACTCATAAACATGACTAAAGTCTGATACACTTTAAAATGGTGCATTCATGATAATATTATCACAATCTTGTCGTACTATTGTTTACATGTACCATAAAGACATAATGCCACAAGTCCATCTTATTCCTATCAAATATAAATAAACAAATAATTATTGTATAAATTAAAATATTATATTCATGAAAGAATTTCTCATTAAAAGAAAGAAAAAACAATTGAAAAATTGACATTGATCTATTTTCTATTGTGAATGTATTATATATTAGAAGAAAACAAATATAAGAATGAAAATATTATATTTACAATATAAATGTTTTATCTATTATTGAGATGTCACATTTTTATTTATTTATGTGAAATGAATATTAGTGAATTTACTTAACACAATTTTATGTATGGACAATCAAATAAGCGACTCAAACCGGTTAGCTTTCTAATTAGTAGTAGGATAGATCCGTTGAAGATGAGTCCTACATATCCTGTTTATAATTATTTTATCCATTCCTAAAGATGTGAACAAATTAACTTATATTTTTTCTTATTCAATATTTAATTTCACATCCCACACTAGTACGTATCATAGGTGTTACACAAGAGTCAATGTAATATAATGTGAGCTACGGTTGGAATTAGATTTTCATGCATAGAAAGAGGTTATTGAATTGTCATTTTCTTTCAAACAAAGAACCACCACCACCTATCCTGTAAAATGCAAACATTCAAGTTTCAACTAAGATTGAACCCACATAACACATTCTGCCCATAAATTAAATTATGGTATTTAGTTTTCCTATAAAACTTGTTTTTATTACAATTCTAAAAGTATACTCAACATGTACACAATTTAATTTTAAAAAATAAAACCTTCCAAAATAATATATAATTTCCCATATCAAATATTTGATGACCATATATAGGTTGAAGAAAAAGGAACACTCACCTACCCTATCCAGAGCCATCTAATCTAACATTGCCAATTCTTAAAATCCTTCACAAACACGCACAATAATGGATGAAAAGGTGTGTAGAAAACAACAATGAACCCAACTATTGATAGAGTATGCTATTATAGATAATGACGTACGAAAATCATCTTTCCCCAAATTGTGTTTTTAATTCTGTCCAATCCAATCAAATTTTGACTCATAATATAAAATAACATGCAATTTAAACTTTGGTTCCCATTACTCAACTTTTTATAATAAATAACATAATTTGATTGGAAGAGACAAAGTTAGAGACACGATTCGAGACAGTTGATCCACATTTGAAAATTACCCGTATCATAATACTTAATAATTTTTGTTCATTAGATTACACCAATGCAAGGCAGCATTGGTGTCCTAGAAATCCGTAGATAAGTACATTTATTAAATTGCCATAGAAAATTTATATAAAAGTATCAAAGTAGGGTCTTGAAAATGGAATATTATATATGCATATGAGCGTGAGATGTTAACCTAAGCAAACTTGTCTTTTTATAATGACAGCTCCAAAACCTAACTACATAGACAAAGTTAGGTTGCATTTGCTTGTTACATGTGGGTTTGAAAACACATATATATGGACAAAACCAAATTTCAAGTGTGTCCAAAAGTTAATATACTTGTACTTTATTTTGGATGTCCACTTCATCACTAACGTGGAAAGAACATTCACAACTTTCCGAATTAACCATATAATAGTAATTTATAGCACACTTTCCTTATAGTTTCCTATAGCTTTATTTTCTAATAGAAATGATGTACATTTTGCTTTCAAGTTTGTAGAACCGTCAATTTCCACCCATCAATAATTATTCTTTCATATTTTCAAATTAATGCTGCATTTATATGACAACCAAAGTTTTCAAAGTTATGAACCGCGTATAGAATGTGTATATTATTTTGGTGTTGAAAAAGGGGTGGAGGGATAAGTGGGTTGATTTGGACAATTTCGAAGATCAAACAAAATGTTATTACATGAATAAATTACATAATCTAAAATTAAAAAGTAACAAAATGTAACATATTGATTGACTCGGGAAGAGGAATGAGAAATGAGATACCATGTGTGACACATGATCTCTGTCGGGTTGGTTTTTCTTCATGTTTTTTATAGATGGTGTTGAAGTAGCTTTTGTATTCTCTTATTTTATTTGGCTCTTTTTTCTTTGTAATTTTATAAAGTGATATAATTGTCCATTTGTCACCAAAGGAAAAGTAGGGCATATATATTGATAAGGCATATGTTTTTCTTCATAATTAACCTCTATTAATTATTAATTATGTGGTGTTGTAAGATTTGGATATCCTATAATTACTTTTCAGAACTCAATACTATTTTATCTAAAAATTAGCATCACATAAAAAAGGTGAAACCAACATGTGCTTTTAGATAATAAAACAAACATGATCCTTCTACTTATGAGAAATAAAAGAAGCATGGATCTTCATAGGATCTTGTGTGATTTGGCATGGGAAGAAAGAGGACCACTTTATTTCTAAGTCATGATTAAATAGTAGCAATTGATAGAGTATTTTTGCATTTATAGCACAAACGAAAAAAGTGAGAAGAGGGGCCCTAAAAGCTTAAAGATTTTGGACTTTTGTTTAACTTATAATCATCCTAATAGAAAAAGAAAGCATATCTGATTATTTTAATTGCAATGCATGATCTAGATTAACTGATTTGACCCACCCCCATTATTGACACTGACTTAACCGACATTGTTATTACTTTAATATAAAGTTAATGCTATATTAGTGCAAATCTTTGCTTTTTTAATTAACCTTTTAGGTACAAGTATATATCTTGGTTGCTTTCATATGAACAAATATGACCAATCAATTATCTAGTTAACTTGATCATGTGTAACTAAAAAAATAACACATAAGAAAAATGATAACCCAAAGCTGAATATTAGAAAATCAAGAAACCTTTTTAAGAAAAATGTTAAGTTTTTAGGGAAAAAGTTCAATATTTTAAACTTAATGAAGCAATTTATGATTCGGTAGGTATTTTGTCTTGTTGTTTTGCTTCAGAAAGAAGATCATATCATTAATTAAATGTGGCATCCTCAATTTATGCTTAATTCTTTTCAAGAGGTGATAAAAATAAGGACATGCAATTCAATAATTGTCCACGAAAAAAGCAAGCATATATGTACTGAACTTTTGAGATGTAATAAACTTGAAACATTTAACTTAAGTTTGCAAATATCAACTAAGAAAAGGGTTAAATATTTAGAACTAGCAAAAAAAGCTAATTGGTAATTGAACCAATGTGACCAAATATTTATTTTTAAAGAATGTAACCAAGTATTAAACAAAAAAAAGAAGGGTATTCTTTTGGGGTAGCTTAACAAATAATATATCCCCATAATATGTGCAAGAGAATAAGAACATTATATACAAGGATAAGGAGAATTTGTTCCCAAAAGAACATGGGAGGATGATAGAATCTTTAGCTTTTATTATTGAATATAAATCTTTATATTAATCCATATTAAACTTTTAAATACTAGAAATGTATTAAGCTAATGGTGTAAGACCTCACTAGATCTCCAAGTATACCAAAAGATCAAAATTTTAATTATTAGAAGTAAACTTTGTTAGGATGTACAATCACACATTTTGAAAGAAATTAGTTCATTACGGGTAAATGGATACCCTTAGTTATACCAAAAAAAAAAGATATTTTAAAAAAGATTCTATCAAAATAATCAAAAGGGTAACTTATAATAACTACAAGAGGAGTAATTACTATATAGATTGAAAGTAGAAATTGCATAGGCAAAACTACATAATATCATTCCCTACTTTCCTAACAATTCGGGTGAGACATTTAATTGAAATCACAATTAAGTTGGCAAAGACAGATAATATTGCAATAGTTAACAAACAATTGGGAACCCAAATGATGGAGATTGGTGTGCGTCACTTTCTTAGAATTTCAATTAAATTTTGTGTATTATAAAAGTAACAATAATTCCTAGTTTTGTCATGGGTCACGTACTTTATATTGGACCACATTTAAAGGATAGGGTTGGGACCATTCTTAACATCATTCAGTGTGACATAGATAGATAGATAATTGTTTTTATGTTTTGGTTTTAGTCAGGGATGACAATATGGGCTTGGTTCGACGGGCCAACATTAATATAAATTTATCATTTTAAGGTTACATGTGATTCTAATAATATAGTCAATTTAATATTGTTTTCCAACCGAACATTTTACCATACCGTATGCAACCAATTTATTATTCATATATAACACATTTATGAGTAAATTATTTATCAATGTAACTTATATCATATACAATACAAAACATTTACATATTAGTGTTTAATTTATATCATATATCATATTTTGTTTAACTTAATTACATTTAATATTTTTTTGTTTAAAAAATTACACCTCTCATACATGTTTGATCAATGTAATGTATGTTTATAAATTAAAGGTTTTTTGCAAGTGTAGAAAATGGAAGGATAGTTTGTGTAATTTCCCTAAAACACATGAAATATCAGTGTAATTTAAATGTGTTTTTGAAAAGAAAAAGAAAAATGGGTCAGCCTGCTGGCCTACCAGCCCGACCAAATATGGGTCGGATTGACATTTTGAGCCCTTTTAACAATAAGGGCTGGGCCAACCCAGCTCATATTTTGGCGGGCCAAAAGCGGGCCTGACAGGGCCAGGCCGGACTGACCCGTTTTGCCACCCCTAGTTTTAGTAACGAATTTTATTTCATTCAATTTGTTTATTTTTCTAAAAGCACAAGTGGAAATCCATGAAAAATGCACCACCCTGATTATTTTGTTAGATTTTGAACTATTATCTTGTAAGTCTCTTTCATAGACTAAGGTTAATATAAAAATAAAAAAGTAAACATTGTTCATTTAATTTGTTTAGTTATTTGACTCTATTTTTTGTCGTGTATAGAAACCAACCACAAATCCACAATGTATGTACCCATGCGTTAGTTTGAAGTTAAATAAGGTTCAAAAATAATGTAGATGCCACTTATATCATCAAATGCTAACTCCCTTCATTTTCTTCTAACTTATACGTAAGTGCAAAGGTCATGTATATTAATATATGTAACAATTTTCGATTGTCACACATAATTTTAAAAAACATAGGAAAAATGCATTTCGATTCCTTAATTTAATTGTTTGTATCATTTTAATCTATCATTTTTGTATGTTTCATTTTGATCCATTTAATTTTGTTTATGTAACAAGCCATCAATAATACTTTATCTCCTCCTTGTTTGTCTCCCCAACATTATCCATCTTACAACCGCTTTTAACCAACCATAGGAGTACCCATCTGAACTCATGAATTTACTAAGTATATTTTATTTCCTTTAGATGGAGCTTCCCATTACTTGAACTCGTGACCTTAAAAAATGACAGTATATACGATGTTGGAGACACAAGTAAATAATTTTCATTTATATTATAATGGCAGAGAGAAAGCCCAACCTCCAAGTTGCTTTTATTGCAAGGCTCTTAAGAAAATGTTGAATAGCATACTTATTGAAAGAAAAAGACAGTTATTGATGACAAATGAGGTACATATTTTACCAAAGAATTTAATGACTAAAAAAAAGACATGTTCAATAATTAAAATCTGTTCAATTTATGGCAATTAGATTTCGTGTTACAACCACCTTTGTGTCACAAAGTACTTTTTAACCAACAACCACTTGATTGGTTTTTTCTTACCTCTAATTTTCATCAAAAAACAACTATATATGTAATATAGACACATTGCAAATGTACCTTTCTTTTAAAGTAAACAACTTAAGAAAAAACATATTAAGGGCATGACATGTATGGCTATATATAATTGTGTCATTTTCAATCTCACAAGTTGTGTATTTGTATATTTACTTATTATTTGCTTGTAGTGGTTCTCATCTATAACAGGGTTAGTCTAACTTAGAAGCATGTAATCAAATTAGACATTTATTTGATCAAAAAACCTTTGTTAGGTGAAACATTGATATGAAGGAAAGTGACCATTGAGCCTTTTATAATGCCGTCTGAATTGATTATATAATAATTATTATTATTTTCATTTTTTATCTTGTTATGTGTAATTATTTTTTAATTATAACTAAGATTAGATAAGTCCATTATTTGTTGCTAATGTGTCTCAAATGTGAACTATTTTCAGTTATTCTTCTTCACATGACTTGACCCCATGAAGCAGCCAATTGAATGTTGACTTTCTTAAAATCATTTGAATTTTTCATCCATGATGTGTACAAATAGATAAAATGTACATAAATTTTCATATGGTAGTGTAAAATCAAAGTTAAGCAATGCTAAGTTTCTTTCTATCTTTAAATATATTAAAACATAAAAAGTCATTTCTCACAACTAACTATGATGACAAGTTTACATTGGTCTTTACTTTTTGTTTTCTCCATCTCAATGTTTTGTTGGACATGAACAAATGGAGGGTCATAATTGAATTGAATGCATAATTGCCCTTAGTTGGCTCCTGAAAAATCAGAAAATGCAACCCCAGGCTTATTGATAAGGAGCACAAGTTGTCTATGCTATTTTTCTATGCTACTTCTCTATGCCACCAATCACAAGCTTACAATTATGTTTTGTTAACTTTTGATTAGTTATTATGGTGCAACTTTAATTGACATGTTAATTTGTAATTGGTGGTACATAGAAGTAACATAGAGAAATGACATAGATAATTTGAAATATATGTACATTTTACAAATCTTGTAGTAAAATGCGTACATAATTGTTCTACAAATATGAGAAACTACCATACATTATTATTCTAGAGGCAACACAAAGTGATCTAAGCTCAATTGATATGAAAGCACCAAGTTGGTATTTATGTTCCTTCCTAGCAGAGGAACAGTTCAAATAAGGTTTTGGCCTTTAATATTGTGACTAAGACAAGCTCATCTTCACCACTGCCCCTAGTAACAAAGAAGAGAAGGACTAGAACAAACTTGTAAACAACAATCTTATTCTCAAAAATTGCTACTGCAGCATGCAACAGTAAACTGATGCTGTAATTAGCACTTAAGAAGCCAATAAAAGACAACACGCCCTTCAAAATTTAAATACAAGGAACAAATCTTAACACAAACTATTCACATCCAATTTGCAAGTTCATGAAAATAATCAAATATGTGAACTTCAATAATACTATATTTTAACTTATTAATAAATAATTTCATAATTAAAAATTTTAAACATAGAATTTGGACTCTACCTCTTCATTCTTTTTTTGAAGTATTATTTAGTATGGGGAATGTTTTGGGTAAGTTTCATTATCATGTTTAGTTGATATAATGATAACATATTCAAGTAATATGATTGACTTTTCCAAAAGATCCTTCATTAAGTTGGGAAAAGAAGGATCTGACATGAAAGTCGTTATGCTCCATAAATTTGACATTATTACAAAATTTAGCATTCCCATTTTAAAACATGGGAATTAGCTCCTTCACATTCTTAAATTCTTATGCATATTATTTTCTAAACATTTATTCACTGTCTATCAAATATTAACATCTTAAATATCAAAATATTCATTACCCCAAATATCACCATAAGAATAGATAAAAATGAGTTTACCCTGGAATCTGAGCCAATTCAGTGGACTACCTTAAAAAGATTAGTTCAAAGTAAAGGGATGGAGACATCCTAAAAAGGGGCAAAAACCCACATATATGGCAAGTCCAGTCCCAAGCAAGAGAAATAGTATATTATTTAACCACGGCAAATAAAAAACAGGAGTTTTCATATATCCACACAGAAATGAAGCATATATTGGCCCAAAATTGAAGGCAAACGACAATTTTCATAGTAAATAAATGAATCCGATTTTTTTTGGTCTGATCACACACAAGTTACAAATTCAACTAGATAGAAAGGACGAATAAAATGGCACTCAAAAGCAAAGGTTGTATAAATCACAAATCATAAAATACACTGGAATAAGCGAAGCTTGTCCAATGCGCAATGTACTTTATGTCACAAATTGGAAAATTGATAGTTTTATTTCATAACTAGTCAAGTTGACCAACTATGGACATCTCCATATGCATAACTAAGGCTTAAGTGGAGCTAGCATCTCCATCAAAAAAGCCTATACTATTCATAATCAATTAGTTGGCACGGCTTTTGAACACATCAAGACCCATCTCAGTAGGATCAGTTGCCTGTAGCTCTATTTGAATCCCATCCAGCTCCCTCTTGAATCTGTCTTTGGAGCTTGCATAAATCATCTTGCTTCTGACCCTTGATGTATCAGGAGACCTTCAAACAGAATCATCAGAATTAACGCGACTATTAATTAATAATAAAGCTGGAAAGTTTTCAGCAAGCATAAAACCAAAGATTACCAAGCAATGAAAAAGATCCTGCTTTTGGGGACATTCCCTTCTGTCAGATACTCAAAGTCATAAACAGCATAACGACACTCATCAGCAGGAAGGCTAGCAGTGAAATCTTCATAGCCTTGGCTTGGCTCACCAAGCTTCTCAACGATAACTTGCTTCTGTTTTTCCTCAATCTTATAAACTATGAAGCGGTGTGTCCTTTTTGTCTTGAGCTCCATAAACCTTAACTTGCAGTCATCATGGACTGCCATACCTGATGCTGCATTGGCCTATATAATTGCAGTTGCAGACACATCATTATCATCAAATGCATGCATGAAGACACTAGGAATAATCCCATGTGGTCATGAACAAATAAGCTATAATCTTGTTGCCATTCAAAGTAAAACCCCAACTTAGTCCCTCAAAGATAAAATCATCATCAATTAGGTCCCTTGCACATTAGTTTTATTAATTTAATACCTCAGTTCAGAGTAATGACAGTGAATAGTGTGTGGATTACACTTAACGGAGGTTCAAAAATCTAGGGGATTTAACTTTGAGGATCAAATTAATAAGAAAGGTAACTTTCAGGACCAAAATATGGTCGATCCATAAACTAGAGGAAAGCAATAAATGGGTAATATAGAAGGGTTGCCTACTACCACAAAAGGGAAAACCAATAAACTTCAGCTTTAAGAGATTTAATTTGTATATGATTAATAAAAAACTGTTACAGGAAAATTGTCACCAGCCAAAGTGAATAATACTTATACACAAGCATAGTATAGCCCAAATAATGGGTATAGAGAAAAATAGTGACTATATCCCTAATAAATTTAAGTTAACATCAATAAAAGATGACGTTATGGCTGACGTGTCTTCTTCTAGCCTAAATCAGTGGGTATCACTTTCGTCCTGAGATCGACATACATGTATTTACAATGTCATGATCTCGATCCCAGAGACGAAGGTGATGCCCAATTGACGTTTAAGGATCTAGGTTGCAAAAAAAAAAATTGAATAAGAATATGGTCTTGAAATCAAAGTTTTACTCTTTTCCTAATTAATAAAAAAAACACTAGACAAAAATAAGTAAAATAATAATCTTTAATAAAAATTGAGCCTCCCCGTAATTAGGACATAAATGAATTTGAATCCAGAGTATTTACCCGAACAAATAAAAAAATAATGTACAGAATTACACAAATCGGATGATAAAAGTGATGTGAATCAGATCTGAAAGTAAAACTGAAAAAGATGTAATAAAAAATGAGAAAAAAACGTAGAGTTATTAAATAGATGAGAAATAAAAGGGGTGGAAGAAAAACTGACCATGATTGATGGTTGAAGATGGCGGAGGAGATTTAGGAATATCAGAAATGGGAAAGCTATGTATGTGGTTCTGTCTTATCAAAATTATTAATATTCCTTTTCTTTCTTCAATGGCCCATTCCTTCATATTCTGTGTGGGGGCTTATGGGCCTATGGGCCTATGGGCTTACGGGCTTCATCCTAAAAGACAAAATTATTAATCTTGTTGCCATTTTCCTTCATCCTTTGTTTGAGATCTAACATAAATGGCTAACCTAACCACTACCGAGTCAGTGTGCGTGACAGGAGCCAACGGGTTCATTGGGTCATGGCTGGTTCAAACCCTCTTACAAAACCCACGCTACACCATCCACGCCACCATCTTCCCCGGCACCTCCTCCTCCCACCTCTTCACCCTCCACCCCCACGCCATTTCACGTCTCACCCTCTTCCACGCCGACATCACCGACTCCGACGCCCTCTCCACCGCCATCCAAGGCTGCTCCGGCGTCTTCCACGTCGCTTCTCCATGCACCCTCGAAGACCCCACCGACCCACACAACGATCTCATCCTCCCCGCCGTACAAGGCACCCTCAACGTCCTACAAGCCGCGAAACGCTTCAACGTCAAGCGCGTGGTTCTCACCTCCTCCATATCCGCCATGGTTCCCAACCCTGCCTGGCCGGAGAACACGCCGTTGGACGAGTCCTCATGGACGGACGTTGAGTACTGCGAGTCACGAGGGAAATGGTACCCAGTATCGAAGACTGCGGCGGAGAAGGCGGCGTGGGAGTTTAAACGTGATCACGGTGGTGCTGACGTGGTGGCAATTCTGCCGGCGACGTGTATTGGGTCATTGTTGCAGCCGGAACTGAATGCAAGTAGCGCGGTGTTGCAGAGGTTAATGATGGGGTCGAAGGAGACACAAGAATATCATTGGTTGGGTGCAGTGCATGTGAAAGATGTTGCTAAAGCTCAGATTTTGTTATATGAGACTTCAACTGCTTCTGGTAGATATCTTTGTACCAATGGTATTTATCAATTTTCCACTTTTGCAACCATTGTCTCTCAGTTATATCCTCATTTCCCTATTCACAGGTTTGTATCTCAACTTGTGTCATTTTATTCATGTATAGTATGGTAGTTCTCTGAAGAAGAACCTATATGCAGGTTCCCTGAGGAAACTCAACCTGGGCTCACTCCATGCAAAGATGCAGCCAAGAGGCTAATAGATTTGGGACTTGTGTTCACTCCGGTTCAAGATGCTGTTAGAGAAGCAGTGGAGAGCCTTGCGGCTAAAGCCTTCCTTCACCAAACACCTGCTAGGAATTAGTACTTACATTTCATATGGAATGTATATTTCTCTTAACAAGTGTCCATTCCAGAAATCGAATATTTAATATCATTTATTAGAATTAATACATCAAATATGGAGTACAATAGCAGATTAGAAAATCTTGCATTACCTTTCTATAAATAAAAGAATATGTATGAAACCAAAACCTCAACCCACGTGACATTATTGAGAGTACAGCAAATGAAGCAGCGACACTAGCTTATAAAATGTCAAAAATGCCTTGTCTTTTCAACCAAAAGTTTCCACCTACCCAACCATATAAAGAACCACTTAACTAAAATAATTAAAGTAACATTAATCGTTAGCATAAAAAATGCAACATACGCTTCTTTGTTTGTGCAAAACTCAATTACCCTACATACATGACATGATGTTTAATTAAATGCCCTCAAAAAACATACAATACACAAAAAAACAGTTCAATATTTATATTATAAAGTATGTTACCTACATAAGTCTTGACATTTAATTGAAGAATGTAATAACATGTAGCAGCATAATGGAGTAATAATTACTTCATCAACAAGTCTCATCTAACTTCACTACTTCCTATTAGTATGGATCCTCTTCGCCATTAAATGAATGATGATGTACTAATCATATATAAGTATTCAGAGTGTACTCCTTCAAAGAAAGCAAATGAGTATGTACGGTAGAGACCCGTGGGGTGGCCCACTAGAGATAAACGCCGCCACGGACTCCGCCACTGATGATGACCGCAGCCGGAACCTCCAGGACCTAGACAGGGCGGCGTTGTCACGCCCACTGGATGAGACACAGCAGAGTTGGCTCCTAGGACCATCTGAGAAGAAGAAGAAGAAGTATGTGGATCTAGGTTGCATCATTGTGAGTAGAAAGATTTTTGTTTGGACCATTGGAACTCTTCTCTTTGCTGCTTTTGTTGCTGGTTTTGTTACTCTTATTGTTAAGACTGTGCCACACCATCACCATAAGAACCCTCCTCCTGATAACTACACACTTGCTCTTCATAAGGCTCTTATGTTCTTCAATGCACAAAGATGTAAGCTTTTTTATGTTTTCAGACTACCCTTTTTGTGTTTCTTATTCTAGATTTGCTTTCCATTTTTGGAATTGTAGTTTTTTAATCTATTTCTTATTTACTAAGATTTAAAGATAGTGACTTTTGAGTTATTGTTGTTATTATAATTGAAGAGAAAGATCATTGATGTTGAGTATTCGGATTGATGGCATAGCTCATTTGGGTCTTCTTTGTTGCTGAGGAGAGAGACAGACACAACTTGTTCTTTTTTATGGTCGGACATAAGATTTATGAAATTGAGAGTTGAAAAGTAAAAACAATTGAGAGGATCCAAATCCTGCGTAACACTAGATTGAATTTTTATGATCAACATGAGAGTTGTTGCAATTGAAAGATCATGGATGTTGATGATGTTTTGATAGAGTGGTACTCTGTGAATTATGATGATAAACAATTTATTTGATTCAAATGATTGAAAATTCTTATCTTTATTCGGTTTTTATTATGGCGTTGTTCAATTTATGTAGCTGAAAAAGACTTGTTATTGTTGTTAGTTTCTCATCTGTGACTACATTGATGTCGTTCGATATGAGTAGTGGATCTTACCTAGTAGAAATAGTCTGGTTATTACTAATGTATCTTGTCTGATTTGATTGGTCTGTCTTGCTTGCAGCTGGGAAATTGCCTAAGCATAATAACGTGTCGTGGAGAGGTAACTCTTGTATGCAAGATGGGAAGTCTTCTGATGTCTCGTCTGCCATTAAGGATCTGGTTGGTGGCTTTTATGATGCTGGTGATGCGATAAAGTTCAATTTCCCTCAATCTTTTGCCATGACCATGTTGAGCTGGAGTGTGATTGAATACAGTGCTAAATATGAAGCTGCTGGCGAGCTCGAACATGTGAAGGAGTTAATCAAATGGGGATCTGATTACTTTCTTAAGACATTCAATAGTACTGCTGATGCCATTTCCACCCTCGCTGCACAGGTAACCCCTATGCTTATGTACTTATGTTTATTTTGTTAGGGGAAGTTTGTTATGTATTCTCAAAAAAGTGATTTCTCCAAAAGTTTTTGGCAGAACCGTTTCTGCGCGAAGCTGAAATTTTTTGCCTCTCCTAAATTCTGTTGATATTATAATCGGTTTTAGTAAAACCTAACCAAACAGACACTCAGTAACTTTTTGCTAAGAAAAAACCTAAACATGCATGTCCTTGATTTTATTATAGGATAATCATGCAAAATTTTCGAATGTTTGAGAAAATAGGATCAGTCAACTTTGTAGAAATCTCTGTAGTATGCATATCATATATGGTTTTGTGCCACAGGTTGGGACAGGAGATACTTCTGATAGGAGTACAACTCCAAACGACCACTACTGCTGGATGCGTCCGGAGGACATTGATTATGACCGACCTGTAACTGAATGTCACAGTTGTTCTGATCTTGCAGCAGAAATGGCTGCTGCCTTAGCTTCTGCATCCATTGTTTTCAAAGACAATAAGGCCTATTCAAAGAAACTTGTTCATGGTGCCACAACGCTCTTTAAGTTTTCAAGGGATCAGAGAGGCAGATATAGTGCAGGTAGTTCTGAGGCTTCAATTTTCTACAACTCCACTAGCTACTGGGATGAGTTTGTTTGGGGAGGGGCTTGGATGTATTATGCCACTGGAAATTCTTCTTACCTTAAACTTGCTACTACTCCTGGCATAGCCAAGCATGCTGGTGCCTTCTGGGGAGGACCTGATTATGGTGTATTTAGCTGGAATAACAAGCTTGCCGGTGCTCAGGTAATTTTGTAGAGATTCTTTGCTATATAACATGATCCGAGTTGACTCACTTTGTTGTTTGTATATTAATCAATGTCAACAACAACAGAAGGAAGTTAAACTATTTTAAGCTTATTTTTTTAGTCCTGCTATGTCATGCATTACTGCTTTGAACACATGTTTTCCCCTGGTTATATACGAAATCAGTGTTTTTATAGAATGTGATTTTATCGATCTAACTATTAAATTTTAACTATCCAAGACATCGATGATTTATGTTATCTTGAAAAAATTGAACATCAATAAGAACCGAATCAAGTTAGGAATGTTTTCTCCAAAGTTTTACCTTTCTCATCATTTGTCTTCAATGTTTTCTCTCTTGGCCTCCCTTGGATGTTTCCTTGTAAGCGGATTCAAATATCATGTGACTAATTTGATATTGTATTCATGTGTTTAGGTTCTCCTGAGTCGTTTGAGGTTGTTCTTGAGTCCTGGGTATCCATATGAAGAAATTTTAAGGACCTTTCACAATCAGACCAGCATTGTCATGTGCTCCTACCTTCCTGTTTTCACAAGCTTCAACAGAACCAAGGGTAACAATTTTTACTTCAAACCTTTCTGCTGAGTACCACCTCAGTTCATGATTTTCAAATACTTAAGATGATGCAAATGTTGGTATTTTATGCACACAGGAGGCTTGATTCAGTTAAACCACGGCAGGCCCCAGCCTCTCCAATATGTTGTGAATGCCGCCTTTTTGGCCGCCCTATACAGTGACTATCTCGATGCTGCTGATACACCGGGATGGTATTGTGGACCAAATTTCTTTTCAACCGATGTTCTCCGTAACTTCGCCAAGACCCAGGTGTGCGATATTTTGATCATTTTAAGCGAGAAATCTGTGATCTAACTCTTCCTCACATAACTCAAATCACTATGAGTTATTTGGGCTAATTTTGTTTACCCTTTTGTGGATGTTTTTGCAGATCAATTACATCCTTGGGAACAATCCCCGTAAAATGAGCTATGTTGTAGGTTTTGGTGATAAATATCCTAAACATGTCCACCATAGAGGTGCATCAATACCAAAGAATAAGGTTAAGTATAATTGTAAAGGTGGATGGAAATGGAGAGACTCATCAAAGCCAAATCCAAATACAATTGTTGGTGCCATGGTTGCTGGTCCTGACAAGCATGATGGTTTCCATGATGTGCGGTCAAACTACAACTACACAGAGCCAACTCTTGCTGGAAATGCTGGTTTAGTAGCATCACTAGTGGCATTGTCGGGTGACAAAGGCATGAAGATTGACAAAAACACCATTTTCTCTGCCGTTCCGCCAATGTTTCCTACACCTCCACCACCTCCAGCCCCATGGAAACCATAAGGCGTTGTGTCTTTTGCTATCTTTTTCCAGAAAGCATCGCAAATGACACGAGTTAGTTGGTAGCTTTTTAGCATTTTATTTCAACCGGAAGATCGAGTTAGTTTTGAAGAGAATGGCATGGAGCAGATGGAAGTAATGGAAAGTGGAGTGGTTGTAGTTGGGATGGTTAATGGTGGACTCAAGATTAGCATTAAGAATTGATAAAAGTGGTATTTGAGAGTGTTTCAAAATTTGTGTGTTATACAAGTGTATATGTATCAAAATCAAATATTTTGTTCTTTAATCATGAAAACTGAACAACCTGTATTTGTTTGATAGTTTCATCTAATGTCTTACAATTTTACTCAACTTATTCTTTCCTTTTACCTTTATTTTTCAAAACTTCATTCTATTTTTTAAGACAGTAATTAATCTGTTATAAATATACTGCTGAGTAGATATATGCATACACAATCATAGTTCTAGCTGCTAGAAATTATTGTCCTTATTTGGCAGGTAGCATACCTGAAATAACCTTACTTTTTATATGAACATAATTCTGACACTACAAAGAAAGAGACAAGGACCTGCAACTAACTCATTAAATACAACCCCACCCTTCACAACATGCTTCAAATGTCTGAGCATTTATGTTTCTTACATGGACCACCAAGGGTGTGAAGCAAGCTATCTTATTTTTTCGTATTGAATTCTATATGCTTCTTGTGAACAACACTTGAACCTGGTTCCACATTTTATGCCAACTTCATTTACCTATATACCTTGATGCTTTTGGAAACATTATTTGCTTGTAGTTGTTAGTATGTAATGTAGAATCAAACTTCACAGTTATTTAAATTGAGACACTTGCATCTCAAATCTGCAGAGTATTGTTTCTCATCTCAAATCTGCATGTTAGAACATGGAGCAAAACAGATGAACCTAACTTAGACTAGTTTTTTACTGTTAGGTGCTGATAAGTTGTGTAACTATGGCAGCCTAGCCTAGTTGATCTCTCAAGTATCTTTCTTGCTCAGTCTAAGAGAGTTAGTGTTATGTTACTGTTAATATATAATATGCATAAACATTATGACTTATATCTTATTGTCTTCCATGATGATTTCTTTGTGGTCTTGGATGTTACAGCACTTCAACCGTAGTCCGTAAGAAGCAGAATATAATATGCAAGATCTTCCACATATAGTCCAAGTTCCCTTGAAGGAACCTAATGAGACTAATTCTTTGACAAATATTCACTAGCATGAACTCATCATCATTCATTGTACATGAAATAGTTTTCAACAACACAAGGGTTGAAAGCAATATACTCAAATTGAAATAAAAAGAAAAACAATACATTGGGATATTAATAGATTTTGGTTTGAGATTTGTGTCTGTCTAACTAACTTGGATTGTATAAAGTTTATTGCAAAGCACCATGCAATAATTCAGAAGTTTGGTCTTTCAAAAAATGTTACATTACTTTTTTATTACTGCTTATTATGTTACTGTTTTTTCAGGTCAATGGAGTAACTGCTTTTGCTTTTCTATACCACATCCTCATTACAGTGATCAGCAATTCACCATAGGGATAAAGGGAAAATGAAGGGAAATACTATCATGTATGTAGTCCTAAACCAAATTTTAGATACATAAAATATACACTAGCATGATAAACTGGATAAGAGGCATTTTCAATGGGAAGACTTCTGCATCTCAAAACTAGCATTCCCGGAAACAGATGCAGCTTCCTCATTGGCCTCTGCAATTTTGAGTTCATTCAAAGTCCTTTTTGCATAGACAGTGAAGGCAACAATGGTAACAACTGCAATGATGAAAGAAATAATGTTGTACACAATTTCGACGGTGGTCACATGATGCTTCCCATTCTGTGCGTCCGCAAAGGTCCTTATTAATCGACCACTGCACAAAATTGACCACCATTAGCAAATGACAAAAATAACTGAGATGGAAACCTAGTAAACTTAAAATGATTAATAAAGAAAACAAGTTCAAAGCCTAAATCAGTTAAAATTGAGAAGTAATATCTGGTTCTCATTTTAATGGAAAAGGCTCCTCCGAAAAACTATCTACAATGAGCAAGTCAAGGTGTATGTAACATTAGATCATTTAGTGGGCTGAGACCTCTATGCATTTCAGACAAAGGTTTGGCTCTTGTTGAAAGCAGAGAGAGAGAGAGAGAGAGAGTACGCCAAAATCTAAAGATTTGTCGAGGAGCACAACAGAGAGCTTGAAGCAAAGGGAGAGCAACTTAAATTGATTCAGAAACAGATTTGTGAACGTGAGAGGGAGATGCCATTGAAGCAGGAAGAATTAACTGGCAACTTCAAGCAGTTGAAGAAAACACGGGAGATAGAAGAGCGCGACAAGGATCTTGGCACAAAGGCAACACATCTTGCCCTATTTGACGACTTGATTAAAGAGCACGAAAATAGGTCAATTGTGTTCATCAATTAATTTCTGCATCGCATCCAGCTTTTCCACTTATGCCTAAGTCTCCTAAGCATGTTCAGCAATTTTCATCAACAGAGCCACAAGTTCCTCTTCCTCCCACTTAAAAACTTGGTTAGCATCACTCATAACTTGACCAAATTCTGTATTTTTGTCTTTGGCTCTTGCTCGCACTCTTTAATAAAGTCAAATTAGGGCAAGGCTTGTTACCTTTGTGCCAAGATCTTTGTCACGCTCTTCTGTTTCCTTCTGCATTTTTTTCTGAACTTCATCACTTTCAGTGATCACCTTCTGCAACACTACAAGGTACCAGTTACATTCTTCCTTCCTGCTTTAACTGCAGCTGCCTCTCGTGATCACAACTCTGCATCTGAATCAACTCTTGAATTGCTCTCTTTTTGCTTCAAGCTGTTATGCTCCTCAGCACATCTTTATATCTGGCTGTATTCTGTTTGGTTTCAACACTCACTCAAACATACTACAATGTTTGACACTGACCACTTTGCCCTCGAAGATACTAGAAATATATAAATAAATAAGCATGTTTCATTTTCAAATTTTAATTAGAATTCCACAAAAACATTTTTCAAAAAAGGAGAATATAAAAGTACACATACTTAAAGAGAAATTGAAATTTAAAAAAAAAAAAAGAGAACTAGCAAATGACACATGTCGCTCATTGAAGGAGAGTACAAAAAGAAATGTAGACATACTCGAGAAGATGTACTGTGATTTAATATATAAGGATGGATTTCTCTTTCTTTTCCTGATTGTTATTTTTTATTTTACTTTTCCATGTTATTATTTTATATTTCTTGTAAGAGAAGGGAAGACACTGAATCATTAAAAGGCAAAAATAGAAAGTAAGAACCTGTAGATGTAGAGGAAAGCTTCTGGCACCATTCCAGCTATTGACCCCCATAAGTAGGGCCAAAACCTCATATTTGTCACCACTATAGCATAATTGAAGATAGTATAGGGAAAAGGTGAAATTCTAAACAGAGCAACCACTCGAAATTGATGGAACGAGCTCCCTTCCCCAGCAAGCCTAATCATTTCAGCATTCCGGGGCCATTTCTTTAACAATTGCTGCATGATATAGAAATAAAGATCATAAATAGAAAGTAAAAATTACTTATGGTCATATGAGAAACAATTAAACAAAATGACTTACATGAATGCGGTCACGGAGCAGCAGTCCAATCAGGTAAGGGAGGACCATCCCAATGGTTGTTCCAACCATTATTATAACAAAGCCAAGGCCATAACCAAAAATCATCCCGGCCAACCACATGGAAGGGCCAGAAGGGATGAAGAATACCGGGAATAAAGCAAGAGAAGCAACAAGTACAAAGGCAAGAACTGGACGGCCAAAGGCAGTAGATTCCCACTCCATCATTGGGTAAAGAACCTACAATAAAAGATTTTAGAAAGATAAATCTTCAATATATTAATAAATAAAATGTTCCAAGAATCCATTTGGATTGTATACCATTCCACCAGAATGAGAATACAAAAGCTAAGGCCTAAGCTTGGCATAGGCAATAGCAAAATATCAATATTTCCAGTTTTACTCAATCCCCAAATTTCTTTGAGGTTATGACTTATCACCATAAGGACTTTACCATGTCAGCAAACTTAGGAAAAAAGGAGGATAGGAAAGCAGAATTTCATGCTGATTTTCAGACGTAAGTTATTGCTATTGCTCTATTGAACTTCATCCATGAACCAACAAACTAATTACTTAACAAATCAAATACCAATGGTTATCATTCTAAAATCCAAGAAATTTTCGTAGTCTAAAATTATGTCACAGTATTTCTGATAGTACGAGATCAGATATCAATTCAGATCATTTAAAAATTCTTCATCACATTGGACAGAAGCATGGTAAACTGCAGTGCTACTGCATTAGATCTTTAAACCAACTGGAAATAGCCAAATACATAAAAATCTGATGCCAAGGATGTTGCAGACACTAATATAATTGTCATAATCAATATTTCAGTGAAAGATATTCGAAGCCTGACAGTGTCATGAGATTAACATAATTTATCAACATCAATAAATCCAACAACAGTAGTGGTTAATTTCTGAACAGGTATTGCAAAGCCCACTTCCACAGTGAAGATAAATCAAGAAAAGCAAGTTTACTCCTAATTTTACAAAGGAATTACCTTTTCAAAAACAAATGGCACTCCCCATTTCAGAAGAAGAAGACTAATTACAACAACGACAAAGCCCCATAAGAAAGCTTTGATCCACCACCTGAAAGAATTATGTCTTGATTCTGCCTGAGGCTGTAGCATTTCATTTTCGACAGCCCCCTGTTCATCTGATATGACCAGTCTAACATATTCACTCTTCCCCCTCACATGATGCCCTGAGTTTGCATGTCTTTCCAACTCATCCGATGATGATTCTTGTGTCATCATTGAGATGCCAGTAGGCTATGAAATGGAGGGGTACAAAAACGAACATAAGCATCTAACTGATACTATAATTCAATATTTAAAGTGTGTATCAGATTCTACAAATATAAATTCAGCAAGAACAATCAGGTGGCACCAGCAAAGAATAACTTATCTCAAATATTAAGATCCAGAGCTCTCAAGTCAATTTACATGCAACTAACATTCACATTATTTGACGATAGAGATGACAGCTAATAACCAAAAAGAAAAAAAACAAAGATGCTGAAGATATGCCAACGTGGCTTATAATTATATGCAGGTGAGGAATTATGAATGACTTTGACAAAGGTTGAAAATGTAGAGCTTCAGAAAGGTGAAAGGACAAAACTTAAGTGATGTTCTTTGGGTGCTTGATGTGTTGTTTTCAAATAAGAACAAGACATGTATAAAAGAACATGTTATATTTCCATTGATGAGCTACTATACTATGTTCTTATAGTTGAACAATACCAAACAACGCCAAGTTTTGTCCTTTCAGAAATCGAATGGGTATCCTCTGTTTGAAGATATCAGAAGGCAATGAGAAACAAAACTTAGTGAGCAGGCTATACGAGTTACTATTTACTATATTAGTATATTTTGTAAAATGCCTTTTAACCTCAGGGTGAACCTGAATAGGTTTGGGATACTGTTTAGAATCTATATATCATCCTAAGCAAAATAAAATTTATGCACATCTGCTATAAATAAGTATATCAATAAAAGACTGTTGTGATCATTACCCAATGGTGGTTGCTGGTCAGAGTGTAAGTAAATTGCGCCCCCAAGCTAACTTTACCTGTAAAATCGGGGATTCAATTTTTGGACTCGCCACTCCGGTAGAACTTTACCTAACCACCACACCAACCCAGGATTAGTCTCAAGCTAGGCAGATGAAAATACCCTATCAAAAAGACAAAAAAGGCGGCTCAGAGCACGAGACTCCGAACAAGTGCAGTCTAGGAAGGGTGCACAATCTTCACCCTTACAAGGGAACCCATGATATTAAGGCAAACAACTTTACCGTTACGCTATAATCGATGACAAAAACCGAAACAAAAAAACTGTGTAAGGGAAATTTTCGGATTATGATATTTATTTCTCCCATAAACTACTTTATTCCAATTTAACATATTTATAAAAGCAACATGTAAATGGCAACGAGAGAAAAAACTGCTAAATATAAATTCTACTCTTAGCTTTGTATTCTCAGCATAAACAAGAAACTTTTGTATTGCAATAAATTAGAAAATTAAAAGATAAAATCCCTATTGAAATAAAACAGAATATGGTTACAACTTAGTGAACTTACCAAGGAGAAGAAGAAGAAGCAGAAAGTGTGTCTTTGTTGCAATAAGCTGAAAAAACGCAACCTTTTTTGTTGGGCTACTTCAAATGAAAGCCTTCACCAACAAAACCAACTTTGAAAAAGTGCTTATTTTTTCTTCAAACTTGAAATAAACCAAACAAAATAAATACTTTTCTTATATGGTTAATTGTTTTTGTTTTTATTAATTTAAAAGCTTCAATTTATTTAATAATGAGAAGAAATAGTGAAATTTGAAAATGGATGGTGATGTCTTAGCTTCTGAAAAAAGTAAGCAAAAGTGGACAGTTGGAACGCTCAAAAGCAGGAATAATGATACAGCAGTTGCCATAACATCACCAATTTAACTTTAATCACTTTTCCATATTTTATATTTTAATATTACATTTAATTTCTTATTGTTTATTAACTAATTATATGTTCAAATTTTGGAGTATCTTATATTTGTTGGTATTTAAATAAAAACTTGGAACTATTCTTGTGTCATTAAATTTGACTTGGACTATATTTTCTTATTCTTCTTTTGCTTTTAGCATGTTGAAGTTTTTCTTTGTTTTTGGGGTGTTGAATAGAAATGCAATATGAGAAATATTCTTTGTTTCTACTACAAGGTACCAACTATATCTAGAAGGACATACCAAATGACTCATATTTGATTCAATTATTAATTAAAAAAAAGATTATCTAGAAGTTCAAGTTGATAGGATTGACTTTTCACTTTTCCATCCATAACAGCTTATCTGAAAAACTGGTTCATTTTCCATACTTTATGATAATTATACATTTGGTCTTGGATTAGAAATAGAATAAATTAATGAGATGGTGCAAAGTTGTAATTTAATCATGGCATAGGTTGCCCACGAGCTTAAACTTTCCTATCTAAGCTAAGTGCAGCTACTAGATTGTAAAACTGAAGGAAAAAAAATCAATTAATCTTTTATAATATTTGTATGTTTTATCAAATTCCATGATTACTTTTCAGACACTAAAAGTTGAGTTCTAGACTGTAAATTGAATATTTGTATAAACATTTTTCTTTCTCTCGTAATCTTCATCTTCATCATTTTCATAATTTCTCCATTTTTATTATCCTACTCATAAACTCAGTCTAAATTCCAATAAAAAAGTTAAGATTTTGGTGATTATGAAAATATCTTCAATAATCGTTTTGTATATTCTGATGAATTTAACATTTTTATAACAGGAATGGTAAATTTGATAAGCATTAAAACAATATAACACTAAACTGTCATTTTTAAAAGGACCAAATTGAATTTTGGTATAAGACAATGGATGTTTGTTAAGGAAGGGGAAATATGTTTATTTAGAATTTACCTATTTACTATGCATTCCGATAATAAATAAATAAAACAAGGTTTAAGATTTTGGGATATTGAAAACTGGAGTATGAGGATGGGATTTGGTTCCTAACCTTTAACTGATCAACAACCAGAAACCGCCACCACATTTCATATGCCAAATTGTATTGATCTAAACATTATAACATAATGAATTTCTAGTTAAATTTAATCTCACATTTTACAATAAAAATGATACAAAGTGTGAAACAAGTGATTGGGGAAGTGCAACTAACTAGCCTATGAGACCATTGTCAAAATATAATCAGTTTAGTGAAAACAAAATATATGGTACTTATTCGTTTTGGGTTTGGGAATTTCAATTTTCAAAAATCGCATTGAATCCTAACTAATTTAAATCAAGTAGAAAAAATGGGTAAAGTTTTCCAAGCATCTATTGTTTAATCTTCTTGATCTATCCAATAAAGCTTTTTGATCTATTTCACCCATTGCATAGAATGTTCTTGCTAAAACAGGAAAACATAAGTGAAGAAATGATGCAAGTTTGTAAACCTTTTTATTTGTAAAACAAACTTCTAATGGATTGAATGGAATACAGACAAACATTATATATAATATATTACATAGAGAATCAAAGACTAAACCTACAACAAAAAGAAACAGACAAAAATTAACAAGAAAAAAACATAAGCTCCTCACCAAAAATATTGAGTGATATCACTCTGTTTGTTAAGGATTAAAGAGCATCCTGAAAGGCCCATCCTTCCTGTCCTTGGCAGCTTCAGTTAGAGCGAGAAAGCGCTTAAACCCTGTTGTTGCCGCTCCTCGTCCGAGTGCAGCAGCCCTAGTTAGCACATCCTCATGCGAAGCAATGAGTCCAGCAACATTGGGACTAGGTAATACAGGAGCTAGTGTTGGAGCTGGGACAAGTGAAGGTGTAATATGAGCTTGCTTAATTCCAGGTCCATGTTTGTTGAAGTCGTCGAGTATGCTTTGTTCATCAGCTTTTTTTAGACCCTGAAAATACAACCCATAAGTTAAACCAATATGAAAATATAACTTATAGAAATGCATTCAGTTGCATCTAAAAAACCATAAATAATTAGCACTGTGATAGCAGCCATATGCAAAGCATGAATAACTAATGAAAAATGACTAATTGTCTTACTGGATAAGTAATTCACGTTCAATTTTAATACAATTGTTGGAATTTGACATTAAATGCTCCTATCAATCTCAACATTTTGGCAACCAGATCTGCTTCTTCATAAGATCCAATTCTTGATGTAATGAGGCTATAGACGAGGTTTATAGAACCAGTAATAGATTACTTCTTTAACATTCTAAACTTACTAAAGACATAATGGGCTAATGAAGTACTGAACCTTGAATCAACACTAATGAGACAATCTACTACTGATTTTCACGAAGGTATTCTTGAAAGTGAATCTGCTTATGTATAGACTTAGAAGAATTTATCAAAATGACCAGAACAAATAAATAATGCAACAACCAGTAAGTGGCAAACAATAGAATTTGATAGAGAAGATAGTAAGAAATAGCTAACTATAACCTTAAGCTCCAATATTCGTTGAAATTCCATGGGTGTACCCTCAGGTAGCAACGCACGGTAAGTATCAGCGACAGAATCAATTGGAGAGAGTATAACCTAAACATTGAAATTCAGACAAACTTTCATTAGAAAGAACAAAATTAATTTTCGTCTTACAAATAAATGGACAACAAACCTTTAGAAGGGCCTCAGCTTTGCTCATCTCACGGCTTACAAACTTGGAATAACTAGCAGCCCCTGATGTCTGTTGCAGGCAACCCAACAAAAAATTGACAATTAAATACGCAATTATAAAAATGTTACTTTCACTATGTATTTTGCAAGGACAATCTCCTAAGGGTTCAAGATTACTGGGAGGTGATCTTTATTTAGTCTACACAGCACATGAGCACAATATAATTCATAAGCAACACAAAATGGCTGGCCAGTCCAGATAGTCATTCCATTTTTGTTTCTCACTCAGTCTACAAATAATCTAGAATATGAGGCAACCAATTCTTTGCACACTATTCTAACTCAGTTCCTTTTTAATGAATCACTAAGCATACTAAAGTGTAGATCATTTCTACTGGCTTATATCAATGTATTAATACCATCTGAAAAGTAGCATGTTCTGTATGGTCAGCATATAACATAACTTGGGACGTATAACCTGCAAAAGCTGAAAACTCAGTTTCGTTCTTCTCATTCAGCTTGGTTTGATTCTAAAATGTCCATTTCTAGTCCAGATGTATGTGTTTTTTCTTACAAATTTTATCATCAATAATATTCTCCTTTGCAAAACTGGAGTTAGAGAAAAAATTAAATGCTTCTGGTAAATGAGATAAATGCAGTCCATGAAAAGGTGCAAAATGTCTCAACGGTGATGATTCTAGCAGCAATGACAATAGCACTACCACGATATATTCATGATAAGCATTCTTAACTATGGCTGGGTGTTAACATTAATATTTATACGGGCTGAATTACCTGTCTACCAAGGGATGGAATTTCAAGAAGGATTGTCTTAACAGCTTGAGTATCCAATAACATCTGCAAAAGCAGCACTTCATTAGATTATCAACATCTTTAGTAGGTTCTTGAGCGTTCCTCAGAAACAGATTAGTATAAAATAAAACAAGTTTCAATAATATATCAATAAACAGTTTAACAAAATAACAAAGCAGACGATGAGAATGGAAAACAGTTCAACGTACAAAACATAGTAAAGTGAAATACATGCTTAATAATTGTTTCAGATATCTTCAATGACATATTTTATTGAGATGAAGTAAAGGAATCTCAGTAGTATGTGTGACAAATATTTTGTTCCAGTGGCATCCTTTAGTGGTTTTATTTGTTAGACATGTGGCATGCTTTGTTCCATGACACAATCTAATAGGTTCTGGCTATTATTGTTTTCTTGTTTGTAATGATGTCTTATCCTCCTTTTTTGTACTCTTATTTTCTCATCTAGTAATATTTCTTTTTCCGTAAACAAAAACTTTCTTTCCGATATAAACTCATCAAATCAGTGATTTAACCTTACTCTCTGATGAAACTATAAGTTACTAAAAAATAAAAAATAAAACGGTTAGTACTCTGTACCTGTTGAGCTCCAGTTTCTGATATTTGCTTGCATTTGAAAATGTTAGAATAAAACCGCGGACCAAGAGATGATGTGAGCTGCAGATAATGAAGTAAAATATAGATTTAAAGCAGACAACTAGCTAGACACAAGTCAAGTTATTAAGGTTAATTCAATGGATGAACTACTAGATGTTATGAATAACAAATATCAGCAAATATTCACAAAAATGTAGATTTAAAGCAGACAACTAACTACACACAAGACAACCTATCAAGGATAATTAAATTGATGTACTTCTAGATGTTATGAATAATAAATTTCACAAAATATTCATAAACAGAAATAACGGACAAATCCAGCAATGGTGAAGATCGTCTAAAAACTATAAGTCAGAATCCTGAAACACAAAAAACATACATAACAATTGATAGACATATCCACAGACACTCCCTGGATAGGCTAAAAATTTGTGTGACAATTTATTAAGCATGAATATAAAATAATAGAATGACATATCGACAAGAAAAAGATTTTAAAAATCAAGATATACTATATTAATTATAAAACTATGACTACTATGCTAGAAAAGAACTTTCCCTAACACCAAGGTTGATGTCAAAGACCATAACTCCATGCATTTAATCCACTTTATAATCACCTTGTCCAGAAAGAACTGAAAGTAGACGGGTGAAAGTATGCTCCCGAGTGCAGGGATGCTAGTGGTAAGAATCAAATTTATGGCATTTACATACCTGCGAGAAAAACAAGAATTAAACTGAAGAACTTTGTCAGGAATAGGAATCACTAGTTAGATTTTATTAGGGAATTTACTCTGATTGATCACCAACACTTTCAAGAGTTGCCCATGGGACGCGTGTCATTGCTGCCATTTCAATGTCAAATTTGGTTTCCAGGCCATGCACCAAGGTCACCAATGATTTCGTTATAACAGCTGAAAATTCGTCCTGCATAATTGCATAGCTTTGTTAGAATGAGCGTTGTAGAAAAAAAACATCACTTATTAAGATGGAATTATTACCTCCACTTCTGACATATCCACCCCGTCTGCAAATTGAGGATCAATAATTTTAGAAACACTTTCAGACAGCTCACCAGCCTGTCAAATACAATGCCAGGTTACTAACTAAAACTGGCATATGATTGTTATCAACTGGACTAAGAATGTTAAAAGAAACTAACTAACTAACCGTTTTGTGGCAATATTCAGCCGAATTGACAATGTAACAAGTCACTCTTTCATCCCTATCAGATGTCTGTTCAATATTTCCAAATCCAAAGATTAAAATCGAAAAAATAAAACAAAACATAGCTGTTTGATAACATGAATATGTAAATTTTCACGAATCATGGAAAACCCATTCCTTTGGACATACCTTTATCTGGCCATCCATGCCTGTAGCTGCAGCAACAATTCCTGTTCCCCCCTTTGGGATTCTTGCAAGTAGCTTTGTAGCATATGCTTTAAGAATTCTTTGGAAGACCTAACATTGAAAGGGAATTAAGTCATGACTGCGTAATGCTATACGTACAACATTCCATTATGTGTTGCAATAAAAACCAGTTCCCTTCACTCCCAGGAAGTTAAATGGTATTATTTTTTATCATTTATCACCCTAATGTAGGAGAGGGATCATATGATTTTCTTATGTAACTAATTCACCATACTGAGCCATACTAAAAATATTATATAGACAGACAACATCATTGCCACTTTTTACACAGAATTGAAACATTTAATTCTATAATTCAGGAGTTTACCTTGAACAAATTATATAATGTCTGGCTCTTTGTTAAAGCACTGCATCTCTTCAAGCTCCTCTTGATTATAAGAAACAACTACATAGGCACAACAAAATACAATCAAGCGAACACAAAGCAAATTAACAAATTGATTGTAAGAAAAGTGGGAAGGGGGACTATAAAACTTATGACATCTATACGAACTTCTAAGGTTAAGGGCACATAAGACATGAAATAATATAGAAAGAAAAGTTGCCCTACTATGTAACACGGCCTGTAAAAACATCTAGTGACTCACCTGCATGCTACTGGATAAAATACTATTCTGACCTCCCTCCTCAGTATCCCATGTCTCCTCCTATAGTGGATGAAGAGTTTGATCAAGGGAAAAGCACAGAAATATATCACAGAGCACATAACTGAAAGGCGAGACACAAATTACCTGAACAAGTTTCTCCAGACTTTCCATTAGTGTCTTCTCTTCCAATTCTACATATACCGTTAAGTGAGGTTCAAAGCAAGATGAAATGATCCCACGAAAGTTGAACTGTCAAAACAACTGTTCTATGTTTTATCAAGTCTTTCTAAATGAAACAGACCAATAGGAATAAAATGAGAACACCTCTGACAATGCCATAATAACGACCAACATCAGAGAGAATACCAAGATATCAACCTCACTTAGTTGACTTATTATTTCATTTGGAAATTTTCACTTCCCTCTTTTCCATTTTTATAAATATGAAAATAGTTTCCACAAAAGTTAAAACTTAGGATAAAAAGTGCAGCAGTGGGGAAATCAACGATATATTCACAAATCTTCAGAGTTTCAATTAAGAGGAAAATAGGAGAAAATTTTAAAAAATAGTAAAGTAACATCACAATGTAGCAAATCTCGGATTTTTTATTCAATTACTGAGCATGTGTCACAAACTAAGCTTGGACTTATTCGATAAAGAGCCATATTAGACAACAGCGATAAAGAAATGCAAAAAACCAAAATCACATGAAGAAAAACTCAAAAAGGTGAATCTGAAAAGCATTTATATCATCATGTCAACACTTCAGAGACCACAGATGTAAATACATGCACTTAACCTACACAGTCAATATATGTTAGAAAATAGTCACATAAAACCATACCCCAGCTCCAGGCACTGCCAAATCTTTACTTCCATCTTTTTCCTATTGATACAAAATCAAAACACAATGGTCATTTAAAAAAATTAAGTCATCATGAATAAGTATTGTCAATTTCAGAAAGTCATAATGCATACTTCACTGCCAGTTCCTTGATGTGCAGCAAGCCTTTTCTCATACTTCTTCCGGATATCTGAAGCATTAATGCTAGAGTTAGCCCCCCTACCAATCTCTTCAATCTCATTCCCTATCTCCCTGTTTTGTGCGCCTCCTCCAAACTTTTCAGCCAATTCATCCTCAAACTCTAAGGTTCGCTGTAAAGCCTGCAGGAAATTGACAGATGAAACACTGAAATAATACATTAAAATCTAAGTATTGCATCATAAATACATTAAATAACTTATATATTACTACCACCATGAATGAAATAGCATAAAACCACTTGTCAACGACTATTATGTAATTAAAATCACTGGGAAAGAGAAACAGTGACAAGGGAGTATAGTTGCATAACATCATAACTTGTAAGCAATTACTATAACAGAAGCGTCAGTATTTCATTGGTCGATGCTTGGACAAACCATGACTTACCAACAACAAGGTCCCAACATCTGGCTTTTCCTTTAGAGTAGAAAGAATCTCCTCAAGCTGTTTCCTGTAGAGACAAGAATCATAAACAGAACAATATTTTTTAACATAATAATCCTCAAACAAGTTTAGCACAAACGGAAAGACATAACATTCATTCAAATGCTTAATTCTGTCACTTTTTGTATAAGATCAATTGATATATAACTTATATTAAGATTGTGTTATAAACAAATAAATACCATACCTTGTCTTCTTACAAAATAGGATACAGAGCCGATAAGAAACATGCCATGAAGATGGAAAGATTTTCCAAATTTCTTCATTCGATCGCATTCGACGCTTAATCCAAGCATATCTTCGTTCAGTCTTATCCAGCTTTGCTAGTTCTAAAAGATGGAAACAATTCAAAAGTCAAACTTAATGACATTTCAGTATTTAATAAGAACTCTGCGAATAAACAAACACAAAATTTACATGGCAGTTGAATCAAACATACCAGCTCCTTCAAAAATTTGCTCATATGAAGTAAGCTCCCTGTTGCAGAAATTATTTACCAACTCTTCCTTTACAGAAGGCTCTAATGCATCAACAACCAAGCAGGCATCAGACAACTGCTGGAGCAAATTTGTTTCTTCTGTTTCCTTTCCAGTACCTAAGCTGAGACAAAAGTAGGTAATTGTGAAACCCAGTTACACAGAGCATTTTTAGAACCGAACAATATCCATACTGTGAGGTTAATATCGTGGCATAACATAAAATATAAAAAAGAATGCAGATAAGCAATCTAAATGAAAAATGTGTATCCAATTAATGATGCAGTGCGGATGAAGAGAAAGAACAGTACATGGATTTCAATAACAACATACCTGGAAAAATCAGAATACACATGTGACTTTAGTATTTGCTTGATATTCTTAAACTTCTCCCTCAGTTCTATGATCTTTGGAATATCCCTATAGGCCTCAAAGTGACTACACAGCTGGTTCACTGCCTGAAATACAAGATGGCGATATCAATAGATAAAACAAATGTCAAGTTTCATAAATTAGTTTATCAAAACAAGAGGTGTTACTTTCTCCATGAGATATCTGAAAATTAATAAATTCATCCAGCAGTGGGGCAAGCACTAATGCAGTAAGCTAATATTTAAATTGCAACGATTACAAGAAAACGTGCTGTAAAGACAGATTGGATACCTCCAGCTGAGCAGCTGCCTCTTTATATTGACGTTTTGAAGCCATGACCTGAAGCTGTTCAACAGCAGAGACTGACATATAATAGGTAAGCTTGTTGAAATAACAGAATGCATATTGTCTATGCATCTAAAAAGCTATCAAGTATGCAACAAACCTATAAATACATGAAGCACTTTCCCTTTATAGGTTAAAATTGCACCCACGTGATTTAAATGTTTGCATTAGGAGAAAAAACTGTCTTGTGGTTTATTCGGTGTCGATGTTATATATATACAGAAATTCTAGTATAGTTGCAACCTTGGCTTAGACAATACTTGTTGCAATCAATAATGAGAAGTTGTACTATGTCCATAAGTAATATGTTATATGTTATGTGTAATTAAATCATACCAAGGTCATCTCTAGCCACATAATAATGCTAAAAAATCAGCAATTTTGTAATTTAAAGATTATGCATGTCCGCAATGTGACAACCATATTACAGAGTAAGTAGTCATTTGAAGTAAACATGACCATGTTTTTAAATAGATTCAGAGGACGGTTCTAGCATCTTTCAAAGTATCAATGTTAAAGTTCATATAAAAATTGTGGTTGAAAGTGGAATTATGAGGTCGTGGTTATACTTGGGACACTTAGGCAGCCACCTAACCACCCAAAAAAATCTCCTTATACCATTAACAGCCTTGACTTACTGTTAATATAGGTGACAAGCTTTACATTGATAGTTTTGGTTTTGTTTTTTGGATTTCTTATGCCACTTTAAAACAAATCCATTGTTAACATAATAATCAATTGCTATCAATTCTCAATCTCATCTCTTAATTATTGCTAATAACTCTCTTAATCAATTTTATCCGTTAATCACAGTATCAATTGTCATTTCCATTTTCCAAGCATTGTGATTTTGTGATCATTTTGCAGCTTATAAAATTGGAGAAATGATTTGAATATTGATGAGATAAACTATACTAGGCTCATCCAAAAAAATTAGCCTGAAACCCCATAATCTCAAAACACCGCACCAGTGAATTACATTGTGTGCACATGCTTTGATAACTAACTAAATAATAGTTTATCATACATACAAAAAAGAGTGAAAGGAAAAGCAAGGGTAGTAGTGTAGTAGTACTTACCAAGCATAGTAAGACGATGAAGTGCAGTGATAGTTGTAGTGATATGCTTCTTAGCGAAGTCCAATTTCTTAATATCTCGACAAATTTCTTGAACCATTGTCTCACTCTGAACAGCTTTAGTTTTAATTTCTCGGATCTTATACATAAGTTCCTCAACAGCAGATGTAGCAGCAGCAAGATCTTGTTTAGCCTTAGTCCCTGAATTACTCTGAAATCATATATGATATCCACTTAATAATAGGACATTGATAATCATGATAAGGTGTGGTTGTTGTATTCGGTGCGGACATTATATCAAATTACGGCCGTAATATTGCGGTTGCGGTATGAAACTACATCTAGGCCACATTTAGATCGCATCAGGTTAATCAATTTGAAAAGGATTTTATTAATCACAAAAGAATCACACATCAATAATTGACTGGAATTGCAATTTAAAACAGTACGGACCTGTTGACGAACAGCGGCTAGAATACCAGCATCAACGGTGCGAATCTCATTCTGAATTTTTTGCATTAGTGGTTCAACGCCAGATAAAGATGGCTCTATGATTTTGCATAGTAAAAAAATGAGGTTATGAATAGTATTGAGATTGAATGGAAAAGAATAGTAGTAGTAGTGTAATACCGTTGGGAAACATTTGATTGATATATTCTAATGCGCTTGATTTGTCCATTGCGATGTTCTGATCTCAGAGAATGGCGTCGATCCAATGCAGTTACGTACATTTCACTCTTCTCAACAATTAATATAAATTATTACTTATTTGACTAAGATACATGTACTACTATATTATTTGTAAGATCCAAATTTATTTTTCTCAAACAAAAATATAATGTTATGAAATTGAAACCTTTGTGGGAGAAAGAATTGGAAAGAAAGCATTTTGTAAAAATAGTAAAGTGACTAACTAAAGCCCAAAACGGTATTAGAGTGGTTAGTTTGATTTGAATTTACCCTCAATCTGATCCTAATTATTTTGATTAGTTTGAACAATTTCCTACCCTTACTTTTGTACCTTAAATAAAACTACTTATTCAATTTGTTTTGGGTGGTAAGCATATGATAGAAATATGATCATCTTTTAACATTAACTCATTCTACTCCCAACATTAGTGGTTATAAACATGTTTTATATCTTAGTGTCCATTGATTTTTTTTTTGGATCATTACAAAATGTATGATTATGTTAACAATGTTAAATAGTAAAATGTTATACTCATTAACATTTTTATAACTACATATTTGTGTTTCATTCACATTTACTTTAATATCGAAATGTTTTTAAAAGTTGCACCCTTCTAAATCATATTAAAAGTTGAACGAAGTATAATACAAAAATAATTTATATTCAAAGTTGAAACATCTCAAGTAAAATAAATGGTGTTTATTTGGGAAATACATAAATAAGGTATTATAGAACCAAATGCTAAATTTATTTAATTAATTTTGAACTTATAACCGTTACAACTAAACCAACGGCTACTTTTGTTTCTCTTCCCCAATACAACACACAACAACACCATTATTCTCTTTCTCATTCACACATTCCTCTGTTTTCTCATCGACCCACGTTTACTTCTTCCCCAAATTTTTCTTCTTATTCTTATTCTTCTTCTCAATTCAATGCTCCAACTTTGTCCCAATATGAGTCAACAAAACCAACCCATCACTGTTTCACAAAACCCCATTTCCGAAACACGTGTTTCTGTTTCTCCTCCTCCTCCTCCTCCGCCGCCTCCGCCGCTACCGCCGACCCCTTCTAATAACCGCCGGCCTAGGGTTAGGGAGGTCAGTTCCAGGTTCATGTCACCGGCTGTTTCCACCGTGCAGCGGCGGCGACATCATCATTCAGAAGAGGATGAGAATAATAAACCCATTGAGAATTCAGAAACCCCATTCCCAATTGGGAATTCCAGTTCTCTGTGTAAACCTAGTGTGGGACCCACCAATCAGAGGAAGCAGAGGAGTGTGAAGCTTTTCAAAGAAAACAATGGAATTGGAAGAGTTGAACATGTTCCACCACCACACCCTTCAAAATCATGTTCTGGAAGAATTGGAATTGGTGTAAACAATGGTTTTGCTACACCTTCTTGTAGACCTGATACTCCAACTATAACTATTTCTTCAAGATATAGGATCACACAGCAGCATAGGTCTTCTTCTAATATGAGTGGAAATGCTTCTGCTGCTACTAAATTGTTACAAGCAAGTGGAATGTTTTCTTCTTCAAATTCCAATAATCATCAACTCAAGCTCAATTCTAGTACTTCTGCTTTGTCTCAACTTGAAACCAATTCAGACACCGGTTCGGTTTATTCAAATGATGAATGCCGTGATTCGGATATAAGTTGTAGCATACAGTCACTTCCTGAATTGTGTTCTGAGGGAGATGTGTTGCCTTCTGTTTCCACTAGGTCAGTGGTTGAAAAAATTAGCAATAAGGGTTCTATGAGTAATAATAGTACTAGTAGTGGGGAATTGAAATTTCATACCCCTTTGTCTCGTTCGATTAATTTACCATCTCATTCAGGAAGTGGTCACTTGCTAGTTCATTCAGTGAAAGGGAGTGAGAAGCAGCAAGGTTGTTCTTTATCAAAGCAGTGTGGAAATCAACCTAATCATGTTAAGGTAGGAGGCCTTTCTTTGCCACCTATCCCTCCTTGTGCAAAACAGGTCATAGATACAAGGAGAGGGAAGAAAGGTTCTAGTCATCAGGAAGATTTGCATTCCATGAGATTGCTTTATAATCGCTATCTGCAATGGAGATTTGCCAATGCAAAAGCGAAGGCCACGATGAAAGTTCAGCAAAGAGAAAGTGAGGTCAGTCTTTACCTTTTCTTCCTCGCTACTTGTGAACAATATGTAGTGGAATAGAAAATGACAACTTTCTGGCTTGGCAATTATATACTAATAATTCTGTGGATAGAACAAGAGGAGTTTATGTAAGGATGATAGTAGAATTTAGCTTTTAATGGTTTGTCTTTAATAGACATGAGTTATGATATTTGATAGAACACTCTGATCGTTTTGTCCATGTAACCAACCTCACCGAGCGGGGGAAATGTTTGATTATTTATCATAAGCATGAAGTGGATCTCTAGCTCAATTACACTGCAAAACTAACTATATGACGAAATGCTGAAATGACTTGGTCATAATTGAAAGATATTGTCATTAGCTTGATACTTCCATGGACCTTCTGACAGGTGCAATCTTTGTAAGATATAGCTAAGTCGTAGTGAAATGAAATTAAAAAAAGAAATCTCTAATGGTCCCCAGTGTAGAACAGTTCTATATCAAACAATTTAGTTTTGAAGGTATACGGACTATCACATCTTCGTTCATGGGTCGTGTAATGTAGTTTATTTCAAACTTCGAATTACACCCCGATAACGTAATATGGCTTTTAGATAATTATAATTTACATTCATATCATGTTTTAAGTGTTATTGTGCTTAGCTATTTAGAACTCTCTTTGTTACGTTTATATCCATTCAGTATTTCTGTTGGTTCTGATATAGCTTACGTACAATCTTTAAGAACCTTGTACAATCTAATCACTTTATGCTCTTCTAGTTGCTCCATGTTTTTATTTTTCTCAATACTTGCAGAAAGCATTATATTCTCTTGCAATGAAACTATCAGAGTTGCGTGGTTCTGTGAACATGAAACGCCTGGAACTAGGGGTTTTGCAGAGATTGCAGACCCTTCTACAGATTCTTGAAGCTCAAGTAAGGCCATAAGTAAATTTTGAATTCTTCTTTTACAGTTTTGAATCCAAGCTGTGCACAGAGCAATGCTTATTTGTTTGTGATAGAATTTTTTTGTACCTGGATTTATTATAACTTGTTATGGTATCAATTTTCAAGTCAATGTCCTGTTTCTTTCAACATAACCACCTCATCCAATTAATTTATCTTAAAATGAGACTAAAAGAATACTGATTCCTTTTACTACCTTATCAAACTAACCTAAAGTGGGAGAGGCTTTTCTTTCTTCATGTGTGGTTTTTTCAACTTTCCTTTTATGTGTTCAAAATAAATTACTCACTCAGCATTCTCAGTTTTCTCTAATTTTATTTTTGTCTAATTTTAAACCAACAAATGAGCATAAAAATATCTGTATCAGTAATTTGTAAATTTTGCTGGATAAAATTGCAGATTCCGTATCTAGATGAGTGGTCAGATCTGGAAGAAGATTATTCAGTCTTTATCACTGAAACAATTCAGGCTTTGTTGAATGCCTCAGCACAACTTCCAACTGGAGAGAATGTTAGGGTATGATCATTTAATCCTCTTCTCATGTTTGTTGCTTATCTAGACAAGTGAGTTGTGCTAATTGTCTTCATGTTAAGCTTGTGCTTTGAGATTGTCGACTAACCAAAATGTATTTGCCACAGGTTGATGTAAGAGAGATGAAGGAGGCACTAAGTTCAGCATTAAAGATGATGGATACAATTGTTTCCCATATCCAAATATTTATGCCAAGGGTGAGACAAATTCACTCAATTGTGTACATTGTTATATAACCAGTCTTCCTTTTTTCTCACATTGTTATATAGCCAGTTGGGTCAAAAGATTAGTTTCTCTGACAAAGTTTAGGTGAAGAAACACATTACCGGTTGGATTTTGCATAAATAATATAGAAACACTTGGATTTTGAAAAACACAATAACATCATTTGATTCATGTAGTCAATCTACCTAGTGGCAAAGGACTAATAAAAGTTTGTCAAACTCAGGCAGAGGAAACAGACATTTCTATTTCGGAATTAGCCAGAGTTGCTGGTGGAGAAAGAGCTCTTATTGGAGAATGTGGAGATTTGTTGTCAAAGACACACAAGTCACAGGTTTGTCTTGTCTGAATTCCACTATCATTTGTTGTGTAGTGTTTATCCTGAGAAGTTTTTAATATCTTGAAGCTGCTCTAATTTTCAGGTGGAGGAGTGTAGTTTAAGGGGCCAGATAATCCAACTTCATTCAATTTGCCATAAGAATACAGAACAAGAAATAACTGATAATTCAATTGCTACTAGTCCACATAAGTAAACTGTGGATAATACAATATCAACACATCTGAATGATGCTGCTCATAGTTTGTGAAACTAAGTGCAAGACCTTCAGATTCATTTATTTTACCATTCTTTTTTCCATTGGTTGAGAAAAGTGGGAGAACATCCAAGTTTTGATTTGTTCATTATGCAAAGTTTGTTTGAGTTGTTGTATTCTACAAAGGGTTTGTATTGTTGTCTGTGTAACAATAATTTATGTATAGAGGCTTAGTCACTCTGACTCACCAGTTCTTCCCTATTTCATTCACTGGATGATGTAATAATAGTAATAGGACACTTTGTCCTTTAATTCAATGTTTACTTAGTACAAATTGTAGCACATTTTTTCCTTTGAACTGCCTTCATGTTTGTGAATATAAGAATTATGATTTATGATAGAGCATTATAATATCGTTTAATTTATGGAGTTGATCCTATATACTTAAAAATCTTTGGTTGTTGATGTATAGGTTATTTTCCTTTTGCTTTTTAGCAATTGGGTGTTTTTGATGGCAAATAGGTAAATCTTTCTACAAACTAGAGACTCAAGGAACTTTTCTGGTCCACAAATTTATTAGTAGAGACAAAAATCCACTAGAATAATCTTTAAATCTAAAAAAGATTAATCTCTATCTATAAGCAAGAGAATATATTTGATCTTGCCAAAATAAAACAATAATCAACATTACCTTTTGTGCATACAAAAACATTGACAACTTTTTAAGGAGAAGAAGGCAAAATCTACACTATTATGATCATTTTTTGTTTTTTAGAAAAATATATTAATGTTTAGTGTCAAAGTTACATGTATATATAATATATTAATGTTTATTTACTAATTTAAACGATTGAATTTTTCTAATATTAATGGCTAAGATGTGACGTAAATTTAAAAAACTTTTATTGACTAAAAGAAAGAAAACTTAACTATCCCTCAAAAATTAAAATGTAAATGAATAAACGTTAAAATAAAATGTAAATGAATAATGATGGTGTTATTAAGGAAAAAAGTATTAATTTAACCTAAATAAATAATCGATTATAAAAGACACCGAGGAGAAGAAGAGAGATTAATTTTCGTTTGTTCAAGTGTTTGTATTCATTCATCCATAAGAAAGAGAGAGGTTTGAAAAATGGCACTGAAGTTTCTGAACAAGAAGGGATGGCACACAGGAAGTTTGAGGAATATAGAGAATGTTTGGAAAGCGGAACAGAAACACGAAGCGGAGGAAAAGAAATTGGACGAACTTCGCAAACAAATCCATGAAGAGCGTGAACGCAATGAATTCCGTCTTCTTCAGGTTAAAGCTGGCCTCGTTCCGTAAGTTACTTTCTCATTTTACCCTCAATTCCCATTTCAATTTACTTTTTAGGGTTAGGGTTTTTCCCTACATGTTTCAATTTTAACCCCCAAAATCACTTGTTTTTATTGCAGTGCTCAGGAAAGGTTGGATTTTTTGTATGATTCGGGCTTGTCTGTTGGTAGATCTACCGATAATGAAGGATTCAAGGCCCTTGAAGCTTTTCCCAAATCTGATGGAACTGATGCTCCTTCTTCCTCTGCTTCTGTTCCTAAGGTAGGTTGAATTGAGGAATCCTTTGTTTTGGGTTAGGAGAAAGTGATTTTTTATTATCAAAATAATCATTTTGTTTGTGAATAGATTTAATCAATTGGGAAGATTTTTTGTTTTTCTATATTTTTGCTGATTGGTTCTGAATTGATCTGTAATTGATTGTCAAGCAGGAGCAGCAGGGGGCAAGTGTGCCTGGAGCTTTATTCGAGGACAAGCCTCAATCTGCGAATGATGCTTGGAGGAAGCTCCATTCTGACCCCCTGCTCATGATTCGCCAGCGTGAGCAGGAAGCACTTGCAAAGATCAAGAACAACCCTATCAAGATGGCTATGATAAAAAAATCAGTAAGATTTCTTTCATGCTTCTCTCAAAAGCTACAACTCAACGACCCGGGGGAAGATATTTTAAGGATAAAGAAACTTTTGAAATTAAACTAGTTGGGAATTGTGTGTGTATAATTTAAGATAGTAGAGGGTTTGAATGTATGAGTTACTTATTCTTCCAATTAGGCGGTCTTCATGCATAGGTCTACTTCAACTTATTTGGGAAGAGATTTGTACAATTTTATGTCGCCCTTGACTTAGGTCAAACTGATATATATTGATACATGTACATGCAAAGTGGATGTAGTACTGGTAGGTGGGCAGAGAAGTGGATTCCATGGGTGGTGTCTTAAGTTAAATATATTAATTAGAATCCGCTGGTGTGAGCCCTGTGCTTAGCTTAGATAAGCTAGGCCATTTTGGTGAACATGTTACGGAAACACGAAAAAGCTGCTGACCTACCATTATCATATCGTGACTCAACAAATACCAAGTTCCATTACAGCATTACTTATAACTTCTGGTTCCCACACGAAAAAGCTGCTGACCTATCATTCTGTAAGTCTTGTCACTCCTGGTGGACTCATGGTAGCAGTTGTTAAAAGTTCCTTATACTCGTGTGCTTTATGTGCATCCTCCTCCATAAAAAACAATATGGGTAGATTACGAGTATGGATATAAAATTGTTTGTATGAATTGCTAACAGTTATTTATTAGCTAATTTGGGAGGGGTAAGATGTGAAGAAAGAACACAACAACAACAACAACAATAACAACCAAACCTTAATCTCACTAGGTAGGGCCGGATACATAGATCAAAAAATCCCATAATGATCTATCATTAATCATGTTCATTGGCAAAGCATTGATCTATAAGAATGTTGTTTATAAAGTCAAAACAGGTTAAAGATTATGCACAAAGAGAAGCCAAACACGATTACATATTCGGCACAACTTTTTATGTAGATAAAAGCTTTTTTGTTGTTGGATAAAACATAAGCTGAACCAACCATCCTCACATCGACTGAAAATGATGTCAAAGACGATTGTTTTAGTTGACTCTTATGAATACCTTCTGTTTGATGTTATTTCTAATCTATGGTCTGTCCTAATAATGCCAGGTTGAAGAAACGAAACACAAGGAGAAAAGTCACAGTAAGAAGGAGAAGCGGAAGAAACACCATTCTAGTAAATCAAAGCATAAGAAACAGTCCGATTCAGAAGATGACACTGGTGAAAGGAGAAAAAGAAAGACTGATGATATATCTAGGCATAAGAAACAGTTCAATTCAGAAGATGAAGATGACAGTGTTGAAAGGAGCAAAAGAAAGACTGTTGACCGAAACTTTGACAAGAAGTATCAAAAGGCTCAATCAGATTCAGAGTATGAATCAAGTGGAGGAGAAACGATAAGAAGGAAGAATCACTACGAAGACAAAAAATACAGAGAAAGGTCACCCAGTCACCACCAACGGCACAGAAATGTCAAAGACTATAACGGAGATGCTGATGACAGAAATTATAACAAGTCCATGTCAGAAAGATATGCTTCAGGTGGTCAGTTCAATATTGATTCCTCTAAAAGGGGGAATGGAAGCTTAACCGAGTCAGGTTCCAACAGAGAAAGGTCACCCAGTCGCCACCAAAGGCATAGAATTGTCAAAGACTATAATGAAAATGCTGACGACAGAAATTATAAAAAGTCCAAGACAGAAAGATATGACTCTGGTGGTCGGTCTAATATCGAAGCCCCCAAAATGGGGAATGGAAGCTTTCCCGAGTCAAGCTCCAATAGACCTGCTACCTCACCTGAACGTGGACCGCACTTTAAACGTCGAAATGCGGCTCCTAAGCTTTCAGAAGAAGAACGGGCAGCTAAACTTAGGCAGATGCAATTGGCTGCTGAATTGCATGAAGAGCAGAGATGGAAACGTATAAAGAAAGCTGAGGAGACTGATGCACAGGAAGCAATCCAGAACACTAGCTCTGGTGGCAGGAATTTCTTGGATGCTGCTCAAAAGAGTGTATATGGTGCTGCTGAAGGGGGGAGCTCATCAATAGCTGAGAGTGTCCGTCGTCGGACACATTATTCTCAAGGCAGGTCTGCTGGTGAAGGCAATGCATTTCGGCGGTGATTGACTCTGATAGTTGGTGGTTTTATAACTAATTTTAGCTATCTCTGTTGTCTCTAAACCTCTATTGCGTGTGCTTTCTTCCTTGTAATTTTGAATTATTCATGTACGGATGTGATATAATTTTCAGGTATACAATGCATACCAATGATATGTCTGTTTTTCTTTTTTTTGGGTAATAATTTTAGATTTGCGCTGAAATAAACTATGTAGACAGAGTAAATGCATTTCCTTTTCTTCTTTTTTAATAGATTTGAGACAAGAAGGTCCAGGGGGTGAAGCTTTCCTGACATTTTTTTATTGACAAGATTCATATTTAAACTGTGAATCATTAATATATATCAACTTACTCTTTGGAAAAAACCTACTCCACATCTTAACCATCAATTATTGAGAAATCCAATGGTTTAGATCTACTCACTAATTCAAACAATTGGAAAATCCAATGGTTTAGATCTTTTCATTAATTCAAACCATTGGATTTCCCAATAATTAATGACTATGACGTGGAATGTTTTTTTCACATAAGTGAATCCCTATATATATTTTTTCTAATTGTGATTGTTGGGTAATTCTGCTTGATATCACTCTCATGCCACCAATTGTATAGTAATGAATTGAGAGTAGTACAACAGTAGAATAGAAGTTGGTCATGTTTATGGCCTATTCATTCCTTTATTCAATATTAATTGACCTATAGAGTTACATTAATACTTGTCAGTTGGCACAAGGTCGCCAATCCCATCTTTTTCTCTTTCCACTTTTGCATGTTTGGATTAAGTGATTAATGATATTATTATTATTACTGCCATACTTTATACTTTATATAGTGAAACTTAGTATTTAAGATATTGTTATAATAACCATGGTGTGTTGTGGTATATTACACGGGGGAAACAGTGCACCATGTTTCTGGCTGCTCCATCACTATTCATATATACCAGTTGGATGCAAGGTACATATGACTGATATCCGGTGAGACAATGTACCCTCAGGAATATATTCTGACCAAACAAATGCAGTAGAAGACAAAGTGAAATATTGCATGTACAAACTTTGTTCCTTCCCTATCATTATTATCATAAAAAACATAGATTGGCAGTCAATGTTATTTAACATAATGGTGTACAACTATAACATCCTCAGGCCATATTCAACATTGTGTAAACACCAGTCTTTCTTCTCCTTTTGGTGAGATGGTGCCACAATACTCAGGTTCAGATGAAAGGACATAAGCTGTAGGTACTTACAAGGAGTCAATATACATATAGTTTCTGCGTCGATTGTATTGAAGAAGACTTCCATAGGTACGATCCCAGACACCAATGAAAAGTGATTCAGTGTCGGGGCTAAAAGATACACCAGAGATCTCCCCGAAAAAATCGATCTCCTGCTCCTTCTCAAACCCACGCTTTGCATCATAGACATGCACAAAGTCAGCAGGCTCAGCCATTGCCATAAACTGTCCATCAGATGTGAAACGTATTGAACGTATAGCTCCAAGGTTTCCCTTAAGAACGGCAACAGACTGAGACAAGTTCCTAACATCCCAAACGCGACATGTTTTGTCTTGGTTCCCAGTGGCAAAAATGCGCCCATCGGGATGCCATGCAGATGCAAAGGAGTAATCCAAGTGTCCATATAAAGATGTGATAGTCTACAATGACAACCATAATTTAAATTACATGTTCATAGTTTTTCCATACCTGGCACATCCACCCCATCCCCATTTTAAAAAAGAAATATACAACCAACTATTTGTAACATAGACAAAGCAAAAAAGGCCAACCTTTCCAGTTTGAGAATCCACCAGTAAACCTTCTGGGTTGTCTCCAACAATAGCAATTATTTTACTATCCAGGCTCAATGAAGTATGCTGTAGACCGAACGGGCACAAATTCGTATCATCATTTATGCTATTAACCAAAGAATTCACTAAGTATTTTCCAATAGTAGTTAGTGGTGGGAATTCACAATGCGAGTTCAATGAAACAATTAAAAATATATATTTAGACACTTATTCTCAATTCATCCCTTTTTTAAACTTTGATGATAAGATGTAACTTTCTCATTAAGCTACTCCAGTACTCCCTATTTATAAGCCACCTATTAGAAAGTTTCTTTGTCCCTAAATATAAGTCACTTCAAAATATTTCGGTAGCATTACATAATCTATACCAAATATACCCCTCCATAATTACACTTTATTTGATACTCCATACAGATTCCAATAAACCTTTCACTTCCCATGATGAGTGGATCGGTAATTTTGGAATGTTAATATAATTTTTGATAAATTTGAGAGTCACAACTACTTTTACCAACTTTCTTAATGTGTGAATTAGTAATAAGTGCCTTGTAAATATGGGCGGAGGGAGTACTATTTTGTATTTGTAAGAAGTTTCATAAAAATAGATGCCAGTGTGAAAGTGAACCTAGGTTACTCTCAGTTAAAATTTCCATAACTCTGTCTCATCATCTTCAACAGTTAGAAATAAAGAACTGAGTAAGGAATTTGAAAAATAACAAAAAAGGTGGGAATATATAATTCGGATCACATTGTAGTTAAGCATCGCTGCTTTACAAGACAAAACTCTGTTCTTTCCCTTTTCTATCTCTTCTCATTCTCATTTTCCATATCCATTATTTCAAACATGAAAAGTAAAGTGAAAGTACTTAGTACTTACATTTACTGGCCAGGGGAAGCAGAAATGTTTGGAAAGCTGAAAACTCTCCAAATCAAAGTCTCTTATCCCACCGTCATTATTTGAAGCCATAAAATGAACAGATCCACTGGCAGATTAATTTATTGTTAGTAGAGCCATAGGTGAGAGTTGTTGTGACCAGTAGTTACTAACATCAGATCAACAATTTAAGATTAAATAAATTAATGAAAAGGAAAGCAAGAAAGCAAAGAGTAATGACCTGGGATGCTCATAAATCTCAACGCCATTTGTGATAGCATTGTCCTCATAAGTAGTTCTGGAGCAAAAGCTAACCCCAGGTCGATCTAAGTACTTCAAGACATTAACTATGTGTCATCAATTGAAAATAAACATTTGACAAAAACATTGATTTGGAAAATCAAGATAAATTAACGATGACTTCACGTTATCTAAAACTGTTAATCAGTAAATTTTCAAATTATCATACCAAGGAATAAGCTCTTCCTAATGTCAAAAGCAAGGTGAACATCCATATATTACTATATGAGTGTAAAACCCATAAACTAATCATGCCACAAAAACCAGGGGGAGTGGCAATATTGAGGACAATTATATCTCATTGACCATGTTATATGAAAAACTACATCTGTTAAGAAAATGTTGACTTAAAAATACTTATCATTCCAGAAAATAAAGCTGTAAGTACAAAAGAAATACCTTGCAAATAAGTTCTCCTTGAAAGCCACCTGCAATCAACAACTTATCTCGAACAGCCAGTGTACTGATTTGTGTCTGTGTAAATCCTTCCAAGAGACTGCCAGGATGTTTCTATTCACATTAGACACGTAAAATCTCAGAAGCATTTTCTAAGTGATGCTTTCAAGTTTCAACAACAAAACAGTGTCAGCATGATTACCTACCTCACATGGGGCTACATGTCCTGATACATTCAGGACTTCAGATCTCTTGGAATTTAATGAAGACCAATGGACAATTGAGTAGTGCGAAACAAGATATACATCATGCTTTGATGTTGACCAAACCAAGTTCCTCAACTGCAAATGGGTGGATGACAAATTACAAATTTCACATTAGTGATACTTAACATTATTGGCAGAAGCTGCGCAATTTAAGTGTCCAGAAGCAAGTAGGAAATCATAAGGATAAATCCCCGTAGGACACAGCTACTTATCACACAGGTCTGCATGCAGGCGCATGTCTTTCCACGAGAGACAAGATAACATGGAGCGTAAACCAAACAAATCTTATCATATCCACGCATGATTAAAAGGTAAAGGATTACTACATTAACACACTTGGAAATGAAGTATCGTTGACTTCACGGATCTAGTGTTTTGCCAGAAATCATAATGCATTCCCCCTTTCTTTGTTGGTTTGCATTCCTGTAGACAATAAAGGGGGAAACCACAAGGTCAATGACCTCAAAATCATTACTCAAATACGTACTGTAAACAAGGCATAGTTTACCTTCTTTGACCGTTCCCCTGATTGTGGTATATTTTCATAATTCTTGTACTGCTCTAATCTAGTTTGTCTATACATCTCGCGACTAATGCTCAGTCTTCCCCACGGTATACCTTGGATATCCTTACCCCTCCTAGCTTCTGCGGCACTAGTATCTGTTATCCGGTTTTCCTGCAGAACCCAATGCCCCAACACATTAAACAATGCAAGCACGTGGAAAGATTACTATAATGGCAAACTGTAGCAAATATTAGTCAGTTAAACCAAAATCATCCTAGGAGTAAGGAGGCAAATCAGAAAGTAGCAACAATACAAAAGTGATAACAAACATGGAAAACATTGAAAGACTTCGCAATGGGAATTGATAAACAATCACATGCAACATAAGTTCAAATGATAACAGAAGTTTTGCTCAATACTGGAAACAAACCAAAGGATCATATTCATCATCCTCCTCCTCATCGGAATCTGATTCTCCAAATGCTCTGCCACGGAAATATATATCATCTTCTACGTCTGCCATTTCATTATCATCAGCATTAGCGGCGTATTCCACTTCGCCTCCTTGGTTCTGAGACATGTTTCCTGATGCTGTTGAAGCTTGATATCTAGTACATAAAGGAAGTAGACTAAAATTTGTTTCATAAATACATCAAATAAAAAAACTAAACATAAAAGTTTATGACCTATAAACTACAGATACTACCGTTAAATTTTAGTGTAAAGAATACACATTCCATAAACATAAAATTCTGTATGATATGACCTTTGAAGCTACTGATACTTAAGTTTTAATTTTATAGAGCAAAGCATGCCAGTTATGGATATTTAGAAGTAAGGTAAACAATAACCAAACCCTAAACTAAATTCTTTTCTATAATAAAAAAAACATCTCACCTAATATAATTTGAACTCTAAACCTAACCAGGCACTAAATAAGCCAAAACTAGCAAAGTTTGAGAGAAAAGTAACATTAATTTGAGAAAATTTCAATTACTTCAGAAACAGAATTCGACCATCAACATACATAACAAAAAAATTCCTATTTTCCCTAAATAAAAGATACTTACCCGGAAACGAATTTGCAGCATATGCATACACAAAATTGTAAAAACGTAAACTTTAAGATAGAAAAAGGTTAATTGAATTAAGAAAAATTAAAGGGGTGGAGCAATTCCAATTCAATGAATGAAATAATAAGAAAGGGTTTAATGGGTATCATAAAATCCTAACCTTGATTTTTTTTTTGTTCTAATTGAGGGCTGATGAATAATCAAAATGGGTGAAGGAGATTGTAATCGTAAATGAGAAGTTGGATCTGGGTAATAAGAACCTAAATTTGATCTGCACCTGTACCAATGAAGCAGATGCAACTTTGCAGAACAGTTTCTATGTTATAGAGAGAGAATAGATAACACAATGCGATTTGTCCTTAACCGCATCTTCACCTTCCTTTGAGTCTCATTGGGTTTGTGTTTTTGGGAGATTTTGTGTTTATTAACTACAGATAATAATTCAGCAAGTTTTCCAATAAATTTTAGAGGTTGAAATTGTTTGTATCATGTTTTCTAAAACTAATAGTTTTGAATTGTATGTGATTCAATTAAGATTATCTAATAATGATAATGATAAGATCAAGTAATTAGATATGTACTGATCAAAAAATAGTTCCAAAATGATCTACAAAATTATAACAAAAAAAGATTTGATGTTTCTGCTCATGAATGGGAAATGTCATGTTATAACATGTCGTGTTTTTTAATAAGTTTGAGAGAATAATGTATCTATAATTTATCTCCTCCTATCAGTAAAAGAATGACATTTGTATTATTTTGTTTAGTTCTAAAAATATTTTTATAGAAAATGATTAAATGATATTTATGTCATGGTTTTAGTGGTTGGAGGAGATAACTTATCTCATTATACCAGATACATTATTCTCTAAACTAAAATATCAAAATCACATTAGTTCTTGAAGGAAAATGATATATCCTCATACTAATCATTCTACCCACAAAGAAAGTGACATATGTCACTTATAAATCAATAAAAATAATTAAGACTAATCTTTAGTTTTTTGTAGATCAAATTGAATGGATAAAAAAATGAGAAGAAATTATACTCCACATAATAATAATCAAACACTAACAGAGTAACAGAGCAATGAATATGGCACTCTATGACATGCATTCTCTTCCTCTCAACTTCAACCCAATTCGAAAACCTAATCCATTTGCCATCAAATCTTCTCTCCTAATTGAAAAGCAAGATCCCCAATTACTCCAATCCTCCTCTGAATTAATATCTCGCCGCCTCATCCTCCTTCGCCATGCTCACAGTTCATGGCAAAATCCTTCACTCCGCGGTAACAACCCTATTTCAACCTCTCCTCAACTTAAAGTTTCAAACTTTTTCGTTTTTTGTGAAGTGGGAACGTTCTTGTTTTAGTATTTGAATTGGAAATGGGAAAATGTTGTTGATTTTAGTTAGCACAAATAGTGGGCTTATGCTTTGTGCAATTTATAGCTTATTCAAGTTCACATTCTTAAATATCATTTTTTTCTTAATTGGGTGAAGTGGGAGTGTTTCCATTGAAGAATTGGATTGAAATTGGAAAAATGTTATTCGTTATGTGTAGAATAAATGGTGGGCTACATGTTCTTTTTTTGCAATTTTGAACACTGTTGATGCTTAAAAAATTTCGAACTTTAGTAGTACACATGTGAGTAATTTCCACATGTTTTGTTGTGCTGTTGCATTAGGTTCTGGAAACATGGTATTTTTAGAATTGTGTTGATTCTAAGTGAAAAGTTGGTTTTTCTGCAGATCACGACCGGCCTCTCAGTAAAGCTGGGAAAGCGGATGCTGTGAGATTTTCCTGCAAGCTCCAACAGCTGGGTTGGATTCCTGAACTTATCCTGTCTAGGTTAGGAATTTTTGTGGCAGTTGTTCTGCAACACTGGACATGGTTTACTGTTTTAAGACTCGTAGGGATTAGTCGGCTTTACGTAGGTAGCATTTTAAGGTTCTCAACATTGACTGAATTTTCGTGGCAGTTGTTCTGCAACACTGGACATGGTTTACTGTTTTAAAGACTCGTAGGGATTAGTCGGCTTTACATAGGTAGCATTTTAATGTTCTCAACATTGACTTCTATTGTTGCAGTGATGCAGCACGAACTAAGGAGACACTCAAGATAATGCAGGAGCAAGCGCAGGAACTGTTGGAAGCTGAGGTTCATTTTATTCCTAGTTTCTATTCAATTGCAGCGATGGATGGACAAACGGCAGAGCACCTTCGAAAGGTTATTTGTAAATATACAAGGGATGAGATGCTTACCATCATGTGAGTATATACGAATTCCAAATTTTTATGTGGTTTATAATCTTTTTGGAAGGAAGTGGCCGAGTGATTAAAGTTTAGACTATTAAATGTATAATAGAGAAATGTCTTTTGACATGGCTATGATCAGTATCTAGTAAGATTTAGGCTTGGTTGTTGTTGTTGACATTATTGAGAAATCACATGTTAATGTCAAATATGGAAAACCAGTGGAGTAACATTTCCATTTTTTGCACCCCACCTGTTGTGAACTTTTTGTGCAGTGTATTGAACTTTTTAAGCACAGCCAATTGAAATGCATATTGGTTCACTCATGATGGTGGTTGAATCTAGCATGAAGGCCGCCTCATGTGGGTGGTTGTTACATGCTTACATTAATCATGTTATATAGTCTATACTTAGTGAAGCAATGTCCAGTACATTTTAAATTTCTGTAGAAGCCCTTTGTTTTTTGTGATAATATCTTTTCCAATTGATTTCTGAGAAATAATTGGGATTAAATTACAATTGATAAGATCTTATGGGTGGTATGTGCAGGTGCATGGGACATAATAGAGGGTGGGAAGAGGCGGCCTCAATGTTTTCTGGGGCATCTGTAGAATTAAAGACATGCAACGCTGCTCTGCTTGAGGCTACTGGAAAATCTTGGGATGAGGTTAGATTTCAATACATCGTACAACAACATACAGTGATGTCTTCTTCCTAGTCAATTCACTGTCTCTACCGTCTATTATGTGCTATAAATAATAATGATAATTTAAGTCTATACTTTTGGGAAGTCAGTTGCGCTACTAACTTATTCACATGACATCGTACACACATCGTTCAAGTTAATGCTTTTTCGCCAGAAAGCTATTAACGTCGAGTTAGATAATTCTCTCTAGAATATGTATCTCGAAGGAGTATCTTCACGCATGTTAAGTTAAAGCGTTTTCATCCACACAGCAACAAAAAATAGACTAAAAGAAAAAGGCAGCAGTCATATTCTTTTTCTGCTTAAGTAAATCAAGGTTTACAATGGGATATTTCTTAGTAGGATGACGATGAGAACAAGTCAGTAGTGGTACACAACTACACATAATACTTGAACATACCCCAAATAAATACTTCGGATCACAATTCACAGTTTCACTATTACAATGAAGCAACACTCAATTTGTGCTTCTTTTCTCTGGAGTAGATTTTGTTTCTATTAGAGACGTAATAAAGTCACTCATGAGCCAATAACTTCAGCTTTTAGGAGAGTTGTGCTATCCTAGGTTTTCATTTAATATTATACTATCTTCCATAAGGAAAAGTTATTTAGTTTTCAACTAACAAAAATATCTGCATCAAACATTTTATCTTGCAGACGTTTGATGCTGCAGGATTTGGTGGGTGGAAGCTTCAGGGCATAGTAAAACCAAGCAGCTAGCTTTGTAAAGATTTTTTTTATACAAGCTTAACTTATAAATAGATGCACAAAAATAGAAATTTTGAAGTATTATTACTTATTCTATGAATCCAAAAAGCCTGAGTTAAGGTTATGGCTGTCAGAACTAATGAGTTCAGAAAGTATACCAGAGGGAAGATGCAGATTTTTTTTGAGGATAATGTGCAGGATCTCAGTCCTTCTTATATTGCCAGTATAGAGCACAGATGTTCATTGAAGTGAACTCATGCTGCTCAGTGGTTGCTGTTAGATTCAGGTTAAACACAACTTCAGGTTTCCAAATATAAAAAAAATGCTTCTGTAATTTGTGTATCATGTGCTGCAGAAAAGATAAACTGCTAAAATGTTATTATCACCCAACCTACAAGGCAAGAAGATGTGGCTTAAATTTCAGATCAAGTTTATTAATTTTTGTTTCCAAAACAAACGTGTGTTATTTTCCTCTTGTGCAATGAAAAATATAGTTGTTACTTCAACTGATTAAGGGGGAAAATATTAGGCTTGTGTTTCAAACTAATCAGACTTTGCTTCATTTACCATATTAATGGCATACCTGGTTGGAAGATAAGGGTGTGACAAGATGGGTCTAAAATTAAGTAAATGTCTTGAATTGGTAATTTCTGAAATTGAAGAGTTTATGTTTTATTTCATTTATAGAATACTCATGGATTCCAAATAAAGATTCTTACAGGCAAATCATTTTACTAAAGCTTGTATCATGTTCCTAATTTTCTAAAATTTGGCTATCAATGGTTCTTATGATACCAAAAAGAATCTCCAAGGTAAGAAATTCAATCATAAAATAGCCATTTGAGAAAAGTTTTATCTGTCTACCACCACAATTAGGACTCAAAGGTTAATATTGTAGTTAGAGCAATGCTATATCCTCCTACTAATCTTCCTACCCACAAAAAAATGACACATGTTACAGAATGATACTTTATTTATTAGTGATTGGTTTACAAGTGACATATATCACTTTTTTGTGAGTATGAGGATTTAGTAGGAGAATATATCATTTTCGTTATAGTTATGCTATCTGACTATGTTTATACACATTCATTTAATTTAGTAACAAGGTAAATTGAGAAATTGTGTGAAACCAAAACTTCATGTAAGTCATTTTTCACAGACAATTAAATTAATAATATTGGGTGGTCAAAAAAATGTTTGTGAAGTTGTTTTCCATTCTTTATTAACCACATCAGTCTCATGAATGATGAATCCAATAAATAAATAAATAAATAAATAAAATAATCTCAAAATAAAAAGAAATGAAAAGTAATTTAAGAAAAGACAGCAATTTTAAGGAAAATTCCAGCTGTCTCAACGTTCTTATCTGTCCTTTCCCATCTCCTACTATTTCTCCTTCTTTCTAAAACCCAAAGGACTATAACAACAACAACAACCATAACAACAACTCTCTATTCTATTCAATTGCATCTTTTTTTCACCTTTGCTTACACTTTATACAACCATTTTGCTTCTGCTGGGGTCACACCCTCTTTTCCATTCCGGTAAAGTTGTTTTCTTTTTCTTATTATCTTTCCGTTTTCCCTGCTTCTTCCCTTTTCTTTACAAAATCAGATTCTTAGGGCACTTGCATTATTATTATTATTATTATTATTATTCATCAACATTGAAATGTTTCATTTTTAATTTCAGAAATGAATAGGAATTATTGTTCCTTGTCTTTTTCTAACCCCACATTTTTTCTTTATGAGATATTATATCTTTCTACACATTTTCACCCTTGTTTCACACGTTGATCTGATGGGACTATTTCATTGAATTTACTTGTACCCATTAACTCAAGTTTGTTTTTTTTTACCTTGAATGAAGTTTCTGAAATAATGGTGGGAAAAAAGTTAACTTTTTGTTTGGGGTTAAAACCTTAGGCTTACTGCTCCTTTCCACGGTTCTTCTAGATGCAGCTTTTGTAAAAATTTGGCGGCATTTTGATTTTGATGTGGAAATGCTTTTACTTTATTCATCTTGCACCCTCTTTCTCTCTCACATCATTACTTGTGACCAGATTTCTTGTAAATTTGAAAGAAAAATTGGTGCTGAGCTTCATGGTGTTTCCTTTTTTGTTAACTTTTTAGTAGGTAGGTAGTTGGTGTTGTTTTTTCTTACATGAATTGGGCATTAAAAGCTTGTGTTGGAAATAGTTGCACTTAATTAATGTTTGGCTTCCAAATTCATAAGTAGGTTTCTTTCTATATTGGGAGGATTTGAGATTAAGTGCAGATCAACAACTTTCATTTGTTTTGGTAGATGGGGGAGAATTGACTTAGAGCTTCTCAGAGACTCCGCTGCATGTGTAGTCTGAAGCGGAGCTGCTCTGAGCTACATTTAAAAGCAAGATGATTGAGCAATTCATCAATTTTGTTATTCGGCCTCCCAGGTATCAATTTTTGCTGTACTGGTTCGTGTGGCTTGGCACTAGTTTATTTGCATTCCAAACTTATCTAATAAGTAGATTTTGAACGGTTATATTCAACTAATGCAAATAACTAAGTGCCCCTGCGTTCATTGATCAACTTGTGGTTACCTTTTTCAAGATAATCAGATTACAGTTTCAGTGTATCTACTTTGTTGCATATACAGGGCTGAGTACAATCCAGATCAGTATCTATGGGAAAAGGAATTCACCCTTGCTGGAAAAACATACCAAAGGCAGGATTTGGAGGCAAGTATGGCATATTTTGTTATGTGCTATTAAAGTTATCTATTTTTTGAAAGTTAATTGATGATTACAATTATTTTTGGTAGCTTGATTATCTCTTTCTTTTTTAATACTGCAGCTCGAGAATGCCAGAGGCCATACCTTGCAGTGTAGTCATTATCTCCCTTCACCACTCCCAGAAGATACTTCTCTTCCTTGTGTTATATATTGTCATGGAAACAGGTATTTCAATTTTTATGTTTACTGCTTTTGCTGCTTATGAAAGATTCTATATTGGTCTGATATTGAATTACAATTACAAATACAATCTTTTAATATTGTATATGTTCAGCATGACATGCCCATTTCCATTGAATAGACATTCTTCTCACTTTTCATATGTGTGTATGTGTACAATGTTGCAGTGGATGCCGGGCTGATGCCAATGAAGCTGCAGTTGTTCTTCTTCCATCAAATATTACTGTTTTTACTCTTGACTTCTCGGGGTCAGGCTTATCTGATGGAGACCATGTTAGCCTCGGTTGGCATGAAGTAAGTAGCCTCTTTCTGCATCTATTTATTTTTAATTAGTTTATGGCTGTTAACTTGAGTTTTTCATATTTCTTATTTTACAACACTGGTGATACATCACATTTATAAACTTTCATGCTTACCTGTGCATTTTCCGGTAATGTTTCTATCAAGTATTCAAGCTTAATGTTTCCTGTTACTTTATATGTGAGAAACTTGTAAACCATTTTATCTCTTAACAGAAAGAAGACCTGAAGGTGGTGGTGTCACACTTAAGAAGCAACAAACAAGTATCTGGTATAGGTCTCTGGGGACGATCGATGGGTGCTGTTACCAGGTATTACATCTTCCAATTAACTTGTCTGATTTATGTAAGAATTTCTGTGCTTTAATACTTTTATTGTATGATAGGTTGGACCTAAACACCGAAATAAAACAAAACGGTCCTCAATGAAAGGTGATATTAAAAAAATGAGAGTTTGAAGGAAAAGAGTTAAGGAACTGAAACATAATATCATTTATTTCTTTCTAAAAACTTTAGAATTCTTAGTTTTTAAAAGTTTATACATGGGTTTGAAGTATTGTCCATCACCCCTTTGTTCATATACATACATATGTATATGTAATCATGAGCCGTCCAAGAATCTATACTGTAATTGGCTATTCCCTCTGCTTTGGTGTGATGTAGCCTTCTTTATGGAGCTGAAGACCCTTCTATTGCTGGAATGGTGTTGGATAGTGCCTTTTCAAACTTATATGATTTGATGATGGAGCTCGCTGATGTATATAACATTCGGCTTCCAAAGTTCACTGTACTCTCTCTTTCTCTCTCTCTCTCTCTCTCTTTTTCTCTGTGTGCATAGGAATTTAGATGGAACCTTCGTCTAGTAAATGCACAACTAAAAATGTAAAGGAGTATCTGGTTCCCTCATGACTGTCATGCGGCAACATGAATGATGAACCTGTAGTGCTTGATATCTGTCACGGGGGGCGCATCATCAATCTTAAAATTCTCTGTTTGTAAAAGATTTAACTGTTGCATTGTTATGACTCAAATCAATATGCTGTTTCTTTGTGTTGCTGGAGGAGATTAAGTTCCTCCATTTTCTCATTTCCTTTAAGGTGTAAGGACATTTTTCATATGTTCACCACCTGCCAACTAGGATATCGGCCGCTTGGCCTTGCCTTCTACTAGATCTGTACTTCCATTTGAATCTTGTAGGAAGACATATTTCTTTGTTTTGGGTAAAAATCCTTGACTGCCTGCATTTTAAGTTATTCTGATTTTAGCCTATTGGCTGGACTATAGTTCAGGTCTTCTGATTTAGAGATTTCTTCATTGGCTAATCTGAAGTATGAGGGCATCACAGTTTAATATGAACCTGCATCTTAATTTGATTTACTTCTTTGTTGAAGTGGAAAAAGGAATTCCAGAGAATGGAGAATAAAATAAACTTTGATGAGATTTTATTTAGGATTTCAGGTTCCTTACAATTTAGCCTTTTTTCATTTCAATTTGGAATATTTAAATTATGAAACTAGGGATTTATTTATGATATTTTTGGCATTAATTAATATGGATATTGGTAGAATTGTTTTCAGGGGGGATCCAATGCTGTTGATCGACGCATTTATTGGGGAAAATCACTTTAGTTTAAAGTAACAAGTGAAAACCACATATTTTTTAACACCTCTCTGAGTCTTATTTATGCATTAGGTTTGAATTTGCTTTTAGGTTTATATTTTTATCCCCTTGAAATTTGGAGTATCTATGTCCTGTTTGATTGAATAGACATGGATTGGATGATTGTTTAATATCTGTGATTGTGAAGTTGGTAAGGTGTTTCAACTTCGAGATTTTATGTCTGCTTTCTTGTATTGGTTAGTTGCATTTGTATTTATTCCCCTTTTATGCTGGTTTTCCTTTTGTTTTCAATCCTTTGAGTAACGTTGATCTAAAACTGATGTTAAACATGGATTGCCTTCTGGACTGTTGTATTTTGGATTTCAAGTTTTGGTATTGATTCTGAGATTTGCTGCATTTGGTCCACAATTAGGTTAAAATGGCTGTACACTACATGCGGCGGGTTATTGAGAAACGGGCAAAGTTTGATATCATGGATCTAAACTGTTTGCAGGTATGAGTGAGTTTTGTAACCTTTTCTTCAGTTTTTTTTAAAGAAAGGTAAAGCGTCAGTAAGCTGAGTAGACCAAATCGAGGTTAGTACAATTTCTGGAGGAAGTAGGAGACCAAAAAAACCATAGGCAAAACGATTAAGAAAGATTTAGATATCAATAGAAAACGATTAAGAAAGATTTAGATATCAATAGAAATTTTGAAACTGTAGATTTATTAATGTAAATTTAATTTATCATGTATATTTTGACTTTCAAATCTTAGAAGCATTCATTTTATGGCTAAAACAATTTTTTGAGTTATATCCTTCACATTTCTATCTTAAATTAATGCTTTTAAAGCTTGCAGGTTGCACCGAAGACATTCATTCCTGTTTTATTTGGACATGCTAAGGATGACCAATTTGTTCAGCCCCGCCACTCTGATCTCATCTCTGAATCTTATGCAGTATTATTTCAAATCTTCAATGCAAATCTTTTTCTAGCTATTTGGACTCCTTTGACATAGCGAAACTATCTAACTTCATCTTTAAATTTGTAGGGGGAGAAAAACATCATAAAATTTGATGGTGATCACAACTCCTCTCGACCACAGTCCTTTTATGACTCAGTTTCCATTTTCTTCTACAATGTTCTTCGTCCTCCTCATGTTTCTAAAGCTCGGAAGCTTGAGAAATATTACAATTTGGGGAGTTTGAGAATTGGTTCTGATGAGGTAATTAGCATTTGCAATTCCGTCCTGATCTACTGCTTGATTAAATACTATCTTGAGTATATTTTCCCCGATGATCACTCTACTGGTCAACATTGATGATTCCACTAAAGTGCCAGCTACACTGTAAAGAGAAGCTGGATCTACAAGAAATTTTCCCGAACTTATATTTTGTGCCCCAAATGCAACTTGTAAACTTGGAATGACAGATCAACAAACTTCAAATGACAATCCTTAATATATGAACAAAATTGGAAATGGTTATACAGGATCACCTAGTCTTAAGTCTTAACTACCTGAAACCTCTAAAATTAGTTTAATGTGCCAACTATCATTTTACTTTTAAGAATATTAACATGAAATATTAAGACATGTTTAGTTTGACCACTTCCTGTACACTAAGTGGTAGCGACTCAATGAAATCATTGACTATAAGTCCTTGAGGTCGTGGGTTCGAGTAGTGGAGGCTCCCTCTTGGACAATAAAATATTACAGAGGGTATTTAAGCTTAAAGGGTGACATGCTCACTAAATTCATAGGCCCAAAGGGGTCACATGTCGAAGCTGGGGTGTTACAATTCTTATGCTCAAAATAGTATTCTTGTAGTTTTGGTCATTGGCCGTGGGTCATTGGTGGCTCAATCATGGCGTGGATGTGATAGTAGTATTGTTAAGAACATTTAGTGCAAAATTTGGTGTAGTGATTTCAAGGATTAAGTTGGTGTGGTGGGGGAGGAGGAAGAACAAGAGTGAAGTTTAGCCACAACCAGAGAGATTGGGATGAGAGTTATGGTGGGGATAAGGAAATGAGAAATAAAATAACAAACATATTTTCAAAAATAGGAAAATTGGAACTGATTTTTTTTTTTTGAAAATGAAAACAAGAAATAGAAATTGAAAATGTTTTCACAAACCAAACACAACCTTATGTTGTAGGTATCTGTGTTCTTTGATTCAGCTTTGTTATGTAGGTGTTACTTCCATGGAGCACTAATTTGCTATTATTTTCATGATAGAGTCTATTATATGAGATACTCGCTAGCCTGCAGTCTCCAACTACCAATGCTGCTAGTTCATCTTCTGCTCTTCCAAGCATTTTGACTGAAGCATCAGTTAGCAAACTTCTTTCAGAAGTTGCTCCAGTGACTGCTGCAGTAGGATGCCTTTCTTTCTGTCCATACTATTTTCTTCTGAAATCTATGTTCTGTTTAAATAATGTGTCAGTTGTAATGCAGGAGTCCATGATCAGAGAAGTCATGAATGGCTACAATGAGCCTATCCATGATGAACTTGCATATGCAAAGGTGATTTCGTCTAGTATCATTTCTGGAATTAAGTAACAGTATTCTGATATAGTAATTGCTTACTATCAGAGGGTGAGTTTGGCGTAACGCTAAAGTTGTTGCTTAGTGACCATGAGGTTATAGGTTCAAATCCTGGAAACAACCTCTTCACTTGCGAGAGTAAGGTTGTGTACAAATACCCTTCCCATACCGCACTAAGTAGGAGTCTCGTGCATTGAGCTGCCCTTATTTGCTTACTATCAATTTAGTTGTGGTTCCAACATGTTCCTGTGCTGATATTGACTCTTTTATCTGTCCTGAAAATGACTTTTAATGATTTTGCAGAATGAACCAAATGGCCTGACTGAAGAATGTTACTCATGTGCTAGCTCAACTAGAGAAAGCTGGGGCAGATGTTCTTCTTTGGCACTCAGTGATGAAGAATCTTTTCCAGAATTTAGGGATGATGATAACAATTCCGAGGTTTCTCTCTCCCCCTCCTCTCACACACACACATGTTCTCAAATTATTACATTGTGATTATTGTTATGTGCTCCATGTGAATGATGTGAAAATACTATCTCTAAGGCATTTGCAACACCTCGAGGAAGTATGAGAGAACAATCATCAGACTCGAAAGAAGGTGGTAAGAATCAAAAGAAGAAAACGAAGAAGATTAAATCTGACAGATTTGAGAGGTTGGAGTCCCTCAGTCGACGTCTACGGTGTTGCCTTCTAAGGGGATCCGGCCATCGAAGACACAAGTCATTGTCTTGACTGATGTTGTATCATATATTTCATTTAGTCTAACACTAATTGTTTTCTTAACACCAATGTTTTATTTAGGAAGTTCTTGAAATTCAACTGTAAGTGGGACTAGTGGGGGTTCTCTTTTAGGAAATCCAACATCTGTACTTATGCTCATGTTTCTCTCTACCTTTGCTTTTACCACGTTTTTGTTGTGACATGCCTGAGCATTGTATGTTGTGTTGTTGTGTAGCATTATTACTAATATACTGTGAAACACTTCAAATAATTCAATTAGCCTTTTTCTTTCTCAAATTTCCAATCCTCTTTAATGGATAATGTGACACTTCAAAACTCAGAAAAGCAAAATGAAGCAATTGACTTTGCTTGATTTCAATTGCACATTAACCTTGCTTGAAATCACTGATATAATGTGATCTGTAGGATGCAAATTGTTCAGTTTAATATTACATATGGTTACTATATATAATAAATAATACAATATCATAAGGCAGATTTCCCATGCACACATTTAGATATTACAAACTTAATCTTTTAAACAGAGTCAATTTTCTGTGTCTTATATTAAGATATACCCCAACACAAAACCATATAGCACACATCTGTTCCTAGGCATCTGCACAATTTTGTCTAATCAAAGATATTATGTTACCTCCCAGTCATAGTCACCATGATATGAAATTAAAAGCCGTGACAAGAAGCTATCTATGCCAATTCAAATCATTCAGTCAAATAATGAACTGAAAAATAAAACCTTAGGAATATATTAAGGTAGAATAAGTCCTAGTGCACAATCTACATATCAGATTACTTCTCCAACTCCTCACCATTTCTGCTAGATATACCCCTCAATGAAGAGTCAAATTGCTCTTGGCAAAGGAAAACAGTGTTGGGCTGCTGGTATGGTGACATGCTTGACTCCAGTATCTGATGTGGAAGCACCATGTCTGATTTAGAATATGCTGCTTCCTCCATGCTTACCCTTTGCTTCTTGGTTGATCTCTCCCCTTTAGGGCTATCAGCTGGGGAACCAACGTGGCAGCCAGAATCCGGTGTCAGTGGTTCATGGTGAGATGAAGAAGATTCATTTGATAGACTCTTTGCCGGGTCGCGATCTTTGGCAGCCTTTTCTGGGTCAGGGGTTGCAGGGTCAGTCTTGTTATCATGTTCGTTGCACATGCCTCCTTGAGCTGAGGCTGTAACCCCAGAGTCAGGTTCATCTGCTGAAAGAACCCCACTGAGACGCTGTTGGTCCTCAATTATCTTTTTCAAGTATTTACTCTGAGCTTCTATACGTAATTGTAGCTGTCTCTGCACCTGTTTCACATAAAAAAATTACAAGCTGGGGATTTTGTTTATAATTCACCATTCTGTATATATTACCTTTTCTTGATTCAAAACTGAAAATTCGAAGGAGAAAGCATGTTCAATTTGGATTTATAAACAAGATAGAATTTGTCTATATGGCTTTGTCAATGGACATGATTTATGATAGAGCGTTATGACATCGTCTGGTCCATGTAGCCAGCCCAACCTAGTAGAACTAAGACTTACTTGCTATATAGAAATTGTCTATGATTATCATCAACATACGATAAACAAAAGTGTGCTTATCATCTTTTGCCGTCAGAATTACCGATGCCAGCAGCCTTTTCCACTGCATAACATACTAACATCCGAACTAGTTTACTTCACTACTTGTATACTTAAACCCTGCAGATGCATTCATGTAACTTTATCCTCTTCTCCCTGGATTAGAAGTACATACATGTAATTGGAATTTAAAAAACAGTTCTGACATGATGTTCTTGTTTGGTTGGGCTTTTACTAAAAACGTTTATTTCGGGGGGGGGGGGGGGGGGGGGGGGGGGGGGTTTTAAACTCAACTTTTAGGAGAACTTGGAGTTTTCATAAAAACATTAATGTCAAGATCACCTTTTTAAAGCCTAAACAAGCGGCCCTTAATCAAGAGATTAATCTCAACATTTCATCATGTCTTGCATGATTAAACATCACAGGAATCATAAATAATACAATCTGCTAATATAAGTCGTTAGATCAGTTCAACAAAAGATACCTCCAATTGTTCATGTAGTCGCTTCTGCACCTCCATTTGAAGCTTTAGTGCTTCAGTAATCTGCATCCCACTGCAGACGGACAAACTCATTAATATCTTCGTTCAGTTATAACTCATGAAACAATCAATATTTTGTAATACAAAAGTTACTTTTGTTTTTCCCAGTAACAGTTTTGAGGCATTGAACACATAAAAATACATAACAAAGTCCATGTCATTAACTCTGGCATAAATATGACTCCAGGATGTAAAACGGATGTGGTTAAAGCCCAGTGTAATGTGCATTAGCAACAAGAATACAAATATTTTGACCATAAGCTTCCATGAACTTGCATAAGTACGAAAACTCAAAAGCAAAAACATCCAGCTATACTTACGATGAACCATCTAGGTTGGAAAGCCTATCCTCTGTTTCTTTCTTGTCAGCATTCTTTCCTTCTATCAACACTTTTAAAAGTTACCAGACAAATATAAGGGATAACACAAAGCTACAAGAAAAAATGAATATGCTTAACAAATTAAGAACACTAATAAATAAGTCCTAAATATTATGCGCAAGACCATCTGAAACAACAAAAAATCAAACATACCATCGGAGAAGGAGTCAGGTAGGTATTTTGCCAGACGATATTTCTGTATACAGTAGAAACGTGAGTTAATAAAGATTAATGAAAAGAATAATAGACATCACGTAAAGAGGTCCTAAAGTGCACATTACCTGTAAATGGCTTTTGACATGGTAAATTGTTAAGCCTTGCACACCCATAACTCTGAGAACCCCTTTGGGTGTGGCACCTGGAAAAAAGCACAATAAAGATTTCAAATATTTTTATCATAAGAGGTGCAAAAACAAAGTAACACTTGGCACTTGAAATATTTGGAGTAACAAATGTAAAGTTGATGAGAACTAGGCATTTTATTTTATTATGTGCTACACAGACTACCAATGGTGTTTTACTAAATAAAGACATGTTGTATGCTTCAGGTAGAGAACAAGAAAAAACCATTTACAATTACCCAAAAAGGGCAAAAATACTCACGATCTGGTCCACCAAGTTGTGCCACAGCATCCACAAAGCGTTCATGAAGCTCATGCGTCCAACGTAAACGTTGCTTTGAAGAGAGATTAGGATCGTTGGCGAGATTGTTTCCTCCATTGCCAGGATCCATTGTGCTTCCACCGCAATCTATATGATGATCATGAACTAATGAATTGCTTCTAATTAGAATTTGACTAGGAAAGCTCTTCGGATGATACATTTGCCATTTATCTGACAGCAAACAAGTAAACGAACAGAATATAATATCGAAATCAATACTAACATATCAAACTTAACTGCATATTGGAAGTGGTTAATAAAGAAATGTGCAGAAAATTAGACATGCATACAAAGACGCGTAAATATATTGGTTCCTCAAGATAGGAATACCACCAAAAGTGAATTATGGGCTGCTAGCCGACCCAGCTCGACCCACCAAAATAGTAGGGTTCGGTTGCCATGGACTAGCTCACTTAACCATGAGTTAAGTAGGTTCAAACCAGGTTGGCTCACAGGCTCGAGAGTTAAATTTATAAAAACAAAAAAGAGGGCATGGGGTCCTATCACTGCCTCTTTCCGCTTCACAATTTCCGTTGCTATCTGCAAAAAGGGTTACCGAGGTCATTTTTTGGGTGAGAAAGCTTCATCAATCACCTTCTTCCTTTGTTCCATTGAAGATATTTTGGGTTGCTTGGAGACAGGGGAGGGCTTCCAGGAGATTCAAACGAACTTATTGGCTTGAACTAGCATATGTATACACAGGATGGTGCATCCAGTTTTTCCTTCAGCCATACTAATAACTGTAACAAAGAGTTTTGGAGCTATAATAATGATTTTAAATTGCAGATATGACTAAGTTGCATTTACCGCAACTATCGATGTGGCTAATACAGTAATTGCAGTCAGGATGCAATTGCAGGATATTACGGCTAGAAATTGCAGTCATGGACAACAATTTAAAATCTTTGTACTAGCAAATTTTATCCTCTCTTACACTCCAGCTGAATTTTCTGGATTTCTTGTGATCTCTCCTAAATACAGATATGTCAAACGGGCGAAAAGGATCTTTCCATTGGAAGCTATAATAATACTTTTTGGCGCCCCAAGTGTTGAGAAAAAGTTCAAATTTAATATCAGTACAGCCACGCTTACCATAGAATTCATTCATTCAATACAAAACCATCAGCAAATTGTGAAAAATGACTAAAGTTGACTAATTTTTATAAGTTCCATAATATATCATCTAAATCCTCAAAATTAAAGTTTAGACACTTGACACATGTAGAGAAGAATAGTCATAAGACTAACAATGTCTGAAACAATGGAAAGTATATAGTAAACCAAAGAATTGATACTATAATAAATATAAATAAAAATTAGCAATTGGGGTTCTAGCTCCACAACCCAACAACTCTATAAAAGCTGAAAATTTGACACCCTTTGAGATTGAGACTGAGAAATGTGGGAATTACTAAGGCCAAGCACAAAACTTTACAAGTTGGGGCAATAAAAAAGTTGAAGTAAAAGCTTAAAAACACAAACTTGAAGGTGAAATAGCATCAGAAAATAAGCCAAAAGGTAAGAAGAAACCAAAACATAAACACAAAACAAAGCAAAGAAGAAGCAGAAGGTTAAAAGAGAAGATGAAGAAAGAATGAAAAGGAAAACAAATAGAAATAGAAAGACATACCCAGATCTACAAATTCCAACAAAATTTCAGAACTGTATAGTTACACAGTGTACTCTTCTTTCTTTCTTTACAGTGATCCCTGTTTTTTCCTTCTTCTTCTTCTTCTTCTTCTTCTTCTTCTTCTTTTGCTACATTAATCTTATTTTATATATTTAATAAATTGAAAATGACTCTACTTTCTCTATCACTCATAAATTTTTAGTTTTATCTTACTTTGATAAAATTTTCAATTTAATTTTCAAATTGTTAATCTTAATTGGACAGCATGAAATACACCCAAAAAAAGGGATAGCGTGTGAATTAGAATGTGGTCCCTTCATTATACTCCACCTTCCTCCATTCCCAAATTCAAGCATTTCAAATTCTTCTTTTTTGCCTTTCTTACAAATTACAAATAAGTCTTCTCTTATCACTAACTACACTTTTGTTTTTCCTATATTCTTTGAGCCTTTAATGCTGTGAATCAGAGCATTTCTGGTAATATTATCAAAGACTTTATAAGTTATAAACTAGTTTCTTTTGAGAAAAAAATGAATTTTATAAAGAAACATATTTAAAAAGTTAAAACCTTATAATCTTCTATTTCATAAGCTATTTATTGTTCATGAACTTATAAACCATAAGTTTGATTCATTTTATAATTATTAGTTAACTTATCATTTAATCATACAAAATAGTTCAAATTCAACCCATAAAAGTGATTAGTTTTTAACAAGATATTCTTGGTAATATCAAAATATTCAACCCATACATTTATCATCTTTCAACTCCTAACAAAGTTACCCTTTATAAATTTAACTTGCCAAAGTTCAAGCTATTACAATAGAGAGAGAGAGAAAACTATCATATAATAACAAAATTCTATTTAATGAATGTACTTGGTAATCGTACAAGTTTCTCAAAAGCACATATATTTATGTATATAGAAGTTGTATTTCTTCATATTCAAGTAACTCAATACTTAAACACACTCCATAAATAATCTATGGTTAGTATCACATAGATGAATATGACAACAATGTCGCCTAGTAATCGACCAATAGGAATCTTCATGTAATAAACAACATTATGACATTCTTTCCTAAATATCAAACCATTGGTGATGTCCCAAATGAATAATAGCCCTACATGTGTCTCACAAATATCAACATGTATTTGCTTACTCTTACACCATACCAATTTTATATTGTCTTAAGTACTAATGACATATTTTTGGCATTTTATATTGAAAAATTCCCCCTCCACAATATTCATGTGCATTTTTTAAGCAAGTTCTAATTCATTGCTGAGACATTGTACAACTATGACATACTCAGCAGATAGCACCATTTATGTTATAATATTCAATCTCCAACATAATAGAATTTGAGCCTGCTAATGTGAAATTCCTCCTACCACATGCATCATAGAACCAATGAACAACTACTAACAAACAAATCCACCATGCATGACTAGAGCATGATGAAAGGATAAATAGTTTATTTATGACGGCATGAGTTTTTAAGTCAAATAAGTTAACAAAATTAGTGGCCTAAATATCCATGGTTTAAAATAACAGTTGAAAAGTTGGTGGTTTGGATTCTACAACCTCACTTTTGCTCAAAAAGCTCACTTTAGCCAACACTACTCATTTGGAAGCAAAGAGAAGGCCATTCTATTCATCATGATGCAATAATGTATCCATAAAAATCACCAAATCACATAATAGTTTGAATTTACAATGTGGGATAATGCATAGCGTGACGACCGTGGGATGTGTACATTCGGCTTCTTTTCCCGGTTCCCACTAACAAGACATTAGACAGGAACGAGTCAGAGAGTTCATGTAGCTATCCTTACATGCCATACCTAGTCATTCCATGAAAATTACCTTGAGTTACATTGATGGCTTGAGTTCTAATCTTAGCTTCATTCCATATCAAAGGTGCTGCCATCGACTCCATGCCCAACAACATTCTTTTTCCACCATCAGGTGTTCCTTCTAAACCGGTTCCTCCAGAAGTCTCGTGTGAAGTTGGAGAACTTTCGGTTGAACAATCACCCCGTTCGAGTGGGAGACTCGGTACTATTTCTTCTTCAGGGAGATGCACTCTAGCCACCTCAGAAGATGACATGGAGTAAAAACCAATACCATTAACCATGGGACCTCTTGGTGCTTTACTTCCAATTCCTCGAAACTTTTGGCTATCGATGTCTATTACAGTAGCACTTATAAATTGATCAGCCAGCATCTTGCAAGCTCTTTCAAGCATGCCCATGTATCTCTGCTCTGCATCCTGGCGAATCTGCATGTGCTTCTCTGCCTACAGTGAAATTGTTATAGTTATTAGTATACATTACCGTCGAATCATTTTTAGAAGAATTTCTTAATAACGTCATAAATTTACAAAAGTAACAAGCAGCAACTTGCTTCAATCACAGTCAATATGCTAACTTCTTCTACCTTTAAAATACCAACACATGATGTATAAATTAATTAAGCCATATTGGACTCACAACTTACACTAGGAAAATGAATATTACCTCTACTTGCAAATGTAGTTTACTTTGAACTTCCATCTGTGCTCTCAATGCCTCTTTGATTTCATAACCCCTGTGTGAACACCTAATTTTGTCCGGCCTATGTACAAAATAATAATAAAAGTGTTAAAGTAAAAAATATATTTAAGAGGTCTAAGAATATACTTTATCTGCAAGTCCTAATCATCAACCATTTATGTACTGGTGGTTTTGTTTCCTTGTAGTTACAAGGCGTACTGTTATGACAAAACTCATCATAAGAGAAAGTTTGTAGCTGCTAACGTAAAAAAGAGAGTAAAGGAGAGGATTAAAAGAAAGGAAACGTAACCTGAAAAAAGAGGGTAAATAATTAACAAAAGTGACGTAAATAAACAGGAAGGTGGAGTGAGAGATTGTCCCTTTCTCATGGCTTTCTCTATATTGCTCTAACTTCCACATCTTTTCCTCCAACAATAACACTTCTCATGCCACACCTTCATACCAAAAACCATTACCATGGATCTTCACTCCCTGGCTCCATAAAAAACTAGGGATAGGGATAGAAAGCAACACATACAAAAAAAAAAAGAGAAGGTACTCAGAGAAGATAGATGGAATTCTCCTCTCAAAAATTCCAGCACTACAATACCTTTATAATCCAATTTTCTCTATCTACCCCACTATAACTGTCATCCTCTCTTTACCCTATTACACCCCAGAAATTCCAACATGTGACACCCATTCAGAACCCATATGAACAGATTACAGGTACATATCACAACACTCAGAGACTACACACGCATACCACATAAGAGAATTCAGAAAAAGAGGCAATATACAGAGAGCCATCTACCTTGGTATCACACATACATACTAAAACAGAAGGTAGTCAAAATCAGAGGAGGAAAGCACAACACACAAATATCAAGCAGAGAGAACTACACATATGCCACCAGGATACATATACAAAGGAAACCCAAAAGCATCAAGCATAAATAAGTCTCATAAAAGTAAATCCTCCCTACTACAATTCAAACAAAAGGCCAGAAAACAGTACACAATCCCTTCCATCTTCACCTTCTGACTGAATTCCTAATCAACCAAGACATTAGCAAGTCAATGCTCTATTTTTCTAGAACAGAGTCTATCACAAGTAGTCAGAAAAAGAGGAATACCTACACATACTCCTATATCACACTTGGATCGCTCATAGCAATCAGAGAAGAAAAAGCATCACACACCCACATGGCATACACATACTGACATCACAATAACCTGAGCCGTTATAGATATATACACAAGAGGACAGGACACAAACGAGCAACCGAGAACAAAGGATCAACACTCAAAAGGCAAAGGGCAAAAAAGCATACACCCAGAAAAGCTTCATGGTAATCTTACAGCAGTTTTGTTCACTCTATGGGTAAATTGATGTCCAAACTTAGAATCATAAGCATACAATCAATTCAATTCAGTTACATTGCCAAATATAAGTTAAATTCGAATTGAAAGGGAATAGGTCTCATTACCGAAGCTCCCTGCTTCCATTGGTGTTGTGTTGCGGCCTCAATGTCGCATCATTACCAAGGCCCCTCGGTTGGAGTGGTTTCGGCCACCCATAGCTTTCCTTTCACCACCGCAAAGTGCCATTGTGAATCATAGCTGTAATGACTCAAACCAATGGGAGGAGGAGAACCATGAACTCCCATACATACACCACTCGCATATCGCCATCAACCGCTTCGGGGCCGCCACTGGAGGAGGAGAACTCGCCGCTAGAGAAGGAGAATCAACAGCTGAGAGGAGATTCAAAAAGGGACGGCATTCAAAGCCTCGCCATCGTCGAGACGTCTCAGCCGATCGTCACCGGAGATGACCAGTTCCGTGCTTCCGTCGCCGCCAGAGAAGAGGAAAACGGGATTTTAGGGATTTAATCCCTCTTCCAATTTCTCTTTTGCAGGAATTAAAGAGGGTAACTATGACCCCTCCTCAATTAACCCCATCCATGTGTTTTTACCATCTTACCCCATGCCTTTTACCTAACCTCATACCCTATTTGTGTTTATTTTTAATGTGGTGTTGTTTTGATAATTATTTGTTTTGTTATACCACTACATGTTTTGATAACTCGCGACAGAACTTCCATCTGTGCTCTCAATGCCTCTTTGATTTCATAACCCCTGGGCATAACATTAATTACTCCCTCAATCTGGTAATTCAAGATCATTGCAGATACACAGGAAAACAAGAAATTTTCTAGAATTAAATGAAAGTTCTTACTCGTTTGTATCAGAAGTTGGTAACTTTGGAGAAGAGTTATCATTACTAGGGCTTTCTAGAAGATATGAGCCTGACATTCCTTCCATAAATTTCAACAAGAGTTATCATAAGCTAAGACTATAACAAAACAAAAAAATAGAGCTCAAATGGCAATATAGGAAGTCTTTTAGATTTAAATGGTTTGTAGATAGACATGTTTTACAATAGGACATTATGACGTCATTGGATCAATGAAGCCGGGTCCCATAGTCCTCATGATTGCTTTTGGTGTAGCTTCTGCAACATCAATGTCAGAAAATGGTATTTATGATAATCTACACATGAAGTTCCAACAGGAGCTACTCAAAAATGGAAAATGGAAAGTAGGCTTTAGTAAGTAAAGCTAAGATCATGCATATGCCTTAACAGACCTAGAATGTTAAATATGGTTACTTTCATATATAAGCCTCAGCAGACATAGATCATGTCATAATGGTATTTATTATGATAATGATTTTTTAATTGTTTTAGAAGAATTTATTATGTAAATATATGACTACCATTCGCAATTAATTATTACACGAAGATATCAAGCACAATTATTATTAGCATGAAACGTTTATATATTGTGGATTATATTTCTATATCATAATTAGTTACTTTCATATATTGCACATGATACTTTCATATAAAAATAAAAAAGCCATCATGCTAATAAATCTTGACTAAACATTTTAAAAGCAGAGTTATGTTGTGGTTTGACCTAAGCATGCAAATACATCAAGTCATAATATCAAATACCACCTATTCAAACCAAACATGTGATAATTGATAAAACCACAAGTTATGTTCTTATTATTCAAACCAAACATGTGATAATTGATAAAACCTCAAGTTATATTCTTATTATTCAAACCAGACATGTGATAAAACCACTAGTTATCTTCTTATTACTCATATTCTCTAATATATATTCGTAAGACAATCAATCACAATTCAAAAGCAAGAAAATAATTGGTGACCTAGCCTGTCTAAGTTGAAGTCTAGCAAAATGTTAAGAAATTCTCAACGTCCCAATCATGAAACATGATTCAACTCGTTGGATTTGATGAAAATCATATCATTAATTTAATGATCACAAATTCGATTGTGAAAAAATAAGTAGCCATGTTCAGTCCGGGTTGGATAGGTTCGAAGTTCAAAAAATTATTGAACTAGATACCCAAACCGAAGATGATAAGATTTGCCTTTGAAACTCCAATCCAACTGGTTGAACCAAACCAACCGTCAAATCCATTTTGGATTGGAACGAGATCGTCTAGTTCGTGGGTTGGACGAATCCGCTTATATCCCTAAGCACAACACATGGAATTACTAGCTCTTAGTCCCAATACGAGGTAGAATTGTGTAAGTATTCAGACACAACATTAAGTAATGGTGTTTGGCTATGCAACACAATAATCGCCGATTTCCACTCCTCAAGAACCGCGGCCAAACAAGACAAGATGGTGTAAGTATCAGAATCGGCCGCAACATCAAGTTATGTGTTTGGTTATGCAATGCATTAGTCATTGGACCTCACCCCTCAAGCATCACAAGAAGGTGTAAGTATCGTGGAGGATTTAGCTGCAATACCAATTACCAAGGAATGAGCTGGGCTAAGCAATGCAATGAAGTCATTAATTGGGGTTGATTTATCCTTGAGGAAACTATAAAGGTTTGAATTGATCTTGAGGGACGGTTGGTAATAAGGTAGCCAAGTTACGGTAACAAACAAACACCGAGGGTAAGATTTAAACAGGAATGAGCTTCAAAACCGAGTTTAAAACCCTACACAACCACCAATATGTGAGCCAACTTAACTGCTTAACTGCAGTATCTGCGTCTACATTATTCACGTAACAAAAATTCTGTCCAATACTTTTTGACAGTAGAAATTCAATCAGTTTTGGCATTTTAATATGACAAACAAAAAGAGCCAATCTTAATACTAGATTAGCATAAAAGTTAAACTTCAGCCATGATGCATGCCACAATGGCTACACTCAAACATTACTTTACTAGTTTTTAATAGGTAAACCAATTCCCTTTATATCATGTCATCATTTAAATACAAATTCTACTTGTTGCTTTTGGCAGTTGAAACAGTGTATGAACTATATACCACATGCATTATAAGCAATATCACTCTTATTCTATATACATAAAAACAACTCCACGTGATTACAACTAGAAACAAAATGCATAACACATAAGTTTAGACTCATAACAGAGAAAGCCCCTCATTTTTTCTTGATCCTCAAAGGCAAAGCTGGATCATTTTCAAAGCATCCCAGCAGTACATAGTTTACTCATCAAACTAAGCCAAGACTTAAAGTCTGCCAATTTTGTTCATGAAAAAATAAAAACAAAGGAAATTGCATATATGCCATGTAAAGAAAAGTGAACTAAAATAAAGAAAAGATTAAGACTTTGACAATATAAAAGGAAAAGGACACTTACTGTTAGCACCTCCAAGCTGAGTGACAGCATCAATGAACCGTTCATGGAGGTCCTGTGTCCAACGAAGGCGAGGTTTTAGATCAGCAGTAAGAACAAGACATGGATCTCCCTTGTGATTGTGAGAGAGGTTGGACCCACCACCACCTTGAACATCTTCAATGAGCCCTTCAATGGGGTGTATCATTCTTGGGAACATGTTTCGTCTTCTTATGCAATGGAGAAAATTCAACAAACCCAGAGAGGAAAGAGTGTGTGAGTGATGAATTGTGTTGTAAAGGTGGAAACTTTTTGAGATTTGAGTAAAGACAGAGAAAGATGATGAAGGTGAAGGGTCAAAAAACAAAGACAGTAGGAGTGAAACAGAAGGTGACGCTGCCTTTCAGGGATTTTGTCTCTTTCTACTCTCTTTTTTTGCAACACAAAGAAGAAAGAAGAAAGAAACATAAATTTTAAAGGGTGGTTGTTGTTTCTGTGTATTGCTGTGTGGGTCTATTATTGCTGTCTCTGTATTTTTTATTAATTATTTTTTTAATTTTGTGTTTATGTCGTTAACTAGTAATGATCATCTCCATTAATGGTAAGACATGTTTATCATTTTATATATAATGAAATAATATATTTGTTAATGAAAACACTAGTAAAATCAAGTACCTTGTTCGTTATTAAGTCCTTTTTTCTGTGCTGTAATAATGCAACTAAATGGATTGAATGTGGATTGTGTTCGGAGAAAGGAAAAGGAGATGATTAACATAATCTATTCAGCAGTGGTGCATGTGAGCAATTCATAATGAACAATCAATTAACTCTTTTTTTGTATCTGTAGTTGAGGTTTAGTCTATAGTGAAGCTTATGATTTTAATTTAGTTTCATAGGGTTAAGCAGAATGAGAGTAGAGAATGGAAAAGTAGAAAGGGTGTGGCCCTGCTTGAATAATTCACATATAATGCACTAATGGTGGAGTACTAGAAATAATCTTGTATATATTGTATCTTCTGAAGTTCTATAGCATTACAAAACTAGCTAAAAACTGAAGACAAAAAAGGTAGATGCGGCTAAGAACATAATAGCCTTAAAGGAATGCATTGGTATATTTGCAATTTCAAAGTCTATAACCATGCAAGTGCTTGGCCCATCTTCTAGCCATGTAAGGATCATGAAAATCCAAGCTTTCAACACTGCTAGTCCTACCACCTGTATTCATATCCCTCCCTATATCCTCAGCACCTTCTGTAACATCATCATCACCTTTATGGTCTCCAACACCTACAACAGTTTCCCCTGTCCTTCTAACACATTCATCAATTTCCCCTTCAATGTAGCTATACTCTACATACACATGAGTGCAATCACCTAAGTCTAACAGAATTCTTCTTTCTTCTCCACCTCTTATCTCTCCAATTCTTATGACCCTGCCACTCCCAACTTCATCCCCAGCCGCACATATTCTTAGTTGAATTTCTCTAACAATGCCTCCCAGCATCTTGGCCAAGAACTCCTCAAACTCTTGCATGACAAAACCACTAGAAGTGCCATAGCCAAACCCCACATGAAATCTGTGGATTGGTGTAGATGGCAGTTCCATGCTTACTGCATGGTATGGTCTTGTTGGATTATCCGATAAGTGAAGGATGCATGACTCAGGGTTCTTGTGCATGCGATCTTCGAGTATCTTAATCCCTTTGTTCAAACCTTCTACCGGATCAGCTTGTCCCATGTAAAACAGGCGGTCAATAACTTGAAGGGCGGTGCGCTTCCCGTAGGACGTCATGCGCCTTAAAGGGAAGACACGAGCTGCGGCCGAGGAGTATGTCACAATAGCCAAGCGATCAATGTGTCTGAGGGAGAAAACAACAAGAGCCATTGATTGCTTGAGAAGCCTTAGGTGTGGACCATTGGGGCTAGCAACTAAGACCAAGTCAGTTGCACGTTCATGGGTCAGATTTACTGAAAGATAAGCTCTATTGGAGGAAGGACACCTGTCATAAGGGGTTTGCATATGTGGAGATTGTAATAGTGATGAGGAGCTGCATGTTAAAGGATGAAAGGATAGATTGCATGGACATGAGCCATGCTTACTAACTTGCAAAGCTGGATGGAAACTATTCGGCGCATTCGGTGGGATAGGCACAAGTGAGAAACAAAGCTTAGGACTGTCAGGTGTGTCATCAATCTCAACCGGATCATCATCATCATAGCGGGCGGTACGCAGAAGAGAACGGCGATGAACACGGAACGTTGCAATAGAATCATCAAGGATTCGCAAGATGGGATCATTTTGGTGACTAGAAGTGAAAGAACCACAAAGGTTGTTGTTCAGGTTGCGAGGCAGCTGTGTCCAATGGGCACGGCAAATGGGGCAAGTGACACTACCGTGGCGGACATTGGACGAGATGCAGGCAAAATGAAATGCATGAGAGCACTGAGCAGTGAATATAGCTTGGCTTGGACTGCTTGCCTTGCTGTGGTAACTCAGAGGATCTAAACATATTGCGCACAGATTCTGCAAAGCATGCAAAACAAGCTGAGGAACCAAAAGAACAGTCTATGAAGAGAAGGACTACAAGTATATACATTAGTGACCAAGAAAAAACATTGTTACAACATGAGTAAACACTAAGCTTTGATTCTATAATAAATGAATCAACTAAATGAATGTATTACTACCAGTAAACTAAACAATCTTACTTTTCTTGTTTGATTGTCGGGAATTTCTGAATGTACAGATGTGTGTACTGACACACTGATATCATACACTCCTCAATAACTTTCAAAATCAATAAATGCTCAATTTAGTTCTCCAAAGACAGAGTCGCTATTTAGATCCTTGAAAGCTTTTCCGTTACCAATTAAGTCCTTAAAAGATTTAAAGCATCGCCATATTGGTCTTTCTAACGACTTAAGTCACCAACTAAGTCTTCCAAATTAACACTGTTTTACATCTTTAAAGGACTTAATTGGTAACACAAAATTTGGGGGATCCAATTGGTAATATTATTATATTTGATCTTCCAAATGATACTATTAATTGGTAATACTATTCAAAATAGTGACACATTGGAACAAACACAGAAAACTACTTAAAAACTAAGAGTTCATTAGAAGAAGCTCTTTTCAATAGGAGAAGTAGCACATGGGCAAAGTTGGGCTAAAATCAAATGAAGTATAAGAACAGATGCATAATATTGTTTGATTATTATTGGTGATCCTCACTCATTGGTAGATATGGCAAGTAAAAATGTAGGCTTTAGTAGAGGCTTATGGTATTTATGCCAACATTCATAAATAAATGTAAAATTTAATCAAACTTCTCTCACTTTTTATCAATTGATTGAAGTAGGGACAGACACAGTGAGTGAAGCTTTAGGGTCATAAAAAAAATGAAATTCCTCACTCAAGTGACAATAGATTGTGTGCATCACAAAAGTTCACTCCCTTCATTAGGAAGCTATTAGACATGTCCAGAGAGGTTTTCATGATAATAGAAGGAAAAGGTATAATCATGCATGTTATGGCAGGTGAAACTTCCCAACGTGGGGTCTGCATTTATGATGAATTGATTCTTGGCTTCACTATTGTGCCATGTGCTGGAGCATCCACATGCTATAATCCTCTATTCAGTACCATTACTACTACAAATAAATATCACTACCAAAAATCCAAAATACATTTATTTTTGACAACTTATTGGTCGATAAAGAATTAATCTCTTTTAGGGTATCACTAACCAAAATAAACGCTTTAAACATGATAAAGCAGAAGGGTAGTTTAAGAGATAAAAATAAAGTATAAAAAATGAACCGTTGCATAAGGTCAAACTTTGAGGCCCATTGTATTCCAAAGAAAAGAAAAGAAAAGAAATGTGTGTGGAAAAAGTGGAAAACTGTCTTTAATCATAAACTTCAGAAAAAATATGAATTTCTTAATAATATGACCATTGTTAATCATAATTAATCAACCAAAACATTGTTTTGGGGGGTTTTAAGGAAGTAGAGGTCAATTTACCTTACTATGAAGCTCATGGTTATTGAATTTGGTAGTGATACTGGAATCTGTGTCTTCTATTATCTCTCCTGAGGAATTCTTTTTTGTTGATGGAGACACAAATGAGGAATTTGAGATCTGCCAAATGCACAAATCCAAAATAAAAAATTGTCAGAATCTCTTTTTTCTACCATTTCTTAGACAAAGAATGAAAAAACACTCAAAATATGAAGTAGTTCCCTCAGAATTGAAATATAAAAACAAATGAAATTAATAATCACAATCAATTCATAGCTTGTCCAAGCAAACCCACTATGACTATGAACAAAAAATTATTATTAGAGAAAACAGATGAGAATGGAAAACCACAAAACAAATGGAATAGCAAACATAAGTAGGATTGTAGAAAGTAAGGAACATTATCAATTAAAAAAATCCACATTTTTCAGTTTTACTGAGGGATAAAATTTCAATGGAAGACCCATTTTGTAAAATTGCAGTTAATTAAAAAATGCAGATAAAGTTTGAATCTTTATGGAAAATGCTAAACACCCAGATAAGAAAAAAATGAACTTGTAGAGAGAAAGTGGATATGTACAATGGCAGAAAGAGTAGAAGAGGTTTCAATAGTGAGTGGATCCACCAGAGTTTTCCTTCTTGATAATGAGCCACATGCATATGTTGCTGCTGCAGCAACAACTTTCCTTGCTGCTTCTCTCAGCATTGATCTTCTTCTTCTTCTTCCTCCTCCTTCTCCCATTCTCTCTTTTGAAAGTGTTACTTGCTTATATCTCTCAGTGTCAAATATCAATTCTTATGTTGGTGTCTGTTACTCTCTGAGTCTGAGGTTACAAATGAAAAAAGTGACAGATGAGAATATGTTACTTTAGAAAGTCACTATTATTGTTGTTTGTGTTTTTTCATCATCACATATACACACGCTTATATACCAAGTCCATTATGTTTGTGATACTGTTGTTACAATACTTTATAGAATTAAGTGTTATTAATTTGGTCTTCTACACGTTTATTTGATGACATTTGAAACTTTTCATGCACTTAATGTATATTATGTGATGACACTTTAACTTTATGAAACTTATTTGAGTTATTTATAATGGGTGGTATTTATATATTTTGAATTAATTTGATGTTTTAACTAAATCATTTTATACATGTTATGCTTTTTAATGATGTGTTATATAGGTGATGTTTTGAAGTATTTGAAAAAATTGTGAACAAGTTTTCCTTAACCCAAAAATGAAAACTATGATTGCTTTTAAGTTGCTATTGTTGTTGTTTGTGTTTTTTATCATCTCATGCACACACCCTTATACATAAGTACCATTACAGTAATGATACAAATGCTTCAAAGTCCAAGCATTCTTTCACTATAACTTTTTTTTTTAATAACTATACATTTTTTGGTTTACATAGTTAATATATAATTCATTGTTCACACATTTAATTTTTATTTAATAATTAATGATAATTAACACTAACTATCCTATGAATAATGAGTGAAGTTTCTTACCCCCATCAATGGTGATTATGTTTAGAATGCTATCTTTTTGTTGTTGAAAATTTCATGTTTTTTTTGTACTCTCAAGAATTATTAATATTATAAATTAAACCTTTGATTTTTTAATCATAATAGAGATTTACTGAAATCTTACATAACTGGACCAACAATTCGTTGGTTGAAAATTTCATAAGCATATATTTAAAAATATATTTTATGGGCCCTAATGAGATGAGGTTAAAGATGATAAATTTTCATTAGATTTAAGCATTATACCCCACCTTCCATGCTCAGGGTTGAGGACTTGGGTCCACTGGTGAATTAATAGCACAAAACACATTTCTTATTTTTTTTCCAAATTCCAATTTATCTCTTCTTTATTAATAGAGAGATAAATTATTTAAAAAATAAAAGGAAATTATAATTTTCAATGATACACTTATTCATTTGTTCCTCGTATACAAATTATTACTCTATGTTACTTTATTAGAGAATGAAATAAGATTGAAACATGAGAATTGCCATGTCTAGAGTGAAAATAAAAACCTTGGTTACAGTGCCATGATTGAAAAACAAACAAGGGAGAGTGGGGAAATATGGAAAATTTTGAAGGAAAAAAAATGAAAAGGTAAGAAGTGGGGAAATTGACCGTTAATTTGGATAGAATTTGAAAGGTAGAGGAATTGGTCCATGTTTATACTTCTCTCCATTAATGGAGAGATAAATGATTTTTTTTATGTGTATTATAATAGAAAATATGTAATATTTTTTTAAATAAAATGGACATTACATCTTCCACTTCCTTTGATTTTTTTTGGATACTTGCCATGGAGAGGAGTCTTACTATGTCTATCATACCTTCCATTCTTCTGCCTTTTCCTTTTACCTTGTTATTTACAAAATAGAGCCTTATGTTATTTTCAATTCGTAATGCAAAGGTAGCCAAATTAAGCATAGAGGGGTGAGATGAATCCAAATGCTTTTAGAAGGGATCTTCTCCCGTACTAAATGGAGATTGTGACATGTGATATTTTATAACAATTATGATTTTTGGTTATTTCTTAATATAAAAAATTTAAAAATGAAGAAATTCGATTTCTTCTCTAATATTAAAAGTACAAGAGAATCTAATATTAGAGATGAGTTGCACTCAACGCTTTTTTTAGGTAGTTGTATTCTTTTCAATTGGTTTTTATAAATAAGCATTGCATTTATTAATTAGTTTATTACGTATAAGGTAATAAGATACTCGACAAAAAAAAATAAGATCATAGCTTTGGTTATTTGCACTTTCAAACTAAGCACTTAGATCATTCCTTAAAATACATTTTGCACTTCAATGTTTGAAGTATACAAATCTAGATTAAAGTATACAAATCTATAAAGAATAAAGTCACACAATTTAAACTTTCTATATTTCGAATTGCATTGTAAAAAGAGAGAGGGAGAAAAAGAAAAGAACTCAAAAGTGAATTATTATGTAGTAGTTTTGAGTTCATATGTTCTTTTATAAGCTATAGTTGCTTTCATTCCATTCTCTTTAATCACAAAAAGAATGTATTGTCCCATTGATGATTGAACCACTATACAATAGTTTGCCTTTGGTTTCAAACAAATTGTAATAAAACATCCACACCAAACAAACACTAGAAAAATATATGTTTTGTGAACAATGTTTGGATCATGATCTTTACCAAACTAGGTAGGATTGTTTGATTTAACTACTACACATTATCACAATTTGTGTAATCAATTAAGAGATCTTGCATAAATGATTGTGATGAACCATGAACATATTCCATGAATTAGGAACTTTTTGTCCATGTTCTAACATTATACACTTCTTTCTTGTCCTCAAGTTATTTGCATCAAAGCAAGACTTATAACAACCAGACAAATTATGAAAGTCCAATAAATCATCATCAATTTAGTTAATGTCTAAGACCAATGTTTTGTGATGAGTTATTAAAATTTTAGAATTGTTTCCATCAAAGGAAAATAATTACAGTATTGAGAGCTTATAGAATCTTTCTTTTTGTGGATGATACATGAGAAAGCTTTTGGTGAATCCATTCTTGTATCTCAAAAGAAGGTAAAGGAAAAAGCTTCCTAATGTCCTAAGAATATTGCTACTTGCCAGCCTACAAAACAAAGAGGAAATGTGTCTTATGGGTTGCTTGATTAGTTGAATTTGACTTGGTCAAATCCAAGTTTTATAAGGGGTTTTGAACTTTGATTATTATGCATTTAAAAAAGTTGCTGAATATGTGTGTATCTTCTTTCTTAGTCATGAATAATAATATATCCTTAATACAAGGTCCTGATTCTCTGGTGGTTGTTAATAATAGGCCAAGGACTAAAGTTTTGCCATTTTCTAATTGTTATATATAACGCTCTTACTTTTTTTTGATGGTCTAATCATAATGTAATTTGATTTTCATGGTGACTTTTGGTTTCTTATTTGGACCACACAACATAAAGAAAAAGAGTTATTCTTGCAGCTTTTAGAAATCCCATATTTATTAGAAAAAAAGGGTAAATCATTCCCTTGTTTGAATTTGAGTTGGCCTTTGGATCTGAACGTTAAGCAACACATTCACTTTTTAACCTTTTTCTTTCTTCTCTTCCCATGCTTGTGCACTTTAATTTGGTTCATTCACTTGTAAAAAACATAAAGCACTACAAAATTATGTTATTACCGGTCATTTTTGTCCAACAAGCTACATAGTACATAGAAACGATTATTGCTCACAAACAATCAAATAATGCATAGAATAAATAGAAGAAACAAAGAATTTAGTAACGAAGTTCGGCCAATTGTGTCAACGTCCCCGAGAGCGCTGAACGGCTACCAATATATTATTAGAGAATAAGGATTACAAACCCTAGCATACCCATGGACCCAAGTGTCCATGATGTATTTCTATTTGGTGCTTACATCTGGTGCACATTATAACAAGGGATCTGAGTCCAATATATAACATTAGTTACACTACTCTATTTTAATATTGGATGATGTGGGACTAAGGTAATCATATATTTCAAGTATTCAGAACAATGTAACTTGCATGCACCATGCAATGCCACAAAAAACAGCTTCATCCTTCTTATAATACCACTATGGCCTACAAAACCTCCTTCATATATATCTTTACCCTCACTGATAAAGTTTGGTATGAGCTATGAAAGAAGATTTCTTGATTAACAAGAAAGATGAGAAAATGAAAGAAATCTTAAAGAAGATTAAAGAAAAAATAGAAAATCAAGGCTCCATTGAAATGAATGAACTTCTCATTATTGAATGAATATTTCTCATTGAATTGAATTACAAAGATTAGGGTTGTGCCACTTTATATACAACTTCTACATTCAACAAAAAAACAGAAAACATAAACTGTTAACCAGATAATCGATTAAATCTGTTGATAATAGATTATCAAATACAAAGCTCATTTTAACAAACTGAAGCAACTAACAAGATAATCGATTAACCATATTATTAAAATTGATTAACACAAACATAATTACAACAATACAATATCTAGATAATCGATTAACTATACTGTTAATCGATTATATGTTACAGAATACATATCTATTTTAACACTCACTTGATAAATGAAATATTAACGGCTCCTCATATAACCATATTTTGTTATACACATAAGTCTTGACATATAATGTAGCATTACATGCATAACAGACTAGACTAACACAGAAAACCTATATGAATAATTTAATAAGACTTATATATGAATAATTTAATTATCAACAAAATAATATGATAAATACAACAACTGTTCAAACCTTAAGGGCACTAGGTATGGTTGGCAAAATAATATAATAAATAGAGTATAAGAAAAATATCTCAGAAGATTAGGAACCTGTGAAGAATTTAGAAATAACTAGACAAATTTCACAAAGAACCTTTAAAGCATCATTCATGAAATGAAGCAAGGAATGATGAGTTCCTTTCATATTGGCTTGGCAATCCTCAGCAGCATGACAAGCATCACCAGCCAAATCAGCCAACTCAAAGAAGGTCTCTGAGTTCAAATCATTATAAGCCATTTCAATTGCTGAGACAGCTTTTTTATAATCAGAAACACACTTTTGAAGATGCATGCAGTTTGAAGAAGTGGATTTATTTAGCAGCTTTTCTATCTATTCCCTTGTGCTAGTGGCTTGAGATAAGCCAAACCAAAGGCAACATAAGCTAGACCATATGAGTCTGATTCTGGGGTATGAGGGTTAGAATAGAGAGATTCAATGCAGAATGAGTAGTTTGAAGTTTTGGCACATGAAGATTGGATAAGGATAAAGATGAATAACAAAAGATATAGGAAGAAGCATAGGGAATGATGTTTGATCATTTTATTTGTGGTGGGAATTGCATGCAAAGAGATATAATCTATATTGCAAATTTCCAATATATATCAATGAAGAAGTGATGCTTAAGCTTTGAGGCATCTCTATCTATTCTCTTGAATTTTCAAAACGTGTAAACTTCCAATTACAGCCAACTTTCACATGGCTATAAAAAACCACTGAAATCTGCATGAAGAATTTGGAAATATTTCTAACAAAACTGAGGTGTTCTTCTCTAAATATAATTCACTAATACATGTAACATTTGTTACATATAATGACCTATCATGGGACATAAAATGCATTATAAGCGTATGATCATTACACTTGAACATGATTATTGTATTCCACCACATAGATATCTATTTTTTGGTGGGTAAAAGCAAGATTGCTAGCTTCCTTTAAGACACTTTGTCACGCCACTAGCATTGTTGGGTAGACGTACAACCTTAATATATTGCACTTATTTATCATCTTATGCTACCCACAAGAGATTGGGTACAAACATAAGTTAATTATGCTCATAACAGAAGACATTAGTCATCAAGACATCACTTCTGAAATGAGTCTAACCATATGCTATATACGAATTAATCTCACATTTAATACCATGTAAACCCAAATTCATATTATTAAGTGAATATATTATTTCCAGGATTTAAAATCGTAACATCAGATTAAAAGACAACAACTTATCATTGTACTGAGACTCAAATTCTGTTAGAATTAAAATGCAAATGTGAAAAAAGTGAGAATAAAATTTGACGAGCCTGTAAAAATATAGTTGTGGGATATTATTATCGAAACACCTGACTACAATAGTATTGATTTCTTTTCATTTCCATTCATATCTTATTGTGTAACAGCCTGTCAATGAGATCCACTCAATGCATTCACCAACATGCACTTCAACCATCTTTCACTTTGGTCCAACCATACTTGTCTACTTCTAACATGTTTTTAGTAACATTTCTTAACACCACCTACCAAACTCTAAATGCAATTTATAAAGGCCAGACCATAAATCACCTGGTTCAGAAAAAAGAGAGGTGAAAGATGTACCACCCACCTCATCAAAAACGAGCCTTGATTTGTCTGTGTTATTAAATACTACGATTATATTCAACAACTTGACCCCCATTTTTAGCATGCTTTTATATGCTAGAGTAGCAGCTACATAGTCAAAATGATAAACCATTAAGCAAGGTGAAGAAATATTATTTATATTATTGTCCTCAAGTTTCACTTGATCACTTAATAAGGGCTCAAAGGTGTAATCAATTGAGAAGGTTGAATATTGAGGGTATAACAAACCATTGGAAATGAAATTATACCAATAGTAGTACTAGTAGATTGCTATATGTGAAACAAAAATATATATTAATAAACAGATCGAGACAAGGTTGAAGGAGAGATCAATGACAAGTTAAACATTGATTAAATTCCACAATGTAGCAAAAAGAATACCACTCTACTAAATGCTAATGAAGAGTGTCAACTTAAGCTAAAAAATGTACAAAGAAACAATGGAATGACCACAATACAAAACAAAAGAACTAGCCTTTTCATTTGATTTACAAGTACAGTTAGGATCTAGGCCGGTGTTAGACCAATGGTTGCAAATTGACACTGACTTTGGCTCTGAATCTTCTATGCTCAAATCCAAAAAATACTGATATAGAAAAGGATAACGAATACAAAAAAGAATTTTAAAGCTTTTAAAAAATAGAACCCCTACACAGATGGAATTACAGACCTATACGGTGATCCGCAACAAGACAGCTTCAATGATTAAATGTACTGAGAAGACACATCTATGGATTGATGTTGCACTCTCGCAAATACACATGATCATAGTTGACATACTTCGCCCAATAACTTCGAAACCTGGGAATGCTTATCTCTAGCCATGGTTTCAAGTTCCCATTGTAGTGTATAACAGCAGCCCGATTTATATCTTTTTGGTTGACCTTGGGGTTGTAGCCAAGACCCAAGGTATGCCAAGATCGGTTCAGTGGGAAAGTCCGTTTCCAGAATGTTATGAGTCCAGGCGGCAGTGTTCCTAACTTCCACAGAGTTCTATCATGATTCTGCATTTCAGATTAATCGAAAAAGAAACTCAGTTCACAATTCAAAACAGAGAGAAAGGAGACAAATCAAAATCAAGCATGTGCAAAGCGAAGTGTAAACTGCATATTGGATGGAGTAATAGAGTGTAAACATGAAATGAAATTAAAAGAAATTGTATATACAAAGGCCCTTAACAAATTACAACACAAATTCAAAACATTGATTAAATTCTTATTTCCTACATTTTAAGATGATGGTATTTATGACCATGCCAAAGTGCACAAAAAAATTACACGTCCCAATTCCCTCCCTAGTTAAATATTGCTTGTACTACACATCATTAATGTAACTATCAAGTATCAACCATATGTGATATTTTCTGAGTGATAAACCAAAGTGCATTACTTACCAGATTCTGCCAGTTGTGGTACACCTCCGTGATGTTCTGCCTCTTCCATTCCACTAAATCGAATATATTCATACCATAAGCCCATCCACAAGCACGGGGGTCAAAATTATTGGCAATAAGAGGATTTGAGAAGTTGAGATAGCGGTCAAATCGGTGAAAAATCTCTCCACAAGTTTCTACAGCACCATTTACATTGCCTTTCAAATCAACTGACCAAAGACCAGTCAGATCCTTCTGCACAACTATATCATCATCCAAGAACAGCACTTTGTTGAGCTTTGGAAAGATCTCGGGCAAGTAGAAGCGAAGGTGGTTCAAGATAGATAAATACTTTGGATTCCGATACTTCAGGTTGGAATCAGAAGTTGCTCGATGAGCCTTGAAGTAATAATCTATCATAGCAGGAGAACTCAACTGCATAAGAACAGGACTGTAACTTGAATTCAACCATGTAAATTCTTCAATGTTCTGAACTTGAATGGTTGCCTTGCCCGGTGGATTCACCAAAAACCACATCCTCATCGCTGCATAATTGAGCCTATCAGTAACAATGTGGAGAACATGTTTTGAGGCATCCTGCAAATTTAAATTACCAGCACAGACGCACAAATTTTCATTAATGATTCTCAATGATATTGGAACCCAATGAAATGTCAAATTAATTATCAGTGGAAATATCTTACCTTCGCATTGGCAGTAACTGAATTCACAACAACAGTTGTTGCTAATAAGTTGTCTGAGAATATTGCGTAATGGTATAGTTGAGGATCTTCTAACTTCTCTTGATTGGGAAACTGTTTCTGAGAAGAGTTTGAGTAATAATACTCAGTTGTAAGATGTAATGGAAGACAGTGAAGACCTTTGGGCAGTGTTTTTGCTGCCAATTGTGTTAATAATAAAGCCTGCTTCTTGTGCGCACGAAGCTGCTCCTCTGTTGAGTGGAGCATAGCCCGAAACTTCTTCACAAAGACAGCACAATCTTGAATTTGCTTCCCTTTCATCAATGATTGCTCCATTTTCTTCATTCTCTCATTTGCACTGGCATTAGTAAAAATATAGACAGATAAGGACTTAACAAAAGGTGAAATCTAACCTGCGAACTGGGAATTGGTTCGTTTCGGTGCGAACTTTATTTTAACCGTTGGATGAGAAAATGCAGTAACCTGTAACCTGTGAACAACTTGTAGGAAGTCGGTTTTGGGGGGTGTAGACCGACTTCTGTGTAGAAGTCACAGAAGTCGGTAGGGGAAAAAACAACATCACTGATTCTCGGTTTAGGCGATACCGACTTCTATACAGAAGTCGGTTTAGGGGACAGGACTCTGGCCCAAATCAACTTCTCAACAGAAGTTACACTGGGCCAAACCGACTTCTGTTGAGAAGTTACTCTGGCCCAAACCGACTTCTCAACTGAAGTTACACTGGGCCAAACCGACTTCTCAACAGAAGTTGCTCTGGCCCAAACCGACTTCTCAACTGAAGTTACACTGGGCCAAACCGACTTCTCAACAGAAGTTGCTCTGGCCCAAACCGACTTCTCAACAGAAGTTACACTGGGCCAAACCGACTTCTCAACAGAAGTTGCTCTGGCCCAAACCGACTTCTCAACTGAAGTTACACTGGGCCAAACCGACTTCTCAAAAAGATATCCCGGTACCCAGTCACCCATCCAACGGCTCAAATGAATTAAAAAAAAATCGTACGGCTATTATTTCAGTTCGCATTAAAACGAACTAACCTGCAGGTAGCAGGTTAGTCACGGCCTTAACAAAATGCAGCTGAGTGCAGAAATTGAGCTATTCATCATGTTTATATTAAGCAGCATAAGACACTTGATAATTATAACAAAACATGAAAACATGAAGACAAATATAACAGCTTTCTTAAAGGCTCACTTACTTCCTAGGTAATTCAGAATCTTTGCTTGCATCCCCAATTGTTCGTGAAACTTCCTTTACCCGTAAGTGAAGCTCCTGAGAGAGACGGCGGTTGGCTTTTACAGCTGGAATGGAAAGATAGACCTTAGCTCGAATGAGCTGATCTTTAAGACGCTGTACTCGAGCATCTGATGGCATTTGGTTATTCTTCTTATTGGACAATATGGGTTCTTTCTTCTTTACATTGCTAGAAGTTTCAGTTGCTGGTTGCTCTTGCTTAGTAGCCTGACAAAAGACGCACTAAATGTGAAAAAATTCTAAATATGCATTGAGCATGATTTTCTTTCATTAGAATAATGTAGTTATCTGAAAACCAGGGTTGGAAAAATGTTATAAACTTGTAATGAATGTTGACGGACAATGTTATATTAGCAACTTATTTGTTCTCTTCCCTTGACAGAAGCGAGCAGTTGAAATAACTCCAGTTTATTTGATTTTTCTAAGACTGAAACTCATTTAATATATGGTAGAGAACATTATTTATGAAATACAATAAGGTAAAGAAAAAGATATCGCATTCAACCAACATATATATGTTGCATCGGCACTGCATAGATTGCAGGCTGCATACATTCATTTTTTTCCATGTCCTCAACTACAATCGTAGACAGTCTGGTCAAAGATATCTACATTCTACACTATGGAGTAAGGACACACAAATCCATATATATTTAAAAAAATGTAGAATTTTCTTTTAGCGTGATGAGAAGCCTGAAGGAATTTTTTACCCACTTATCACTGTTTCATACACTTCTGTGAGCTTGCAGCAGAAATAGATACAAAATGAAAATGAAAAATAGTAAAAAATCATGAAGAAAATACATCACCTACCTTAATTTGAGTCTCTTGATCAGAAACCTGAGCTGACTTATTAAGTTTCCCATCATTGTCATCCACATCGATAGCATCTACCCCACTTACATTTTCATTAGTTGAATCACCTTTCTCCACGATGTTGCCGCCTTGATTTCCTTGCTTAATTCCATCTGTCACTTGTTTGATAGGGTTACCCCTTCGAGCTTGATCTTCCTCAGTTGTAGCAGACAATACCCTTGCAGATGCATGCTCCCGCGATTCCCTCAATCCCAGGTCTAGGGCAACATGACAATTAGACCAGATAACAATGCAAAATACCAAAATCTTAGTGAACAAAAACAGCAAGCCCAAACAAAATACCTCGAGGCAAGTTCTTCGTGCTAGTTGAGTCCTCAGTATATACCCCAACAGGTTCTTTAAGGGTAGTTGAAGTTTCCTATATGCAAAAATAAGATAATTCAGCAATAAATTGTAACAGATTCAACACAAGAGTAAATAGACCCAAAAAAATGAAAATTTATCTCCATAGTAGTTATACAAAAGAAGAAGATGGGAACTTTACCTGGGGAAGCAGATTCAAGTGCTCAGAGTCTGTTGCACTGAGAGACTGGGACATCATAACAAAACAATACTCATAAGTCATAAATACAAAGATCACACTCTTATAAATAAATAAAAAATAATAATTTTTCAATTCAATACTTACAAAAGCAGTGACATCTTCAATAAACTCTTGCTTGGCTGCAAAATGCATTCAACAGCAACCAATAGAAACCAAAATCAATAACCTTAGGTCAAATAGAGAACATTGTGAGAAGAAAATTAAATAGGGATACTGACTTGCGGGTGAATTGAAGGTACTAAGGCGATCAGTGAAGAGAAGAATTGGAGCAACAACAGTGATGAACAGCAACAACAAGACAATGTTTCTGAAAGACAACATTTTGTACTAAAATCAGAGGGAGAAAACCCTCAAGAACAAAAAAAGGTACACGCGTCCTATGGAGCAAAGATGCAAACTTTTTTATGAGAAAAGAAGACCCACTTTTTCCTTTTATTTGGGGTGCGTTAGAAATTTGGTTGAGAGAGATTTTAAAGAGCAAAGGTTTGAGCTTTAATGAGAAGCAGTTACATTAAGTTTAGAATGGATGAGAGAAAGAAAGAAGAAAACGCATTTTGGGATCAGAAAAGAGAAAGATTTGTTGATTGTGATGCAACTCTTTTTGAGAAATCAGAGAGAGAGAGAGAGAGAGGTTGAAGATGAATGAGATAATGGAATGAACGAAACAAAATTTCCCCCTGTGTTGTTTCTGTCATCACATTTTGTCTCACTGTTTTGTTCATAGGTTGTTATGTCCTTACTTTGACTCTTTGACCATTATAATTTAAATTGTAAAAATGCCACAAATCATTTTAATAATTAATACCTACTCAAAATGGATGAGATATACTAAAATCAATCCCAAATGTAGAATCATGTTCAAACCAGAGATACAACCACAATATAAAAAATGTTATTACCTGTCATCAAACTAGTATAGCAGTTTAACCGGTGGTTCACTAATTAAATCACATACGTTGAAAAATCAATAAAAAACAATAATTATTTTTATTTTCATTAAAAAATTAATTTTAAATAAAGATCGACTGGTATGACCGATACAGTTCAGTTGAAAACCGGCCGGTATGACCAGTTTTTACCAGTATAATTGTATAACCAGTATAATTATTGTATCATATCATTATTGAGACCAGTTCACTGGTTTACCAATTCAATCGACCAGCACGAAACAATTTTAATAACTATGGATCTAGGACTTGAACCCACCTACAAGTCCTTATCATGTGTAAAATAAGGATATGGAAAATCTTCTATCTTTTTATCTCCAACAGATTAATTTCTATATTTTTGGTTTAGCATTCAGTATAAAAATCATTCATCAATTAATGAATGTTTCTATATATTAATGTTGATTTTTTCAACATGTTTTATCTTCACTTACACGTTTCCTAGAATTTTTTTTAGGAGATAATCTATCTCAAGCTTGCTCAAAAATATCAATGTAATACTTGATCAAAAATATTAATATTAGGCTGAAATGAAAATGTCTATTATTAAATATACAAATTATATTGTTAATATAAGTTCATATATTAAATATTAAAATAACTACCCAATAATCCGTTAAGAACCGATAAGTTATTACTTTAGTGATATAACATTCCATTGGATTTTTAAGTAGATAAAAAAATGTTAAATATTTAATTCCTAATAACAACATTTATTGGTAAGTACAAATAAATATTCCAAAAGTGAGTGCGCTTATGTTGAAAGAACTCAATTTCTATCATCCATTGTGTAAACTCTTTATCTTTACTCATATGTCTCTTCCACTTAATAAAAACCTCATCTAAGAAATACTACTAATAGAAAATACTTGTTATTTTAAGCTCTATAACATTATATTATTATCATTCTTACTTTTATGTGCACTGAAAGTTCGTCTGCATGTTTAAACCAACAGTTCCATTCCCACACCATCAAGTTATAATGACATTTAGAATGTTAAAAATATAACTTTCTAAAATCATCAAACCAACACTTATGTTGTTCATACTCAAAAAAACAAATAAGAATTGTCATGGATCTTTGAGCAATAACGGAGGGACACATTGTTTTCAATAATTCCTATTAATGTTAGACAACCTTTGTGTCCATGTGTCTTATTCCTTGTCCCGAATCAATCAAAATGTTACTTTTTATTTTTACATTTTTTCTTTTATTCATATAGCAACATTCCGAATGGTTTAGGACAAGGAGTGAGACACCATATGAGGCAGTTGATCTGTGTCCATTTGTATAATCTACATGATATTCACATTATCCCCTTTTCCCTCAATTGCATAGCAACTTGTTTTTCTCTTATGGCCTAATTTAGACTATGGTACACAAAATTGGTTGGTTTTTAATTCCCATGACATAAAATATTGCAATTTTTTGAATCACATAATCACAACCACAATTTATAATCATTTCACTTTTCAACATACTCATCTCCATTCACAAGATAGGTGCATCAACTAGGAAATGATCAAGAATTCCATACATAAAGGATACAAAGTCCTACCTTAAGTAGCAATGGAGATTTATAATGAAAGTTGTATAAATTTAAGTCCTACTATATATTACTACAACATTATCTAATTGATCTAACATACAAGTCCATTTATTTTTATTTGGACATAATCAAAGAAAAAGTGCAAGAACATTGTTGAAGGCTTACCCCAAATTAAAGCCATGCTAATAGAAAAAGTAGAGGACTACTATAATTAAAATCAATAGACACCTATGAAGAAAATTGAGTTGGAAACTAGAAACATTAAAACTATATCCCAATGTTGTTGTTTGAATCAAAGAGGGTGATTCCAAGTACAATTATCCAAATCCTCAGTTTTCAGCTCCCAACCATTGCTGTCATCAAATTTCTCCCATGCATCCTCCACCAACTTAGATTCTGGAATATGACTCATTGATGATACCTCTGATGTTTCACACAAACCATATTCATTAGAGAAATCAATACCAGAAACTTTAAAGGAAGAAGTATTATCTTGGTGTTCAAGACATGACATGAAATTGTCTTCAAAATCTTCCAAGTCTTCAGGTTTGGAAATTACACCATCTTTCAACCAAGGGAAATCAAACACTCCAAAAGCCAAGTTGGAACCAGAATCATCCCAAAAACCTTCTTCTTCTTCTTCTTCTTTCACTTTATCCTTGCCCTTCATGAAGTTTATCTCAAAACCTCTCTTCTTTGCATTGTTGTTTTCCTCAAAAGAAGACCCCACAATTTTATTTTCACCCTCTTCTTCTCTTGCTCTCTTCCTTTTCTTCTTCTCATTCTCCATTCTTTCACACCTTGGTAACATTTCTGTCAATGGATAAAGATTCATATACAATGTTGTTATTAGTTCTTATATATACAATAATATGAAATACCCTTTTGACACACTTAAAAGTCAAACACATCCAAAGGTTGCAGTACTAAGATTGGATCATAACTTATAAACAATGGAAAACACAATTATGCAACATTCATCATCTCAGATTGAAACAAAAACCATATTTACTATAAAAGTGATCAACAAAAAAATCTCTTCTGATTCATGTGAATATATAACAAAAATGTTAAAAGACAAAATGATCATATATATATAATGATACCTATGAAATGATGAGTCTTTACGCAAAGGGATAACTAGGAACTTAGGTAGCTTATGTAAATGTATATATATGAATGCACCTATTTGAAAGTGTTGGTGAAAACGTAAGGTAGAGAAAAGAAAGTGAATAGAAGAAATGGTGAGCTTTAGGCACACGCTAAGCGATTTTAAGGCAAAACCATATCTGACCCCAACTCACATGACACAGCATGCACACATGCACACGTACCACACCACATTACTTTCATTTCACAATGGAAATGTTACATAAAGGGGTTGGTTCCTCTTTTTTCGGTTCTAATTTTGGTTAAGGAAAGACCACAACACACACCAAAATCACAAGGCAATCAATGAAGGGGTTTTCCACTTTTTTTGTTATTTTCTACTTGTGTGCCAATACATCACATTTCACATATGGTTTAATGGTAATTTATAGCAAATGAATAAAGAAGTATTATAATCAATAGATAAATCACTATGCTATATCTTAACTCAAAACTTTATAACATTGTGTTTATTAGTCCTTTTACCTTTAATGTCTTTAAATTACTCATAACTAATACTACAATTGGCTTCAACAGTTCTCACCTTAAATACAACTTTCTCAACCTGCATGCAAGCCTCTCTGAAACATGCATTTTAAAAAGGCTTTTAAGTTAAGTAGCAAGTCAAACCAGGGTTGATAATGATCTTTTTTTATGTACAACAATCAAAGAAGGTTCCATAAGATTCTATCCGCATATCTATCTATATAACGAGCGACACTGGTTGGAATGAACAATCACGCACCTTGAAAGAAATTAGTTCTTTATCCAAAAGAGTGAGAGGATACCCTTAAAGTTCATTTTTCATTTGGTTTATCCTTTGAGCACAAAACATACTTGTGCTTCTAAAAGCAAATACTAAATGACTAATAAGCAAAACATGCTCTTACACTCCAAATGCAGTTTGGAAATTAATATTGTTGTGACAATAACTTCTTCAAACAATGTCTAACGTTTCCTTGTTCATAAGGTGAAAGACAATTTCTCTAACTGTAAAGTGCAAAGATAATTAAGGAGGGAGTCATGACAAAAATGTAATCAACAAAGCAAAGCATTCAGAAGTGAAACTATTTGACACAGATCAGTTGCACCAAAGACAACTAAACTACATACATCAGTTCACTTCATCCCCTCAAGCTATCTAAGAAATCTATACAAACCAAAGTTGATACTTTTAACACTTTCTGCACAGCTGATAAAATACAATCATGTTATTTACAGCTCACTAACACCGAGTTTATAACGTGCATGAGAAGGCGGATTGTGCTTGCTTCCGTGGGAGAGGTAGTTGATAAAGTCCGATGATGGCCCAGTGTCAGGTACACTTGATCCAATATTAGCCGAACATGAGATGAAATACTTGGATCTACTGGATTTAAAGAAGCAGCAACATCTGTCATCCATGACAATTTTTTGGGAGTCTCGGTATTAATGTCACAGGACAATTGCTGTAGAAGAGATAGAAGTACTCCTTGGCTTAATGGTAATGGTACCATTGTCAAGATACCAGTTAAATCAACCTGGTTATGAAAATGTATGAAACTAAATGTTAGCTACATTGTATTAGTCAGATATAATCATACAAACTACAAAATATATGCATTGCCCAATAGAACATTTTGTAGGAACTTCACATTTGATATTGCATGTATATTATTTTTGGTCAATTTTACACAAGACAATAAGACCAAAAGTTATATAAAATTTACCTAAAATCACTGAATTGGTTTAACCACCACAAAAATTGTTCCAAATGTACAGAATTAGTTTTTTTTTCACTATCTATAGTTCAATTTACAAATAAATAAATATATTCAAGGCTTGAAGCTACTCTTTGACCATCATTCTGTGTTTTTTTTCTGCATTTTGATTAGCATCTTGATAAGCACCATTCGTAACAAAATGCAATTGTGAGTTGTAACCCAAGTAAAAAAAAGATAGATATGATTATCATACCTGAGAACATAACCAAGAAACTATTGAAACATCACTCCGATGAAGGGCTGCAATGAATGCTTCCTCAAACTTGCCCTCGCTTATCAACCTTGATAGTTCTTTGGTAGGATCCTCGATCTGTGAAGAGCAAACAATCTCACAGTACGGAACATAGTATTATACACTAAAAAAATTGGAAATAGGGGAAATGACAGACAGACATACCATCTCATGTACGCCATTGTTGATTTGTGTTACAAAGGGATCTGCTGCTATTTTGGAGCTAGCAGCAATTTCTATCAGTTTACGCTGGCCCTCAGCCATTTCCCCACTCAAAGTTTGAGTGATTGATGATGCTGAATTAATTATTTCCTGTGAAATTATAGCACACTACATATTGAGTATACATGTATGGTAAGTCAGACATTCAAGACTTCAAGATTAAGTTCAACAGACAAAGGAATGTAACATATATGGCCACTGATAATGAAAAAGCAAACAATACAACCGAATCACGGCTCTAATTATAAACAAGCTTCCCAAGAATGAATTGTAGACATATATATATATGTAGATAAATATTACTGAACTTGTTGCCAGGTTGTGAATGGTGAGCAATGAAGTAAAATTACTCTGTCCAAAATGATTTACTTGAAGAAAATCTTTAGGTAAGAAAACTTCTGTACTATGACAGATCACAAGCTAAATTATTATTTCAAAAGGTTACATAGAAAATGAAGTTAAATCCTATTAGTACATACAGCCATGGTTCATAAAGTTTTCATAGTTATGAGAATTATTCAACCATATACTACAAAACTCAAGTTACATCTGATTAGTGCCATTTAACTTTTCAAACACTAACAATATCTTTGCAAATCAATGAAACATAAAAAATAGAGTCTATGACCAAATGATAGAAAGGAAAAAAGAATCTCTGAAGACATTAAAAGAAGTCATATTATCTGTGTTTTCAAATCAAGCATCCTGCACATACCCTCAAAGTCATGGCCAAGGGAGAATGAGTAGAATCATAATGCTGTTGAATAGCAGTTGTGTGCTTCGAAAGCCCATTCTCAAATGTGACATCAATTTGCTCAAACATAGCTTTGCAAGTCTTCTCAAATGCAGGAACTATTGAAGCTTCCAAACTAGTCCGAAGTGCTTCCTACAAAAAAATACCAACAGAACAGATTAACCAAAGCCACCTATAATTGCAACCAATTCCAGACCAGTCAGGAAGCAAACAATAAAATAAACCCAAAATATGAAGCTAACTTGAATTACACGAGCATATGAAATAATACATTGCAAATATGATAGATACCACAAAATGAAGTTCAGAAAAACAAAAAAAACAAGCTCCAGGAAGTCGGCTTCAAATAATTAGACTTTAAGGAAGTGAGACTGAGGATTAACTAGAAACAGAACATAATAAGTCTAGGCTCAAACCTATCAAGGATACATAAATCTAGACTAGCTTGCACACTGAAGCCTCTAGCTGGTGATAGAATCAACAACCTTAGATGGAAAGGCTGTAAGCTTGCAGCAATAGTGAAACCACAATAACATGAGCTTAATCTTGGGTCAATCATGAGCTTAATTCTCCTATAGTTTGCACTATTTTGTATATATATCTTTTACTATAAATAGGGATTAAAATATTTCTCCTCCACCTGTCTGACATTTTCTTAGACTTCATAATGTCATTAAACAATTTTGTGCTCCAACTAATGTCCTGCTCTCTTTGAACCTTCCGGACCTCAATAGATATATGATCCAGTCCAACTGCTTTGTCATTCTTCATCATTTTCAAAGCTTATTTCACATCCAGCTCCCAAATTCTAAGATAAAAGGTGTAATTTTGATCCTCTTCTTTAGTGTTTAGCTTATCATAAATGCAAAAAATTGTGGCTGCAATTGAAAACCTTGCGGAAATAGTTTTTTCATCTTTCCTTAATATTTTTGTCGTTCTTTTCCAGTTGAAGTCAAGTTCAACATAAAATTGCGTACAACATATCTGAGCTATTAAAACTTGAATATACACATAACTATGAAAATAAATTATTAAGGAACTGAAGCAACCTAACTGATCCAACTGTTAGATATTTTGAAACAAAACTAACTTCCAGTCCTTTGTTTCAAGCCTCCAAAAGCACACCAAAGCTCAGACAGACCTCACTTTCAAAATTTACCCTGGAAATTCTCAAACTTGACTAGATCAGCCTTCTCTTAATTCCACAATGCCCCAAGTCAAGTGATGCTGCAATGGCCGTCCATATATAAACATATAGAAGGGATGACATAACTTGATATAAGGCTACAAAAGACTCTAAGACAAGCCATGTAGCTATGTAGAACTCTTAGCATTTAAGATGGATTTAAGGCATTAATTAATAATTAAAGCAAATTATTCATCCGTTTTTTCCGGAGAGAATTTTAAACTGCTATCACATGAATGCATCTTATTTTTACAAGGAACATAAATACGTCAAGTTAGACCATTATTTTCAGGTTATGCATGAGATGTCTTGGATGATCAATAAGCTTGCAGGCCACCAATTCGATATTTTCACAATACAGCGAAGCTAAATGATACAGCACAAGTTGGATGGCAGATATTAATACCGAACATGATAAAAAATGGGGGGAGGGGGGGGGGGGGTGGATTGCAAAGAGATCTTTTAAAATATTGTGGGTATTGACCTATATGCTTACCTGAAGAGCTTGTTTGCCAGAAGTTTGGAATTGTGTTTGTATCTGCCTAGCCATTGTAGCTTCAAGCTTAGAACTAACTGATTTGTCTACTTGATTCAGTCCCTTCTCTCCCACTCCCTTCTGCATAATTTATAGCATAACCTCAGTCAGAAATATTGAAACAAAATATATCTTCCCTTAGCAGTGACGAGATAACAAATAAGCCTTAGTCCCACTAGGTGGGGTGCACTACATGGATTGAACGACGCCAAAATGCTCTATTATAAAATGCCAGTTGGTTAACAATAATTGGCACACATATTTCTGATATAAAACATTTAAGTTTTCCATGACTTTTTAAATATTAGAAATTTGTCATGGCATCCAGCTACTTTATATAGTAGTCTCTGAATGATGATAATTTGTCATGTGATGGCACAATTTGGAATGGGGAATCCCCCGAGCAAATTAACACCCAAAAAAAGTTAAACACTAACCACACTTAAACTCTGTTTGAACAATAGAACTTTCAAAATTTGAAATTAATCTAACCTGGAATGATTCCACAATAGCAGACGATACCGTTTTCTCTATAATTTGACTAACTGAAGAAGCAACAGTTGATCCAATTGAAGATATTTCCTTCTTAATGATCTTCTCAAGTACAGTAGTCATATCCTTGTTTACATAATTGGAGATCAAGTTTGTTATTTGCTGTGTACACTCTTGCTCTAACTTCTCTTGCTTTGCATTTTCTTCTTGCACGCGAGCCCACAAAGCATCACTGTTAGCCTTAACAACTTTCTCCATGCTCCGACCTAAGGATCCTTCTAATCTTTTACTTTCCTTGGTAACTGGGACAGAAACCATCGCAGTCATCTGCTTCTGCATTTCTTTCTGCATGCTTAATAACTGCAAAAAAGGAAATTAAACAGATCAAAAAAAAAAATTATAAAAAAAAGGTAATTGGATGACATGAGTATAGAAGAGTAACAAAACCAATAACTCAACAAAAGGTGCCTTCTTAGGAAAGATAGTTTTCGTAAGTGTTATTCTGGATGGATGCAGGGAAAGTGGCATCATGATAAGACTAAATGTTTAAAAAAATAATATCAACCTCATGGCACTAATGCACTATTAAATAATGTAACCAAAAAACCATGGTGTCGATACATAAGAGAAATGTTGCTTATCTATGTTTCAGAATAACCAAAAAGGAATAAAGCCGAGAGAGATACATAAGAAAGTCATGGAAGTAAAGAATCAGATTTCATCACAGGACAGGTCTATTCCAGTTTCAAGCTGCATAAACATTGTATTTTTACCTCCAAATGAAAAAACAATACACACTGTATCTGCACTACAAACCTATAGAAACTTCCATAAAGTTTATCACAGAAACATGCCTTCTGACCCAAGTTTGATCATAACGAAGATATTTAATAAAAACCAATTTTAACAAGGTTACACAGCAGCAAACTATTGATCTAGATAACAATAAATTATGCTCTATTTGTACCACGTTGAACCCATAATACAATACAAAAATACACATCAAGAAGACATAGAAGAATAGCACTACCAGAATCAGGGGCTATTTTATAAATGATAAATATATGCAAGGCAAGGTACACACCATGTTAAAATGAAGCTGACAAAAATAAAACTTCAAATGTAAATTAATAACCTGGCTCAGCATCTCATGCATAGTGGATAACTGGGGGAAAGCAGCTTCCTTGGATGAGCCACCTGAATTGCCACCTTGGTTGTTTGATGAATCTGTTGAGTCAAAAGGGCTGATAGAAGATCTACCGGACACTTGCAAACTTTTGCCTTTCTGTCTTTTACCTTTCAAGGCAGGTATTGGTGACTGAAAATTAACAGCCACGTTTTCTGATTCACTATTGCTTACAGGCGCATCCTTACTCGTGTCTTGAACTTCTTCCTCAATAACGTTAGGACTTTTATCAGGAACATTAATAGTCTTAATATTATCAGCATGGCGAACCCCCTCGGTGTTATAGGCCTCTCTAGCCATCTGAATGCCCAGATCAGATGCCTGAGAATAGAATAGCTTATCTTTCTTCTCAGCGACATCAGTATTAGAGTCCATGTCTCTGTCATACTCATTATTTTCTTGATTGGAACCTGTCTCGCCTTCAACTTTAACCTCTACTTCAGAGTTTTCTGCATCACTATGAGCAGCCACATCTTGAGCATTCATACCTTGAGAAATTTGGGGATTCTCAGAAGATAAACTAGCTTTGGAGAATATCTCAGATGGTGTTACCAAATGTGTTGGGTGTTTAAATGTTGCAGGGGAATTAGAAACCATAGAGACATCATTTTGTACAAGTCCATCATTCTTCTTCAAACTGTCACCTGGTCCAGGCACATCAGTCGTATTATCTTTTTCAGACTCAACTATCCGTTCAGCTGAAGACTCAAGGTTGGTCTGCTCGCTGTTGTGATCAGCATTTGCTGAAGTACTCTCTAAATTATTCGATGAACCTTTCAAACCAGATAACTTAAGGGACAATCTTGGACTCGGAGGATGGGGAGGAAGAGAAGATTGGATATGTTCAAAACCATTATGAGAAGGCAAATCATTTGTCTTAGTTTCTATATCGGAAGTAGAAGCTTCAGGCAAACCAGAAATATCTGAAGAAGACAAATTTACAGGAAGGCTTACAACAGGGGCACTTTCAGAGTTGTTAGAATGAACTTCTGGCATATTTCTGGTTTCCAGATTAGAAGATTCATTCAAAGCATTAGAGGAACAAGATAGATTGAGTTCTGGTTTTTCTAGGTCGGCATTGTCCAAGGGTGGAGGCAAACATTGTGACAAATTGAGTGCATATTGTTGAATAGCTTGTGTTTGGACACAATATATCTGTACAATATTCTCTCCATCCGGTAAACTGTCACTTGTACCAGTAAGACTTAATATAGGCATTGTGACTGTGAACTCAGAAATGTAATCCATGCGAGTGGCAGTAGGATTCGATCCATACTCTATGTGCACAGAATATATTGTATTTTTCTTGGCATTTGCTAACAGAAACAAACCAGCATGGGGGAGTGCTACAATTTGATTAAAGAATGCATCCTCAGGGTTGGCTTCAGAAGAACTTCTTATATCTAAAGTCTGAATACAACTCCATGACTCGGAATCACTAGGCAATAACCAGCCTTCCTCATTGTCAGAGACCCATATCTTCACTTCCTGATTTAGTGGGCCCTGCTGTAAAGGAAAAATACATAAAAAGAGATTAATTTATGAATGGCACAAGGGGGTCATAGATACCACTTTGAACAGACATGACTAATGGTCATGCTGCATAACGATATAGTCCAAAAGCACCGACAACTGAAGGATAATCATATACCGTGTTTCCAATAATGAGAAGGACTAGGAGCATGTACCGCTGTGATAAGAACGATGTGATCAGGGCGGTGAGGAGCAGTCAAGAATGTAACAAAATTAACAGGTTTGCCATCATGTGGTCTGATAACAGCAAGTGGCCTAGCATTACGTTCTTCCCATATCTTCACCTGTTGACAAAACTAGTTTAGAAATAGAAAAGTATGAACATAAACCTTTTCTTCATACTGACAACTCCAAGATGTAATACAATGACTTGAACCATTGCCCCCCTCCGACCATATATAGCTTGGGGAGTCGAGAACATATTAATTTTTCACAGATTACACTAGTGTAAAATTGGAAGACAAAAAATGTACAAAGCAACAGATCAAGGCAAGGAGAGAGTCAAATGCAAACCGTGCCATCTTCTGATGCTGAAGCTAATCGACTCTTCATCCATTGGCACATTGACAACTCAGTGACATTTCCATCATGCTTACCAACAAGGTGCACCCCATCAATCAACTTATCGATGGAACATTTAAGAGGCTCCTCTGCAGAAAATTTTTCACCTTTTCCAGCTTTCATAGTGTCAACTTTGAGGATACGGTTTCCAATAGCAACCATTAAAATCTCCTGTTGGTCAATTCGAAACTGGTAAGCTAAGATTTTATAGGGGTTAACACAAATTGAAAGATAATAAACTTAAGGAAAGTTGCTCTTGCTTGCTTATGGGGATGCCAGCACACTCGCGGATGAACTGATTCACTCTCTCCTAATATTTGAATGGCTGTAATAACTTTTCCAGCAATTTGAGGCTTATCTTCGTCACCAGGGTCCTCATTGATCTTCCATACAAAAATTCTCCCATCAGTGCTGGCACTGTGAACCACGAGAAAATTCAAGATGGAAAATCATTAATTAAAATAAGTGTACCACAAGAAAAAAGTTAAATAAGAAATAGAAATTGGATATTTACCTAGCTAACAGGTGAAGATCTTCAGCAAAGAAGGCCATGTCTGTTACTTTCTGCATAAAAGGGTGACATAAATAAAAACGTAATGGGGATATAGATTGGAAATTGAATGAAGGGAAAAAATATCAAATCTAGAATGTGAATAACAGGAGACTCATAAGAGGTAGAGCAAGCTTTACATGTTCAAAGGAAGTTGTGATTATAAGATATGAGCGACGTGGAGAACAGCTACCAAGATAAACCATATGACGATTTAAGAAAAAGCATAAACAGTTACATATTACTCAAAAAATTTAGGATCGTATTATCAATAACTACATAAACCATACCAATTAAAGGAAAGGACAAATTAAATGTGAAGGAAAGAACAACAGAAACATCTCAAATACAATCTCTTCCAAACATCAATAAACAATCATGGCATCATGTGTCTATACTATATCTTGACTTACTGCAGCCAACTACTGAAACTCAGGATGATAAACTTAAATTGAGATGAGGCAAACGTATGAAACAGAAGAAACAAACATAACCTAATAATCCCATTATTGTTTTACCATTTTCCTTGGTGCAAATTTCTCTGAACTTATAAGGAAAGGATAAAATCCTGTGCCTTTCTTATGGTCTTATGGCAACAGACAACAAAGGCAGTGTGTGTAAGTAGTGATTAGTGCGAAAATAATACAGTTGTATCATAGGAAACTGAAGTTCATATCACCCTGGAACTGGAAATATTGCCTAACACAAGCAGAGGGCACTAAAACACATCAAGCTGACACAATGTTAATGGAAAATGTCAAACACTAAACTGAGTTATATCACTACCCTAGTACCCTTAATCACCAAGGCAAATGAATCAGCCACTCATGGCACCAAGAAGCCATGCCATACTAAACAAGCAGTTTTCTATACATAAAAAGTGATCCTCCACCTAGACTACTACATTCTAGCAATCACTGCAAAGTGCAAAGGCATGAAAATTGATTTCACAGTCAAATGCAGGCCAAAAGCAACACAACAAAAGAGAAAGACTAGTGTGAAAAACAGCCCACCTGAGTATGACCTCTCAGCAAATATCTCAATGCAGTATTAATATTCAGCACCCGGATAGCGCCAAGTTTGAGTCCATAGCAAATATAAGTCCTATTCACCGCAATTTGACGGCCGAGCATGAGGCCAGGGTCAGATGCATACTTGGTGATAGGAGTGACTTCAAGCTGAGGCTGCACCTCACTTGGCAGCTTAAAATCAATGTCATAAACAATACTCTCTCCAATCAAACGCCGCCCCCTTGGGAACTTGGTACTCATTATCCTAGCTGGTGTAGTGGAGGACTGAGGGCTCGCGGGCAAAGGCAAGGGCACCACTGCAGGGCTTGTAGGTACTGAAAATTCATTTGATGAAGGTGCTGCTTGATGCAGAACAGGTGAGTCAGGATTTGAGGAAGGGTTTTGGGTGTTCAACATGGCCATAAGCCTAGCACTACTTGTAGTGTTGGGGTTTGGGGATGAAGGAGAAGGTGAAAGAGGTTGAAAGACTGGTCTTTGTGTCACATTCATTTGATGAAGGTGTTGTTGCTGAATGTTAGGATAAGGGAAATAGTGAGGGTTTTGAAAAGGGTATGTTGAAGTGGGTGGAGGGTAAGAAGAAGAAGGGGTTGGAAATGAAGAAGGTGGAGAAGGAGAAGGAGAAGGGAATGAAGGGGAAGTGTTCAAATTTGTTGGATTTGAAGGTAAAGGGTTATTTGTTGTAGGATTGAAAAGCTTATTCAAATCAAAATGGGGTGTTTGTGTTTGTGTTTGTAAATGTTGTTGCTGTTGATTTGAATTCCCAGGAAAAGCCATAAATTTTGATGCAAAATCACAGGCAAAATTGAAACTTTGGAATCAATAATCAGAAAGATGAAGATGGGGTTGTACTAAATAAGAGATACAGTTGATGCTGATTTTTTGAGATCTGAAAAACTGAATTTTTAGTGTCGAACTGCTACTTCGTACTATGTTCTTTCTTTCATTGTAGTGTGTTTAGCAATCCCAGAAAAATAGTAAGTTTATTAAAAAAAATATAAAAATATAAAGTTTATGTGATTTCTCATTTCCTTTGTCTTGGTCTCCTCCGTGTTAGTGAAAATTCATGTAAAAGAAAGGGTTATTCAGCAATTTAGGATGGGAATTTTTGGAGTAATGGGTAATGGCTACCTAGTGGCAAACATTAGAACCCTACAACATAGGACAATATGGATTCCCTAAATAACAAAGAAAAATATCCTTCATTATTATTATTATATGTGAATAATAGATGATACATGCAATATATAGAAAAGTTATATACATTAACCTAAAATTTCAAACTTAAAATAAGCTCATATAGAACCTTTATTTACTGAATCACATCTTGTTGGGTATGTAATTGGAAAAAGCCTATTAAACTATTGATTTAAGATGTATTATAGCATTTGAGATTCTTTATTCTTCTGATATTCGGGATAGTTGGTGGGTTATGTGTGTGAAAACATTTAATATATATTTATATATATAGCTCATTATTAATATCATTACTTTGATATATAGATAATTAAAATGAGAAAATCGGTATTTCCTTTGTTTTAAAACTCTCAGTTTTAAAAATAAAATAGTTTAATTGAGATGAACTTAAAACTATATTTTCTTAAAAATAAAACACATTACATAGAATTTAAGATAATAAATTTACACAATAAATTAATTTATGACTAATATCACTATTAATATTGTCATTATCATTATTAATGTTCAGATATTCAATTACAAAAATTTTAAAGTTCTGGGTCTCAATTACAATTTTGTAAAGTCTAGGAACCTGTATGAAAATTCCAAAATGGTTCAAGGATCTAGAGAATGATTTGACCATAATTAAATTCTGGCAATGAAAAAATGTCACACCTTACATTTCAACCATAGAAAAATTCTATTAAAAAGAAGGAAGAAGAGTGAAACAAGATATAAATTATTTATGCACACAATAAATACAGACAAATAATGAGTTTAGGTATAAAAAAAAGAGAGAAATTGAAGATCAGACAGAAAATCTTATACAATTATCTGATTTTTATAAATGAACATAGATGGTATATATATATATATATATATATATATATATATCTCTTCATATCCAGACCCAAACAACATTGAAGCAAATAGTTTGCAATATCTTCACTTCAAGTGCAGCAGCCTCCACCAGCAGCAGCAGGGCCATCCCTACCTCCTGATGGTCCTGGAATTCCACCATATCCTACTTTTATTCCATAAGACTGCAACCATATAAAACTTATCAGTCAATGGCCTAAAAATTGATCCTTGAATCATGACTATGTTTTTCACTTTAGAATATCTTTTCCACAATGTATCCACAGCTTTTAAAATACATAGGTAGACTGAAATAATATATCTCCCATCCATTTTCATGTAAGTGATAAAAACAGATACGGTGAAGTATGACGCAACGCTAAAAAGAAAGAAACAGACCTCATTGGATACATCAAAAACTCCATCCTGAATCTTTCTATATATGGTTGCAGCTGTTTTTATGAATGCCTACAAGAGGATAGCATATGTTAAACTTCCATATAGATAATGCTCCAAGATATTGAACCTAGATAAGTTGGAAATCGGGGGAATAGATGAATAAAATTGAAGGTAATTTTATATGATGTGAGTTGTGAGTTGTGACCTCTTCAACATTCTGAGCAGTTTTAGCTGAGGCCTCCATGAAGATCAAGCCATGCTCCTTTGCAAACTGCTCGCCTTCCTCTGTGGTTACAGCGCGTCTGTGAGCAAGATCACACTTGTTGCCAATCAGCATAATTGTCATATTTGCATTTGCATGTTGCCTTGCATCTTCCAACCAGCTCGCCAAGTGATTAAATGTCTCCCTCCTATTCGTAAACACAGGTCAGTATAATTCCCATTGCTTTGTCATATGAAATTATTAGAGTAGAGTATAGTTAGTTCTTTGTAATCTCCCTTTTTGTTATTTTCTGAGTTGAGGATAGGAACAAGACATGCATCTCATAAGCCAAAAAACTCATAAAATGCTGTTTTCTATCAATATCCGTTTCGACATATCAATATTCATTATGTAGAAGAGCAAGACATACCTTCCCTAAAAAATCAACAAGTAATTCATCTGACATACCAAAATTTAAGATTTACTTATATTGTGTTAAACAACTTATTTATAGAAATAAAAAATTCATTTGGATTGAAATGATCTACAAATCATATTTGAAGTGATGGGATAGAGTGATAGACTACTCTTCTAATATTATATACAGTATGATTTGTAAATAAGATGGAATCTTAAAAGAATTTTTCTCTAAAAATGAAATTTGATTATTTTTTATTAGGATTTCAAACAGAATACAAGTTCAAATTTGAGGATACCTGGTTATATCATAGACAAGTAGTGCACCAGCAGCCCCTCTGTAGTAAGACCTTGTAATAGATCTGAAGGATTCTTGACCAGCCTGAAATATTACAAGGAAACCCCATGACTTACTATTTGGAACTTCGCAATATATAACCCGAAAAATCTAGATAATGAATCCAAGCTGAACATGTAAAAATGAAACCCAAATTTTAAACTAGCTAGATTGTTACAATGGAGAATCCAAAACTGTGATTTATAGACAACAGTGACTAGCCATCTAAAAAGAAAAAAGGTGTCTTTGGGGTCACCAAAGCCCATATCTTAATTCTTTACCCACCATTCTCTCTAGAAGGTAAATGTTTTGACTCCATGTCTCCTAACCACTTAGAAAAACTATCCAACCTCTCCAAAGCCAAAAATATACTCATGCATATATTCATTTTTTGGACAAATTCATGAATACAAGGCTATATATCCAGAATTGGTTACTTTTTCAACAATGGTTTGAGTCTACACTGAGCTTGGCATGAAATTTTGTAGAACAAAGTGATATCAAGTTATAGCGACAATTATGATAAAGGCAAAGGCATCAGCATTTGCCCTATTACCCAATATGAATCCTATCAGCATAACTCTGAAAATCAGCCAGTGGTTCAACATAGGAAAGTAGTATGTTATTATATTATCAGATTCAACCATATAAAATACTTCAGGGTGGATATACAACCTAAAGGGTGAAAGTGAACCCAAAAAACTCTCATTTAAAATGATCACCACAACTAATAACCAGTTCTTAGAAATAAAATAAAATAAAATATGTTACACAGATTCTAGATTTGAATTAGCTGGGTTTATGACCAAGTCTAGGAAAGGGTGAACAAACCGTATCCCATATTTGCAACTTGATAGGCTTATTATCAATAGTGATCATCCTGGCCCCGAATTCAACACCAATGGTCAAGTCATGGACGGGTTGAAAGCGCTTGTCAGTGAATTGAAGTAGAAGACATGACTTTCCAACTCCTACAGAAGAAAAAGCAACAGGACTCAATCCTCTCCGGTTGAATTATAGCTTTCAAACTAATAGTTTAACTCAATTGGCAAACAACTTTTTCCCTTCATTTCCACTCAAATCATGGCTTAAAACATAAAACCCAAAATCATGTTCAAACACAACCCATAATCATGTGCAAACTATATATTACAAACATGCTATCAGCCTATTAGACTACATGAATACAATATAAGAAACACAGATAAAACAAAAGGAAACAAACTGTACCATACAATATACAGATAATATTAAAGATAATATTAAGAAAACTGCTATTGGCCTTTTTTTAAAGATAATATTAAGAAAAGATAAGTAATGATAAAGAATCCATTATAAACAACAAATTAAAATCATTCTAAACAACAAATTACAAATCCAATAAGGAACCGAAGCTAGGCAAGCTCCATAGGAATCAAGGGACAAAATTGCAGAATTATTCATTTATCTAGCAATAATTATTCATTTAACAAAACCCAAATAACGAAAAAATGAATTTTTTTGAAATTACCGGTGTCGCCGATGATGATATATTTGAAGAGGTAAGCATATGACATTGTATATGAATGTTTGTTTATATGGGCACCGTCTGAACGATGTAAAGTTTAAATCTTTTCAATCACTTTATGAGAATTGTTATTATGATGAAGAAATAGTTCAGTTTGGAAATGAGAAATGAAAACACCCCCAATAGAAAGAGAGAGAGAAATTACAAATGAATGATTAAACTATTCACACTTCTTTCCAGCTAGGCCAATACCTTTGTCACTCTCTTCTCTCTTTCCTAACTTAGCATATTTTATAAAGATGGTACCCACATGGGCTCAAAGGTTGTTTTTCTAGTTTTTTCTGTCTATTCTTCTATTATTAGCCTAATAATTAATGATTGAATGTGTCAAGTAACTTATTAAAGACTATATATATAATAAAGTTTCTTATCTCTATATGGGTTTTGGTTTCTTTTATATTGGACATTTGAAATGTGATGGAATTGTATAATTGTATCAGTATAAGAAAAATTCAACTGCACCTCTTTGATAATGATAAATACAACTCTTTTTAAGAGAAACAGAAAGTACAAAGGATCATACATTGCTTACATTTTATGACACATGTAAAAAGAAATAAGAATTGAGATTACAAAGTACACATATAGGAATGGAATGATGAGATTTTCTCTGAATTCTTGAAAGATTATTACTACTATTATTATATCTCTATATGCACGGCCATGTTCTCATTTATTACTTCTTACCCTTTGTATGATTTTCTTAGGATCCAAGTTACTTTCTATAACCATCTTTCTTTCTAACTCCAATGCCAACTTATCCTCTGATCTTTGAGTTTTGTGTGTACCCTTTTCTCTCCTTTCATTAAGAGAGGTTCTTGTGACTACTTTTCCTTCTCTATTGAGTTCTTCTTTGTCTATGCCTGAAGATTGCTTACCATTGCTATCCCTTGTTGCTGGTCTCTTTTTAACTAGATCATGCGGTTTTTGCAACTTGTAACTAGTGCTTGTTACCTTAGAGCCTTTATCTTGTTCAAAGTAGAGGATCTGCACCACTGTTCTTAATGGAAGAAGATCATTTTTGACTGCATGTGCACGTGCTTCTGAGGACAGTCTTCGGCAGTCTAGAATCTGACACAAGCGCTTCTTCTCAACCTTGCTAAGGTCAGGATGCACCTGTTTATGCAATGAGGTTAAACCACATCATGAAACATGTAATGTAAAAACTAAAAATAGCTAAGGAATAAAAGTTAACCTCTATATTGCTTATAATGTGATTTAGGTACTTTTTTTATTTGTCTTTTGATGAGAGCACTGTGTGAAGTTTATAATGTTAGAATCTCTAGTTCCTCAAGAAGTGCTTATAATGTGATTTAGGACTTATGAATGATATTCATATTTCTAACATAGACAAAGTTTAAGACACTGCAGATATTGTATAATTCACCTTAAGATAGATGTTAATTGCCTGGTACAGATCATCATGCTCTAATCGACCGATTGCTGGTACAGTTTCCGAAAGAGCTACAAACTTTGACACTGGCATGTTATCATCCCTTGCAACCACTTGAAGATAGGAATCAATGAGCTTGCCAACATTTCTAATTGATCTTAAAAAGTTCCTGTTATCTACTACACCAGAGAACATCCTTTTCCAAAGCTTCAAGAAACTTTCCAATACAGCTAGAACTAACTCTACATAAAAATTCTGGTCATAAAGCAAGTCACTCAGTGTTGCCTCATCAAACTGTATACTGGCTCTCTTTATTAGTTCATTTTTCGTCACCGGAGAGACTCCAAGATGGCTTGAAATGCTGAGAAGTCTTAACAAGAAGCCAATTGAAACTGACCCTCTGTCCTCAGGAATCAAGCTTACAATTGTTTCAAGAATTTTTCTATTTTTCTCAGATTCTTCTGTTTGTAATGATGCAGAAGTGCATGAACTTTTAAGCATTGTGACGCCAGGTAGCATCTTACAGGCATAGACATGCAAAGCTTCACCAATGAGCTGTGATGGGAGCACATATATTGATCTAATAGCCATTATGATGCACCGGAAAAAATCGATGTTAAGATCACACACATCCTCAGTCCACCAATCCTTTGGCACAGAATGACACTGTTTTCTGCTATAACCAGGCCTAGTGTAGGTGTAGGACCATCTAACCTGCACAGTAAAAAAATATTATAAGCAAAATTATGAAATATCCTAAAGTAATAATCTTTGAAATTTGTGGAAGTTTGATATAGTCTTGAGTTCTTGACCTGTGATGGGGGTGTAATAACTTTCTCAACAATTGAATCAATGCACTTTCTTGTTATGCCAAGATTCTCAGACCATTCTGGTAACTTAACAGTGGTCTGCAGTGTCACAATGGAGTCCTTCCAACCTTCAAGAATGCATGAACTGAAGAAAGCCTCAAGTTTCCCTACAAAGTTTCCTTTCTCAGTGGACTCATTCATTTGGAGGAACTTAGCGGCACAGAGGGTGGATAAAATGTTATAAGCACTAATGTGTATTGAAATTCCATAGCAGAACTTTGCACAGAGTTCAAAAGCATCTGCCCCTCCAGGCAGATCATGTAGCTCTATAGAAACACTCTCAGAATCATTTGAGTCATAGCAAATGTTTTGTAGAAGGCCACATTTTCGAATAAGTGGAGACTGCAGCTAACAAAAGCAGAATTATAGATGAACCAAGATTCAATTTTTTTACTTTTTTTTAACACATTGCACTCAATATAATTCCAATACCTTGTGTAGCAGATAACTAATAACGTTGGTTTTTATCACAAGGTTGACAGATAAATCTGAAACCACAGTTCTGCATGTATATGATAGTACATGTTAATTTGTGATATATATATATTAGGGGGAAATTAAGCTATATACTGCTTTTTTACCAATGATTCATATGAATACCTGGTAGCTTGTTCAGTGAAGAAAGTATCTGGCCTTGTACCAAGTTTCATGAACTTCATATCTGTTTGTTGTAATCTGTAACCCAATGATCAAGAAAATATTCTACTTCAAAGCCTGCATAATTTCTTAAGACTGCAACTTCAATGATACTACAGATCCTATAAAGTCAAGGCTTTCATTCTATGTACCCAATTACAGGTGAATCAAAAGGGTTATCCAAATATTGATGAACATGCTCAGATTAATTATAGCATGTTGTTGGACCCATTCGCGACTGTTTAGCCTTCGACTATTGGAGAGTCCCATTGTTACCGGGCATGAGAAGAGTGAAGAGTTATAAATGAGACCCCAAAGTTTGAACCAAAACCGCAATGGTTTCACAGGCATTTTCACTTATAAACTCTTCAACTCATCCCCTCATATTTAATCCACACATATACCCAACACATGTTTCATGACCATGCAACACAAAAAAATGCAGCAGTAATATAATTTTCAAGTAAAAAAGTTAGAGGGATCCTGAAACAGATATCTGCAATAAAGCCTTACCTTAACTCTCTAGAACATGGGATCCTGAAACCTTATTGATTTGGTAACTCCCAAAGCCTTTTAAATTCATAGAAAAAATGCAAAACAATAAATTAGAGTTTCTGCCATCATGCACTGAGAAAGAATCTGCAGAATAGTAACTAACTGCTTAGAGAGTAATGCTAGATGCCATGCAATAATGTAAATTTGTCTCTACTCTAGTACCTTTTGGAAGTTGGTTCAAACTTCAAAATCTGAATTAAATTGGTGTAGCTAATTGAAATTATGTGAATGCAGCTTTATATCACTAACTTATATATAACTGAAGAACTTGAGAAATTGAGAACTAATGAGTGATGATACAATACTCATATACTGTTTTGTTACAATTTTTTAGAAAGTAAAACAAAAGTTAGAAAAGGACAACGGAACTGAAAGTGGAGAATGCTAATATTAATAACCTTATACCATATTTTATCAAAAACAATATATCCTTATACCATAAATGTTACATACAGCACTGCATTTGAAGCTGTGCCTACAGTGCAAATTCCATAACAGTATATGATTTTCCCATTCCTCTCTAGTTTAAGTGACACTAAACCTATTAAGTGACTTGACCACAGGATAATCCAACCTTCATATTAGTGCTTTGGCCTTAAATTATATATTATTATATGAGAAATTATCCAAATAATCAGAGAAGTTTTTGATGTGGCATTCCATAATTCATAAGATTAAACATCTTTAAGGTAGTGCAGGCCTTGTCAAAAAATGAAGCTATCACTGTAAACAGCATCTTTTATAGTCAACTGTTCAATAGAGTACCTTAACTAAGAGTTTCTCTAGTCATAAGGCTTTTGTACCAAACTCTATTATCAATAAATATATTTATTATATGGTTAAAGCAGAAGCATGATTTGAACAGGACTTACACTTTTGCATGAATTAGCAATTTTTTGCTACTCCCAATTTCTTCAATGTTGTTTGGCCAAAAAGGTAATAAAAACATCAAAAACTGCTCTGAAGTATAATGCAGCAAACAGCAATAGTTGCATACATAAACATACAAGATCAACCTTGATCAATGATGTTTGGATAAAGAATAGACAGTGAAGAACATTTATTATGTATTTGGAGTTGGAAGATTAACAATTAGGTGAGACAGCTAAAACTATTGGAGCTTTTAAAGTAACTCACAGTTGGACGAAATATGTTGGTATTTAAGTGTGTGCATGAAAAGTCTCACGTTGGAAATGAGTGAACAATTTGAAGGCTATATAAATGGAAAGACCCATAAACCCAACTTTAGTGGCTGCTTGTGAAAAAGAAGGCTTGAGAATCCTTTTCCAAGTGTGTTTTATGGTTCCTCATTCTACTCCAAAAACTAACTCGCAAACAGACTTTAATATGTGGTGTCAAATTATTATAATCTTATGCTTTTTTTTGCTTATCAAATGTTTCATAAGATACTTATAATTCCATATATATAAGGATAAGGATACATGAATGTGTTAAGGAACTTTGATATATAAACTAATATAAACTTTTTCAATTAGTCTGTGACCAAAAGCTTCCTAATAGAAGGCAAGTATCATTAAAAGTTTGTGAGGTTACTTTGTTTAGTCACTTTCTCTGTGTTCAATGAACTTTGATATATAAACTAATATAAACTTTTTTCAATTGAAACTTATAATTGGCCAACAGTGTTCCTATCCTGAAGTATAGTCTTCTCAAGCATCACACACTCCATCAAAAACAAGAAAATTGGAGGCCAACTTTTTCATCCTTCTTCCTTTGTTTCTCTTTTCCTTCCCAATTTTATTCATGTAATTATTGAAAGAGCTCTACATTAGTCTCATAAAAGCAACATATTAGAAAAGTTTTATATGAGAATTGTTTCAAACCTATTATGTACCATCCATTTGCTGAAGTCTAATATGCAGCTTGGTCTGCTCTTTCACAGACAAATATAGAGGATAAAGCAAAAAACAGTGTTTGTGGCACATGATATATTGCTTTTAATAAGACAGAAGAAAAGCCCTTCATGTTTTTCTCCAAAATAAGATAGATAGCATCACAGGCCTTACAATGCACTTTTTTCTTAGAGGCAATTACTCTCACAGATCCCAATTCCATGATCATAACCAAAATTTGGAAAGTGTATAGTTATTAGTTAATGTCAGCTAGCTTTGTCTATAGAGAATCATTGACATCCCTATTTGATTATTAGATTACATTCAGTAAGGTATTTAGCCAATGACATGAAAACACTCTTCAAGATTTGATAAAGTTCTCTACACTAGTTACCATCATCTCAAAGGTGTTATCATTTTCCCTTTGTCACTTTTCTCTTGGATTTTTATAAGCAGGACCTTCAATGTGATGCTTTTCTCACAATTCATTTTTTTATATCTGACAAAAGTGATATTTATCTTTTATAACAGAATGAAAAAAGCACTTTAAGCTTTAATTAGTTGTAGAGTGGTAAGTCAAACAGACTACTACACTCAAATTTATCTCTAGTCTCTTCTAGTCCCTAGTTATCTCCCTATGCTAGTAGAATTAGGCCTTTCATCAAGCACCTAAGAAATGCATGCATTGGAAATGTCTAAAGAGTTTAAAAAGGTTAACTAAGTAGAAAACATACCCGTGAACATATTATTGATGCTACTTTGGAAGCAGAAAAGTATTCACAAGTGAAAAAGCTGCTTAGTTTTGAGGTAACTGTACAAACTGAAAAAGGTGGAAGCACCAAAATTTCAAGTGAAGCCAGATATATGGTGGCCTAAAATTAGATGCAAGCATATATATTCATCAACATTTGAAGCTGGAAAGTGAATACTTTTGTAGTGTCATGCAAATAAATCTTTGAAGATATAAATTCTTGATGGGATTAGTCAACATAGTAATGTATCAGAAACATGCTATGATAAACTTCTTTGAATAATAAAGTTTTTCACTTTTTTGTACAATCACATTTGGACATCATTTGATGTCCCTTTATGTTTCTTATACTTTTGAAACACATATGTATATAAGAAATAAAAAGTAAGAGATAAAAAATTTATAATAAAGGAATGCTAATGAGTGCTCTTAGAGCACATTTAAGAAATCCAAGATAGAAATATTATATTGGAAAATTGTGTATTCTAATATGTTGAGAGTTTAGAAACCCATTATTTGAAATACAATGTTTCTTATTTTTTAGCAAAACTGTTGTATATCTTATCAAATAAGATGTTGAAATTTTGATATTAAACTTACTGAGACTATTCTTTGAACAGAATATATAATGTAACAGAAGAGGAAAAATGAAAAAGCTTGCAATGCAAGTGAGTTTTGGCATTGTAATGGTCCTATAGTAATTGAAAAGAAGCTAGTGTGTGGGGCTAAATCTCATGTACTAATACATCCACTATATCATGCTTCCCCCCACTAAACTTTGGAATATTCTTATTCTACTTAGCCCTATGCCGTTTGTTACATAACCCTGATGTGATTTTTCTTACTTCTCACTATTAGACATATAAAAGTTGATGAAACTAACACTTTTTGTATTTGATGTTACATATGTGAAGTAACTTCATTCTTAACATATGGATAATATATATTTATGTGTTGACAAAAATTATTCATGTTAGTTTCTCAAATCTTATTTATGATATTCACTTTAATCTTTGGTAAGGACTAAAGTAAATAACTTTTGTCAATTCTATGGATGATTGTGTAATTTCGATAATACCATTGGTGCATGCCACTTATTTTTTTGGAGAAATAATTGAAGATGTCATATTGGAGCTTTAATCCTTGCTTTTCTGATAAAAAGTTATATTCATGACCCTTAAGCTGAAAGAGGATATGCTAACTATTAACTTAAGAGACTTTTGCACTAAGCAGCAAGAATGTGTGTAAAAGAATGGTTTGTTTTTTATGTCAATCTTAGATGGCTAGAACAAAAATGTATATACATAAGCTGAGACCAATTTCCTTGACTACTTTTTTTGGTATAAATTCATCTGAAATGATGTTGTGACCAGAATCTGATGATGAGCATCATGATCTTAATAACATGATCATAATAATAGTGATCATCATTATAATCAATTTCTTTTGAGCTTTATAAATGAGATGTTATTATTTTTATGCAGTGTCAAGCTAATCTTTGAACTGACCATGTGCCTTTTCATGAAGATAGTTAGTCATTCTTCTGTGAATCCAATTACCAAAACCATTTGTTTATTCTGCATGCAGCACTTCAATTTTATATAAGTCTTGAACTCAATTTTATATGCAAGGAAATATTTCCAAATATAATTTAATTTGATTCAGGATTATATTAAGTTATGACATATTGACATATATGCATTATATTAATTTTCAGGAGATGAGTCATATACTCATTACTTGAGTACTCAATTCAGCTACCTGCCTTTCTCTCACATCTCATACTTATTGTTTGATTAGATTTATTAGTTTATTTATGGCTTTATTTACTTGGTATTCAAATATAATCTGCATTGAGTTTGAGGCACTTCTGGACATATTGTTAACTCCCTCAAATGTCTTAAGTATAATTATCCTATGTTTTACTGAAAACTATATTACAATAATAACCAAATCTTAGTTTTATTAGATGAAAATTACATATTAATGATTTAATTAACCTTATGTTGGTTGTTAATCTGTCTACTAAGTGTACTGGATTAATTTCATAATAGTTGATGATTATGTGTTATCATCATCTTAGGCCTTTGATCATAAAACATCAATATTTGGGTGTTTGAATAATATAATTTCAGTGAGGTAGGCGAACCTTTGAGTTTATAGGAACTCATCTACCTCAATCATTCTAGTTTTGTTAAGATTCTCTAATTGTTTTTTTTTTCTTTTTTGTGCACAATGGTGCTCAAATGATTGTTTATAAATGTAGGATTTACAACATTACAGACAACACATTGAGCTCAACATGTATTATGGTAAGTTTTATAATTAAAGACTGTTTAGACCACATTAATCTTCCATTAACCAATTTGGGTCACTAAATCTCTAAAAGATTTGTCATGTTGGAGGAAAGAAGTGACAAGTAAAGCAAACGCTACCAATTTGTTTTCTCATTGCAGCACCTGCATGTCAAATCCTATTTCCAAAAAATCATACAGAGAACTTTTTGAAAAGAAAACAATGTTTTGTAGAAAGTTTATCATTCATGTTCTTTCCTCCTTCATTGAGCAACTAACTGGAATACAAGGCTTACAACATTTCCGAATCTTGGGTTTGTTGAATTTGTCATTTATCTAATGTTATATCTGAATTAAGCTTCTAAACATAACTGGACCAGACCCCTCACATAAATGCCAGACAGGGTTACAAACAAAACCACTAAAAAAACCCTTCACTAGCAAGGGTTAGAAACCCTTGGTAATTTGGCTGAACATGCAATCATCAACAGCTTACATCTTCTGCAAGATCCTATGAAGTTAATTTGGCATGATATTTATTTCACAAAATGCGTGTACAGCAACATAATTAACTGGCAGCATTTCAATTTGTTTTCAACTCCCTATGATTTTAAACTCAAACAGAACTACCACAATTCTATTCCATAATCCGGTGATCTGCAGGGGTTCAAATAATCAACCAAACAAATCATCATCATCGTCTCCATCAACATTGCTTGGATTACTATCCGATTTTCCACTTAATGCATTCCCTTCTCCATCATCCTTAGCCAGAGGATCCCGTACACCGGTACTGACTGATGAATATGCCCAGGAAGATCCAACTTTGACAGGTACAGATTCTCCATAAAGGTCATCATAAATCCCAGTTTTCGGTTGGGTTTTGACCTTTTTTAAGACTTCTTGTAGTTTATCGGTCACACCTCTATGGGGAAAATCTGACTCCTTAACAGTGGGCTGCTCTTTTCCCTTTGGTATAACAGTAATTTGTACAAGAGACTCATATTTACCGACAAGACTTCCTTCTTTAACACCAACTGGACCAGGTTCTGTTTCTACGTCGGCACCATCTGAAATTCCAACAACCTCAACTAACTCTCCCCCGACTTGATCCCTGAAGGCAACTCTTGCCTTCCTAATTCTCTTAGCAGCTCTTTCTGATTGGTTATCCTTATCGTTGCCACTTGTTGAGCTACCAGACTCACTAGATTTGGATACTAGATCAGACTTGTTGATGCCATAACGATTTAGAAGTGTATTATAAGCAACAACAGCTTCTTCGTCAGATGGGTCAGGGGGTGGTGGGAAATTTATCCCCTTAGGCAGCGAAGGACGAGGGAAAAGAGCAGCCTCGTTCTTTCTTAATACGTATGATCTTGTTGATGCAGCAAACCGCAAAGACTGCCCCACTTCAAGCTCAACTGGTGAATCCTTAGTCAACCGCTCATTTGCAACAAATGTACCATGTGCAGATCCCAAATCAATTACGTACACACTGTAAAAAAAATCATTAGTGACAATAAATCACAATTCCCAAGAGGGTTACCAAGTTCAAGAAGACATAAACAAAATAACAAGAAATATCCATCTATGCACTCCAGGACATAGCATGCCTCTGCCATTCAATCATGAAAGATAATTGGTTATTTACTCATTTTCCCGTCAAAGTCCCCTTGTGCCTAGTTGAATCGTCAATATCTAATTTTCAAATTATATTTACTTTTAATATCTAAAAACCAAATATGAAGCTCCTGAGTTATCTGTAAATCATCTTTATCAGAGGATGATTAACAGAAACTAACATGTTGGAATACATTCATTTTTAGGCAAGTTAATCAGAGAATATAGTGCAGGTAAAAAATTACAGTATAATTATACAGAAAGCAGTGAATCCATTCTAGTAATATCAAAGATGATAAGTATTAGGGGAAAGTTTTAACCTCCCATTCTTGTGAGGAACGACAGCAGCATGTTGACGAGAGACAGATTGATGATCAAGCACAAAATCACAAGTCTGGACTTGCCTCCCAAAGAGATTCCTCCGTCTGTCCAGATTAATCCGGTCCAACACCACGCCATCCTTCAAAACTTCCAAGTAAAAAACACCCAGCCGTGGTTCAATAGCCCAATCCGGCGGGTGCCATGTTGATTGCCCTCCTCCAATCTGTGTTGCCGGCTGAGTCTGCCCCAACAACGGGGCCGCTTCCACTCCTACCGCTTTCTGAGAAGCATGTTGCTGCGGCGGTTGTAGGGATTGGTGGAGAGAATTTGGAGATTGTGGCGGCCAAGCAGAGGCATTACCAACTAGTTTACTAGAGGGATGTGGACCACTAGCAGTTCTTGAAGATGAATTGACTGCAGAAACAGAGAACGGTTCCAAAGTCTGAGCTTTCTTAAACCTATCAAGTCCTGATGATGCTCTTCCATACATTCTCTCTTCAAATGGATTTAGTGAATGAGCCCCCCTTACAGTATGAGCTCACTAACAAGTTGAATCACAATGCCACCATCACATCAAAAGAAACAACTAAGCAAGCAATGTTCACAAAAACCCATTTGTTCCAATCAAAGATCATGCACAAAATCTCTCTGTGAAGAAACCCTAAAATGTTAGGTTGCAAAAAAAGGGACCAAGATATAACAACAGAGATTTGTTAAAAACAAAATAAACAGCAAATGATAATTAGAACACAAATGGGTAATAAAAAATAAAAAGACATGATTCATTGTACCCTAGAAAAATAATGTGGCATGAAATTGGGGAGAAATTTAGCGGGAAATATAGATATAACCAAAACAGATAAAAATAAAAATGAAGTGCAGTTAGCAAGTGATACCGAATTCTAGAAAATGAAACAAATTTAGCTTAATTGATAGACTAATTGCTAAAAATCGGAAGTTAGGGAATCACACCAGTTAGGGTTTTGAAACGCTGCGTCTTTGAGAAGCGAAGAGAGAGAGAGAGAGATGCAAATTGTATTTTATTTGATGAATATAATATTTACATGTTTGTATGACTAATTTCTCCCTGAGTTTAAAACATATTTCCAATCATATCCATGGACCTTTTGGAGAGAGTCTCAATTTTCTAACTTTAACATCTAACATGCAATGAGGGTAAGAATTTCTTAGACCTTTGGCTACATCATTAGCATAGTCCTAAAAAAAATAATGTCATTTCATGTGTCATTTATTACAATTATAATTCATATCTTACAATTATATACAATTTTAAAATGAATTAAATACAATTTTAAAAGTAGATAAGAAATGATCCTTAAATTATTGAACATGCTCTAATAAGGAACCAAAGCATATATATTAATTATAAATCTTATAGTTGAATTAAACTAGTTTTTGGACTCATTCAAATCTTAATCAAGTAATTATAAAAAAGTTCCTCCTGTGTCACTTTATTATTGAATTACTTTTTAATTTATGAAATTATTTTTTAGTACAATTTAAATCTTTAACCATTTTATCGTGTTCCATTGCAACTTTCACCCTCTCTTTTCTCGATTGTCACTGCCGCTATCATCACCACCACCCCATCAATAGTCACCAGCTCCACCACCAACTTTGATGTCATATCTAAACCTCACCAGTCACCACCGTAGCCACCCACTAATTTTTTAAGGCTATATAACATACTTTCAAAGGTTTGAAGTTAGACAAACTTTACATAATCAGTCTCAAACCAGAATAGTAGAAGGATGTTATTTTAGATGATTAGTATGAATATGTTTGTTGGATTTCACTGTCAAAACTTTTAACAATTACAAGCAATATTTTGTTGCCTATTGTTGTAATAAGCAGTGAACTTGGTGCAAAAAAATCCAAAATTTGGAGTGATAGCAACTAGTGATGCAATTTGTGATGTGCCACAGTGAAAGGAGCAAGGAACAATAAAATGACCCCTTAGAACATACTTTGGTAGGTACCAAGCAACCAAAGATTAGAATAAAATACATTCAATGAAGTTAGGATTGTGATGCAAACCAACCCTTATAATCAAAATTCTGATGCATCATATGTTCTACTTTATACTTGTTGTGCTGCAAGGTCAAATCCAGGACTATCTATTTGCTATTTTGGTAAAAGCTCCTTCTCAGCTATACTGAAGGTCAACTTTAAACGTCCTTGTATCTTTTGGAGGATGTTCTTTGTAATCCTTTTCTGAAGCTTTGTGCTTTTCAGCCATTCAACTCCAAAGAATACCTGCACCTTACACCCTTTTGCTTTCGGGGGTAAATCCTCAACTTGGTAGCGCAGGTGTATCTGCGTGTTATAAACGATTTTGAGATGAGAACAAACACGAGGATCGCAAGAGCATGTAAATCATAGAAAACAAAGATGTGACAAGGCTCACTCACATTGAAATAGTCACCAAGAGGAACTCCATGAAGGTTCATAACCTCTTCCAAAAGCCAACCCTTTCCGTTCAAAAGAGGAGATCTTTGCTGTGTACTTGTCATTTCGCCTCGATATTGTGAATTATCCTTCTCGAATATGTAATACACTGCCCTCTCAGAGATATCACTGTTCTCTGATACCCAAGGGGTATAAGAATAATTATGACAACCAGATTTTTCCATGACCTGACGGTCCAATTCCCCGCCACTAAATATCTCCATGAAAAAATTGGCCTACATTTAAAGAAAAATAACTATTATCAAATATAGGAAAAGGAATCAAATATTTGCAGTTATGCAAATAATGCACAACATGAACAGACTTGTAGATGTGTGTTAAGAGAGATAGAAAGATTACGGGGATAGGAAGAATATAAGAATAAATCTCTGACATGCAAACATCATCCAGGCCGATAAATGACCCACTTTCATCACTAATAAGACTTTTGGATTCATCGGAATCTTCTTCAACGAGCTGGGCCTTCTGTTCAGGACTCAAGGATCTAGCCTTCCAGAGAGCCATGATAGTCCTATATCAGCACATAAATAGTTTCTGAGTAACATGTGGATATACCTTCTTAAAAGTACGAATATATATTGTTTCATATCACACCAGTACAAGAAATGGCTACTAAAACTAGGGAAATAATTTAGGCAACCACAAAATATTCAGACCAAAACCTATGTGGAAAGTAGTGGCAGCTGAACAACTATGGTTGTGTGAAAAATGAAAAATAAGGGGAATGAACAATTATGAATTGCCAATGACTCAATGCTGACACCTTTAACATAATGGATCATTGGAACAGCCTCGAAGAACTAAATTTAAATCATACAAGAAAATATATCAACCAAAACGAAAGTAAACTTATATTGCTATAGACAGAACGCAAAAGACAAGAAAACTTCCACAAAAGTTGTGGTTAAGAACATATAAGAAATATGTCTGTCAAATATCATAAAATGCCCCTAGTTTACCTTTGTGCAACATTATAAGACACAAAGGACTGGAAATGGAACTTCAGCCTGCCTTGTTCATCTTGAGTTTTTGCGCCATGCCTTGCATCCACACCTCTTCCTGGCCGAAGAGTTATGACAATTATTGGACTTCCCATTGATGAAAATGTAGGAGGCACAACCTGGATGTCTTCAATATCCTCCCAAAGCAAAAAGAAATGTGTCTTGTTTCCAAATAAATTTGCATGAAATCCAATTATTCTTGCAGATAGAAACAAGCGACCCTGCAGAGAAACAACGGCAACTTCATGAGATAATACTAAAGAATCATGCGTCAGTTAACACCAAGATAGAAAATTTGATCATGACTTTAAAGTTCACATATCAGACTATCAATACCTGCATGGGCATTTTTCTTTTCAAGTGACATGTGAAGTCATTGATGAGAAATTCCTCAGGTGGAAGCCCAAAGAGTTTCTGAAAGGCTGAATTTGTTTGAGGAGACCGCAGATTGATCTACACGTTATTAAAATATAAAATAAGCCAGAAAGATGGGTGAGAAAACAGGAGTAAAACACAAAAAAGATGAAACTGCGTTTTACATACCTTCTTCCCGACCTCTTTTTCCATTTTACTCAAATAGTGTTTTGCAACATTGAGGCCTCTGGTATTGTTCAAGAAAATTCTTAGGTGTAGCTTAGTCTGACAAGCCATGGCAAGCTTTCCTTCAAGAGGAACCCATATATCAGCAAGATCAGAGATGTTCACTTTTAGAAAATTGATTTCAGCATGTCCTAGAGATACTGCTTCATCAAAGGGTCCATCGAAATCATAAACTTCCACATCCAACACAGAAGGAGGATCATCCATTGCATCAAATTCAAATAGTTCTGAAAAGATAGACAATGTTCTTAGCAAAACAATCAATTAACCTCACTACAATCCAGGTCACATGTCAGGGAAACGAGTTCCGCATTAGATCACCAAATTCAGAGGTTTCAACTTATGTTATACACACAGAAAATGATTTACAAAATGATATTCACCATTCCATAAAGGATCAGATTTCTGGAACTTGATTGAGCTGGTTTTTGTTTTCCCATTGCAAGTAAACACCACATATGGATCAGAGAATCCAGTGGAATGAACAGAAGCTAAATTGCTTCCTTCAATTAAAGCAATAGCTAGCAACCACCCATCTCCTTGTGCTTTAATTCCATGATCACCACCTAATATTTGAAAGCCACAAAAGATCTAAATAAGTAAAGTTTTTTAGAACAAATTAAGCACATAAGCACCAAACATTTAAGAGACGTGAGGGAAATAAACTCATGACCACTTCTTTAAAGCAACACCAGGTTGATATAAAGGAAATCCAGTTTGATGAAAAGAAAGTATCCAAATTTGTTCAGTGTGAAATTACCCCTTTTAGCTCGGGCCTGAAAGAAGCGTGAGATTAAACCCAGCATGCGTTCAGCTTGAAGAACCAGGACAGCACAAACAACAAGTTCACCAATTGAATCTGGCAAGTCAAGCCCAGCAAACTCGAGTCCTTGAATTGGGCCAGGTGCAGCCAGCCAAATGTGGACAAGCACATACAAACCAATGAAAACTGTAGAGACTACTGTGAAGTTGGCAAAATACTGTACTGCCAGCTTCCAATCTGACTGGGGCTCGGCGTGTAATGATGCCAAAGCTTGTTCCTTAGTGGAACTAAGGTCCTTTGTATCAACAAGTTTCACAGTCTCAGATAACAAAGTGGTATATTGATCAAAGCTATCCTTCATACCTTGCCGCGCCCCATTTTCTATCATTCCTTTCATCATGGTGCTCTGTAAAAAATTCATTCGCCATGAAATAACCAGATGTGAACACTGTTCTCCTGATGTCAGCTCTGGTCCAGGTGTGATCATATAAAGTATTTCTGTCCTGAAGGTGTTCCCATAGATAACATCAGGAGTGCTGACACTGGCTAGAATAACAAAGTTCTTCCCATCAGCTTTTAGGTATGTGTTTTCCTCATAGGCTTTAAGGGCCTTAATTAATTTAGTGGCAGCCTTGGTGCATGTAATTAATCTTTTTAAACTATCCCCACCATTCTCAAACTTCCAAGGTCCTATTTCCAGTTCCGTAGTACCTTGTAATTCTGCTAGTGACTTGAGAAAATTTGAGTCAGGCGAAAATAGGAACATGTTCAACTCTTCTGGTGCAATAAGATAATGTTGATCTAGAAGCACCCCTCCTGGTAAAATGCTAGGAACTTCACTGCCTTGATCCGTAGACTGAATTTTTCTAATGGCTTCTTCAAAAGTCTCATTAGAGGACTGATCCTCAATCTCGACCTCACTAATTTCCTCTCTATTAATATCAGATTGGTCTAAGTCATTGCCTCTACGGGATGAGGTGGACAATATATCAGAACCTTTATTAAATATTTGAGCAATTCTGTTTGTGAGCCTTTTTTGTGTACCAGATTTCTCATCCTTAGAAGATGGAGTTTCTTCCGTTGCAGAAGAAGAGCCTGACCAAGTACTAGACCATGAAAATGATTCATTAGTTGCATCCGCATGTTTTTTTGGATGTAATAATTGATCACCATTACCATTAGAATCCACGGACCCACTCTTTTCTAATAAATATATGCTCAAACTAACCTCACCTGCCAAGAAAAACAAAACAAATGGCATAACTTAATCAGCAAAATCACATATATTCAAGTTCACTGTTAGTGAGCACATTATTTCCAAGAAGACTTGAGGCAAATAGCCCTTTGAGATATAATATCCAAAATCTCAAATCAGACATGATGCAATATACACCATGTTATCAGTCATATAATTAAGGATAAGGCGCCTCTAAGGCGAGCTTAAGTATAAATTGAGAATGCAACAGTTATATCCATAATCAATTAGTTAAAGTGCATCGAGATCTCAACACGTTAAATCATCTAAAGATGGATATCCAACTACTTTCTCACATTACACCCAAGTTCACTTCATAAAGCCTTTTTCTATAATCAAGTACCAAACCAATATAACATCAGCATAATTTTCACTATCAAACACAAACAAACTGACAAGGGAGAAGGAAAAAGGAACAATAAATAAAACTTTGCCACACAAATGGTAGGTAGGCACTAAACTATTAGATAAAATACATTAAAGTTAAGGTGAGTAGCATAAACACACCAGATTCCTTGTTCTTCAACTTTTTGCTTTTGGTTTGCAAAGCATACCAAGCAGTGCCAATGGATTTGATCTCCTCATCAAAAACAAGTGACATAGGGACCTCAAATTGACCCACTAACTCATCAAACAGCTTATCTTCATCCATGACTGTGACAACAAGCTCTTCATTAGGATCATCTACACTAAAACTAAACTCTTCATCCCACTTTGGATTCAAACACTTTTTGATCACTTTTGTCCTGAACCTCTGCTTCCCTATCTGTAACCTTACATATGGATCACTCAATCCATTATGATCCATCGGTGGCAAATTTTTTGCCTCATTCACACGAACCACAACCTTCATTATCAGAAACTCGAACAAAAAATTTGAACTTTTTTCTCACCCCAGAATTATTTTCAAAAGGGTAATGCAGTATGCATAAAGAGGAAAAAAATGGGTATGAAAAAATTTCTGGGACACTGAAAAAATAGCAAAAAATTGATCTAAGCCAAAAAACTAAAAACAATCTTCATTCTGCTAGAACATGGTGTGGAAGTTGATGATCTAAGCCAAAAATGAAGTCAAAATTGGATTTTTATTTTTGGGCACAAAATTGATCATGAACAGTTGAAAGAATGGATAAAGGAGCAGAAAATTTTTGTCCACAAGTCAGGCAAGAAGAAGAAATTGAGAAATGGGATAATCACACAAATATTGATCAAATAAGAGTCAAAGTAATTGAATAAATCATTGATTTTGAGGGGAAAAGAGAATGTGATTAATTACTTACCAAAAAATCTTCATTTACCATTTTCTCATTTACCATTTATTTTCTATTGTGGTTTTTATTTTTCTAATTTTCTAAACTTTTTAATCTTTTTGTGTGTCCAAGTAAAGTTTGTATTATCACATATTAATGTCGAATGCCAACTTTTTCATGACATTCATGAACTTTAGTATTGTAATTATATTAATTTTATTTTTTTAAATAATTAATAGGTTTCATCCTCATTCTACTCATATATTAAGCAAGTCTTGTAAAATAAAATGAGATTATATTTTTTTTATACCATTTCGCTACTATTAAATGAAAGCTTATCTTTGGATAAGTTTACTTATTGAAATAGATTTTTTTTGTATGAAAATGACATGAATACCAACAGTTTTTTAACTGGTGATATCAAAATCGGTTCTTGTCGGTTGGTTCAACCACTGAACGAGTCATAATATCGGTATGATACAATAATTATATCAGTCATACAATTGATTATATTGAGTGATTTTCAATTGAAATGTATCGGTCATATGAGTCAGTTTATTTATTTTTATCAAAAAAGTTTATATGAGAGGTTAATATTCTAATTGGTTTTACGGTATTAATAACATTCTTTTGAATAAGTATAGGAATATCTTAGTTAAAGTGCTGACATCTAAGTGCAAAAGTAGGACATTTTCTATGTATCAGTATAACATCAGTGCAAAAATATGACACTTTTCTATCTATACAAGTACAACATTCAGTAAAGCAATCTAGTAGATTATATAAAGGGAGATGCTTGTGATTTATTTAATTTTCTTTTTTCTCCATGAAATGGTTATGCACTTTATTTTTTTTTCCTCTTTTTTTTGACTTGGTCTTTGAAGTTGAAATTGATGGTGAGAGTTAATAGCTTAATCTAATGTAAGGTCTTATTAGATCGTCATAAAGATAAAAAAATCTTGAGAACAACACTTATTAAAAGTGATAGTCACACACCTAGAAAATATTAATTCACCCTTTTGTAGTAGAGAAAAAAGTTGTACCTTAAGGGCCAATTTTGAGGCACTTACAATTTTATGTGGGAAGGCATTACTATTTAATTTATTTCAATATCACAATACTTCACCTATTGCCTGTTGTGTATAAGCAAAGGTTTAAGTTTAATATTGGAGTCACCATCATATTATTATTTTAAATCTAAATTGTAATTTTTAAATTACAAAAGCAGTGAATAAAACAAATTATGAAATGTATGATATACAATTGAATTGTCTTAATTTATTACTGTGATGGAATTTCGTATCCATATGTTGTCTCCTTTATATCATGAATGATGTTGTATTGCATGTGATACTTTGATGTTTATCATAACAATAATTTAGGGAGAGGATTCCAGTAAACCTTAATTGAAAATTATTGTGAAATTTTATGTATGAATGTAAGATGTTATATTGACTGTCGGTGTCTCACATCTTCCATTTCAAACATTATATCACTCTAAATTATTCCACAACAAAATAGAGATAACTTTCTGAGTATAGAATTTAAGAGATGAGATTTAAAATGAGCAAATTTCATATTTAGATCCATTGAAGCATAAAAGCGTATGTGAGAATTGATAAAATGTATTATGATCTTAGAGAAGCCAAATCTGAATTCTTACCCATGTATCAAAGATAGTATTTTTCCTTTCTTCCTATTGGTTAACATGTGAAATTTGGAGTTTTGGACATTTTGTCCTCAATATGACCAAATCCTTTATATATTGGTCCCTGAACCCCAAACTAATAAAGACCCAAAAGATTCCAAGAAAATAGTTACTATAATAGCAGAACAGGTATCACCAGAAAGTTTACAAGATAAAATACAAACATCTTATCACCCAAAAGTAATAAGAAAAACAATACAAGACCAATATTTTTATAAAAAAGACACAGCTCTAGATAGAAATCAAGGATCTAGATTCTAAGGAATCTTCAACCATTTTGGTCTTCACCTTACAGTTACTCTATTTCTGCCTCTTGTAAATTTTACCCAAAAAGGACTTCAATAGAGCTTGAACTGCTTTGCTAGGATGAGCTTCAATGGAGGTTACAAGCTTCTCATAACTCTTGCTCTCATACTCCGTAAATACACCCTATCGTTTCCGATAGTCATTAAATAATCCGAATTAAATTGACAATATTATCATGATGAGTATATGTTTTGTACTTGTTTGCATGATTTTCTCCCAAAATGTGTGGAAATGTCATTTTATTTTAGCATCTTAATTTTATTTTCTCTATTTTTTTGTTTGGCTAATTGGCCATCTTGATATGCTGATATTGCAAAGATACATGATAAGGGTTGTGTTTCCCAATAAATTATTAATGAGAGCTAGATATAAATGTGGTTCAAACCTGAAGATTAAGCTCGTCATACAGCGCCTTCACTTTAGCAACATTTGCTGGATCTGGTTTCCCATAGTTATCCTGCAAGCCAAAAAAACAAATAAGTTACTTATCTGAGCTTAATCAATGGAGAAAGACAGTAAAGAAGATATAGGAAACAATAACGTCAGCACTTACATATAAAACTTTCTTCTGTTCATCATTGCTAAGTTCCAATGCTTTCACGACCAACCAAGAGCACTTAAAATCTTCAATATCTGTACCTATCTGATTTCATAGATAACTAGAATGAGATAAAAAAACAAAAGTACGTTTACAGTAACCATTATCTAGTAAGTACGCTCGCCTTTCCAATTGTTTCAGGAGCACCAAAGCAATCCAAATAATCATCCTAAAGCGAAAGAGGGAAAACAACAAAAGATAGGTTACAGTACAGCTTTTGAAAGAGAAATCAAGCTGATAGTGACATCTAGCATTCTGGAATCTGTGGTCCTACAGAAAGACAACGAAAAAGCTAAGTGAACAAAAGATTACCTGTACTTGAAAGTACGTTCCCATATCAACAAGAATGTTTTTCACGTCAATATGGTTATCAAGATTCTCACCCACCATGAGTAATGCACATGCGACCTATGAAAAGTAGATAATACAGAAGTAAATAACAGATCATATATTCAAGTATCAATCTTCTAAATATAAAGGTGATGATGAGATAGGATTACTGAAGCGGAATCACATAGAAAATATACATATAACATATTTTTAGTTAAGATTCATTAGAAATATATCATACTTGCTATTAAAAGAAAGGAACGATAAAGGGGGAAATGTGCCTTCAAACTGAAGAACACATTACATAGTTACATTAACTCTTTTCTTGTTGCATCAGAAAATATATGATTCTAGCATCATAAAATTCAGTGACTAAAGAACTGATTGTCATTAATATCTCATGGAAAAAGGACAAGGAAGAAACCTAAATTACAGAGTCAAGACAAAATGTGAGAAGATACTAAACTTACTGGGAGGTAAAACGAATAATAGGCAGTCTTGTACTGAACAATACGGCGGTGTCTGAAAGATATGTCAATATGTTAGTTATTGATATTGGTTTCCAAGACCAGAAAGATACAACGAACAAGAAATTGAAGCGGTATATATAAAATTGTATTGAAACTTGGCACATCGCTAGCTGGCTAGAAAGGAAGGAACTGGTGCCATGCATATTTCACTTATATTCTTCAGCATGCCTAGCCAAAAAGAACTCGACATAGTTCATTTGGAAATATCAAGGGGCGCGCTGACACAAAAAATTGTCGTCATATACCAGAATCACAAGGCATCCCTCATTTTCTGGCATAAAGATTGCTAGGTATGTATCTTATGGGGGAAAACCTAACCCCCTAGTCTCTTCTGATGTTCCAGTAAATTTTTAACATACTGTTAATGATATTGCTATCTAGCAGAAAAAGTTTCTGCACATTTATTGATTTATTATAGTCATATCACATTCACAAATGACCCAGCATTTTATGATTGCCTGAAAAGAGGTTCATCAATAATAACTTCTGGTAAATTGTTTTCTTTTTCCACCTCAATACTCACAGTGATAATGTGTATTTAGACAGGTCTTTTTCTCCTTCCAGTGTAGTGATCAGATCTATCATCTGCCCTGAAGCAGTTTGAAACTCAACCTAATAAAAGACAACATGGTCAAATTTTAGCATATTAGCAAGATGAAATCCACTAAATTCAAACCTTGATATTTGTACAACCTCATTAAACAGATCAAGAAGATCAGCATAATAAGGTTTTCCCCTGAAGTGTTTCTTAAGGATACGAGGAATATGGTTCCGTAGCAGCACCCCATCATTTGCTGCAATCATTCCAACCTTCATCATACAGTAGGTAGAGATTATTTATTTGATCATAGCAGCATTAAAATGATAAGATGATGACACATGTTTACTTCTGCTTCATACCTTGGGTACTCTGAACCAACATGGCTGACCACGCCGTGTGTGGGAGTTATCCATAATGTCATCAAGAACAAGGAAATATGCCTGAAGCTGCAAAGTTCATCGACAGAAGATTGTAAAATTCCTCAATGACAACACATTAAACTTCTGACGTTAATAAATAGAATTATGTAAAATTCCTCAATGACAACACATTAAACTTTTGAAGTGAATAGAACTAGTCTTGTCATCCAAACTAGAAAGGTAAAGGCTTTTTATTGTCATACCCATTCAATACACCAACCAAGAGCACTAGCAAGAAAAATTTCATCATCGTTTAATTCATGTCCATCTTTCAACAATCTGTAGCTGTCAATAACTGACAGTCCACGGTTTAGCTTTCCTGCAATGGAAGTTATAATCCATTTTTTAGTCAATGAACTTTATCTCTTTTTTTAATAGAAAGCTTTGTCTCTTTTCAAAATGCTTTCTGAATAACCCTCCTTGCCTTCCTAGAGAGGAGAAGTTATAATTTAGAATAAGATTGAATAGAATACACCGTAAGTGACAGAAGACAAGCTTAAATGAAATTCTCAAGCCCCACCTCCAGGCACATTGTAGTCCAGCATCTGTAATAAGATAGAGTACAGAACACACTAAGTGACAGAACAAAATGCATATGTACATTTTACTAAAATGGCAACCAAATGTGCATGAGATCATGTGTGCAGTGCAGACAAGCGCAAGCGCGTGCAATGTACACACCAATGGAAAGTGGTAGTACTGTGATTAATAACTCATGAGAATAAAAATGAGCATTGAAGTTCAGAACCGTGTGAAAGTTTCCACACGAAACAAAACTATTCGTTGAGCATGCTGCGTAGATTGCACAAAACTTTACTCAATAGTTGGAATAAGTTTTGATCAGTAGTGCAAAAAACTTATGGGCCAATATTTTCGCAGACTCGCTGTACATCGGTTGCCTTTAAAAATCGTTAACACAATTTAGATAGGATGCTTAAATTCAGAACAAATGTCAGATAAGTCCTCGAATGGCTAAACACAAATGTAATTATTATATTTCAGTGATTATTACAAATTTAAACATTGTCTTTGCAAGGGTAAAGATAAGAATTTCACACTGCAGCAATATCATAGGCTTATCTATTTGTTTAAGCGATTTTTTCATTTGAAAACAAAAATCGCTTTGGAGATTGACATGCTTGTTTGATTGAGCTTTTAAAATTTGTGTATTGAAACGAGGTTGATATATCTATCTATGGTAAGCAATTTGCCCCCTTTTGAAAGTATGACATTTACAATATTCTCTCATGACTTATCATGCATATCCTTAAGTATATATAAGAGAATGACATTAACCTTGAATTAATCCAATGTCTAAGAATAGAATTAAACAATATATGATAAAATCAAACACATAGAGAGCAAGTTAAAAGAAGGAAAATGAATTAAGAAATCAAGGAGGAAGGGATACCCGGTCGAGCCATTGACGAGAATCAGGAGAGAATTCAAAAGCTGGGTCATGAAGGAGCTCTGATTTCAGAACCGAATACACATTCAAGAAAGTTGACCTTAGATCTGCCATTTACACACAAACAGATTCAACGTTACAACACAAACTAATATGGTTATTGCATTTCTTATATATGTATATGTATATATAGAGAGAAGATAATGAAGGGTAGAGAAGAAGATATATCATGTATATACAAATATTGTAATGAAGTCAAAACAATCATGTATTGTGCACTATATTCATATTATCATTATTTCATGTGATAATAACGTTGTAGCACCAATTGGGCCCTTAAACATTATTATTCTCATAATGTTTAAGGGCCCAAGACTCATATGCACGATACATGTCAAAATCTTAGCTACCATTGGTTGTTTTCATATATACTCTCATGAATATTTAATCATATAATATGAAATAATGGGGGAGGACCACCGCATAAATCTGCTACTTTTGATTATGGAGTACAAATTCCCAAATAGATGAGTATCACTTTTAAAACAAAACATTCCATGGGCATCACATATAATCTTATAAGCACTCTCTTCATAATTTGTAGTTTGTAGTTTGGGTCAACTTCTATAGTAAGTTTTGTTCCTTACTCGACCATAAATATTGGTATAATCACTTTTTTGAATTCAGACTCAATTTTAGACCTAAAAAACTAACCTAACCCTAAATATAGACTGAAACAACATTTGAACCCGGTTAAATATAACACATTCTTCTTTTAGATAAAGTATTCTCAATAATTTAGTAGTAGCATGGATATGTAATTTGACATATGAAATGATATATGTATATATATTAATAATCATCTATATATGACGAAAAACTAGACAATCAAGTATACTTCCGATCAAAGAGATGTCATTAGTCGGGTTATGTTTGTCTCTTACTTAATTTTTTAATTCGAACTTAGAATGAGACCCGACCCCATTTAGAAGTGATCATGATCGAGTCAAGTTAGGTAAAAGGGTAGAATTGTGTCTTGATCACCTTTAATGTATGTATGGGTTCATCTCTCTCACAACAAATAAGAAAATCACTATTCTTGCCCAATGTAGTAGTCATGATACCAGCAACGCATTAAGATGAGAAAAATATATGCATTCATAGTATAAAGTTTTAAAAAAATTAATATGATATACACAAGTTTAGAAAGATGACACGCTTCACCTTCCCAACGGCTGTTCTGTTACCTCGTTCACAGAAGGTTCCATCTACTAACATTGGTCTTTTATTTTCATATGGTTCACGTGGGTAATTGTAAGAATCTAATATCTATTATTTTAGGATTTTAATATCTGTATATCATTCTCTCGATTTATATATTGTTACTATATTATTGATCCAAAATAAATAAACGATATAAGTAAGTATTGTGTATAAATCTTTACGATTAATTTAGTTTTATAAAGGAAAAGTTGTAAGCAGAGTAGGTGCAGTGGAAGATGAGTTCCTCTGAGGCCCAACCTCTATCTGCTAATAATTTCAAAGAGCTTTTCCATTCCGTGGAAGCTTTTCTCTTCGATTGTGATGGTGCATAACAATTTACTTACAATTCTGTTATCATTATCATCATCTTCAATTCAATAAACTTTTTTTGACATGAAATTGATTTATAGGCGTGATTTGGAAGGGTGATGAACTTATTGATGGTGTTTCCCAAACTCTTCACATGCTTCGTTCTAATGGTAAAAAACTCGTCTTTGTCACCAACAATTCCTCCAAGTCTAGGGCTCAATACGCTCTCAAGTTTCAATCTTTAGGAATCCCCGTTTCACAGGTCAATAACCTCAATCATTTCATTTTGATTTTCTTTTTTTACTTTATACACATACCCTTTTGTGTTATTTGCAGGATGAGATATTCTCTTCCTCTTTTGCAGCTGCTATGTACTTGAAAGTCAACAATTTTCCACCACAAAACAAGGTACTTTATTTTATGTCCTATATCCAAATCATCTAATGTATATATGTCATGATATATATTAGCAGTACTAACAATACAATAAAATCTCAAATTTCTTCTCTTATAGTGTCATATCTGTTAATGAAGCTTATAAGTTGATTTCAATCTTCAAAGAATAACTTCACATGTATTTCTAATATATAATTTATTCAATTATCCTCCAGTTTTTATTATTTTCATTGTATATATCATTTACAATCTTGTTTATTAGTAAACGTCTAATCAGTATATAATGTCTGCTATATTAGTCCTTGAAATTGAATGATAACAGTTATGTTTTGAATTCTCTAAAAGTTCCTTTTGTCATTCAAAGTAATCCTTAGTGCTCATCATTGGGGACAGATTTGAATAACGTAATACACATTGAAGGTTGGAAATAATTTCCATCATTCAGAGACTAGTGACAAGGACATTGTGTTAAGATCTAATTTGACCATTTTCTCATTATCATATGTTATGTTGTGTTTCGATTCCTGGGAGCGGCACTTGTTGGGAGGAGCAGTCACACCTCCCCCGAAGGGATTAGTTCCTTACCTATAGGGTGATGAGATACCCTTGGTAGTACCCAAAAAAAATATGTTATGTTGTGTCATGATTTGCTCATTACATTTTAAGTTGCCAGTGGTCTAATTTTCAATTTCCTTTTATACTTGTGTTCTTCTTCTCAATGTTCAGGTTTATGTAATTGGTGGGGAAGGTATATTGGACGAATTGCAACTTGCTGGCTTCACAGGTGTGGGTGGTCCAGTAAGTTTTGCCCTCCTTTTCTTTATTCTTAATTGAAATTGTTGTTCATATTGTTCACTGAGCTATATAGGAGATTTGTCCAATTGTCTATCAAATTAGTTTTTCAGGTTTGTTATCTTTTGCTAGCAAATTTTGTTGTATGGATGATTATTCACCTTCATTGAGTAGGAATCATTTTGGGGTTAGCACCATGTCTCCGTGCAAGTCTTGTTTCAAAGGAAACCCTTACGCTAACAGTTTGACTCAAGTCAGAACTCATTTTCTTAATGGCCATGCATTTTCCACACAACACAGACAGATGGATGAGAATTACAAGATTGTCAATGGAGTTATCCTAACATAAACATTCAATAATTGCAGGGAGATGCGAATAAAACAATAGACTTCGAGCAGAACAACTTTTTTGAACATGATAAGAGTGTACTTAACCTTGTCCATTGTTACTTTGAGTATCTTCATTGAGATCAGTGCCTTGCAGTTAACTGATGAGGTCACTCTCGCAGGTTGGAGCTGTAGTGGTTGGTCTAGACCCAAAAATTAACTATTATAAACTTCAGTAAGAAAATCCCTCCCCTTGTTCTTTTCTTCAGCACTTTACCTTCTGCTTTATGTTGCTGCAGACTTTTGTCTCCAAATTTCAAGTTCAAAAACCTTGGATGATTTATAAATATATGGAGTCCAAAAGAGTGTTGATGCTATGGAAACTATATTCCAGTAGTTAGCATGATCTGAAGTATCCATATTGTATATTATTTCGAGCAAGCTAAGAAAATGATTGTAGTTTGGCCTCATAAGTATGTCAACATATAAATCTTCTTTCTTTCAAGTATTTGTTTGCATATATATTCTTATGGAATACTCTAGTGAATAGTTAAATGTTTTGCCCATTATTACACAATAGGTGGATATGAACCATCAAAAATCATATATTTATATAAACCAACATCCAGTTGAATTCTAGTGAAGAAAAATAGCTGTTTTGAGAATTCCTTCCACATTTATGCAATTACTTGCTTTCACTTGTTTGACATGATGCTATTTTAAATTCCATCTAATAGGTATGGAACCCTTTGCATACGGGAAAATCCAGGATGCCTTTTCATTGCCACCAACCGTGACTCAGTTGGAAATATGACTTCTTTGCAAGAATGGCCTGGTCCTCTCTACAATTCCATTCTATTCTTAAACAGTTGAATCACATGCAACATGATTGTATAGCATTATAATGAATAAAAACCGGTTTTCAGGCGCGGGGTGTATGGTTGCTGCCATATGTGGATCAACCCAAAAGGAGCCTATTGTAGTTGGGAAACCATCAACTTTCATGATGGAGTTTTTACTTAAGAAGTAAGAGAATTAAATGGTTAATTTTTTTGATTTTCTCTGCAGGGACATTTGTGTTTTATATTTTTATCAGTATATAACTTATTCTTTTAAGCAGATTCAATGTGAGTTGCTCCAAGATGTGCATGGTGGGTGATAGACTAGATACTGATATATTGTTTGGACAGAATGCTGGTTGCAAAACTCTACTTGTATTTTCAGGTAACAGGACATGTCCTTTATTGCACTATTTACCTTATCTTACTACACATGTCATTCATAACATGTTGAGATTACTTTGATGTGTGAACAGGTGTTACAACTCAGTCAGCTCTACAAGACCCTTCTAATAATATTCAACCAGACTACTATACAAGCAAAATTTCTGATTTTCTTGACTTAACTGGAGCATAAATTGGTAACTTCCCAATTCAGACATTCCTTTCAGGCCCATTGAAATTATAATAGTTGTTCTCCAATGTGGACTAGAGTCATTTTTATAGGCTGTTGTAATGTTTTTACAAAAACTTGACTTGGAGTTTTCTGTAACATTAGTCATGAGAGGGATTGAAGTTATTCTTTCTACCATTCCATGATGGCACCACGATTATTACATAAAGGAGACAATGTAAGTTGTGTTGTTACCTGAATAAAAAATTTCTTCAGCTCACCAATGAAAAGATAAGTTATTAAATATTATATTTTTATTGGTATGCACCTAAAGAATGGTACTTCTTTTTTTCTGGATTTCTAACTGGTCTAAATCATATTGTTTGGTATAATTCTAGTTGCATATATTTTTTTGCTCACCCAACACTTTCTAAGAAAAGGAGGGACCATGTTAACATTTTCTCTACCCCTAATCAACTTTTGAATTTGAACTCTGAAACCTAAATCACTTTTTAGATATGAAATAAAAGCATGTTGTAGAAGCAATCATGTTCAAGTTTTTTTCATACACAACTCGTACCGGGTCTTGCTTATGGAAAAGTCTGTATATATCACTTGAACCAAACACTTGTTGGTAAGTCCTTTATACTTATAAGCTACTTACAAGTTTTAAACTAAACAAAAGCATAATGTATCACAAAATACAAGTGCAGCATTGACAAAAGCCCCAAACACAATCAGATACATAAGGACTATTGTATCAGAAGATCACCAAAATTAATCAAAGATTCTCCACTGAAACTATATATTCCTGCTACAAAAATTAAGATGGATATCTTGCTTACAATCCATGGGCCAGTTTCTGTGTGATATAGGCCCAATATACAATTGGATGCTGTGATTAGTCTCTGGTTATAGATTCTTATAGTTTTCTCATGATTTGTCCCATTTGAGGAATATTCTCATGATATGATAACAAATTTTCATGTGGTTTGTACAATACAATTAATTACCTAGTTCACATGGTGTCACCATATTGTACATAGTAAAAAAATAATTAGCTTATTAATATTTGAACTAAACATTGCAAAACCTGCTGCATGACTCTTCTATTACTCCCTAACTGTTAAAATCCCATTATTTCAATGCAGTAATCTACATGAAAGAAGTTTCAATATCAAATTTGGTTCAAAATTTCATTTTTCTTCCTTACCAGACAGTTTACAGGTCAAATAGGATGGAGATAATGATAAGTGTGAGAAAAAGGACATAAAAGAAAAAAGGTATGGACCTTGTAGCCATGCCAAACAAATCTATGACCTGTTCCTTGTTCACAATCATAATTTTATTCAACCACTTACCAAAGCCAAAAAATTTACACTTTCTTTAGTGGTACTATGGTAGAGATTTTGACATAAAAAGAAGCTAAAAAGTGAAGCTAGAAGCCAAATCTCACATCAAAGCTTTCTCAAAAGCTCTTTTTTTCCTGCTAGGTGAGGTTATCAACCTCTGAAGCTTCAGTCTCTCCCTTTTGAAGGAATATATTCCCTTGTACCAGTAAAACAAAAAGAGATTCAAATTTTGTACAGACCTAAAGTGAACAACAAAATATAAATTTATGCAAACAATGTTTAGGGTAAGGGTTGTTTGTCGTGACACATGAAGATAACGAGTTCAAATCCTGAAAACACCATTTTCGCTCGTAAAAGTAAACCTAGATACATATACTTCACTAAGTGCAGACATGATGTACTGGATTATACCTTTTTTAATGTTTAGGGGCCAGAGCCTCACATGCATATAATTTTTACTGGTTCTAAGTACTATTGGTTGTTGTCATATTTGTATGATGAATATTTAATCATATATTAACAAAAGTAGTGAGTTTAATATGACATAATGGGAGAGGACCACTGCATAAAACTGCTACCTAGTTTTGATTTCAAAAAAACAATTAGAGCTACTGCATGTGGGTATGGGTGTAATTAAGTAGCTCAAACCTCTATGCATGTATGTAGCTGTATAGATCTACTTTGATCTTATCTTAATACACATAATTTGCTCTTTGAAATGTTAAGCCTTTGTTTAGTATTCCTATATCGTTGAATGTGCTTCATTGTCTCAAGTGATAAGTGGCATCATATGCAAAAAGCTTACAAGCTCAACTTTCATGAGTTTAGAAGGCCACAATATTATTCTTAAAAGGTCAAGAAGGGTTTTTATCACTTATTATTATTAATTTGCATAACCTTTCTCATGCATTGTACCAAAACTTTAGAATCTGTGTCGTTTTCTAAGATTGTAATCCATTTTCTTAATGGCTGATTATCAATTCTCATCATTTGACAGATATCCTAGGTGTTTAATCTATATATGTAGGTTCAAGACTCAAAAGTAGTCATAAATCATAATATATAACATGTAGAGTTAAAATAATAATGTTCTATCTTATTGGACAGATAATTGAAGATATCACATGCATGAAAACCAGGAAAAAGGGCAAAGAAAAATCTTGTCATCCTTCAACATTTTCTGATAATGAAAAAGTCTGTTTATAAAATGATAAATTTGGCCCAAATAAACTTTCCTTTGTATGAAAAAAACTACTTTTTTTAAAAGGGTGGGGTCTATAAAGAGAAGAAAGCAACTAGGAAAACAAAGTGTCTATTTTAGAGGACCAAATAAGAGTGAAGTGGCCAACTTTAATTGCTTTTAGTTTTGGGACCAAACTTAGGTACTATATTGCTGAGTCAAATCCAAAACCACTAGTCCTAATGTTAACCCTTAAGTTGAAGGTCACAAACCTTCATCTTATTGCTCCATGTGGCTATTGCTACATGACTCTAGACAATGACTAAGAAGCAAGAAAGTTGTCCATAAGACATGAGCAATCAAACAAAGCTTTATGTAAAATAAAGTCACAGTCCAAAGTTTATTTATTGTCGTTTATAAGACACTTGGATTCTGAATTAGGTATTAGTATTTTCCATTTGGTGCTCAACTTGCTATTACAAAAATATATTAAAGAAAAGTACTGAAAAGTGTTATTGTTTTGGTGGGTATTAAAAGGAGGAATTATTGATATTAGTTCTCACTAAAGTTACATCCTCCTTTTAACTTCAGAAATCCAATTTTCACATGACACAAACATAAATATAAATCATAAGAAGAAGATTAAAAGGTGATTATGGATAGAGATATTTATATTACATGCAACCAAGGTTTTGATATGTGAAAATGAACTCCAACCACTCTAATTGTTAATTTGTTATTATCCATTTATGAGATTTCATACTCAATTGGGTTTTCATAGTAGTGATTGCATAGAGGTGGTGCACATCCTTAACAACTAAACCAACATTTTTTACATCTAAATTTGAACGTTTGCATCGTTCACAAGAGAACATCATGATAATTGAGGTTACAAAATTATCTATAATCTACTATCTATCTAAATACAAAAAAAATTAAATTTATCTATTAGAGCTAATAATAAATCCAATGAATAACTTTAGTAATATATGAATTTGAATTTATTAATTATATTCAATGGATATCCATGAATATCTATTTCGATGGATATCCAATCCATCAATAAATATACATTAAAAAATGATGTTCTTTGTTTTACATTTTCATTTAATATTCAAAAAAATTAAATTCATGCATCATTCTTACTCTCACTATGAATATTTTATTAAATTGAGATCAATGTCGTAGTTAATATTAAAAGTTTATTATTAAGTATATAATATATATATAAATATTTATTAAAAATTTTACACATAAAAACTTAAAAATCATGTGCTTGTGGAATATTGAAAAAAATTAGTTTTTTAAGAGTTCAAAAAAACACATTTTAATAAAAAGTAAAAAGCGCTTTTCAAAACATGATTTTTAAAAGCGTTTTTAAGAAGAGAATAAAATATCTCATGATACCAGGAGAAAAGTTATATCATCCCGTTACTAAAATTATGACATATGTATTATTTTTTAATTTGTAGAAATATGTTTGTACAAAATGATGAACTATGACACATGTTATGACTTTAGTGGCGAAATGAAATAATTTATCTCATTGTATTATCTTTTATCTCATTGACTTTAAAAGAATATTTTTCTTTAGTAGTATTTTTAGTTACAATAAAAAAAAAATCAAATGGATTGAATATTCACACATTCAAATGTATGGATGAATTGAATGGATTGGAATTCATTATTAAGTTTGGGTATAAATGAATTAAATCTTTAAATATAGATTAAATGAATTTATATGAATTGATGGATGAATTTCCATATATCAATTAGAATCCAAATCCAAATCCATTAATTACAACTTTACAAATGCTTAACTCAAGTACTAAGTGTATTTACTATAATGCCATGATACAGTTTTTATATTTCCTTTTTTAGTTTTGATCATGTTCCACAAAAAAAAATAGTCACTTGTTTCTTTTTATTATCACAAAAGCAATTATAAAATAATTATCACAAAAGCAATTAACAGCATTACTTATTTTCTAAAAAGAGACAATAATAAATAAACAAATCTGATTTTGTAAAAATACACTTAAAAGGAAGTAAATTGAAGAAAAATAGAAAAACTGCTTTTACCTTTGACCCTTCTCTCTCTCTCTTTCTCTCTCTGCATAGTCCAACACAACAAGCAGAGGCATAGTCACTGTAACTCTCTTTCTCTCTCTCCTCTCATTCTCTCTCTAAAATCTAAACCACCATTACAGTGCCTCTCCCCCCCTGAGTTTTGGTACTGATCATCCTTCAAATTAGGTATTCTTTTGGTTTCATCTTACTTCCTCTTTTAAGCTTTTACATTCCTTCTCATGCCTCCTTAACCTTCCAAGTTTTAATTTTTTGCATCTGGGTCTCTATCTTCTTTTTTATCTGCTTCAGATTCAACTCATAACCATAGTTCCTTCACAAAGATTCATTTTTTATTCAATTCAATCATTACCACTTTCATGTACCTTGTTATCATTCTTTTTTCATTTCATATCCCCAAATTGCCCTTGTCTTTTTCAACACCTGCATTTTTTACTCATACTCTGGTCTTCTATTGGTCCTCCAAGTCCAACCCCTTATTGCTGTTTTGTGAAATTTAATTAATTTTTGTTGTCTTTTTTAATTTAAAGAGAGAAAAAAGTGATTTTTATGTTGCTGGATACTAAATACTGTTGAGCTTTACTATTTGATCATGATATGCACGCAACTCCACTTTTTATGGATATATGTTACTTCATTTACTAACTGAGCCTTAGGCTCTTACTTTCGTTGTTCATGAATTTTAATGTGTGGATTCACTATGAAGGAGTCTGAGGTCTTGGTTATAGCTAATTTTCTTATCATACTTTAACTATGTTAGGATGCACATGTGTTCATTTTTATGTATTAGTGGTAGGAACTGTTCCACTGATTACTGGATCTTTTGCCTCTTGTTGAATATGAGCTTATTATTTTATATTTGGCAATTTTATGGATGCTCAAGTTTTTCTCCTTTAATAGTTTGGTAGATTACTTTTGATCTACATATTCTCTTAAACGGAGCATTTTTTTTTTATGCCGTATAGTGTAGTGAAATTGATGAAAAGTTCTTTGTCGATGTTGATGCATTTGATAGGTTGTTTCTTATTATTGAAGAAATAATAAATGGATGCTCAGCCATGGATTTTGCCAGTCTGATCTCAATTTAAACTCTTTAGCATATCCGATGGACTCGAAGACTAGTGCTAGAGCTCTCCCAAAACAGCAGCAGAAGACAGCTGGGATTGAACCCCTTGAGACAAAAGGCGTCAGACATCCTTCAGTGCCGGTCTTGAAGGCAGGTAGACCCGAGCCCGATGCCTGTGAAGATAAATCGAAGACTGTGCAAAATTCGTTAAGGCAGAATACTGTGGAAATTCCTGACATCAACAAGTTAGAAATTTCAGCCCAAAAGGGGTCTGCTTCCTCATCCGTCCTTGACAAAGAAGTGGTTCGAGCTGTCGTTGAGAAGACAAGCTCGCAGGAAAAATCTATTGACCAGGACAAAAAGACACCGGGATATGGAAGTGTGAAGAATAGTTCTGTTTCTGCTAAAGTTAGTGATGGGGCCAGCAGTCTTGCAAAGACAAGTGGAAGTGCTAAGATCAGTGACCGAGCTGATTTTGTTGAGAGTGGCAAGAGCAGTATTTGCAGAGGAAGTACAAGTAGTGATGTCAGTGATGAGAGTACCTGTAGTAGCTTTAGTAGCAGCATAAACAAGCCTCACAAGGCAAATGATATGAGATGGGAAGCTATCCAAGTTATGCGAACAAGAGATGGGATGTTGGGTTTAGGTCAGTTTAGACTGCTGAAGAGGTTGGGCTGTGGAGATATCGGCAGTGTATATCTCTCTGAGTTGAGTGGAACTAAATGTTACTTTGCAATGAAGGTGATGGACAAAGGGTCCCTAGCAAGTCGCAAAAAGCTACTTCGTGCTCAGACAGAAAGAGAAATTCTGCAGTCACTTGACCACCCCTTTCTCCCAACTTTGTATACCCATTTTGAGACAGAGAAATTCTCATGCTTGGTAATGGAATTCTGCCCTGGTGGAGACCTCCATACACTTAGGCAGAAGCAACCAGGGAAGCATTTTCCCGAGCAGGCAGTGAAGTATGTCTGAATTAAAACTCAACTTTGGTTCATTCATGCTGGTTATTATTATATTTCTTTGTGATTTTCCCTCATTACTCCCCTATCTTGATTTAATTCAATTCCAATTTAATTCTGTCACATGAAAGTAAGTGATTCTAAAGTTTAAATTTTGTAAGTTTCATATATTGCTTAAAAAAATGTCTTTGAATTTATTGCGCCTGATGCGGTCACATCATTGTGATTCCTTGTCACACCACAATTGTAGGGTGTTGCGATTGCGACGGTCACCGCAACCGCAATATTGCAGCCGCATCAGGTGATGCAGTCCACAATTTGATACAATGAAATAGAATATCTAAAAATTGTTGCAATATACCCTGCATGTCCTATAATGGTATTTGGAAATTTTCTGTTGTATTCATGTACAGTCGGTGGAAATCTTTGTTTTAGAGATGTTTGAGAACATCTTATCTGGCTTTCAAATGTATGATAAGTTTTTCAATCCGTAAGAACGGGCGCAACTATCCATTTGGAAAATAATGTTGTCATGGATAATGTGTTACTATGCATGTGAAAGGTGAAAACTGAACCCAATTTCATATACAATGCTTTAGTATAGTCTACAAAGAAGGAAACTAGGTTGGCGTCTTTTCAGGATAATGTAATTACAATCACTGCATTCTTTTTATTAAAAATAAAATAAAACCCCTGAATGCTATATAGATAGTTGCTGTGGAGTGACTGTAGTCATCGTTAAATATGCACCCTTATAATCTCACTGCTCTAATTGCTGCATTTTATTAAAATAACTGGATTCTAATGCTTGGATTACTTCATGCAGATCTTGTTTACAATTATGCAGACATCTAAAATTAATTAGTAATTACTTAATCATATGTAATGAACATTGACTTTTGAGCCTGGGATCCTCCCATGTCATTCATGCATGAAGAGTTCAGGTGGAGCTTATGACATGAGAGCTTCTCTTATCCGGTTTGCATTTGTGCATGTCTAACTATTCATCTGTTAATCATGTCTCTGGTTGCTTATTTGTGGAAAGATAGGTCAAGTGGAAACCTTGATTGTCATTACTATTGAAAAAACTCTAGAGCAGCTGTTGTTTCTTTTAATGATATAATTCCCTCAGTGCAGACGACTTTTGGTCATGCACAAATTCCTCAAACTCTTCTATTTCTGATAAAGTCTGTCAGCTGGAGTTAGATGTCTGATACTCCTTAAGCCAGTCATGATTTCTTTTCGTGTTTTTTCATTTCTTTGGATTTTCCCTAATTTTACCATGATGTTAATTCGATTTGATAGTAACAACCGCTAATTTAGTTGTAATTTGCAGATTTTATGTGGCAGAGGTCCTACTGGCTATGGAGTACCTCCACATGCTTGGAATTGTCTACCGTGACCTGAAGCCAGAAAATGTCCTTGTTAGAGATGATGGACATATTATGCTCTCTGACTTTGACCTTTCTCTCCGTTGTACTGTTAGCCCAACCCTGGTAAAAAGCACAGCTATGGATTCTGAGCCTTTAAGAAATAATACAACATATTGTGCCCAGCCTTCATGTATTGAGCCATCTTCCTGTATCCAGCCATCATGTGTTGCTCCTACCACATGCTTTTCACCACGTCTCTTCTCTAGCAAATCAAAGAAGAGCCGCAAGCCCAAAAATGAAATCGGCAACCAAGTGAGTCCATTACCTGAGCTTGTTGCTGAGCCTACCGATGCTCGGTCAATGTCATTTGTTGGAACTCATGAATACTTGGCACCCGAGATCATTAAAGGTGAAGGTCATGGGAGTGCAGTTGATTGGTGGACGTTTGGAATTTTTCTATATGAGCTGTTGTTTGGTAAGACTCCTTTTAAAGGATCTGGGAACCGAGCAACGTTGTTCAATGTTGTAGGTCAGCCGCTGCGATTTCCAGAAGCACCTGTTGTCAGTTTTGCAGCAAGGGATCTTATAAGGGGGTTGCTTGTGAAGGAACCTCAACACAGATTGGCATATAAAAGAGGTGCTACTGAAATTAAGCAACATCCCTTTTTTGAAGGTGTGAATTGGGCATTGATCCGTTGTGCTACGCCACCTGAGATCCCAAAGCATGTAGAGTTTGAGAAGGTCCCTCCTCCAACATCATCAGCTGTTGAAAAATCTGCTAATCATATGTCAATAGCTAATAATCAGAAAGGTTCTGATAATTATCTGGAGTTTGATTTCTTCTAGTGATAGATAATATTCATTGCAATGCAAATGGTTTCTATTAGTGGGGAGGAACTGTTTTTTCAATGTTTGAGGAATTATATGTTTGTTTTTGTTGGCTTTCAAATTTGTTGTATTGCATAGTTTTTAATGCATGGCTTCTCTGTCATCTATCTCAAAGGCTTAAAATAACATTTTTCCAATGCATTAGGAATTTGAATTGGCTAATGGTGGTGGTGATTCTCTTAAGGACTGGGTGATAACTGATAAATATGAAATTTTGGAAACTGAAGCACATGTGCATCCAACATAGTACAGTGCCTGTAGACTTAAGAATCAGCAAATTTTAATATTTTTATTTTCTTTGATGACACTGTCATGATTAAAAAACACAATTACCTATGCAGTCTTTCTCTGGTAACATGCATGATGACACTGCCATGCTCTTAAACAAAAGAGTACACCAAGTCCAAAATCAACTAAAAATGCAACAATGGTTAGTTTTGTCTTTTTCATAATGACAAAAATGGTTAATGATATTCCTTTTTCCATGAGCATTGCCCTTAAAAGTTGGGTTACTTATGGTTTGCATGAGCTGCATCAAAGTGGTGGACCTGGTCTCTACAATGTGATAAGTAATAGTCATTTCACACTTGGAAGGTTATACTTAGTTGAGCATTTTGTGTCCTCTCTTCACACAAAAAAAAAAGAAATTTTCCAACTAGAGACCAGTGTAATGCAACAAGTCATTGCAACCTCAATTAACACATTTTTTTACAGTAAACGTCTCAACCCAAATAAGACATTCCCCAATGAGAGTAGATTTTAGGATAAGTGGACATTCAGTTTAAGAATAATGTCATTGCAAACATTATTTCACTTTGATGGTCTTGTTTGTCTGTATGTTTAATTTCATTTATAACTTAAATTGTAATATCTAAGGACTATCGTTTCTATTACTTTTCTTAAGAATCAATAATGATTAAAAATAAATGGTGAATCATGGACTAACAATGTATAGAATTCTTATACTGTCGGTGTATATATTTTAATGCCTTGTATGGTGAAATTTATCATATTGACCTGTATATGCCAAGTTTTAAGAACTGATTTATCATTGATTTAAAATCCCAAATTTTGCATACAACACTATAAAATATACATTATTTGATAATACACTTATCAAAGGCATGTGCATATATGGTTATGACTAAGACAATTAGCATATAGGCATAAATCAAGGCTTCTTTTTATGCATATCCAATCTTTACTCTATCTTCACAAATAATGTTGGTATAATTTTCACGAACCATCATTACAGAAAGGAAAATATTTCTTAACTCACAAACTGAAATGTGAATAAATTGGGTTACAACTGAACTACCCTGATATTAAAACCAATCTCACACCAACAAATGAAATTACTCTAGAAGTGGCACTAAATTGGTTTTCCTTGTAGAACTTTGATGTTATTTTTTCACAGTGAATCTATACAATTACAGGTTTATACCAACAAAAAACTTTCTGGCAGTGATAATTTGCAGTCATAGATAAACACACAAGTTAGTGTTATGCCTTTTGGGAATTCAAATATGATATGATAGATAAACACACAAGGTACGATGTTTGTCGCTTTTTATATTATTATTACAAGACTTCCTTTATGACGAAACCGGTATGTGGTACGTTGAATTCAACACGCGGTAGATTTGCCATATAACTTTTGTATACATGTTACTTACAAGGACCTTTATCTATGCTATAAAAGCAGAAGGTGACAATGGTTTATGGATAATCAAATACATATGATTCGTTTAGCATTGCATGCATGTAAATAATGAAACCTAATAAACTGCTATATCTAAATGATTTCTCTGAAATGTGGTAAAACTATAAGCTTTTCTGTTGAGGGCCCAAGAGAAAATCAACTCAAGAAACATGGATGTTGAAAATGAGCATCAGCTCAATATTTTCTGATAGATGAAAACACTGACAAGTTTTTGAATGCATAAATGATCATGTAGTGCAAGTTGCATTCCAAAATGCATATAGCCAATACAATATGGTTTTGTTTGAGACTCAGATTTAATTTTCATATGTGCAAAGAGATCGGTCTTGGAGAATTCTCCGAGTGATCGAAACTGGATTCCATATTTTGTTCTTCATGATGCCATCTCTTTAGTTCACCTTCAACTGCAAGTTTTGCAGAATCTGCCATTTCTGCATTCCTTAGAGCCATATCTGTTGCAGCTTTTATTTCTTCAATTGCTTTCAAGTTAGCTTCCACCTTTTTGTCTACTTCATTTTTCCTTGTGTTGATTGCTTCCACCTGAATTATTGCAGCTGCTTCTGCCCTTTCTATCATATCTTCAGATTCCTTTATCTTTTCACTCAGAGCTGCAAATTCTTGAACTGTCAAAATGATCTTACCATTGGTCTCAGCATTTGTGACTCTCCCTTGCATGTCATTCAAAATCTTCATCTCCTCAATTGCTCTTTTTTCTTCAGCCTTTGCTTCTTCAGCTTGCTTCAGGACAAGCTCTAGTTTTTTCTCCAACTCTTCACCCACCGCGCGCGATTTTCCAGCTTCTTGCTTCAGCTCTTCAGCTTTTGTTCTCATCTCTTCTGCTTCTCCTCTTGAATTTTGTGTCTCCAATGATAGCTGCTGCATTTTCATATTTGTCTCCTCACGGAAACTTTCAGCTTCCTCTACAAAACCACCCTCAGTCTCGGGTCCTGCTCCTTCTTTGGTACTTTGTAGTTCATCTGTTAGGGTAGCAGCAAGAGCTTCTGCTGCTTTCTCTTTCTCCTTTGCTTCCTTTTGCTCAATCTGCACTTGTTCTAATTCTGTTCTAAGGGAATCCACTAGGTTTCTCAGTGAACTTTCTTCTGAAGCAACTTCCTGCAGTATCTTTGTGGCTTCTTTGATCTCCAAAGTTATTACTCTCACAGAATTCATCTCAGAAGCATGAGCCTGTTTCATCTGCTCTTGAAGATCCTGAATTTCTGCACTTGTTTCAGCAAGTTTGGCCTCTAGACTTTGAGTTAGTTCAGGGTCATATTCATTCTTTAAAGCCGCCAATTTCAACTGCGCTTCTTCCTTCGCACTTCGGTAATAACTTATTTGTGCTTCTCTATCTCTCATGACCTTTGCCTGTTCTTCTTGTGCTTGTTCAGATGCAAGCTTCATTTGCTCAATTGATGCTTTCATGGTTGCAATTTCCTTTGAGATTTCATTGATCTTTTCTAAATTCATTTTCGCTGAACGCTGAGCTTCTCCTGCTGCTTGGAATGCAGCTAATTTTGCCTCCAAAGCTGCATCAAAATCCTGCCTTATCTTGTTTAGTTCTTGCTTCGAAGCATCGAGTTCGGTAACGGTTGTTGTGTACTCCTTTCTTGCATGCTCTAGTTCTTCTTTCCAAGATTGATATCCTATGGCTCTTTGGGATAGTGCCATTTCAAGTTCTTTTCCTTGGCTCTTCACTACTTCAGCTGCTTCCATTGCTGATTGCTTAGATTCTCTCACACTGGTGAGCTTCTTTGTCAATTCATTAAGGGTCACATTGGCCTTATCAAGCTCAGAATGTGCTTTAGCTTTCGTAGTCTCAGATTTTTCCAGCTGCTTCTTTATCTTGTTTAATTCTCTTTGAGCCAAGAGAAGCTGTGTCTCCTTTTCTAGTACATTCTGCAATTTACAAAAATTAGTAATTGTAGAACACAGCTACAACAAAAAATGACATTATTGTTGAATCCCAAAAAAAAATGCAAATAAAAGGCCAACCAAAGTTACTAGCATTGTGGTGTGTATACAAGCATGTGGTTCATTTCGGAACGTGGTTCATCACCCTTTATATTACTATTATCATTACAAATTTTTCCTTAAGGTGAATGTGGTACACAACATGTGCAACAACAAATCTGGTATGTAGTATGCAAAGTTAAGTGAACCTAGTATCCATGGGTCCAGTTATAATTAGGTGCTGAAAAAGTGTGCAAATATGAGGTGATGCATGTGTATATGCATGTGTTTTAGTACCATTGGTGAATTTCATGAAGTTGTGTCTGCCATGCCATAACAAAGAAAACTCATGTATTTGGCAATCATATGGGTTATGCCAAGTATAAAAAATGGGAATTTTCTTAAACTATGTTCTGAAACCTGGTCCTAGGAATTTTTTGAAGAAAAGTTACATTTGATGCTTACCTCTGATGATTTTCTCTTGATAGAATTAGAACGTTTTTCCTTGGAGACAGCTACCTCACCAAATAAACTAACAGCAGCTTTGACAGATTGGAATGGTGCTCTTGTGTCAATCTCTCCAATCTCCCTTGGAGAGATTATATCCTTTGGTTGATCCCTGATTCTGAAGCTCATTATATTCTTCTTTCTTACTTGCAAACCTTAATCTGCATGATAAATAGCAATAAGCATTCTTAAGACAACTCTTTTTATATGAAACTACACATAAAAAATGCATAACAATAAGTCCAAAATGTGATTTTTGCACCACATTTAACATGTGCTGCATTAGACATGCAAAGTTTATTAGCTTATAAGGACAAGAATGATGTTTTTACCTTAATGTTTGATGATGTTACAAGAAAGGCCCTGAAATGCAATATCCTTATGTAAATGAAACAAATATAAAGCTTGAAGAGTTCTTGTTTTACTTGATCAGATATAACCCTAATAAATGAATTTGCAAAGCAAAGGTGTTTGAACTCAAAAAGAATCAAGATGAAAACTTATGTTCCTTTTAAGTCCAACTCTTATTTACCTTTCTGTGACTACCATTGAAAACTCCTAAAATATAGCTTCCTAAATTTGGTTGGATGTAGAATTAGCTATATGCTATTTTGAGCTTGAGGATCTGAGAGGTTTGTGGTGGTGCTAATAGTAAATGCCATTCATATATGGTTGTCAAATACAACATAAATGGCCTTTCTTCTCTACCATATTTACCAGGTAAGGTTTGTCAATTGTCTTGTTATTATTATAGGATTTGATATGATAAATTCAATACACAAAGTTAATAATAAAAAATAGATAACTATGCTATAGACATTTCACCAAAAAATGTAATTGACCAAAGGGTCAACAATATGGTACATATCAACCTCATTTGCCCCCATATCCTATATGGTAGGATCATACATCATGATGAAAGGTGACAGCTTATCCCTATTTTTAGGATTCTAAATTTGGGTTTTGTTCTAATTTTGAGTGAACCTTTTAGATATATAATTGGTTTAATCTAATTGTAACAATGACTCATTTAATGTTATAACCACCAGTGTGGTTGAAGAGGTTTTTGTCATACAAACTATTTTTCTAGACAGAAACCTTTCTGGACATCAACTTCTTTCTTAAATAATTTACCTTATGATTATTGAAAGGAAAAAAGTATTGGAACCTTGAGTAACAATTTAGAAATATAAAATTCCAAACATCAAACTTTTATATATTGTTTTGCTTGAACTGCATCAAAATCAATACAGTAACCAAAGAATGCTCATTGCTAAAATGAAAGGCTAATTTTGTACTAGTTGATGTCATGCAAGGTAAACAAATGCAACACAACATAAAGACCAAAGAAGCTATAAACAACAACAACTTCATTTGTAATATGAAGGTCTACTTAGGAATCAATGAAAAGTAACACTCAAACTACACATAACATTGTGACAACTATGATCTTGTTGCAATTTGTGCACTACTTTGAGGGAGCAACAGGTGTGATGAGCTTGACTATCAATTCTACCTCCCCGGACTCGACTCCGCGGAGCCTTAACCAAACATTCTGCACAACTTCATCATTAACACAATTGATGCTGCTTTCGCGGACAAGACAATTGTCACTTTCAGGAATGACCTTCCTTAATGTAGTCTCGCCAGAGGAGACTCTTAAAATATCCCTTAATCTAGCTGCTGAAACTAATGGTTGAAGGTTTAGGAAAGCATTTCCCATCTTATCATCAGCCTTCAAAAGATCTTTATCAAATACTTCCTACACAACAAGCAATTCAAACTTAATAAATAGTATCTTGAATCAGTAAAAAGCTGAAGAAAGAGTATAGCATTTAAGCTCCTTCAGTTGCAGTAAAGAATATAGCACATAACATACAACTTAATAATAACTATCTCAGGGATTTGTGATTTAGGCATGAAGAAAACAAAATAAATAGAAAGATACACAACAAATTGGTAGAGCTTGGTTTAACTGAATACTGGAAAATAGCAAATGTGAAAATAACCACAAAAATTATATTACTATCATTGACAAGCACAAGGTTCACCCAAAAATTACAAAATGACAGAGAAGTTGAGATTGGAAACACATCCTGGTAAAGCTGCAAAACCAAGGTCCCTGCTTGAATCAATTATTCATGTGGGGGATAGTTATGAGACAAAGAATGTGACCTGACTCACAAAGTTGTCAGCTACCCACAGATAGAACATGTGAGTTACTTGTACCCTTATGGATTATTATTTTGCTTTTCTTTATAGGCCATCTTAAGAGGGTTTTTTTCTTTCTTTCCATTCAATCAATTTCCAAACAGAAAGTAGAAGAAATTATTGAGATGTCTGAAATCTCAGGTCTCAATTAGTTCAATATATTCAAGAACAAGTACAAATATAAACCATTGGAACTGCATGCAAAGTTTAAAATTTACAAATGCCAACATTAGGAAACTCACCAAATTCAGAACTAATAAGGGTTCTGTTGGTGTGAAATTCAGCTCCTCATTCCAAACAGGATTCAAACAGCTATTAATGACTTTGGTCTTTGCTGTCTGGTACAAGTTTAATGAATTATTTCAACACTTTATAGCTAAAAATATGATATATATATATATATATATATATATATATATATATAATGTTGATGTTAAGACTAAGGAGAAAAAAGCAACAAAATGAAATTGAAATATGAAAATCCTAGTTACCTGATTTCCTACTTTGAGCACAACATAAGGATCACTGCTCTTGAAATCCCTGATCACCAACCTCTTCCCTTGCACAACTGTGACTTTAAGCAGTCCCAATTGTTCACTCATTTTTCTCCTAATCAAATGTTAACTTTTTCAATCAACTTTGCTAACCACAAATCTAAAACAGCAAAATATGCAAATAAAAATGCCACAAAAACAAAGCAATCAAGAGAGTAAGATAGCAACACTAAGAAAACAGGAGAATGGAATAAACCATGAATATTCTGCTGGACAAAATATGAGCAATGAAATTATATTAGAAACCTCAACCTTCACCCTGGAAAACAAAATTTGAGCTTATTATTCAAGTAACTACTAAAACTTGCAAAGTTATAGCAAAAACAACCAAGCTCAAGGTTAAGTCGACCACATAAATCGAACGACATCATAATGCTCTATCATATCATAATAGATCATATAGTCAGTAGTATCAACTCTGGGGAGTAAGGACAACAAAGACCATGAAATTATTCAATAGAAAATGTTCAACTTACCACATTTTTATTATATTATAAAGCAAGTACAAAAAAGCACCATGAAAAAATGATTCTTTTATTCAACTAAGCAAGAAGTAAGAGAAAATGGTGAATGGGGAGTAAATTCCTCACTGGATCCAAATTAAATAAACATAAAAAAACTATGCTTTATATTTTATATTAAAGTGAAACAAATAAAAATCACAAACCAAACAAACAAACAAAACAAAGCTGATCTAAGCAATAGAAATGTGTATATGTGTGTAGGTAACTAAAGTGAATTACTTAGTGGTTATGTTTGTTGGTTGGAATGAACAAAGAGGAATGAACATAAGATTTAATGGCAGTGAAACAACCTTGTCCACCAGCAACTACTACATGTGAAGAGGAATATCTCAAGTTTCACTGTTTTATAAAGACAAAGACATCATGCAATAGACACGTGTCAGTGAATGGAATCATTGTTCATTATACATGATGACATTGACCGTTCTTGGTCCTTGTCTTTCTTTTACCACTAATCCACTATAAATATTTCATTTCATCATAAAAGTGTATGTGCTTTTTCTCACTCACTTATAAGTATTAACTATAGGTACTTTTGTAATTATATATATTTTTAGTCTGAAAATTTAATCTCTATGAAAATAAAGATTCTAATTAATATTTAAAAATTGTGAGTCAAAATAGTTATTCATAGTTATTATTTTCACATGGCCTATTATTTTTGTGTCTAAGGTTTTATTTAGACTCAAAATTAAAACTTGGAAGTTGGGTTGAAAAGTTTCCACATTACATATCTTTGTGTTTTATTATGTTTTGTTTCCATTTCTTTGTCGCTTAACATAAAAATAATTGAAGGTTGAATAGCGTGAAATGAATTTGTATAGATGTATTGTATGTCTTAGAAACAATTCACTCAAACACGTTATACTTTAGGTCCATGAGAATATAAACCATATTTTTTTTATAAGATGGTATTAGTCTATAATCGAGTTCTAACTATCTTCTTAAATTAAACTATGGCTTCACTTATTATATTCAATGTAGTTGTAAGTGGTTGATTAATTCTTTTAGTCTCTAGCCAATACCTTATTAGACTTAATTGTCATTTATTAAACGATTGAAGTGTGTACACAGATTCTTTCAAATATATATATTCCAACAAGTAGTAAGTTCATTTAAAAGGAATATAATCAAAATAGCATATCATGGCAATGGCAAAATTCTAAACACTTGAAGACACAAGGGAATGAGTTGAGAAGGGTAATGTACACATCTTTCTAATATAATAATCTTATGTGGACACTAGCCACTCGCTTTATTGCTTTTGAGTTTTGATATCATTGGTTTAACAAAAGTTACGAAATAGATTTACCAACAAAAAAAGTGGTCAAAGGGGTATGCAAAAACAATGTGCAAGTAATAATATTGTTTACAAGTATTCAGATTTTTCTATTGTGGATCCTGGAAATATTTTAACATGCTCCAGAATCTGTATGTAGATCTTAACACACTCATTAGAAAAACATGTTATCTTTTTTATTGTTTTTTTTTCATTTTCAGAAACAAAATATGTGAAATCTGTAAATAAATCGATCAAATCTTTCTATTAATGAAGCCTCACATACTAGGTTTATAATATGATAAATGATAAATCCTTTTATAAAATAAGCATATAAATCTCCTTACACATGATACTTATGGATGATTAGTTTACAAGGACATTGTAGGAAGCTTTGTAGGCTTATTTTTTTAGAAAAATATGTCATTACTATTATAGTATTAAGCAATATGTTATACCAATACCTAATGGAGTTAGGCCAACCTTCCCCACAAGTGGATTGTGGATCTCATTTCAGTACATAAAATGATGTACAATACAACATGATGGAATTGATGGTAAGGTCATCTTTGTCACACGCCAACACTACTGGGGTATGAACAAGGTATAGGTATAGATACAGATACAAATATAATCATCCCCACATATAGCTGTACATATTTCACCAGTCAATAAAAAAGTATTTATGTTGGAAGGATGAACCACATCCTCATGAATCATATGCTAAATCTGTTACTACACTAATTAAAGGTCATTTAGCATAACAACTCTAAATCACTTTTTCCTAAAAGCAGATTATTTTGCATTCTACAGGTTACAAGACATGCAAAGCACATTTGTAAGTTTATCAATTAATGGCACTGATACCTATACTTGCACTGAAAGATACTAAAATGTTGCCACAACACAACTAATGTTGAAATCTTCAGAATTTTGTGTTACATCAGCCACACTGCTCACTTTTTTTTCCCTGAGTTAAGATTCCATTTGCTCTGCATCAACCATTCTCAGTGATTAGCTTATAGTTATATATGTTCAATATATATTTTTCAAACAAAGAAAAAAATAAATAAAAGTAGGCACTACAATTCTTCAAATGTCAAGTTATTTACCAGCGGCTCATCGTCAGAAACCTCAGCAATTCTGGCACTATCAGGACTTGTTAACTCTTTAAGATATTTTTTCACTTTTCTAGGACTACTTTCATCATCACTGTTATTTTGATTCCCTTCAGAACCTTGTTCTTCCCCATAAACATTTTCTCTCAAAGATCCACCTGATTCATCCACATCTCTCTCTCTTGAACTATAGTTTTCATTGTCAGTTTGAACTCCTTGTGGGACACTCTCGCTTTCTTCAGAATGTCTCTCACCATAATCATGCTTCTCTTCATCTGTTTCTTGCCTATACCTCAAGCTCTTGTTTTTCTTAGCCCTCTTTCCACGTGAAACTGATTTTACTTTCTTGTTAGATTTCTTCTCATTGGTTATGATTTCATCAGACTCTGCACCCTGTTCCCCTTCAGAACCATCTACAATAGAAAGCCAATTAAAAACTACAGTTTCACATAATAATGAAGCAGACAAAATTGAAGCAAAAGTAATGAGGAACAACAAAAATATCATTAGGAATCAACTATAGCTGACGACACTCTAAGAATAATATTCATACACTGTTCAGCAAATGAAAGAACTGAATAAAAGTGATTTGCGGAAAAACTCGGAAAAATCACCATCTTTTCCCAAGCTTAAATGATTTAGCAGATGAAAGAACTGAATACAAGTTGAGAAATTTGCAGTTGAGGATGGATTTATTCATTGATCTGAACTATTAATATGTTACTGTAAAAAGAAGCATATAGCCAGGTTCACACAGTTCCTGAAACATTAAATCTATTATACAAATTTGCTTCATACACACAACCAATTGTATTTTAAGATGTTTACCTGAGTTCATCTCAGCATCAGATATTATGGTCTCTTTCTCTTCACGGTCTGATATGCCAGAACTCTCTTCGGCATCCTCTTGATGGAAAATACATTTTGATGCACCTTTTTGTCTATTCTTAATATACTTATTAGGAGATTGTTTACAATTAACTCTACACCACAAAATGATACAAGTTATTAGTTCTGAACATGGAACAAATTTATGAACGCACCATAAGGACCTCATATTTTTCCATTTTTCTTGTACCCAACGTTTCCAAAAATATTGTAATTTTTTTTTAAATTTACATGTATAATAAAACATATTGTTAATGTTCCATCTCAAAACCAATTGGTAATGAGAGAAGTAACTCAACATGTATTTAAACCATTCTCGAGACAATAAGGTAGACAATGTGGAACTTACTTCCCAACACATATATATCCAAATACAAATAAAAAAAAACTAAATTGTAAAGAGAATACTTACGCTTCACAGGAAGAGAGTGTTTTTGTCGGTTTTATCTTCTGTTCAAGATAATGTAAAAAACAATAAGAATCAAACTTTGATACTTGATATCTTTTAGTAGAGATTGAAAAAGTAGAACTGCTTCCGAAAAAGAAAGAACACTAATGAAGAATCAAAGACCTTAATAGGTTTGTGGCTGCGGTCAATAAGCTCCCAGCGCTCCTTTTCCAAACGGAGTGTCTCAACTTCTCCATCATAATAAAATATCTTCCATGAGACATGCCACAGTAAAATTGTGTTAGAAGGGAAATAGTTATCTAGCATAATAACTTTGCATCAATTCAGAGTGTGAGCTTACCACATGCTTCCTTTTTACAGGATCATAAGACTTAACAGTGCCTTCATAAAATCTGCAGAGCATCAATATAGCAACATGAGAACTTCAAAGAAGGCATACAGAAAGTACACTACAGTGTAGAGAGTCAGATGCTAATGATTATCCAGTAGTTGACAGATATTAACATCAGTTAATCCATGCGATGCTTCTAGAATTTTTCTCTTTAGATTTATCCTAAGCACTTACTGCTTATCCAAAGGCCACCAAACTTTAACTCTGCAGCCAACTAGATCTTCAGCATCATTTTCACCTTCCTTTGCTGTGCACTATAGATAGTTTATAAAAGGAAACTCAAATCAAACTATTATCCAAGGGACTTTCTGGAACACAAACATTGCAACATATTGAATTCTTTTTTGGGTGTTTGAGAGGAGGTGAAATATCCACTACAACACTGATTATAAAAGGTGTAGACAAATTTACCTTAACCAATCCCCCAATACTTTTTCTTTTTGCCTTTTTAGTAGACCCTGTGGATGACTTGAAATTGCCACTTTGAGTATTATCAGTTGGCTTTAAATTATCAAGATTCTGCAACTGAGGCAGTAAATAAGCACAAGTCTACAGCTTGATTAATTCTACTCTAAGATCCTATGATAGTAATCTACTGGAGAGTAAGATTCACCTGCCGATCATGCTCATCAGATTTGTCAACCTCGTCATTACGATCGATTTCAGAGACCTTAACTTTAGGTTTTAATGAGTGGGCATTTCCTCTGACTATTTTTCTCGGCATAGCTTTGGTATCTGTATCTGGGTTAATTTCTGCATCCACCAGTGATTTCGCTCCAGAGGATTCTTCCCCAGAAAATCTTCGAGAACCCTTCGAAGTACTAGATCCAAATTTTCCACGAGTAAGGTCAGACCGCTTACGTTTAGGCACTGGAGAGGGTGTTTCTTCACCACTTCTTTTTTTATTTGTTGCACACACTGGATCCTTTTGCAGCTTCTTACTCAATGAATGCTCGTGACCATTACTTGATTCAAAATTAGTTGACATCCCCAAGTTATCCAAATTAATTTCCCTGACCATATTTAAGATGTCAATATCATTTTCAGTTTTTTTTGCTTCAGCTGATACAGACTTGTTCTTTTTCACTTTTTTGCCCTTGGTTCCCTGAGATTTTATGTTCTTTATAATTTTTCCTAAGGGCATTTCATTTCCGTCCTTTTCACTGTCCTTTAAAGCATCATCCTCAGCTAAATGAGATGGAACCTGAAATATGGAAGAAACATTATCACATGGAACAAGATTTATGATGCACCAAAAGTGGCTATTTGACTCTGTCCATTGCATCAGACATACCATTTCTAATTTAAGTGATTCAAGGTGAGCCAAGACACTTTCATCAGCCAACCAGGTTTTCACCTCTCTTACCTGCCAGGTGAAATAAATAGAATTAATAAGTATTTCCTAATTAGATGTGATACAGGATCTTACAAATCTTAAAAATATGTTTCAATAAAGATGAATAAAAATCCATCTCAACTCTGTTCAGATTAAATCCTATGCAAAACCAACCCAATCACGTATAGTCAAACAATAAGAAGCAATCACAATTTAATTGTAGGGAAACGTCTTCCTGTAACTAAATTACGCAAATGGCTATATTAGAGCTATAGCATCAAAACAAATTAATCGATGAAAAGGATTGGCAAACATATGTTCAGCCAAAGTAACAACAAATTCTATAACTTAAAACAGAGACATCCAAAGTGTTCAGATAAAATTAAAATCTAATAAAGGTAATATGATGCAAGCAATAGCAACGCTAAAAATTGATAATGAAAGGTATCTTAAGAATTAGGAACTATTTCGAAGGCATATTTCCCTGTTGTGAAGGAAGCTTGGCATACTAGAAGGAGACTATAGGGTATGACAAGAAAGGAGAATACCACAGTGTCATTGTCCTTCTCACATGCTTTGTATAGTATAGCAGGTAGAGACACTGAAGAAGACAATCCTTGCAAATCAATGTCCTTCTGTACTAGTAGCTTGGTGATTGCTAACCCAAGGTCACATATGGCATGAGAATTCTGGTCATTCATTGATCACAAATGTAAGATTACAGTCTCTTATCATTTTGACATTTTCAAAATTTATCTGTCACAAATAAATAAATAAAATTGTCCTCAACCTTCGACTTTGATGCATCGACTATATCTTCAGAGTGCTTGATACTTCGAAAGATAATGGTGATGGTAGATAGGACTTCTTTTACTTCGTTAGTGTCTACTTCTGAGTTGGCATCTTCATCTTTATAAAGTAGCAGTGATAGAATCAAGTGCAACTGCCTAAAAACTCAGGACAAAATAAAAATTCCACAAGAATGAGAGTTGTCAACATATTCCTTATTTTGGAGCTTACTAGCAGAAGTGAATCAATAGTTATCAGCACAAGATGCACTCCACATTCATATTAAAAAACATCACCTAATCGTAATATGTGTGGAGTACAATAAATCAGTAAAACATATACATTTAAGTGTTACTGCAAACAAAAAACTATAAGCACATAAAGACCCTAATTGGTTTTGGGCAGGAAAATCACCTAGGCTTTAACAAGAAACCCTTAGAAACAAAAGTCTGTACTACACATACACAGATATGTGGATTTCAAAGTTACTCCAAAGTAAGACTCTATATAAGCTTTCCATAAACAGTGCAGCTCAGCATACATAAAAGCAATCTAAAAAAAGCATGTGGCACACAATATGTCATCCGCCATGCAGACAACCATTGATAAGAATTATGCATGTTATTATAAGCTATAAAATCAGGATACAGATGGTTAGAAAATACCAAACTGAAGCCCCCTCCCTCTTTGTTTACTGTTATGTCTCTTTTCAACCCGTTTTAGAAGAATATGTAAATAAGCAACAAGCATACAGCTGTCCTGTATGGGTAAACATATAGTACCTGTATATATAATTGTATGCATTAACATCCTTGCATTCATCAATATTGGGACATGATATGTTAGCAAGTGCATGAACTAGGTATGGAAGGATGTGTTCAGGGTAAGCGGTCAAGGAATTTGCATATGATTGCACAGAAAGGTGTCGTTCCTTTACTTGTTGATGCATTTGAATAATTTCAGTTAGGTTCTGCTTATCCTGCATTAACAACACAAATCATCATAAAGAAACACAATTGATGTCAAAGGTAGAAAATTGTGCAATTCCAAAAAGGTTTAAACAGATAATTTATAAGTTACCTCAGCAAATTCCTCGGGCTTGGATTCAAATATGTTGAATACAAAAGCACAAGCATACTTGGCATCCAAAATGCCTTCTTTTATATATTGATGAACTTTGTTCAAGAAAACCTTCTTAGCTTGAGGAAAGCTAATCTAAAGGCCCAAAAGAAGACAATGACAAGCAGTTATTTTTACATTGAAATGAAAACTTTGACAAATTAATAACTGCCAATACATTTGAAAAGAGTAGTCTTCATAATAACGTGGTAAAAAAAATCAAGTGCTCAAGAAGAAATTAAGTAAACAAAAGGAGGAGCCTGCCTCTGGTGTCCGTAAAGTTAAGTGGAAAATATCAGCAGGTATCTTATGATCCCAGAGCCTTGACAAACGAAGAACTGCCTTCGCAGAAGCAAGCCTCAAATGGGCCTTATCAACCAAACTACAAGAGGGCATAAATGAGTACATATGATTTGAACTCACAAATCCAATTTGACATGAAAAGGAGAAAAAGTGATAATTTCCGGATAAATTAATTAAAAACTGTAGTTCTGTAAAGCCGGCATACCTTGACTGTAGGTCCCTAGATATTTCACCATAAGATAGCATGTTTCGAAGGATATCCAGAAGACCATCAATACTAGGACGAACATGAGCATCTTTGATTGGCATGTAGCTCTTCACCAAGGTTTTAATGGCATATATCTGCAGCAAAGAAAGAAAGAAAGAGATGGAACACAAAAATAGAGAATAAATAGCATTTTATGATGTATCAAATTATAGATTAAAGGTGCTATCTATCTAAACAAATAGAATAGACTATTCTTTCTACCTACCTTTAACATACAAATATCACTTTTATCATCCCAAGATGCTCTTGTTTGATCTTCTTTCTGGAGCAATGAAACAAGCATGTAAATAAATAAAAATTATTTACTTGTTTATCTCATAAACGAGCAAGTCCTTAAAGGAACTTGAGAGGCTTACACTATCACTTTTAAGAATCTTATTTATTATAAAGTCTTCAATCTCACTTTCTCTAGTTTCAAAAACAGGCATTGCAGTCTGTGCAATACACCCTAGAGACTGCAATACTGCAGGCAGGTGGGTTTTCTCCTCCAGCATATCTACAAGCCTCTGCATATAAAGTGAGAACATCAGCATAAAAATATTTGAGAAAACTATACTATGAGTTAATAGTATAAAACCTTGTATAGAACAGAGAGAGACTTGAGGCCATCATCCTTTGTTATTGCAGCCAGTGCATGCACAGCATACTTGGCCTGTGTCCGGCTGCCTTCTAAACATAACCTCTCCAACATAAGGTCAACAGGACTGCATAAACTAGGGGATAATAAGAATACTATACAAGGAAATGGATGTTCAAGAGTTAACAAATTAACAGTGGCACCTTGATGTAACTGAAAGTTGTTCACGGATAGTAGCACCAGCCTTTGCTAAAACATTCAAAACACCCTCTTTAATCATATCATTATTATCCATTAGGAAATTCACCAACTCCTCCTCACTGCCAATAAGAAGAAATGGACAGAAACGAGCAATTATCTGCATTTATGAGAAGCGAAGTTAACCAGACAGTTAGAAAAGGTGGTCCAATATCTGTAATTTTCATGTCCTGAAGGACCGAAACGAATGAAAATATACAACAACCAATGCTTAGTCTACATGGATCAAATGACGCCAATGATGTTCTATCATAAATTATGTTCATTAACAAAGCATGCAACAACTTGATAAAATTGCAAAAGCATATGAAACCATTAAGAAGACTCCATGACATGGTATCAATGCCTCTGACCATATTAGAGCCAGAGTTGAAGAGAATAGTAGAGATAGAGATGAAAAGATTAGTCAACTTTCAAGAGGGTGTATTAGAATAAAGGGCTAAAATGTAAATGATTGTAATTCTGTTACAATGTATTTGTGTTAGTGTATGTTAGTGTAGGTGATTAGTTAGTTAAACTAATAGCTTCCTTAGAAGTTATCTCACCTTCTATAAATAGAGGTGTTCCTATTGTAATTGTAATTAACTAATTCATTCAATAAAAATATCAAAAAGAGCAGTTACTCTCTTCCTCTTTCTCTCTGTTCTTCATCTTCCTCTCTCTTCTCTCTGGTTTGGTTCGCTTACAGACCAAAGCATAGTCCTCACCACCCACATACTCTAAATTAAATTCAATTTTAACCCAGAGCACTGGTGGAACTGTGCTTGCTACACATATTGAACTTAAAAAAGGTTTTCACATGACATGAGAACATGAGTTAGAAATACCAATAAAATCATCCGTTGGCTTTCTCCTAATAACTTATTTTTTTAGGATTAATTATTATTCTACAGTCATTCACCTGAAGCCTGAAGAAGGCGAAGATACAAGTTAATCAAAAGGAAGTGAAGACAATAGAATGCTTTGCAATTAGGAATGCTCCTGCTTTTCTTTGGAAAGAACTTAAAAGTGGATATTGTCCATTTTAGACAATACATAATACAAATGTTATGGAACCAAGCAGGATAATGCAATACATATTGAAATGTCATGTTCCTACCACCAATATATTCATGCAAGATTGGAGGCGCTGATAATCCTCTGCAGATTTATGTACAACAATCTCTGAAAGAACAGCTTTTACATGCTCCTTGTTGAAAAGCAATAGGGCGCACTTGACATAAAAGGTATTCAGAAACTCATAGAGCTGATGTTTCTCACCAAGCATTTTAAGCAAATCATCCTGAAGGCAAAAAAGTAAATAAATAACCAAGCAGTAAATAGCAAACTACAAAATATAGTCCCACTCTTTCATTACTTTCAAAGAAACATAAGAGTTAGTCTGAATCATAGCAAGTCTGTATACTTTATATGATCCAATACTACATATAGACTCCTCAACAATAACAACAAAGCCTTAGTCCCACTAGATGGGGTTAGCTACATGAATCGAATGACACCATAATGTGCTATCATAAATCATGTCCATTGACAAAACATTGATTTCTAAACCTTTCCTAATTGTTTCGCCTATAGTTTTCTTGGCCTCACTCTCCTCTAGAAATTAGACTAAAATCTATTTCATCTACTCTCATTACCGGGGCTTGTAACGGTCTCCTCGACACATGACCAAACCACCTAATTTGTGATTCTACCGTCTTTTCTACAACAGAAGTTATCCCAACTTTCTCCCTAATGCATTCATTCCTAATCCTATTTTGTCTAATGTGTCCAGTCGTCCAACGCAACATTTTCATATCCACTTGAGTTTATTCTCTTGTTGACATTTTACGCTCAACATTCAGTCTCATATAACATTGTCAATCTTATAGTTGTGCGGTCAAATTTCCCTTAAGCTTTATTGGTTCATTCTATTGATAGTTTGACACCTTTGGAAAAATTTAATTTGGCAACAGCAAAGCAAATCCAGGGACACGTTGTTGGAGTATGGTGTACTATGCTAATGTAGTTTAGAAAGGTATATTCAAGGTTCAATTACTTACATAGAATGCTCTAGATCCTATGCACAAATAATTGACACTGTAGCTACTGTGGTTCAATTAATTCAGTCAGCAAACCAAATTTTCAGATTTTATTGTTCTCTGTTTTTCTCAGATTCTCACATTTTCTAGATCCCTAGAACTCTGAAACATATGTATAACATATTAGCAACAACTTATCAAGATTAGTAATGCATCATAGAGGAATTGACTTGAGTACCAACAAAGATTTAGTTCCCATATTTTCAAGCCAAAGATTAATTCCCAAGCATTTTATACCAATGATTATCCAAATAAGTATACTCAAAAGTCAAAACCATGTCTATCAGTTTCTGAATATCTTACCCGGCATAAACGAGTTTCATGAAAGGAAGTATTCGGGTCAACAAGATTCGTCAAACTTTTCCAGATATTATCGTCTTTTAATTGATCAAGGATATGGAAACTCTCCTCAGCCTTTGTTGGGTCAGCAAATGAACGGGACATTACTCGGAAACAGAAAGCGATCTTTTTTCGGACTTGAGGATTGTCTTTATCCTGCAATAAAATGAGATCGATACCTTTTTCTCATGCAATTTACTTTGAAAAGTTCATCTTTATATCTTCCAAGGTCACATACCTGACTCATCTGCCTCAGAGCCATATACTTCTGCATCTCTTGCTGTAACCTGCAACAAAGTCATACCATGAAAACTGAAAAACAGAGATGCCAGGAAGTGTATAAGCCATAACAGAAGTCAACCAAGCTTACCTTTGTTTTTGTTCCATAATCTTTTCAAGAGCCTTGAACTCCACTTCATCAAAACCAGAGAAAATCTCAACCCAATGTTTAACCATATAATTGATTGAAAACTCTGATGGAAATAGTGACCCGCATAGAACAGATTCAATTATATCTGGTCTGCAGAATGAAGTGAATACACGTCAATAATAAGAAAAGACCCGAGGGGGGAAACGAATATACTCAAACGAAATCATTATTCTATTCCTAAAACAATATTCACCATCAAGATGACGAACTATTTCCACAATGTACCGGTGAAGTGTAGGAAAAGTGGAAGGAGTTACAGAAGCAACAAAAAACACAACCAACAAAAAAACAAAAGGCAACACGCTTAGTACAGCAAGGATCTTTCAGAATCATAGATTTTATAAATGAATCCGTATGTAGCTTCAGAAGAATTGTGTTTGTTTAGTGATAATAGAAGCAGTTTCTTACACAGAGCTTTCAATTTACAACAATATTATAATATTCATAACAATAATAATCTGAAAAATAAATTATCAGTCCTTATTTTATCATCGCAAATCAACAAAGGTTTGTGTTTTCTCTTCAAACCTTATATGGAAAACAAAAATAAAAAAATCCATAACCTAGAAATAAAGACCATAATGAAAATAATGGTAAATATGATGACATAATGTCTACTCATGCAGCATCAGTTTTTCACCTGAAGTCTTTGTCATAGAAACATCTAAGGATCTTCCCAGGAATCCAGTCATATTCATTGGGTTTAACTGTATCCGAGCTATTCTCACAAAAAGCTCTATATATCTCAGCTAACCGCTCCATGGTATACTTTTTAACAAGCAGCTAGAAATGCAGAGCAAAACACCGAATTGAGATACACAGAGTTGAAATCATGAGTTAAGAAAAAATATAATTCAGAATTTGGTTGTATACATACAGATTTGTCATGAAGCCTTTCTGCAACATTTTTCACAGTTTCAAGAGGGACTGCATTTAGGGAATGACATGCTACATCACAGATAGCAGCCACAACTTGCTTTCGAACATTTTCATCAGAATCCAGAAGCCGGTCACAAAGGGCAGCTAAAATATTGTCCCCAAACAAAATTAGCAGATAAAGTAAAAATATAAAAGCTGGGACTGAATGTGTGCATGTGTTTAATACTTCAATTCACTTACAAATTATTTGAGGAGCTTCAGCCATAAAAGGATTTGATAGTAGACAGCTCTTTACATGATCAAGGACCGACATGCGAACCTGAAGATCTCTATCGGTGAACTTCTTTAAAAATTCTGAAAATATGGGCTGGGACACTTCAGGAATGGAAAATCCAGGAAGAGAAATTATATCGCCAACCAAGTTCACTGCTTTCAAACGCGTTTCCAGCTGGTCAGCCTGCAAGTTCCAAATTACAAATGAGAATCCGGTAATCAACATTGAATTATAATCAAGAGTACAATTTTATAAACAATAGATCTGAATCCTCCTAACCAATTACCATAATAATCCTCCTAATTACTAAATAAAGTATGGAATGCCTTTTATATTCCTAAGACATTGAATGTATTTACTTTTTCATTTAGTACTTTCTTTATTTACAATAAGAAGATCTTTTAAGAGGATATAGCGAAACTCATTTTTTTGGTATTACCAATGGTATCCCCTCATCCTATGGGTAAGGAAATAATCTATTTCGGGTGAGTGGCTACCCCTCCAAACAAGTGTCGCTCTCAGGAATTGGACCTTTGACACTTTGGTCTTTCTGGGGATTTAATGGGCCTTACACTACTAGTCCAACATATTGTTGGTATAACGAAACTCTTTTGCTAAACTTATAAAATGAATTTAATGTGGAATAAAAAAAATACTAGAGTGACTCTTTGTAACTACGATATTAGAACTTCACAAATTCTAGAGGTCAAGAACTCAACAATGTAAACTAAGGTGAGAAGGGAGAAATCACAGAGAAGAGAGAGAGAGAGATTTGAGGTGAAAAAGTAACTGCTCTAGATTTGAGACAATTTTTGAATTTTGTATTATTATAAAAGCTTAACCTATTACAAGAGTGAAAATCTCTTATTTATAGAAAAAAACTAAAACAAAAAAATACACCTAAGCCCAACTACAACAAGCCCAACTAAGCCCAAGAGGTACATTGTTAAGATAAACTAATTGTGTGTTCTAATACAAACCCTTAGAAGTCAAGGGTAGATCAGCAGTACACATTTGAAGCTATTTCTAAGAGTAATGAATCTAGTAGGAGATAGAGGCTTAGTGAGCACATCTGTAGTTTGAAAATTAGCTAGGATGTGCTTGACTTATAAGGACTTGTTTTGAATCTTTTCTCTAACAAAGAACAAGTCAAGCTCAATGTGTTTTGTTATTTGATGCAGAACTGGATTATGAGCCATGGCCAATATACTGAGATTATCACAAAGAAGCAAGGGTGCAGTGTAAGAAAACTATAACTTAGTGAGGGGAGACTGCACCCACATAAACTCTTGAGCAAGCAAACCAAGCTTCTGTATTCAGCCTTAGTGTTGGGTCTTGAGACAACTTGTTGCTTCTTTGACCACCAAGTAACTAGATTAGGCCCCACAAATAAACAAGCCCCTGATATAGATTTTCTATGATCACAATCTGAGGCCCAATCAACATCACAAAACCCTCTAAGAACCAAAGGAGAAGAAAGCAGAGCTAGCTGGAGATGCAGACCATGGCCTTGGGTACCATTCAGATACGTCAATATCCTTTTGACAGCAATCCAATGCTCTTCTAGAGGAGCCCAAAATTGGCAAACCTTATTAACAGAGTAGGCTATGCCAGGTCTTGTTATGGTAGCATACTGAAGTGCTCCCACAATAGATCTATACAAAGAAGGGTTTTCAAAATAATTGGACCCATCTTTTGTCAACTTGTAGTTGGATAGAATAGGATAGGCCACGGGCTTTTCCCCATACATGTTAGCTCTTTCAATGAGATCCCTGATGTACTTGGACTGTGAGAGAAGAATAGATTTTTCCTTGAGAGTTTTAACTTCAACTCCTAGAAAATAATCTAGAGGACCAAGGTCTTTCAAAGCAAAGGCAATGCTTAGGTTGTCAATCAGAGATCTGATGTGATGAAGAGATGATCCTGTTATGATGATATCATCAACATAGACTAAGACAAATAGTCTGTAGGTAGTGGACTTATGAACAAAGAGGGAATTATCACACTTGCTAGTGCTAAACCCAAGTTTAAGAATAGTAGCCTTCAACTTCTCAAACCATTGTCTAGGGGCCTGCTTAAGTCCATACAAGGACTTATTAAGCTTACAAACCAAGGACTTGTCTTTGTCTTGAAACCCATAGGTTGTTGCATATAAACCTCTTCAGAAAGATGCCCATTGAGAAAGGCATTGTTCACATCTAACTGCTGAAGAGTCCAGTTGTAGGTTAGAGGCAAGGTGAGTAAAATTCTGATAGTGACAGGTCTCACTACAGGAGAAAAGGTTTCATTGTAATCAACCTCAAGCTTCTGATGAAACCCTTTAGCCACTAACCTAGCTTTATACCTATTAACAGAACCATATGGGTTTTCTTTAACTCGAAAACCCACTTACAGCTAATGGCTTGTTTGGTAGGAGAAAGGGGCACTAGAGACCAAGTACCTGATGTGATGAGAGCATCATATTCATCTTTCAAAGCTGAAGCCCAAACAGGATCAGCTAAAGCTGCTTTTGTTGAAACTAGCTCAACATGAGCCAAATAAGCTCTAGGGTAAACAGTTTTAAATATCCCAGACTTTGACCTTGTTTGCATAGGATGAGATGAAACAAGAACAGAAATAGACTCACTAGGTTCAGGGGTGACACTGAAATCCCTTTGAAGTGAAAGATTAGGAGACATAGACTTACTAATGTCACTAGACTCAACAGTAACATATAAAAATATTGAAGGCTTGAGATCATGAAAAGCATAGATACCCTCTGGAGTGAGAGTGCCTCGTATCAAAACTTGATCAGTAGCCTGAGATTTGACAAAACAAGAGTAATGATGAAATTCAAAATAGCAATGGTTGTCTTGAGCAAACTCAGAGACACTAGGTAAATTATTGGTTATAGATGGAACAAGAAGTAAATTTCTAAGAAAAAAAGACACATGAGGATTAAAGGATGTATGAAACAAGGAATTGCCACAAGCAGAAATAGGGATACTATAACCATTACTCATGTATATCTAATCTGAAGTGAATTTTTCAATAGGCTCTTAAACCAGAGTAGGATCAGATGTTAAGTGATTGGTAGCACCTGAGTCTGGATACCACACAGGAGGATTAGTGTTATGACCAGATGCACCACCAGTAGAGGAAGTTGTCATGGCATAAGGAGAGACAGAGTGTGCTAAAGCAGCAGCACAGTGACCATGAGGAGCAGTGTGAGAAAACTGAGCACTAGGAGCATACTGATCATAGTGACCTGAGAAGGAACCCCTAGGATGAAAAAACGTGGTGCAAAATACTGATTGAAATTCCTTGCAACATGAGGATAGGAGGGAGGTGCAAAATTGGAATAATTTTTGAACATAGGAGGAGCACCATAGTGATCAGGTCCATATGCAGAGGGTGCATAATAGCAAAAAGAAATGTCATGACCATACTTGTTGCAGTATTCACAAAACAATGAGCTTCCTCTTGGCCCAAGAGCACCCCGTGAACCAAAACCACCACAAGCTCTACCACGATCGCCACGAGTGTTGCCTCTAAAACCAGAATTGCCATGATATGTGAAGGAAGTCCTTCATTACGTCCCATAGGTACAGGAGGTGATATAGGAGATCTAATAGAAAAATTATGCAGCTGAGAATTAACAGAGGCATGACTAGAGGGAGAAACAACAGCAATGTTGACAGAGAGTGCATCATAAATAGACTTGGTACGATTTCTCTCCAAACAAGCTTCAAAGGTCAGAAGATAGGATTGCAAAGCATGACTGAGGGAATATCCTCTTGACTCTTAATGGTGGTGATTAGGTTTTGAAAATCTTCAGACAGTCCATCCAGGATACAATCAATATGTTCAGAAAGGGTAATCTGAAATAGTATTGGAGCCTTTAACAATGGATCTCAATTGTGCCCTAAGTTGTCTACCTTTAGCTTTGGTTTGAGCATGACAATACTCACTAATTTCATGCCATAGTTGAAAAGAATGTTTGCAACCAACAGCTCTAGGTTGCAGATCTGGAGAGAGAGAGTTGAGAAGTCACGAAAGGATCATTTGATCATGTTCTTCCCAACTTAGATAAGCTGGATTAACGCGACAGACAAGACGATCTTCTTCTCATAGGTACTGTTCTGTGTAAAAACTATAAACTTAGCATAAAAGAAAAGCTAAAATAATCTACTAAGAGCATAAGAGATGCTTCATTTTATTATTGATCTTGTTGTACTACAAGCAATAAGCTCAACTCTTATATAGAGGAGTTAGCATACTCTCAAGGAAGCCAACAGATTGTAACTGACAATCAGTTACAGTATTTATTACAGCAAGTCATTAAGTCTTGAAACTGAAACAGTTTCTTAGTTTAATGCAATGACCCTTATATTTAGACTATCAAAAGCTATACTCTAATATACCCCCCATAAACTAAGGGTGGTTGACTAGTGATGTTGAGTCAACTACTCTGAGTTGCTTCCTTAGAGATAGAAACCTTGCAGTAGGTAGAGGCTTTGTTAGTATATCTGCTGTTTGAAAATCTGAGGGAATATGCTTGACAAGAAGAGTTTTGTCCTGAATTCTGTCTCTAACAAAGAATAAATTCAGCTCTGTGTTTTGTTCTGTTGTGAAGAACAGGATTATGAGCCATAGCAACTGTGCTTAAGTTATCACATAGAATTAAAGGTGTTTGATAAGGAACTCTTAGTTCAGCAAGAAGAGATTGAACCCAGATCATCTCTTGAGCTGCCAAGGCCAGGCTTCTGTATTCAGCCTCAGTGCTGGACCTAGAGATGGTTTGTTGTTTCTTTGACCACCAAGTTATAATGTTATGACCAATAAAAAGTGTAGCACCTGAGATAGATTTCCTGTCATCAGGGTCTGTGGCCCAGTCTACATCACAAAGAGCAGTAAGAGTGATAGGTAGGGAGTGTGAGACAGATGCTGACTTGAGATGTATCTCATGGGAAATAGTTCCTCTTAGATACCTAAGAATCCTCTTCACAGCTACCCAATGTTCCTCTAAAGGATTACTCATAAACTGGCATACTTTGTTAACACTAAAAGCTAAATCTGGCCTTGTTATTCTTGCATATTTTAGAGCTCCCACTATGGACTTGTACAGAGAGGGTCTGTCAAACACTTTGTCTCCAGTCTTGGTTAGTTTGCATGTGTTGGCCATAGGTGTAAGACTAGGCTTAGTAGTGTCCATACTTGCTTTGATGAGCAAGTCCTTAATGTATTTGGCTTGAGAAAGGAAGAGAGAGCCATTTGAGAGATGTTTGACCTCAATTCCTAGAAAGTAGTCCAGTTTGCCCAGCCTTTTAAGTGCAAATTCTGAACTGAGATTGTCAATGAGTTGAGACACTGCTGACTTAGATGACCCAGTGATGATAATATCGTCAACATAAACCAAAACAAACATTTTGTAGGAGGCAGTGACACACACAAATAGACAATTGTCACACTTACTGTTTTTAAAACCCAATCTAAGAAGAGTATCTTTAAGCTTCTCAAACCACTGTCTAGGAGCTTGCTTGAGACCATAGAGAGCTTTGTGTAACTTGCAAACAGTAGTTTTATCACCATTTTGAAAACCAGTTGGTTGAGTCATATAGACTTTTTCATGCAAAATGTCATTTAGGAAGGCATTGTTGATGTCTAGCTGTTCTAGGACCCATCCATAAGTTACAGCAAGAGTAAGGATGACCCTAATAGTAACAGGTTTGATAACAGGTGAAAAAGTTTCATTGTAATCAATTCCTTCTTGTTGATGAAACCCCTTAGCAACCAGCCTTGCCTTGTGCCTATGAACTGAGCCATCAGGGTTTTCCTTTACCCTAAAAACTCACTTGCAACCTATGGCCTTTTTGTTAGGTGGGAGAGGCACTAGAGACCAAGTCTGCAGCTGCATTAAAACATCATATTCTTCTTGCATTGCAGACTTCCAAACGGAACTTTGTAGAGCCTCTTGAGTGGTGGTTGGCTCATGGTTAACTAAAAACAAACTTGCCAAGTTAGGAACAATAGACTTATTGATACCTGATTTTGATCTTGTAGTCATTGGATGAGTAGAAATAGGTGCAGACAAGGAGAACTAAGTGTCTGATGTGGTAGATGAGGAAGATTGATGAGTATGACTAGATGTACTGTTAGGTGAGGATTGAGAAGAAGAGACAGTAGGTGAATTGTTATTGCATGAGTTGTTTGTATGTTGTGAGGGTTGATGAGTGATGGTAGGAGACTGAGATGAAGAATCAGTGGATTGTGAAGGAAATGAGTGAAAGATAGGTGAATTAGCCATGCTTGAAATATCAGTGGTATTTGTAGGATTGATAGACTTGTAGGGAAAAGCTGCTTCATTGAATGTCACATCTTTTGATATGTAAAGTCTGCCATCAGTAGATAAGCACTTGTAGCCCTTGTGACTAGGAGAGTAGCCCAAAAAAGTACACTCTACAGACCTAAATAGAAGTTTATGAGCATTGTAGGGTCTGAGTAGAGGAAAACAAGCACATCCAAAGATTCTGAGAGTAGTGTAGTCAGGCTGCTTGTTGAAGAGTGAGAAATATGGTGAATTGTAGGCTATTGTAGGAGAGGGAAGTCTGTTGATGAGGAATACTGCAGTGGTGAAAGCATAACTCCAAAAGTTCAATGGCAAGTGAGCATGAGCAAGTAGGGTCAATCCTGTCTCAACTATATGCTTGTGTTTTCTTTCCACTGTCCCCTGTTGATGGTGAGTATGAGGACAAGAGAGTCTATGTTGTATGCCTAAATTAGTTAGGAAGGAGGTGAAGGGTCTAAATTCACCTCCCCAATCTGTTTGGACAGCTTTAATCACAGAGTTGAATTGTGTTTGGATGAGAGTGACAAAGTGTTTGAACACAGTAAAGGTGTCTGACTTTAGTTTTAAAAGATACAACCAGGTGAATTTAGTTTTGGCATCAACTATAGACAGATAGTACTTAAAGCCTTGATCAGATAAAACTGGAGCAGGTCCCCAAACATCAACATATACAAGATCAAAAGAGTTAGAGTAAACAGTGGTAGACTTAGGGGCATGAATTCTGTGAGATTTGTCAAGACAACAAGCATTGCAAAAGTCAAAATCTGTTTTATTGACAGTGAGAATATTACAATGGGAAAGTACTTTGTTTACAATAGTGACATGAGCATGCCCTAGTCTGCTATGCCACAAATTGTAAGTAGAACTAGACTTAGAAGTAGTGAAAACAGTGGGCTTGCAATCTGTTGGAGAAACAGAGGCAAGATAAGTGAGTTTCTTTGAGAGAAGACTTGGGAAGGCATATAATCCCTCTGAGGTGAGAGACCCTTTGAGGAGGATGATTTTAGTATCCTGTGATTTCACCAAGCATTCATTAGCATGAAATTCAAAGAAGCAATTATTGTCTTTGGCAAATTGAGAGATACTAATTAAGTTTTTAGTGATTGTAGGAACAAGAAGTAGGTTGTTAAGTGAAAGAGAAATATTGCTATTGTAAGGAGATAAGAAAGAAGTAGTGCCACTGTAAGAAATGGGTGCTTTGGAACCATTACCCATGTATAGATGCTCAGGCCCAAACTGTTCAGCAGACTCATGAACCAGGGCAGGATCTGATGTGATGTGGTTTGTGGCTCCAGAGTCAGGGTACCACATGGAGTGCTTGATATTTGTTGGTCCAGTGGTGACTTTCATGGCATGGGACTGATTTTGTTGATGAGCAGGTCTAGGAGTGTAGTATGATTGTTGATTGTAAAGTCCAGAAGAATAAGATGATGCATTGTTTCCATGGTAGGCATTGTGAGTGGAAAATTGTTGAGGAGGAGGTCTTGAGTTGTTGTAAGTATGAGTATGATTAAATCCATAGGGTCTAGGAAACATAGGATATGTAGAATGAGGATGAGATGGTTGATGAGGAGGGTAGAAAGGATAAGAGGGATCTTGTGGGGCAAAGTAGCACCACTCTAAATCATGACCAGATCTGTTGCAGTAGGAACAAAAATAGTTAGATCCAGGCCTACCTTGATTTCTTCCTCCTCTAGAGAATTTGTCCCCTCTTCTTCCAAAACGACCATTTCTTGCATTGACATTTAAGTAGTGAGGTGGTTGAGATGTGGAGTCAAATCTGTGAGAGGGTGGGGATCTTGGTTTGGAGACAGAGGCTGAGGATTGATTGGGAGAGGACATAGATGCCACATTAGCAGAAAGAGCATCTGATATAGCTTTATGTTTGTTCTTGGTCAATCTTGATTCAAAGGTTAGCAATGACTGTTCTAGGTCATTGATGGATGGAGGCTCAATTTGGCTTTCAATGGCTGTGATAATAGTCTGAAAGTCTTCATTGAGCCCATCTAATATGCAATCCACATGCTCTGCAGTAGAGATTGGAGTGCCTATTGATGCAACGGAGTCAGTAATGACCTTTACCTTAGAGAAGAAGACAGAGATGGAGTCAGTGCCTTGAGAGAGTTCTAATCTGAGCTCTTAATTGTCTGCTTCTGGCCTTTGTGTGAGCATTGCAGAAAGCTTTCAATTCTTCCCATAGCTGGTAGGAGGAGGTGCAGCCAAGAACTCTAGGTTGAATGGACTCAGAGATAGAGTTGAGAATCCATGAGAAAACTGTTTGATCTTGTTCCTCCCACTTAAGATAAGAGGGACTAATATGTTGATGAATTCTGTCAAACTCAGAGAGATACGTGGCTGGAACATCAGGAAGGTGCACAAATCTGAGAGCTCTATTAGATTTGAGGGCTGCAATCATGAATTGACTCCATGTAAGGTAGTTTTTCTCACTAAGTTTGGTTGTTGGAATAGGTAAAGAAATGGAAGGAGAGACAACTTGTAAAGGAGCAGAATGGGGTGGGGATGGAGGTGAAGGAGGAGGATCTGTGGCTGAGGCCATTAGAGGTCTGATACCATGTAAAAACTATAAACTTAGCATAAAAGAAAAGCTAAAATAATCTACTAAGAGCATAAGAGATGCTTCATTTTATTATTGATCTTGTTGTACTACAAGCAATAGGCTCAACTCTTATATAGAGGAGTTAGCATACTCTTAAGGAAGCCAACAGATTGTAACTGACAATCAGTTACAGTATTTATTACAGCAAGTCATTAAGTCTTGAAACTGAAACAGTTTCTTAGTTTAATGCAATGACCCTTAGATTTAGACTATCAAAAGCTATACTCTAATATTCTGGAATATCTTCACCAGAGACAAACCTAATTGCACAATTCGAAGTGAGAACCGCCACGGTGAACTGTTTCCACACCAAAAAATTGTGTTCCGTGAGTTTCGTCGTCGGAAGAGAAAGAGTGAGAGAAGGAGAAGAAGTGCGCAGAGGAGAAGTCATGGAAGGAGGAGAACCAGGATCTTCAGTGACATGAGCCATTGGAGGCACGATACCATGTAAACAAAGGTGAGAAGAGAGAAATCAAAGTGAAGAGAGAGAGAAAAAGTAACTGCTCTAAATTTGAGACAGTTTATGAATTTTGTATTATTATAAAAGCTTAACCTATTACAAGAGTGAAAGTCTCTTATTTATAGAAAGAAACTAAAATAAAAAATACACCTAAGCCTAACTACAACAAACCCAACTAAGCCCAAGAGATACAATGTTATGCTAAACGAATAGTGTGTTCTAATACACAAAGAATAACAGAAAATTTAAGCACTGAAACATCTTTTTTTGCAGCAACAAGGTCAACTTAATGGAAATAGATAATACTCATAGAAACCACATAGAGCATCAGGAAAGGCAAAAAATCACTAATCACCAGTAGCTCTCCTGTGACATAAGGGAGAACTCCAGATAAGACCTGAGGAGCACAGGAATAGAGATCATAGATAACTTCATGGTAAATAACTTGACTGTCCACTGGCTTGCTATCTCCTGACATTAATGATAACAAGAATTGTTTAATGTCGGGCTCAAGTTTTCCTATGCATTGATGTATGACATTCATACAAAGCTTCCTCGCAGCTGCAGTAACATCCTGGAATCAAAAATTACAGACACCATGTTTCTTGTATAACATTAGAGATAAGATAACACCAAAATAAGAAGAATCATTCTCCAAGAGAATCAGTTATCTAACTATAACAAGAAATTTATAAGAAGTACTTACTCGTTTCTCACGACCTAACATAGACAGTAGAATAGATAAAAGATCCTCACGAACATCCTCACCCTCTTCTAAGAGAACGACCATTATAGTTTGCATGGATGACAGAACACTTTCTGGATGATCATCTCTGAGCATGAAACAAAATAGACAAGCACCAGTCATTAATCCAAAGAAAATTTTCAACCAAAGAATGGACTGTAAAAAATTTGAGATTCAAGGAAACAACTACGAGATATCTGCCTAACTCTCAACTCGGTGACGAACAGTTCATTGTTTACCAATAAAAATAAACAAACTAAGAGTTGAATCATATAGAACTACTGCTTACATGATTAATGCTTCAAAAGTGGTATCACACACAAGTACTACTTAATAAATATGATTGATAAATCAAAATTAGACACTACAAACAACTGGCAAAATAATATCGAAATAATTTTGAAGTGGTCAATCGATCAAGAGGCCATCAGCCTGAGAACGCAAAACCTTGTCTTATGCCTAACACAGTTGCATGTACTATAATATGCCGATCATCACACAAAATATCCAAAATGTAAATAAAAATAAAAACAAAAGAACAAAATAGGTAGGAAAGATAGAATGAGAGAGTGGTTTCACTGTTTTTACAGAATTACAGCACTACCCTCTCTATTCTAAGTACATAAAGATGTATGGTTTCTGTTTATCTAATTATTTTTAATTCATTTTATAATATTATGTATCCAGCAAAAAGAATATTGTCTCCAAAACCAGTACTAAATACAAACCAATGAAATATAAAGTTTGTAATCTTGGAAGCAAACAGCAGAAGCTCTTAGAGAAACAATATTACTCATAACATGAGAACAAGCCTACAACTAACGAACTAAAATATTTTATAATAAACTAACCGTGCAACAGTGAAGAAAGTATAGAATATGTCATTCACCATATCATCACATTCAAGATCCAACATTACAACACAAGATTTATATTTTGCAAGAGTCTCCAGTATAACAACTCTCTGGCCAAAGGATGGACTACTGGTATCACTCAGACCACTAAAAGTGCTCACAATCAACTGAAAGATGTCCTGCAAAGCTATCTAAAAACGATCAGTATGAAGGACATTATGTTACCAACTGAATTTCTCTTTTGGTTTGGATGAAAATGAAATGAAATTCTTTTACCATTTAAGCTATAAATAAGGAGACAAGTTAGGCTATATAATCAGACAACTTGAGCAAATAAAGGCACCTTTAGAACATCATCACTGTAAGGCGCTTCAGGTGCAGTTATCCGAGTTATCTCACAAAGAGATGTTGCAACTAGAAGTTTGACATCCCCGTCTTCATGCTTCAGCAATTCTGGCTTAACAATTGTGTCAAAAAACGGCTTCATTGAAGTCAATATTGAAGCTTCTGGTGATTGATACAACTCGCCAAGGCATGCTGTTGCTTGCTGCAGACAAAGAAACATTTTGTGTGTGTAGGATGGATCACTAAATTAGCAGTAGCCAATAAAAAATCAGCCTGCACTTTAAATGAAATTTTTTATGCTGTAGTGTAAAGCACTAGCATAAATATAAAGAAATGGCTATTTAATATTAAATAACATTATAGCACACATTTGGCTTCAAGCATTATATACTTGTGTCAACTTGTTTTTTTGTTATTTAGCCATACCACATTCATTTTACAGCAGGAAAACCCATAACCAGGAAATCCTATATACTACTGTAAAATACATTCTTGTCAACAACTAATAGTGAGTTTGGGTAGAAAGAAAGAATTTTCAACACAAGCTTAAACAAAATTAGTACCTTTTGTTATGCTGACTATTAGATAGTCCAGTCATAATTAAAAGACCCAGTAGCTATAAAGCAAACAACTGTTGTAATACTATATTAGTATGTAAACCTCAAACAAAGCCCTCATTCACAATCCAATGTATGTTTCTCAACTTTCTCCCCTCGTAATGCAGATTGCTTAATCAACAATGGCCTAAGTCTTTGACACTTAACCACTACATTACTAGTTACTACTTGTCTGAGAATAGCCTTGCATCACAAGTATAAAACCAGTTCATCAAGGCATCCTCAACAGGGTCCTCAATTTTTGTCCAAGAGGATAAGCATTAAGGCTGAAAGAAACAGAGATGTAAAAACCACCGTAAGAGAAAATAGCATTTACCATTTCATGATTTCATCGCATGGGTATCATGCTTGATCAAGAAACCAGGTAATATGCTTGGTATAGTATACCTAGGTAGTCAATCCCGGACAGCAAAGCATACTGGTCAACCCCCAAAACAATATATCGGAATGGCCACTACAACGCCATTTAGGGAGAGAATTAAAATAATTTATAAAACAAGTATATAAATGTTCAAAAATAATAATAATAATAATAATAAAGTACACAAAATTAAAGACATTCATGATTAATAATTTAAAGAGTTTCTTAAAAGTGATTAAGGAAAAAGTGTTTACAAGAGGTTGAAGAAAACAAAGACAGAGAACATGAAAGAGAAGATGAAAACCCAATGAACATTTATATATAGTTGCGGAAGAACCCATAATATATGAAGTTTTAAAAAGTGCATCACATACGACAAAAGTGATAGCAAAACGCAAGTCACAAAACCAACTGCATAAAATGCACAAGACAAAATCAAAACGCACACATAAAAAGACAAAACACACCACAGCCCATTAATAACACTATAAAAGTAATATAAAACACATCATTTAAAGTGAATTTAATCTAAAAATAAAAAAACATGAAAGACCATTTCATGCTTGGTTGCGCGGGACCCAATTGGGTAGCGTGATAGCTTAAGATTTTTGACTGGGTCGAGGAGCTGCACTTTCATGCCGTTGACCTCGTCGCGGAATAATCTTGCTATGAAACCTCATATGGCAGCTGCAATAATGGCCCACGGCGGATAAATGCAACACTCCTATCAATAGCGTTCGGTGACCCCAAAACACACTGTGATCCTGAGATCATCTGCTATAGTGGTGTGATTGACTACCAAGCATTTAGCTGGTACGATCCTAAATCTTCCTAGTTATGTTTTTCGGAATACAACTTTGTTTGTCAACTAATCTTACAATACAACTAAAGTAAACAACCTTTTCAACCTTAAATGCATTTTGAAATTGAAAGGGGGGCCCAATTCATCTACACATGCCACTTTCACCGGTAAGTGATAATGCCATAGTATCCAACTCAACAAATTCTAGGGTTCATTAAAGTGAGGTATTCAGTCATTCAATAATCACACAATAGAATAAAAGCAAGCAGCTGCAGCTGCTAATTTCTCCCTCGCTACTTTTAATTCCACTCCCTTCCCTCCATTCTCATGCAAAGTAGCATACCATTTTTCCACTCAGTTTTCTCCATATCGAAAACAAAGACATCATATTGAGTTCAACTACAACCAAGTCACAAAATAACACTTAACATGACACAGTATTCAAACTAAAGCACTTTCGCGACAAATTCCTTCACAAATTAACCTAACAAAAAGATTCTTCACAAAATTGGTTCCAGCTATAATTTCACATCAAACAGAGTAAATCTGCTAGTTTTTTATTCTCCATTGACAACTCGAATTCTCAATTAGAAACCACGAAGACTTGGAAGCACAAAACATATGTCCATAAACCCTACTAGAATACCTAATTGACACATTTTAAGCTAAATTCACTTATTGCATTAGACAAATCAGCTTAATTTAGAAAAATTAACTTCGTTTAACAGAAACAAACAGAACTAAAAAAAGTTTGAAATTATTGAGAAAGGGAAATAAACCGTTAAGAGGTTGATGAGTTCATGTTTGGAAGATGGAAGAGTATCGAGCTTGGATCCTAGTTCATGGAGTTGTAGGTAAGGTTCCTGAACCATGTTGAGACGAAACGAAACGGTGGCGTTTTGGGTGTTGCGCGTGCATGAGTTCCTAACAGATTTGGTTTTGAATTGAAGTGAAAGTGAATAAGTAAGATTTGCTTTTTCTAACATCCAAAACTCACGTGCTCACTTTTGTTTTTTGCAATCATCCAAAACTCCCTTTTGGATTTCACGTTTATTGCACTTTGCCCTTTAAGAACCTAAATTTAACCTAAACTTCAATGTTAATCTAACTGCTATTTTTTGAACTCGAGTCTAGTCTTAAACTTGACTAAATATAATGCATATTCTTTTTATATAAAGTATTTTTAATATTAGTTATTATTATTGATGTGTAATATGACATATAAAATGATATACACATTGTGGCAATAAATCATTTACACAATAATGTCTTAAATAAATAGCAAAAACAATTTAAAAGATACGATTAAAAATATGAAATTATATGAATAGATAAGTTGTTACAACAAAATGTATTATTTACTTTGGGTCAAAGAGATATCATGACTTTATATATAATTGAACATGCATGTATAAATGTGACTAATGAATGATCATAGAATAAGTCTAGTTGGACTATGATTGTTCCTTATTCAATCTTAAATGTTTTTTGATCTAATTTTTCAACATAAACTTCACCTAATGAAACACGATCATGTTCGAATTCGATCTTGATCGAATCAAATTGAATGAGCGAGTGAGGTTGGGTGTTATTCACCCATTTTCCTTTTTATACCACTTTACTCTTTTTTAACATATGGATCGAGTAATTTTACCAAAACACGTTAGTAATTTATTAATGGATTAACTATTGTGTTTGGTTCCCATGCCTCAGTTCTGTTTTATGTTTCTTAACATTATAAATAAACTACTCCTTCGTAAAATTAAAGGCTAAAATATTTATTTTATATTTTATCTTATTTTTATGTTTTAATCAAACAAAATAAAACAGTAAATTACTTTTTATTTTATTTCGTGGCTTCAATTTAGCCTTCTAATAAAAAAAATTAGGGGCTGAGTCGTGATAAAATAAACTCACATGACTAAATAATAATTACCGTAAATTATCCCTTAACCTTAAACCTAATCTTAAGGGGTTTATATAAAGACCTACTTAACTAGCACTAACCACACAACTTCTATCCTAGTCTGAGTCACAAGAAGGCAGCTCTCACAAAAACAAAAACACATAATCAAAGGTAGAGTTATTCAAAAGGAAGGTTATTCAAAGGGCAAATGACATTGCTATATTCGTAAGAATCATGTGGAAACTATTGAGCACCTTTTTCTTTCTTGTGAGTTTGCTTCGACTGTGTGGAAAGGCTTTTACCCCTGGTTTCAAATATATTTTCGGATGCCTATGACAATAGGTGAGCTGTTGATGTTGCATTATACTCTTGGTCTATAAAAATGTGGAGGATGTTGTGATTTTTCGTTGTCTAGACTATCTTGACTATGAGAAATGATGAGCTTATTTTTCAGATAAGGCTATTAGCTATGTGCATATTATGGATTTGATCCAAGCTAAATCTTGGGCTTGATTTATAGCCAAATCTACGCCAACTCCTTTACTTTTCGAAAATTGGTTCAATGGTCCAAAATTGTGTATCAATTTTTCAACTAAAAAGATCAAATCGTTATATTTCTTGTATATTAGGTTAATACTAATCGCACCAACCTTGCTCATTTCTTTTACTTGATTACCTTGTTTACTATAATCATTCCCTAACTATACCAAATCAAAATGATCTGAGATTTAGACCAATCAAAATGATCTAAGAATTAAGTGTTGCCAAAACTGCCTTAGAGAATAACATTATGATGACAGACAATAACTTACATGAATTGAAGTCTCATACATCCAATCCAACCCAAAAAATTGAACAATAATGTTTCTCACTGAATTTCAATTTAGATTATTCCTTAACTCAAAAATATTGCCTCCCATTCTCACCATTATTCCATTAAATGACTCTCTCTTTTTTTGGCACTTGAAATCTGTCTCCATAATCTTTTACTGAATGAAGTAAGTTATCTCATGAATCGAAGATATATATATATATATATATATATATACTCTTAAGATATTTGTATAAGATAGAATATGTCTGATTTGAGGAACAAAACATTGGCAACATTGCTGATGGGATTACTTTTAATATCATCTATTGTGATATTCCCTTATTTTATGATGAGTCCAGAGCCACCCATTTTCTTGCTTCTAAGCTTATGCATTATCCCTTTGTTTGTGTTGTTGTATTTCATTTTCCTTGCAGTTTTCTTTTGGTGAAATCAATGATCCTGCATATTCCATGATACATATATATAGGGCTGAGCAAGAAATCATGTTTTGTATGGAATTAACAAATAATACAGATAGGGTTTTTTCTGATCTCTTTCTTTTTTCTTTCCTTTATCTTATATATATATATATATATATATATATATATATATTTATGTATTATTCATAAATCTGTTTATTTAATAGGTAGGATATATATTTTGTTTATTTATCCATGTTTCATTGGTTAATAAAAAAATGTGAATAGATATGTGAGAGTGTAAATAGTTTTCTCAATATACATAAAATATATTATTTTTATCATTATTCAGCATCTATGTTTTGATTTTGTTTCCCTAAAAGTTTCTTATTCGTGTAGCCAAGCCAAGAGTTCTAATCCTTTGTTTTTTTATTGCAAATCTTCACAGACTATCACTCAAAGAGGTATACCAGAAAAACTAATTAAACCTAACCATTTTAGACCAATTTCGAAAATCGTGGATATAAAAAGAGATGAAAAACATTAATTTGAATTATTTGCTTAATTAGTAAGGTTTTGAGTAATAGGAAAAACCTATGAACATACCAACTATAGTAGACCTCTTGAAAAAACAAACCCATCAATGTTTTTGCAATTGATGGGTGCAATTGTAACTTAAAAATTGAATTAATGCATGAATTTGTAACATCAAAAACATTTTGATATGTGCATGAGTTAACAGACTTTGTTAAGGAGTGGAAATATAGTTCACTAAACAGATAAAGCCATTAAAAAGAGATAATTATATAACTAAGAATACAATGAGATAAATTCAAACTAAATCCTATAACAAGATTATGTTCTATCACCCTCTTGAAACTTGTTAAGCAAGTTTTGACAATTTGGTAGGCACTAAAGGTGAAAAATATTTAGTATAAAACTGATTCTCATGTTTGGTATTTTAATATAGATTGAGAGGATCTTCAAGATGCATGGTTGATGGCAGAACTCTGAAGTACAAGATAAGTTTAATTGGTTGACCAATATTTTCTTGCTTTGTTATGTGCTTGTTATTGGATGGTTATGCTGAAAGAGGGTATACTCTCTAAAATAATATGTTGTATTAAAGTATGTCCTAAACTAATGAAAACATGTTATGAAAATTCATTTCCCAAACTTCCTTCCATAACCATTCTCCAATCACATCATTAATTTCTTTTTTAATAAGCCAATATAATAAATGTGCACAATGGGTATTAACCCATATAAAATTAGTGTTAAGACATAATTACATACAATTCATATTCCCTTCCAAACAAGCAATGAGATTGATACACTATTCACAAAACCATAACTATCATGTTACAACTTTATCACAAGCCATAATAGTCACACCATAGTAGCATGAATCCTCTTCAGAAGACTTCATATTTTTACTATTTATTAATTTTAAGGATAAAAATGTCATTACAAAAGTAAATAAAATGATATAATAGTTATTCCAAAAGCTTAGAAATATAAGAGGGACCTTTATCACTGGCTCAATGCTATATATCACTATTTATCTGTCTCTTGGATGATTCCAAAAGGCTAAACAACCAGTGCCATAACAAATGATCAAATCAAAACACAATAAAGAGAAGAAAGTGAAGGAATATTAATTTGTCTGAAAAGAACCACTAATATTCTCCTATAGATCAATAAAGATTATATTCAGCACTACATTTATACATTTTTGTGTAGGGATCCTCTCCGTTAATGGAGAGAGAAGTGAAATTATTACATTTGGTTTTAAGGACAAAAAAGTCAATATAAGTATAATAAAAAGATTAAATTGTATTTTCATTTTTTTCATTTTGCATTGTTTTATATTAAAGACTATTCCACAATTCTCTGTCATACATGGAAAGTATCTCCAACGTGTTTGCTGAGTTGTATGGAAAAGATAGCACCACACATTCTGAGATTGGGTCATGCTCACACCCCTAACCATAAAACCACACTTCCCTTGTGTCTTCCTTGTGCCAAACGACTTCACCATCTTCCCTTCTCTTTATATAATCATGTATATAGAGAGTACTTTCCTATACTCAAACTCAACTTCAACCACACTTGTATCTCTTGCAGCTTCCATTTCTTTCTCTACTAAACAACAATGTCATTGGTTTCCAACGTCAATGTCTCATGGTGCAAGAATAATGAAGGTCACAAAGAGTATGAGTATGCTCCAGCAATTTGCATGGAAGGGGATGATGATGATGATGGTACTTATGACTATGCTCCTGCAGCATAAAATATAACATGTTTTGGTCACTAGTACAATAATTAACTAACATGTTTTGATCACTATAGTATATCTACACAGCTATATAAGAGTGATTAACATATTAGGTAAATGATTAAGCTAGTTTCAACTATGTGGTAGGTAACATCTTCATGTTTTTGTAAACATTATTCAGCATGAGTCAAATGAGATATAGTTAACTATGTATTAATGACAAATGTAGTTGACTAATTTATGTCATCCACCATGTGTGTGGTGACTAATAACGTCATTGCTTGTCTTCTTCTTCTTCAAATAAAACATCCAAGATGTAATAATTAGTTTATTATTTTAGTTTCATTCTATGTTATGATATAACCTTTGCACTTTTCATAATTGGAAAACTAAAGTAATGATGTTTTGATCAAATAAAATGATGATTTTGATGTTTATCATAATCTTAACCTATTTAAGATATGTTGGCTTTGATAGACCATACCAATAACTCAAATACATTTTGCAAACAATTGAAATGGAATAAAAAAATTGATCCTAGTCAAAACATGAAGAAAAAAGCGAGTATTGATTCTTTTTTGATACTACTAAATGTATTTTTATCATCTTATAAATAATAAACCAATCAATTTCGGTTGAATTATGTAATTGCCCTTCTAACAATTGTAGACTTTTCTTGTGTTATGCCCTTTTCATCATCTCTTGATGCTTCCTTGCAAGTTTTGTTGATAGGAGCTTGGGTTAATTAAAACACCATCAATCAATTTCTAACTAATTATAAATCACATTGAAAGAGAAATAAAATTAAGTTTTGGTAAATTCTTTTAGATTTGCAAAATAAACTTAAATTTGGACAAGTGATATAACATTTCTAAACATTTTTACAAAATAATACCAATCCAAGGGAGTGGTCAAATTTAAACATTTAAAAAGTGAAGAAAAAAACTATTTAATAAATAATTGAAGAAAATAAAACTTATAAATAAGACACGTTACAAATAAAAAAGATCCAACAAAATCTTACACTACTATACTAACATATTATTGGTATATGTTTCTTAATCTCTAGTTTTATTATACCAAAAATATCAATTAAAATTATATAGGTAAAAAATAAAGGAAAACAATCAATTCTTATAAAATAATGAACAAAATGAAATTTGGAAATAAGATGAAAGAAAATAATGTATGGTAGGCTTGTAGCATTAGATTCTCAGACAATAAGAAGATGCTTCCGAAATCATTGCCAAAGCTCTCACTTCTCTTCTCTTCACCAACAAAGAATCTTCTACATCTTCCAAAATCTCACCGTTTCATATCTTCATGGAAAACAACAATAACAACAACACCACCTTCAGCAGGTACTCAATCTAATTTCTTAACCTTTTTTCTATATGCCCTTTATTCTACTATCTCCTTTTTCTCCGATTCATGCTGACTTTGTTTCAAATTTTGTGTCTTTTTATTTATGGGTATCGTTTTTAACTCTCAAAATTAACCCTTTTTCATTTGCTCCTATATGGGTCTGCATTTCCTGTATAGATAGATATCCTCAAAAATAGAGTGGAACTGAAAAATAAGAAAATAAAAGAGAGTTTGAAGTTAAATTTAGTTTGAAATGAGTAATTCATTCAACCATATTGTTAATTGTTAAGGTTTCATCTCAAAACCAATTGGCAATCAGATGAGTAGCCCAACAATATTTAAAACATTATCAGAGACAACGAGTTAAGGGATGTGAGACTTACTTCCCAACACAGGTAAAACTAGGCTATAACTATTTTTTAATCAATTAAGAAAATTGAGCTATGAGGACTTCTAGCCTTTGTATATATACACTTGACATTTCCCCTTTTATTAGGAATGGTTAACAATTTTGTTCAGTTTTTTCTACAACTACTAATAATAAACTAGTCTTTTGTATAGTCTTATGTTTCTCTTTTTTCATTTTTTTCTTGATAGTCAAGATTGGAATGAAAACCCGAGTTCCTATTCGTTCCATGTCAACCTCAAAATTTTCACAGCTAAGTGTGGAGGAAATGACCACAGGAGATCAAGTTCAACGGCTTAAACTACTAACATCAACCAATGATGATCATGGTGGTGTTATTGTGGAAATGGATCAGCCTATGGATTCTACAACATTTGTTTCAATCCTCAGAGCTTCAATTTCACACTGGAAGCAGCTGGTAGTCTTTTTGTATCAGTTTCTTATTGTAATTAATATCGTCCTATTCGATTTTATTTATTTCATGGAAACATACTGGTAAAATTGTATATCAGGATCAAGGTTTTTTCCATTTAGAACTATGCATGATTTGATAGGTATTGATTGTATTTGCTTCTTGCAATGCTTGTCAGGAAGCATAACAAGCACACAAATTGAGTTCTTTGTTGTTATAACTCACATGAATACTAGTACTTTCTTCACTTTCTTTCCTCTTCTTGTACTGTAGTCAATTTGTCCTCTTAAGTGTATCATTTCGATGGATGCATACCAGACACATATAGCACTTCTCTGTTTAGGTTGATGAACCATCATTTTCTTGCAGGACAAGAAGGGTGTTTGGATAAAATTGCCTATTCATCTCGTCAATCTTGTTGAAGCCCTAGTGAAGGTGACTTTGTTGCTTACCATATTGATAATGGTTACACTTGAGAAGACTGGCTATGAAAAATGGATTTCTGTTAATAACATTATCATGTATCAACTTTTTGTACTTAACATTTTTCATATGACACTTCTATGCAGGAAGGTTTTTGGTACCATCACGCAGAACCAAAATATTTAATGCTTGTATATTGGATTCCTGAAACTCAAAATACTATTCCTGCAAATGCCACACACAGGGTGGGTGTTGGCGCATTCGTCATAAATGAAAAACAAGAGGTATGTCTCACAGTTAACCTTGATGAGGTGCTTACAGGTCAATTGGAAGTGTTTCCTTATGATTTCAGGGCTGTAACTATGAAAATATTGTTATGCCATTCAATTAATATGAAAAAGAACCTATATATCTTATGTTGCACTTCATTCCAGAGAGGAACTAGTAATATTTTTCATCATTTACCTTGCTTCTCGTTCATTATAGAAATAACATTGATGAATGGCATCTACTTTTGTTGTTTATTTTAACTCATGTATTCATTATCTCAGCCATTGCTCCCACCTATTTTAATCCCTATTAGTTTCTGTCTGATTCAATATCAGTATTCTCATTGGATAAAGAGTAATGTGTTACTACAAAAAATCCTTCAGAATTCAGTTCTTTAGTACCTTGATATAACATCTCATTTTCTAGTTATTCAATGATCTTAGGTCCTAGTTGTTCAAGAAAACAGTGGACACTTTCAGGGGACCGGAGTCTGGAAATTCCCTACTGGAGTTGTTGATCAGGTAAAATGTGTTGGTATCTTTCTCGTTGTAGTATAACAAGCTATGCTGCAGGCACATAATCTACTCATTTAACCTATACAGGGAGAAGATATTTGTGTAGCAGCAGTAAGAGAGGTCAAAGAAGAAACAGGAGTAAGCAACCTTGTTTTGTACCAATTTAATGTAGGATAGTACTGAAATCGGCAATTTCATCAAGTGTCGACTAAACTTACCTTATTGTAAGCCTGCTAATTCTGGATTCTCACAATTTTCAGGTTGATTCAGAATTTTTGGAAGTGTTAGCATTCAGGTAGCATGTTTACATGAAAATATATGATGAATTCATATACTTGACCAAAGGTTCTAATCGTTGAACATGGGGACTTTTAAATGGAGGTAGAAGGTTCAAATCTCATTGGTATCTAATGTAGGTCTTACAGTGTCAATCAAAATTCTTTAAACTTGCCTATGTTGACATATCCCTTTTTACCATTATCATGGATCATGGTCTATAGGAGAATATGTGCTTGGGATATGAATATATTTCTCTTTTTATTGTTACTGGTTAATAAATTAGGAGCTCTTTTTCCTTTCAAGTATCCTGGTTCCTGTTATCTGGATAGTTACAACTTACAACTTGCATGACTAAGCATTCCCTTTTTCTTTCGTCTGCATATCTGATTAATAGACAAAGTCATATTTCATTCTTCGAGAAGTCGGATCTATTCTTCGTGTGCATGTTGCGGCCCCTTTCTTCTGACATCCAACTGCAGAAATTAGAGATAGAGGCTGCACAGGTACATAAATTTTAGTTGAAGTTATGCAGTTATTATGGTTTGTTTTCCACCTGCCATTTAAAATGTTCAATGCTTATATATAGGATCATAAAAACATCATCATTTCTTTTACACCTTCCATTGTTAAGCTATCATTTAATATTTTGCGACTTTTGAAAAAGACCCTGAGGAAATGTAAAATCATTATAGCCAAAAGCAGATATCAATTTTCTTCATGTTATTCTCTGATGCAGTGGATGCCATTTGAGGAATATGCAGCTCAGCCATTTGCCCAAAAGCATGGTCTCTTGAAATACATAAATGATATATGTTTGGCAAAGATTGGTGGAGGATATTCTGGATATGCTCCTGTACCTACACCATCAAACTTCTCTGACCAGCAGAGTTATTTGTATTTGAATGCTGAGGCCTTGAAAAGGTCCAAGTTATAAGGAATCTTAAAAGGTTACACAACTAGAAAAGATATTCAATCATAGTTACTTTCTATTATTTGATTCATCATGTAAACAATGCAGGTCTTATCATAAGATATATGAACATAATTTATAATAATTGAATAAGTATGCTTTGTCACTTGGAAGAGAATTGTAGTGATATATAATTGATGATGGTTTAAGATGAGTTATACAAATGAAAAAACATCCATACACATAATACCTTAATGTTTTAAGGGTGCGTATGGTATCCAATCTACTTGGTGCTTGAGAAGCTGTTTGCATTAATTTTAGAATAAATCATAGTCAGGATTCTTTTTTATATGAAAAGTTGTCTAAACATTTTCTATAGGCTTAGTATTATTGATTTCAAAGGGGTCAAAGACTCAGCATTTTCCCATTCTCAACTACTTTAGTCATCAACATTGGTATATTTTCACCTCTTTATTTTTTCTTAAGTTTATCATCTTTAGGAAGTCATTTTCATATGTGAATGGTGATATATAGAATATAATAAAGTATTCTTGTCAGACACCTTGGACCTTATTTCATATGTAAATACAAGGCATGAAAGTCAAAAAGGTTTTACCTCAGTTTGCTCCATCATGCAACTTAGTCTTCGATGCTTAAATGTGATAAAGACATCCAAGGTTCCATCTTCTACCAAATCACATATCACCAATGCAAATGTGTAGTTTGGTTTACCAAAGCAAAGGGATTAGTCTTTGTCCTTCCATTTTTTTATTACTTTTAGTGTGTAAATAAATCACTGATAATGTAAGAGTTTTATACATTATCATTGTATAACTCATCATTTATATTTAATCTTTATTGATTCTTCAAAAAATGCAATATAAATGAATGATGTAGTGACTGTATATAAATCGTTATACTACGAGTGCATAGATATTATATATCACAAGTAATAGGATAACCCCATCTGTCCACTTGTTGAATAAATTGAGACCTTTTCTATGAGCACCCTCAAACAAATCTTCTGGAGTGATACTAATTTGACTAATGAAAGTGACTTTCGATATTACAATGAAGTTGTTTAGTGACCAAAATGCTACAAGTTCAAATCCTAGAAACAACAATTTTATTTTTATCTACTTACGGATAAAGTAAGATTGTGTATATATATAACCTATTAGGTAAGAGTCTCGTAAACTAAATCGTTTAGATTAGAATAGTAATTTGACTAATAACAAAATTGAATGATCATCTATGGGGAGATAGTGGAGATCCAAGGTAAGTTGGACTTTTGTGTGGCTGCCTTCACATTGAGTTGAAGTGTCAATAGAAAAAGCCACAAAACAAAGTCTTATCCTTGAATCAGAAGAAAAGTAATCCACAACCCATAGGAATCATGTAATAGTTTTTCTTCAGTTTTTACTTAGTTACTGTTAATTTACACATGAATCTAGTCCTAGATAGTGGCCATATATATGTTCATTCCCTTCACCAAACACAATCACTAATACAATTGAATTGTGATAATATCATGCATGTTGAAATATGTTTAATAAAAAGTTATATATGGTAGATAAGTGAATTGATTGAATAGGAGTGTTTAATAAACCTACATAATCAACTAGTTGATGTTCATATATATTTTGTCTCTAGCACACTTCACACCAAGCCACATACTCCTCTATAGATAGCTATAGCTAGCAATCTCACACCAAGTCACACTTAAGCAATGGAGTAGTTTGAGGTATATATCCTATACCCTACTTAAACCCATATAGCTGTTGGAAATGGAGAGTTATGGTAAATTAATTGGACAAAATAATCAGATATTTCATTTCATATATATGATTAATGAATAAGAGTTGTGCCTGAAATATGCCTTAAAAGCAACTTTTGAAAGACTTTATATACAATATGATCATCCAATCGCTTAACACATTAAATCTATCTGTTATTCTTAATCACTCAAAATAAGAAATGACAAACATAATTTCATTAGTACTACAATAGATGCAGTGATGTGCCTTTCGTTTAAACTACAAGTTTACCTTCTCAGTTCTTTAGGTTGTTTCATATCCATAGCTCATTACCAATTTAAGAAACTATATCAATGTAATAACATAAATGCATAAAACAGGAAACCAGAAGACACAAAATAGCATATAAACCTTAATCATGCCCTTACTCAGTAATTAGTAACTGGACTAAACAACTAATAATAATAAAAGATGGTGAATGTCTGAATGATGATACATGTTTCTTCACTATCAGAATACATTTGTGGAACAACACACATCAAATTCTATACCATCACATGCTATATATAACAATATGTTATACAAAAGAATGAAGTACAAAATCTCTGTGTGTATTTATTAACATATCACCATGCAAAATGTGTCCACATTCAATTCTCAAAACAAAATTACAAACAACATACTGGTGTATTATATAATCAAACACAAACATATATATTAGTATAATTATATATCATCATCTGAAATCTGAAACAAATGGCATATATATATATATATATATAAACCTGCTATCTAGGCCTTCTAGAAGAAGGTGATCCACTAGCACTACCAGATCCATACATGTGTGCTTGATGGTGATGCCCCATAGTCATCATCATAGGGTATGACATGATACTACTACCTTGATGACCTTGACCATAACCCTCACCACCATCTCTATGATCACCCTGCTGCTGCATCAAACCACTCTTGTCCCCTTCCATCTCCCTATACTTTTGCAAGTATACCTTGAGTGGGTCCACATACCCTTCAAAACCAAGTGTAGTCATGGCCCACAACAAATCATCACCGTTGATAGTTTTCCTCTTCTCTTTCTGGCACTTATCTGAAGCCTCTCCAGTTATGAAGCTAATGAACTCTGATACACATTCTTGTACTGTCTCTTTTGCTTCCTTTGAGATCTTTGCGTTGGCTGGTAATGACTTCTTCATGATCCTGCTCACGTTGGCTATTGGAAGGTACCTGTCTTGCTCTCTGCACCCTCTCAATTCATTGCTTCCACTTCTATTATTACCTGAAACTTTACCTCCTCCTGATTCATTGTCTGAATCACCCATAGAGCCTCAACACTGATATATACCCAATAAAACTACCTTATTATATATGCTTAGACATGTATCAATGTACTTATCATATATCATAAACTATTAACACTAATAATTCACTAGCTACTAGTCAAAAGAGTACATATATAATGAATAAGGTAGATTAGTGAGACCTCGTGAGTATAATATGTGTATATATATATATATAGTGAGTGATTAGAATTAAAGAGGGGATTAGGGTTTAAGAATAATGGAGAAAAATGATGAGAAAGGTAGGAAAATGGCAGGTAGGAGTGGAGAAGTGGGTAAGTGGGGTTTGGGTGTTGATCATTATTAATATTACATACATGGTTTTGATTGGAGAATTAGGTTAATTAACAAGGTTTGAATTGTTTTGAGGTTTAACTTTATTTAATTATTAATAAAAACTTTGGTCTTTTGCTTCATGCATGTGTATACATTATGTCATATTTGCATATTATATATGGGTTTGATTTTACGTTAATTAAAAGAATTTAATATCTATAAACTACGAGTCTAAAAATTTATAAACAATAAGTACATCATTTATCGTATATTATTGATATTAATTTTTTTAAATAGTCAATGATCATTCAAAATAAATGATAGAGGATGAATTGTCAGCGTATAAATAAAACTTTTATATGATTAGTATATACATTTTTTTCTTCTCGAATTTGACGTATGCTTAGGAGACAAGTGGGTAGTTTGAGACTATTCGCGTGTATAATAGGTTACTGACGTGTACATATGCTTGATGTAAAACGTAGTATTAAGCTTACAATTTATAATCAATCGATCGTTTATGACTAATTAACTATAGTTTGACTTTGAATTTATAATATATTTCTACAATTTTTATAATTACAATATTTTTAAGACTAAGGATCCACTTTAGCGGACAACTGAGACTAATCCATTTTGAGAAGGAAATCGACACTGATACCACTTTTTTTTAGTGGTTTCACTCACCTATCGCTTTTCGATAATGTACCTTAATTCAGCTTATAGGTAGGTCTTTCCGTGAAACAAATTTCAATGAAAGCATCAATTGTTAGGATTTAAGCACATAAGGATAACACAACCCAAAAGACTAGCCTATTAGGTGGGAGAGTCTTATGACTTAAGTATCACATTGAGTTTGTTATTCTAGACTCCTAAACACATAAAACAAGAACTAAACCTTAAAATGGTATATGAAGGTGGCAGCTTATGAACCATGCATCACGATATATGAGTTTTGATGAGTCTCGTGAGCATTCCGATATATGTACTCATTTTTGTTGATGATTCATTAGACAAATCCTATGACACTATATATATATATATATATATATATATATATATATATATATATATATATATGTATGTATTCATTCACTATTTGGCATTAATTTTGATGGTCCTAGTGTCAAAACATGATTCGTAGTTACAACCACATACTCCACCATCCTCATCCACCTGTCAAATTGATCATGATCTATGGGTCCATATTATCATTTTTTAAGGTAAGTGTAGTTGATGACAGCTTTTTTAATTAATTAGAGTACTTGATTAGACATTGATTTATAATTAGTTAGAAGCTAATTGGTGCTGTTTTAATCTTGGAAAAGTAAGGTAGGGTTGGTTGCATTACAAATCAAATTTTGCCTTATAGTTTCCAAATAGAAATGAAAAAGATAAATATTTGATGATAACAAGTGAAAGACTTTAAAGTTATTTTATAAATATATTTCATGGTTTTTCAAGTATTTTTATTCTCTCTATTACCCTAAAAAACCAAGTTGCAAACATACCTTAAATCATTAAATGAAGTATCTGATGTTAAAAATGTGAGTTATGTGTTGTTGGGCCGTTAATCAGATAATGTTTTGAGGTTAGTTACGGGCCTTAATCGGATTTGTGGAAATATTCCGTTAGGCTGTAAAAAAAGAAGGCTAAATAGGTAGGAGTATAGGACCACATTAACCCAGTTATGCAATAGAGATCGTCCTAATTTTTGTCCCAAACCAATGTAGCATGTAACATAAAAATAATACTTTTTGTTTTTAAAAATTTTCTTTTATTTATGTAACAATTTTTAAATAGTCACAACATGAAATTGGGATATGCTTGGGGACATGTGATCTCAGCCGGATTATATGTAGCATATTGAGTTTGATGTCGCTCTAGCAACATTGGTTAGTTGTAAGTATAATGAAAAGAAATGAGAATGTGTGCAAGTTCTCACGTTAGATTGCCAAACTCCACAGAACATGTATTATTTCTTTGTAGAAAATGGTATATTGTTTTAGGCAAATGGGGGAAGTTTACCTAAAACAGAACAAACAAACAAACCAATAATTTTTTCTGCTACTTAAAACTAGACCTCCATTTTCACTTTTTTGAGGATGGAAAGTTGACTATGGGAAAGTAGTTGGACAAGATTTGTGGTTGCTCATAAAAGATATATATATAACACGTAAGCGACTCACGTGAGAACAAGGTTATAATTAATATGAACGCCTGAAATTGAATAAAGTCTTCGGTTGGCATCACCATTTTTTATAATTTCCCTCCTTTTACCTGTATAGTCTAGTTTTGTTCCAACTAATAATAATGTAACTTGAAGTTTGTCTAATAACTTGGCTTATCTTATAACATATAGTTAGGTTGTCAAAAACCTTATGATATCACACATTGATCATGGGAAATTTGTAACTTTCACGCATAGATATGTGATTAATTCATAACACGTATTAAAATCAAAGAAACAAAAGTCAAGAAAACATTAACTTATAAGGCAAAATAGTAATTTGAGCAATGGGTTGCCTTATAAGTGTGTGTATATATAGATAGTGCCTTTCTAGTTTCAATACATGTTATGTAAATTGCCAAAGTTGATAAACAAACACAACACAACACAAAACACAAGTACTGCAAAGAAGATGAACTACTTTGACAGCTTCAAAACCCTTATCTGCTTTGTGTTTTTGCTTGAATCTTTAGCAGTTGGACAATACAACCCATTGTTGGAGTTACCAAGCAGAGATGAAGTGGTAGAAATGGCTGGTTATGGAGAGGAGAAGCTATCTACTGTTCTTGTAACAGGCTCAGTTAATTGTGAGGCCACTACTTTCCATAATGGTGGAGCCACTCAACCTCCTTCTTGGCCAATACAAGGTATATATTTGATCAAGATTTTAATCTACTCCGTTTTAGTGCTATGTAATTATAGGAGATTATATAAGTTTTCTGATTCTCCATATATTAACTAAACCAAATCATTGAAGTTCATTGTGGTTTCTATGATACTGATTACTGATCTGGAATACACAACCCAACATTACAACAATGTGATATTAACCAGTGGCACTAATGATATGTTTTCCCATAATATCATGGATAATTACACAATGCTGAACACATACAATATGGGTTATCACAGCTATTAGAATAATAAAGATTCGTGCTATCAAGTTCATGCAAATTACATGCACCCATCTAACATTTAACGTGATAACAAAGGTATATGTAGCAAATATATAATCAGGTGACTGATCCAGAAAACATAGAGGCAAAATATATAGAAAAACACATGCAACAAATACTTTATAAAATATGTTGAAAGGAGGGGGTGTGGATATGATATAAAGATTAAATGTCTAATTGTAATTTTTCAATTTTTAAATTCAATGAAATTTCATCTTCCTGCAAATTTGCTTATATTTTTAGATTTATTTATGCAGGAGCTTTGGTTTCTGTCAACTGCCACAGTCATTCCACCAAGAGGAAGAAAAGCAAATCAATGGTAGCACAAGGTGTTACCGATGAATTTGGAGATTTCATCGTGGACATCCCGTCCCACCTACACGCTATTCCCGACTTGGAAAAAATATGCAGAGTGAAAATTCTTCGGATTCCAAAGGGATTACTGTGTCAGCAAGCTCATGTCAAGCGACAAAAGGGACTCAGGCTGCAATCCTTTGGAAATGGTATCCGCACTTACAGTGCTGGAAACATAAGGTTCAAGCACTCAATGTAGATGGGGTAATGGAGTAGAGAAGAAGAGATTAGACACCAAGTTCATAAGAATATATAGATTTCATAGTTATATTAGTAACTGGACCATGGCTCACTTGGATGGCGCTTTTAGTCACACCACAGCATTGAGTTGCACTGGTTGAAAACCCCCTCCAAAAAATACAGAACTAAGATTGGTTTGTATAGTATGAGTGAAATAGGAGAGTTGTATGAGAATGTTAGATATGTGATGTGCACATATAAAATACTACTAGCAATTGGTTATATAGAAAGCTAAGAATAATCTCAAAAATGTCCAATGAAGATTATCATAGACAAGATTCGGTGAGAACAGAATTGAGAAAGAAAAGAGCAAAGTGTATCAATTAATTGTATAGAAACTGAACAGAACAAGGAGAGATCTCCTCCAAGGGTTTCCCCTTTGTCTCAAAATACAATCTTTATGCATTGTACCAATGACTATCTCATTGAAGCAACCTACAGAAAAACTAACATTGATATCTGAAAGTTGCTACTAAGTTGACTCAATAGATATCCATAGAGCACAACTACAGAAACTTGAATGGCATATCCCAAGAATAACAATGAAAAAGTCAGGGCTTTTCCACATTTTTCTGGTTAGTTTCAGATGCAATGTATTTTGCAACATCGGCACAGCAAGTAAGCTTATCAGCTTTATCATCAGGGATTTCAACTGAAAACTCTTCTTCAAGAGCCATAATGAGTTCCACCCGGTCCAAGCTGTCCAGATTCAAGTCCTTTTGAAAATCGGCTGTTTCAGTAACCTACGCGTAGAACTGTAGAAGTAAGGACATCTTCCCCCCATTGTTACCCCTCAGCACAAATGACAATCAACTAACATTTGAATTCATATATGAAATTATGAATAGTTAAGAAGAAAAAAACAGAGAAATGAATTGTCCAACACTAAAAATAAGACATAAAAACGAAAAAAATCTCATATTGATCGTTAGATTGATACCTTCGAGGGATCAATTTTATCATATTTCTTGGTCAATGCAATTACTTGGTCCAGTATCAGATCAGAACTGGCACTTGTTGATGAGCACCAACATCTCAATTCCTTATGCACACTCTTATTTGCAGCAAAAAAACATCTTTCAGTACAAGTCCTCAAATTCACATGAGACAATATAGTTTTCCTTATGCTTTGCATATTCAAGAAACCTGCAAATTATCTCAAACAAAAAAAAACAATCAACCCTTAATTGCACTAGGTGGAAATCATCCAAAAAGAAAACCGTAATCGGTTAGTTTCAGAGTATATAAAATGTATCATCAGAACAATGTGCTGATTGCCTAATAATTTTTCACAATAAGTTATTCAAATAAGTTGAAGCTAAGATTCAACTTTAAGATAAGGTCTATATATATAGTCTATAAGCAATAGGATCCAAGTTAAAAATATAAGTGGACATAATTAAGACAACAAATGAGTAAAATGGAAACACTACTTCAAGTAAGTAAGATAAGAATCTACAAAAGATACTGTCTTGTATCTGAAATGTGATATATAGTGTTTCCCATATTGTGAATAAGAATACTTGTATTAAGAAAGGGAATTGGGTAAAACAAAAGAGATATAATAGGCATAGCATGAAATAGGAACATACAATTAATGGCAGAAGTAGGAATTGGTAAGTTACACACAAACAAATGAACCGGATGTTAGGTGTTTGATATAATGCCTAGGCTAGGAATAGAAGAGAGTCAAATCCCTCAAACCCACTTCTTTTTTCTCTACCTCACTCTTATTTAGTTTTATTTATTGGGGAGGGATGTGGAAAAAATCTACTCCACATTTTAGTCATCCGACTTTCAATGGTGTAGATGTACTCATCAATTCAAACCATTGAATTTCCCAAGAATGAATGATCATGATGTGAATCTCTTCCCTTATTTATTCGCTAAACTTATACGACATGTTTTTTTATTTTGTACCCCATTTTTTTAATAAAACCTTATTTTATTATCGGGGATAATACCTTTTATTTTCAACTCTGAATTCAGGTTTAGGATTTAAATTTCAGGTTTATATATATATATATATATAAATCCGCCTGATATATCCCATTCTCATTCACACTAATAAAATATAGAGATTTGATGAAAAAAAGAGGAGCAATAGATTAAGTAGAGATAAGGACCCCTAAACCATATCTCTACTTAAAATCTTGGTCTTTATGCTTATTAAAAAACAATAATTTATTAAAAACATATACTTAATATTTTAATGATTCAAAAATTATAATTTTGAATGAAAAGTGCCCTAAAATGCTATAAAAATTCCAATTTCATAACCAAACAATGGATACATTTGTAATCCAAAATTGTGAAAACAGATTAGGAATAGAAATCTACAACCAATGACAAATACATTAATTAATACAGCAAAATTTGAAAAAATCGAGACCACCATTCTAAATTATTTTGATTTGTCCAGTTTATTCTAATTTCTAACCACTGAGAAGAAGAATAAAACATGAGAATTGAGAAAGCCAATCACAATGAGTAAGAAACCCTCTCCCCTCAATGTCAATGTTCAATGGTTGATTGAAAACAATTCAGAAATGCAAAGACAAAATAAAATGGTGAGACAGAAACATCAGTTATCATTGTTTAATGTACACTCAAAAATTTGATTCTGGTGAGCAACACTTATCGAAATAACAATCACATAATAGAATCTGTTAAGGGATAATATGATTACGTCACCACCATTCCCTACTCTCCACTATACTTCACTGTACCCCAACATTCATTTACCCCATAAAGTTTTAAACTTTCATCTCATTTTCTCTATTTCACCAACTGTGTTTCTCTCTCCCTCTCTATCCATTCTCCTTAACAAACGATGGGGAATGTTAATGATAGAGAAGAAGATTTCAATGTTACTACTCCTTCGGAACCTCAACAAAATGAAGAACAAGAAGAATGTGAGAGTGTTGTGCCTTCTGAGTTGATGGGTCAGGATCCACCAGCTAGCCCTAGAGCTACCCATTCTCCATTCATGTTCATCCCTCAAGTAATTTCTCTTTCTCTTTCACATTTTTACAATTCAAGGCTAAATGGGTTTTCTCTATTTTCATTGTTTTTACTGCCCACTGTAAAAAGTTTCTTTTTTTTGTTCCCCCTTTTTCATGTGTGGAGTGTCTAAATTAATAACCAAAGTCAAACCAAATATTCACATAGGTTTTGTTCTAATTGAATCTTATTATGTCTGGATTACATAAAAGTCTTAACACACATGAGGTTACACTGCATTCATTTTGGAATCTGAATCTGTGGGCTCAAGCTGCAATTTTTAATTTTTCTATCATTTGCATGCTTTCAGATTGTGATGTGCATGTGAACCTAATTTAGTGTTGTTATAATAGGGAAGCAAGTTGCTTCTGGTATTAGTATTATTTGAAAGGAACTATATTAGCATCTTTCTAGATTCTTGTCTAAATCTAGAGTCTAATCAGTCTATCATATTAGATGTTATGTGCCTATTATTTGGTCTCTATTAAGCTTGCTTCTGAGTTTTGTAATTTTGGTTAATATGTTATTTTCTGTAGCCTGTTTTTATCTTCTGCTTTGTGGAATCTTTATTTTTATCAGTTTTGGATCATTCCATTTCCTTTACCCTGTGTTTTAGGTACCAGTGGTTCCACTACAAAGACCTGATGAGATGCATGTTCCAAGTCCTTCCTGGATGCAAACTAGTTCAGGGTATGAAGATATGTACAATGAACTAGGAATTCCAACAATGATTACTTGGGGTTATGGAGGGAAAGAAGTAGCTGTGGAGGGATCATGGGATAATTGGAAAACAAGGTTAGTGTCTTCTTTATTTGTCTTCAAAGCTTGATATAACTGTTGTATATATTTTAATACTCTTGTTCATCAGAATACCCTTGCAAAGATCAGGGAAGGACTTCACAATAATGAAGGTACTGCCATCTGGTGTTTACCAGTTCAGGTTCATTGTTGATGGGCAGTGGAGGTACGCACCTGACTTGCCTTGGGCCCAAGATGAGGCTGGGAATGCTTACAACATTCTGGACTTACAGGTACCCTTTATGGTTGACGACTTGACGTATTATTATGTTATCAACATTGATTATATGCATCTGTAAACTTTATTTAAGTTGGGAAAAAAGGATATTGCTGTCAATAGCTAACTTATTTTTTTCCAGAAGTATTAATTTCGCAACGTGATATGGGTCTTGTGCACAAAATGAACCATGTATGATTGAATTGTAAAGGATCTTATTCCTTTGTAGCAACTTGGGTTGATTTTTCACTCATCTCCTTTTTGGGTATCAAATTCTTTTTTTATGCTTTACACTCTTTTCCTTAGTGTAACTTTTTTTGCTTGATCGTGCTTCTTCATACTAATATATTAAATCGTAATGTTTGTCTGTCTAACCCGTGCATAGTGCGAACATTTCCTTTTCTAGATGCCACTGGTATACAACTGGGCTAATTGGAATGAGGGTATATTGTGGATACAAGTATAAGACTAAATTTTTCTTATATTCAGATACCTGTTTATTTTTCCATTTATACATAACAATCACTGTATTGCCATGGAACTCATTACAAATTGGAGTTCCGATCTCTCTAGGCTCAAATGCTGTGCAGACTGGCTGGGTCACAGTTTCCTTGGTGTAAGGGAATTTGAGTTTAAGATGAAAAATAAGAACTTAAAGAAAATGAAATGCCGAAATGTTTATGCTGCTATGCAAACAGTATTCTCTAGCTATGAGAGGAGTAGAATATGGTTAGTTATCCAATATACATGTGACTTTGTAGCTGAGTGGCTTTGTAAGTAAGTCTTCTAATTTTTTGGATGGTCACTTATTGTGCATGGATTTGACTTTGTAGCACTTGTTACAGAATATTTATCCATTTTTTCACCATTTAATTTCCATGTAGCTTAATATATATGAAATTTCTCCTGGTACTCTAGTAAAACATATATGGTCTGTAAAACTTGCAATTCATAGACAAGGAAAGGGAGAGTGATTGTGAAATTGATTTCATTGCATATCTAAAAGTAATGTCTACATTATGTTTTGCTCTGCTATAAAGCATTGACATCTAAACTGGCACTAAGGATTTTATTTATTATATGCAGGATTCTGTTCCTGAAGATATTGGAAGCATTTCTAGTTTTGAACCTCCTAAATCACCAGAATCTAGTTATAACAACCTACAACTTAGTTCTGAAGATTATGCAAAGGAGCCACCATTGGTTCCTCCGTACTTGCAAATGACACTTCTTAACGTTCCTTCAACAAATATGGAAATCCAGCCCCCGATATCAAGACCGCAGCATGTAATGCTCAATCATCTCTACATGCAGAAAGAAAAGGGTAGCCCTTCAGTCGTTGCACTTGGTACAACTCATCGGTTCTTAGCCAAATATGTCACTGTGGTGCTGTACAAGTCTTTGCAGAGGTAAACATAAATGACATGGACAGTGTAACATTCAATGCCTTTATTAGTTAATGTAGCTTCAAGTAGTGAAGTTAAAATGAAGAAGTTCTAAGCTCCTTAAGGATCATTGCATGAAAGTCAAGATTCTGTTATATATAATGTACTTTTTTCTTAGCATGCCATCACTAGAAACTCATAGCATTTGGAAAAAGAGAGAAGCTTATGTTTTTCAAATGAAGACATGGAATCAGTCCAGTGTTCTCAGGAGGCTCTTCACTTTCCAGTAATGCTATTTGCATAGCTTACAACTTTTTTGCATCATCCTATGATAAATTTGATGTGTTTATCTCTGATTCTCTGAACATACATGACCACACAAGGAAAAAAATAGCACATAAGATCCTAATCCTTTCTTAATGCTCAATAACAATATATATAGTTTTACAACAGGTGGTTGGATGCAACAATAAATGAGACTACTTTCTTATTATCAAAATTAAGAGCACATTCTCAAAGGACCAAACTTCTTCCAATTGAACCAACCCATGTTGGTAGAGACAGATGAAATTTGTCCCTAACTGAAACCATGCATAAACTATATGAAATATTTCAGCAAGGCTAGAGGAAAGTAAATTTGTGGGAAACGGTATAAATCCTTTAAAAAAATCTGAGAACTGCATTGCAGTGGCTTCAATGCAGTTAAACACAGTGACAAAGAAGTAAACAGGCCCCAGAGATTAAAAATACAAACAAACATATATGTCATTATGAAATTTGATCCTATGCTGAATGAAATATCTTTAAAAAACAAACATATATCACTTAATAAATTAGCTGAATGAAACATCTTATGCCAAATTTTATGGCAAACACATTTTTCAATAGCATGCAAAAAAAATAAAATCCAATATCAGGATCTAATATATTATATTCTGAGACAGTCTTACTCACACACATGTATGGTCGGCATGTGGTAGTGCATGATCATAATTACCCATTACCATTCATAAAATACATAAATACAAATATAATTAAAAATGATGATGGTAAATATTTCAAGTAAAAAATTATTTGACATTTAATTAATCAATATATAGGGAAGGGATTCATGAACATGCATAGAGTCAAATTAAGGTGAGGTGTTTCAATCAAAGCCAGCCCATGTGAATAGATGCTTTGTGTTGAAAATTTGAAATTGTATAATTTTGAATAAATCCTTTTATCACATTATTATTAGTAGCACACACCACCCACCATTTCCTACTTGCTTCTTACTCCACCTCCATGAAACGACAACCTTAACATCAACCTTGTATCACTATTTAATTGGTTGGTGTGTTGTGCTCATTCCTTCTTAACTTTCCTTTCCATTCCTTCTCTTGTTACTTTCTCATCACTCTTCTCCTCATTTTCTTTCACTTTCATCAAGATCTGATTTATAACCATGGCTGAAAAGGTAGGTGTATATGTATGTTAATATTGGTTGTATTTGAATCATATCTCACTTTCTCATATCAAAAACGAAAATATACATATCCCTTTTGGATAAATGTTTAATCTTTGTGGTCCTTGTTTAGTTTACAACATGAAAATGTTATTTCCATTTTTATCTTAGCTTCTTCTTCTGGTTGAAAATTTCTAACATACCCATATGATGCTATTCATTTTAGGTGACCTTCATGAAGCTCAAGGTTGATCTTGAATGTGGGAAATGCTGCAAGAAGGTTAAGAAAGTTCTCAGCAAGTACCCTCGTGAGTTCTTAACTATTTTCTTATTATCATTATTACAATCACAATCACTTTGGATATATATATTATTTTATACCAAAAATGAAAGGATATAAAAATTGAGTTAATTTTTTATGTTGAAATTTTGTGAACAAGAGAAATTCGAGACCAAAAGTTCGACGAGAAGCAAAACATTGTGATCATCACAGTGGTTTGTTGTAGTCCTGAGAAGATTAGAGATAAGCTTTGTTGTAAAAGTGGAGGGTCAATCAAGAGCATTGAAATCGTAGAACCAGCTAAGCCCGAGAAAAAGAAAGAAGACGATAAGCCCAAGCCCGTTGATAGTGCCAAGCCCACTGAAAAGAAAACAGAGGCAGGCAAGCCAAAATCAGATGCTCCTAAGAATGATAGCGCCAAGCCCACTGAAAAGAAAATAGAGGCAGAGAAGTCGAAATCAGAAGCTCCTAAGAAGGATGGGGAGAAGCCCAAAGAAAAGCCCAGTGAGCCCAAGTCAGCACTTGTTGCTCCGATGCCAAGGATTTTCGATCATGTCTCTGCATACCCACCACCACCGATTGGGATGTATTGTGTGCCAGCCTATGAAGGAAGGCCCGTTGGGCCCTACATCAATGAATATGGTGGGCCACCACCATGCTATGGTGGGTATTATGGAAGGCCTATTTATGATAGTTATGGTGGTGGTGGAGCCTATTATTCAAGTGGTCGTGATCAATATTCTCAAGAGTGCACAATTATGTGATCACTGAGTTCCAACCAAATTCATTTCATATGTAAATGGTGTCCATTCAAATCAACCTCATCATCATTGCTTTTTGTTATTGAAATTTATTACTTTCATAAGAACAAGTGTAATAATATGTATTGTACTTTCGATGATGTGTGCATTAGCTATTAAGCAAAACTAATAATATGAATTTTATTATACTTTTCTATGGGGACCCACCTCTTTTTTTATTTGATTTTGTTGAAACTAGTTCATTTTCCAACCCCCAATACTCACTAGTACATTTTTATTAGGTCAACGTCATAATAAATAACGACACATAATTTATTTTCCATTTATAATTAATGATATTGCTTTATTTATCCATGAGAAATTAATATATTTCATGTAATGAGTGCATCAATAAGTGTTATTCCCAATAATACTTCAACGATGAAAATATAGTTAGATAGATATGTAGTAACAGAGCCAGACTCTCTCCATCGGAGAAGACAATTATCAGAAAAAACATTGAAAAGTTAAAATGTATTGACATTTATATCATATAATTTACACTTTTATTACATATGACAACTTCACAACCATATTCCTTTTTCATGTGCAGGTTTGGTTTTCCCATCTTTTATATATATATATATATATATATATATATATATTATGTGTGTGTGAAAGCTCAATTGTGAAAGAATATATAGCACTCTATGGAAGCTTAATTATTAGTTTATGAGAAAGGGACCTAGATGGCTTATAGTATACGAAGATACTTTATTTTGTTTGTGATAAATGGATTAAGAAAAATGGGGTAGTTGAATTAGTTGAATCAATTATACATGATGATGAGGTGAATTACAATAAAATAATGATAGTGGGTGCAGCCACCATAAGGAACCAAAACTCAATGATATGGGTCATCTAACTTGTTAAAATCATCATTGGAAAATTCTATGAAGTCACCATGTCACCAAATTTTTGTCATATTTTTCTACATGCTTTTGTTAAATAAATTAAGCACTGTTGTATTTATTTAATGAAATTTGTTGTGCTCTGCGTCATAAACAGCTAATCCTACGTATGCATAGTCAACAATTGTGTCGGCACCCTTCCTTTTTCTACGTGCATTATATTTAACTTGTTCTAATAAATATAATTATGTATTTGTTTATATTAAAATTTATGTAATGTTATATTATTTTTGTCATTTATGTAATATTAGTATCAACTTATTTTTCTAATATTAAGTTTATACATTCTCTAATAATAATTAGTATGTCGTTGAATGTTTTTCATATCGATCAAAGTTATTTTTCTTGGGGTGATGACGTGAGAAAATAAAAGTAAGAGAATATATGAAATAGTAGTGATACTAGATAAAAGAACATGTGAAGTTTCTTGTAATTATTATTAAGATATTACAACTGTAAAACTGTAAAACTATAGTATATAAAATATGTCATTGTGATACTAATGGAATTGAATGAAATTATATCACTGAATACCATTTAGGTATATTTTGCATTTATATATTAGTATAAATAATTAATGTATTTATTTACATTTAATTATTGACAAGTTTAATGATATTAATAAGATTAATGATATTTCTGAATCCATGTTTTTGAATATGTAAAGAGAAATTAAAAATAGAATGAGGTGTATTATTTTACATGTTTAACTAGTTAAATAGAGGTCTACCTAATGTCTGTGAGATAATTGAGAGTACTTAATTCAAATCACTACCAAGAATTTGATAAGAGAATAAAATATATTTTCATATCAAGAGTTAAGTTATCTCACCCGCTCAATAAAATTGTCCTAATTAATCTCTATATAAAAAAATATTTCTAAAAATGTAAAATACACACACTTTTGGAAAGCAATTTGAAAAATATGAGAAGACAAGGCCTATGCACCTGGTATTCAAAAATTGCTATTAGACTTGTTGAAGTAGGTTGCTCATCTAATCATGTTTGCAATCCATTTTTGGGGGAACATACATGGGCCTTCTCTAAAGTCCTAGTTTTGTTTACAACATGAAAATGATTTTGAATCTGTTATTCACATCTTTTTAATGACATACATATAAAAGTTGATAACAAAATCAATTTATGGTGATATTTTTAAAGGGCATCCAACATAAAACAAAATATTGTTTCATGAATCATCTTATATACCAAAATTTCTGGAAGGCAAAGGAAAATGCATAAAATTATAAAAATTAACATGAATACATTGTCCCCTGAACTGAAGCAACACTGTTGAAGAGGCTTTATTGGAACAAACTGAAGCATGGAGTTCAAAGCATAAGTCTTTGAGTTGAACCCCTAGATTGCAGCCATGACTTGGCTGCTACATTGGTTGTCACAAGCCATCCAGCATTATCAGAAGCCTCATGGAATGGAGCATCAAGTTCCTTCAAATGTGATTCAAATACACTAGCCAAACCTTTATCAGATTTGTGATTCCCAATCCCAGTATTAATTCCAAGTAGAGGTGGAAGTTCCTCTCCTGATTCCACAGCTTTAGCCAAATCATTTATCCAAACATGTAAAGCAATCTTAGCAGCTCCATGTGAGAGTCTCTTTATATACAAAGACCACTGTCTTTCTGATCTAGATTGTATAGTTCTATATATCCTAAGTGTCAGCCCCAGATGCAAAAGGTCACATGCCCTATCAGACATATTCAAGTTAACACAAAGATCGATTAGAGAATTGCATAGAGATTTCTTTACATCGGTGCCAATTGAATTAAGAAGTTGTGATGCTTCCTTTCTAAAATATCCATCACCCTTCCGCTTTTCCACCAAAAATCTTACCACAGACCCAAGCTTTGGATTAGCCTTCTGAACACAATCTGTTATCTTACCGAGTCCTTCTTTCGGTGTTTGAGTCATAACATACAGAAGACAACCGCAGAAGCGATCATCAGGAATGAAGCCTGAATCCAAGAGTTGATTGAATATCTTCACAACGTCATCAGTTCGCTTGGCCTTTCCATAGCAATGGATAAGTGATGTGATGACAAAAATATTAGGCTCAAATCCATGGGCGATCATTTCATTCAACATCGCTTCTGCCTCTGAAACTTTCAGAGCGCGAGAGTACATGTTAATCATCGATGAGAATGTAATAATGTCAGGCTGACAAGTCCTACAATTTTTCATGTCTTCAAAAATTTCAACAGCTTCATCAATGTAGCCAACATCAGCACACATATCTAATAGCATGTTATAAAGAAATGGATTCAAATCCATTCCCTTGTCCTTCATTTCATTATAAATACCGAGAGCATCTTCACCAAATCGTGCTCTAGAATAAGCTTGTAAAAGAGCTGCATAGGTTGCCCAATTTGGTGAAAATCCATAATTTATCATATCTTCATATATAGCTTTGGCTTCCCAAGACCACTTAGCTCTCCCCATGGCATACAATAAAGTACTATAGGTTACCATATTCGGTTTCACGCCATGAAGCTTCATATCTTTGTAAACACTCAAGCATCCATCATAATTCGCTGACATCCCAAACATCTTAATCAATGCTGAGAATGCAACAGTCTCGATGTGCCAATTTTCTCTTTTGGCACGGTCGTACAGCTTCAACGCAACATCACTGTTACCAGTACGTGCATAAGCATAAATCATAGACGAGGATAGGTTTTCATCCGGTTCAATACCAAGGCTTGGCATCTTTTCAAACAACGCCACAGCCTTAAGTGACAAAGAACACATTGCAGCACAGCTAATAATAGTTGAAAATGTAATGACATTAGGTTTAAGTCCTCTCTGAAGCATTTCATCAAACAGTTTCTCAGCTCTTTCAAAATCCTTAATTTCCCTAAACAGCTTAAGGGTGACATTGTAAAGAACAACACGTCTAGCGGGTTCAATCTTGTGCTGGAAGTATTCAAGAGCAAGCAATGCCGTTTCAGGATTCACCATGTTATCGAGAATAAACACAGCATCTCGTACTAAAATTTTGTCCCCTAAAAGATTCAACATTTCAGAGACGTGTTGCGTACTAGTGTTACAAGAGTCCAATGATTTTGCCACTTTGAGAAGAGAAAGCCTTGAATACGAATGAACTTCCTTGGCTCTAATTCTTTTGGGATTGACCCAAATGTTAGTTTTTGATAAAGATGAGAACTTTGCATCTGGGTCTTGTAAATTTGCATCTTCTGGAGAATGGGCATGTTCTATTAACGAGGCGTGTTGAGATGAGAGTTTATAGTTTTGAAGGTTGAGATTGCGTGAAGCGGAAGAGATAGAGATGAAGAAAGATCGACAATCATGGAAGATAAAGGAAGGGGAAGTGCAAAGATTGTAAGCATGAGCCATTCTATCTCACACAAAGTGATATATTAATTTTATGATTGAAAGTTGAGTAATTCGATTTGATGAAACGAAAGAAACTTACGATGATATAGAAGGAAAGTGTTTTTCTTTTATTTACCTTGGAGCGATTCATTTACTCAGTAAGATTTTTAAACTTGCTTCACGTTTTAGTAAAACCCCTTATAGAATATGTGATCTTTGTCATTGAGTGAAATTCTTATACGATTTAGTATTAACCATGATTTTCCCTCGTCATTATTTAAGAGGATTTCCACATTAATATTGTATATTAATTCTTCTATTCTCATCCCTGGGAGTGATTAGAATGTATGGAGTATAACGGAGTTGCTAAAAAATAATAAAGAACATTTAGGCTTACTTGGAGATAAACAAGACATGATAAATTTCATACCAGACAAAGATAATAAGGCAAGTATGTTAAACTACACATGCAAGCCAGTTATGAAGTATTAACCATGATTTTTCCCTCATCGCCATTTAGAGTGATTTCCACATTAAACATTATACTTTAATTCTCTATTCTCAGCTCCAATATAGTTGCATGATACTGTTTAAATAACTCAGGTAAACAACATAACAGTCATCTAGTACAAAATTTCCGGAAAAGAACATAAAAATGCATGGAAATTACATGGCAAGTACAAAATAATCAATGATGAAGGGCCATTGCAGGAACGTTTAAATCCATAGAGCTCGAAGCAGCAATTGATTCGGTTGAATTCGTAGATTCCAGCCATGACTTGGCTGCAACCTTTGTCATTAAAAACCAACCAGCCTGCTCTGGAGCCTCATAGAATGGAGCATTGAGCTCCTTTAAGTATGATTCAAGCACACTCGCCAAACCTTTGTCTGAATACTTGTGTTTCCCCTGCCCAGTATTAATTCCAAGTAGAGGTGGAAGGTCCTCCCCTGATGCCAAAGCCTTAGACAAGTCACCTATCCAAACCTGTAATGCGGTCAGAGCAGCTCCAAGTGAGAGTTTCTTTAGATGCAAAAACCATTGAGTCTGAGATTTGGACTGTACATCTGTATATATCTCAAGCATCAGCCCCAAGTTTAGAAGGTCTTGTGCTTTTTTGGGTACATTTAGATTGACACAAAGGTCAATAAGACAATTACAAAAGGGCTGTTTTACTTCAGCATCAATTGAACTAAAAAGTTCTGATGCTTCCTTTCTAAAATCTCCATCACCCTCTCGTTCCTCCACCAAGTATCGTACCATAGAGCCAAGCTTTGAATTAGCCTTTTCGATGCAATCAATTAGCTTAAACAGCTCTTCTTTAGGCGTTTGAGCCATAACAGTCAGAAGACAACACCAAAAGCGATCATCTGGAGTGGTGCCCAAATCCAAGACTTGCTTAAAAATCTTGACAACATTATCAGTTTGCTTGGCTTTTCCATAACACTGGACAAGTGATGTTAGAACAAAAAGATTAGGCTCAAATCCAGATTCTATCATTTCATTCAACACAGCCTCAGCCTCTGACACTTTCCCACTGCAAGAGTATATGGTAATCAAGGATGAGAATGTCCAACTATCAGGCTGGCAGGTCCCAGCATTTCTCATGTCTTCAAAAATTTCAATTGCTTCATCAGTGCAGCCTACATCACCACACATAGATAAAAGTACGTTATAAAGAACAGTACTCATTTCCATCCCCTTCTCCTTCATTTCCTTATAAACACCGAGAGCATCCTCCTTAAATTGTGCTGCGACATAGACTCGTAAAAGAGCTGCATAGGTTATCAAATCTGGTGAAATACCATTATCTGTCATTTCTTTATATATAACCTTCGTCTGATACGGCCTCTTAGCTCTCAACATGGCATTCAACAGAGTGTTATACATTGCTACATTAGGCTTCACACCAAGAACCTTCATGTCTTCATAGACACTTAAGCATCCATCATAATTTCTTGACATCCCATACATTCTAATCAATGTCGAAAATGTTACCGTATCAAGACGCCATTTCTCTGCTTTAGCTCGTTCATAAAGCTTCAAAGCCATTTCAACATTGTTAACACGTGCATAAGTATAGACCATAGCCGAACATGTGATGTCATCCGGTTCGCAACCATAGTGGGGCATCTTCTCAAACCACTCCACAGCCTTACCAGGTGCACCACACATCCTTGCACAATTAATTATAGTTGAAAATGTAATGTTATCAGGCTTGGCTCCTCTCTGAAGCATTTCATCAAACAGCTTCCCTGCTCCTTCAATATCCTTACATTTCCTAAACACCTTGAGTGTCACATTGTAAAGAATCACTTCTTTGTCTTTGCTCGGATTAATATTGCTCAAAAAGAGATTAAGAACAATGGGTGCATTGTTTGAATTCATCATCTTATTGAGAATAAACACAGCATCTCGTTCTAAAAATTTGTCCCCCAAAGCATTCTTCAGAATGATAGAGACTTCTTGTTCAGTTTGACAAGAATCTAAAGACTCCGTTACTTTGACAAGAGGGTTGTTGTTGTACCTGGAAGAAGACGATTTCTTAAGGAGCTGTTTGACCCTGGGGCTTTTGGGATTAACCCAGATTTTGTTTTTGGATAAAGATAATGAATTTGCATCTGGGTCATGAGAATTTGCGTTGGTTATGGAATGAGACGTTAGCGTTGGAGAAGGGAAGTTTAGAAGTTTGAAGTTGCGAGAAGAAGAAGAAGAAGAAAGATGAGTGGGTTTGGTATCATGGAAGAAAAGAGAAGGATGTGAGGAGAAAAGACGAGAAGCCATTTTTCTTGTCTCTGTGATGTTTTATGCTACTGCCACTATTGCTGGAGCCTCTTACATTCACACACTATCCATATTCATAATCATTCAACAACAAAATATACAATTTTACCTCCTTCACTTTCTCACTGTTTCAGTTTTACCTGTTTTGTTTTGTTTAAACTTTGAATGTACTCAATGCATTGCATCGGTAGAGTCATTATGCCCGTATCTATAAATTTGTTTGAAGGTTTTATTAGCAGATTAATCAAGATTTAGATATAGTATTTTGTATTTTTCTTCACTTGAATAATGTAATTTTGATTGTGAGGTGCAATATTACATATTGCTAGTAAAGGTCTTAAGCAATCTAGTCCTACTTCACATACAAAACATTCACATTCTCTGTTTCTTAAGCAATGACGAGGGTCCTGTATCTTGGACACGGTGCTGAGATTACAAATACAGTCTCAGTCACTGTACCTTGTTTAGATTAAAATAGGGTTGTCGTTTTTTTATCCGAATTGGTTGGTATTTAGAGTTCAAAACCTCTTAAATCGGGAGAAAACGGGATTCTTTCTGCTGCAGAAAGAACACCTAAAATGGGCACATGCCAAGTGTATTTTTAAGTAAGAATGATGCAAACAATAATAATTAATGGGCTATGGTATCAACCATACATGTGATTATTGTTTTTAATTCGTAAAAGTTTAATCTGTTCGTGTGATTTTGGTGCTGTAGAGTTGTATGCAGTGGTGTGAGTGAAAGAAGTGCAGTGGTGGGAATGAAGTAAAAGAGATATTAGTCCCACACTGTCGAAATGGGAAAGAGCAAGAGAGAGACATATTATAAAAAGGAAGATCAGCATCTGTTATTCTCATACCTTTCTCGGCCTTTTGGCTAAGATCAAGTGTAGTATCTGTTCTTATCAGTTTAATATCTGATATGTGGGTCAATGGCCCACACGATATTAAATTACTTTTTTAAAGGGGAGGGTCCATAACAGTAGCTTGCTATTGGGACTCTCATGTGTCGCCTATGTGTTGCACGAAAGCATAGGCTTGGCGCACCCTCCAATTTTAGTCCAAAAATATTGTACCAAGAATTCAAAGCTTAGTTGCTTGCATGCATAACTGTTAGTCACTAGATTTATTTTTCCTGGAGAGTGCAATAAATATTTTGCCACTTTCAAGGCACTAAAATATAATTATAACACAACTAATGCTCTCAGTCGGATCGTACAAAATTAATCTAAGAGAAGATAAGTGAACCAGCTGCTAAGTAATTTAGCCAGTAAAGCAAGAAACATCCTTAATTTCCTAGTATATTTATGAAATATCTCAAAAAGTAAGAAAAGCTGTTGCTGAATAGTTGGCAAAAACAGCTATTATAGTTTTTGATCTGTAACTTTATTTATCTACCTAACAGCAATATCAATTGTGTCCTGAAGTCACAATAATCTTTACATTCCTTGTCCTCACCCTTTTGGTGTCAGTTGTTAGCTTAACAGGATTGCCTCATGTTTGCTTCTTTTGGTGTCAGTTGTTAGCTTAACAGGATTGTCCTGAAGTCACAATAATTTCAATAGTTATGGTTTGTTTCTTTGGTTGAGATTCACAAGTTATACAGTTCTCCATTATGGATGATCCATTACAACGTGCAACCCATATCACTATTCATTTTTATATGGATTATATGTGTTTCATTGAAACTTAGCTTTTAGTCACAGAAAAGTGATGAACATTGATAAGACCAAATCCAATGCTATGAACCAAGTCTCGTATTTACTCCAATTGTCTAGACCGTGGGAAACAACCTATATAAACACCATAAATAGTGTGAGTGAGTATTGAAATATGTCTTATTTTAATGTAAAATAAATGTGCCAATGTGAATATGAGTATACAAATAATAAAAGTGAAAACAAACAATCACTGAGGTTGACCTTTTTATCAACATGATGGTTGACTTCTTTGCTGTGTTAATTTTTTATTATGTAGGGTTAACTTTGACTTGATGTTTTTGACATAAACAATACTAACATGAAGGTTAAATAGGGTTCTGACTTTTTTAAGAACAATATTTTATAAGACATAAAGTTAAAGCCTGCATAGGCTATATGCATTGTGATGGGTTGCACGTTCAAATTTCCTCCAACTTGAAACTTTACGAAAACTTGTGTATATATAATGGTGAGGTTTGAGAGTTTTTGTTCATTCCATCATCAACAATGGGAAACTGCATTAGTCACTCACATCAGAATATTGATGGAAGAGGAATAGAGATTGATAGAAGAGAAATAATGGAGATTGATGGAAGTTACATAGTAATAAGTAGGAAGGTGCACAATGGAGAGGTTTACAACATTGAACCACCATTCCTTAGGAAATCTGTTAAGACAACAAGTGACAACAGAAACATGAAGAGAAGGAATTTGAAGATTGTAGTGACTATGGAACAATTGAAACTGATGCTTAATGGATCAAACAAGTTCAAAATCAAAACTAGAGTTGCCCATGTCAGCAAGAAATGGTTACCTTCTTTACCAACTATTCATGAGGTGCAGAATAGTTAAATGGTAGAGTTGTTTCAGTTTATGTTATTCTGAAAGATTGTATCAAATGTTCACCTGCTCATTTTGTGACAGAAGAATAGATGAAAGAATTTCACTTTTTTTAGTTTTTTAGCCGATACAATAGGCAAAATGATCCTCTCCGATATTGGAGAGAGAGTTTATTATTTTACTTTTGACGATAAAATTGTCATATCATTGTAGATTTTTACAAAGTCAATATATATTGATTGTTCATATTCTTGGACTAAGATATTTGTCAATTTCAATGCTAAAAATTATAATTCTGGTTTAAAAAAAAAAGTTCACCCTTGCTATAAATTAGTGTTGATAATCAACACTGGTAGATATTACTTGATGAATTTAGTATTTTTTGTTTGGAGTCATTATTGTTAGAGAATGATGATAAAGAAGTGTACTTAAGTTTGATACAGAAACCTCTAAAAATGCCTTTTCGATACCCTTAAAGTTTTAATCCAAATTGTTGTGTTTTAAGTGAGGAAAAAAATTATTTTAGAATTTTCACAAAATAATGATGGCAAATTGTGTTGAATGAAAAGGTAAAAAGAACTCCATCAAGGAATTTAAAGTTTTGACTTATGTTTTAGTTGTTGATTGACTTTATCCTTTTTTATATCTTTCATATGATTGAAGATTACCTCTTACCTCTAAGTAAGTTACAATTTTCATCTCCATTTTGTTGCTAAAAAGATCATGCATGCCTTTTCAATCTAAAGTCATAAGCATGGTTTTTATTTTGTTGAACAACATTAATTAAAAATCTCATGTCAAATAACTATACCACTGCATTTTCTTATAAATTTGAATATCACCCTTCTCAGAAAAAATGACATTCTAATTTTAACTTCATTGAATGGATTTTAACTATGCACATTCCCTTTGTTTTATTCTGTAAATTCTGCTATATATGCTATAGAGTTATAAAGGTAGGACTCAGAATCTCATGTTTTCAAGCAAATATTAAAATAATATAACTATGCTACCAAAACTAACTTAGCTTATTTTTCTTCTCAAAATAATGATTTAAGGGCCTGAAACTCATGTGGGGGGTTACCTAAAATCCAAAGGAAGAACAAAACTTATCTCAAATGACTCTCAATTGTGCATTGATTAATCTATGATAACTTCTCTTTACCCATCACCATAAAGAAGAATAAGAAGTTATGCCTTTCCTCTAGTGGAGACTAAATCTTCATTACAAATTTCCAATTAAAAAGCAGCCACTTCCAAAAAGCACACATCACAAACCGACCAATCAGGAATTTGACAAAGAATCTATACCAAAGAACTTGCTTTAATTACTAATATGCCATTTAATATTGGCCCAGAGAACAATTATTGAAAGGCTTATCCCTTACCGTCCATGAGAACCTTCAGTGTCACTGATTAGAATGCAAATGAAATGACATTAATATATATGATCTTGGGTTATGTAATAATCTATATTTTGATGTAGTTTACTACTTAGAATTCATGATACATGGTTTATTCTTTAGAGCATGTTACCAATAAAATACATAAGACATACATTCATAAGGTAATATATAAATTTCATAAAATTATATTGCAAGTAAACTTAGTTACCTAAGTAACAAGACAATACTTTATGAAAATACTATATCCTCCTACTAATCCTGATACCCAAAAGAAAGTGACATGTGTCACTTGTAAACCAATCACTACTAAATAAAGTATCACTTTGTAACATATGTCGTTTTTTTGTGGGTTAAGAGAATTTAGTAGGATTATATATCATTACTCGTTTTATCAAATAAGTGGCATATGAGCCAAGCAAACTTTGAAACTCATCTAAGACCATCCTTTCCAATATATAGAATCTCTTTTTCATGAATTCACATATATAACACTAAACTCTTTGAAGAAGAAATAACCATATTCTTTCCATTCTCCCTTCTCTCTCTCTTTATTTTGGAGTAAAAATACTAATTGAAGGGGCTATGGATGTATCAGAAAAGCTTCTAAAATACAGATACCACATCACCATAGCAATAGTAGTTTCACTAATATTGTCCTTAGTGTTATATGCAGCACCTAGAATTCTAACCATTTTGGCCTATTTTTGGCCTTTGTTTGCATCTACTACTGTCTTCTTGGTTGCAATTATAGCCTTTGGAGGTGTTTCAAAATTCTCAACAGAAGAAGCTCATGATGAAAAAGTTGGTGAAGGACTATTGGATTATGTAGCAGGAAAACCAGAACAATACTGAAGAAGAATATCAAAAAAATGAATGAAGGTGATGCTTAAGTTTCAGGCTTAGTTTATATGGGCTTCAAAAAAAGAGAGTTGTATCAATCAAATGTGTATAATAAATTTCTCGGCAATATATACTAAAATGAATAATAAAGTGTAGAACTTCCTGTAGTTTGATCTCTTTGGTTTTTGGATAGTATAAAGTATAAACCATGAACTTATATAGTATGAACTTTCTTATAGCATTTTCAATTTTGTTAATTTTACTTTCATGTAAAGGATTATGGTTTTGTTTATTTAATACTACCTGCTTCTGGGTCGCATAAAGTTGGAAACTTTGAGTGATTTCAACGCTCCTTTCAAGTTGAACAATGATTTCAATACCTTCAAAAATTGTGGAGATTGGAAGTGTTATATCACATATGAGGGTGATGCTGAAAACAGAGAAACCACCATCTGGAGTAATGATCACCCAAAATATGTTCCAATGGTGTTTAAATATCCGCTAATTTATTCGATAAGCATAAAGGTTGTTCACAATATTTTAACAAATAACCTTTAAGTTATAAGGTACTAATCTTATCATTGCGCCGAGACATATTCCCAACACCATGAAATACGAAACTTAAAATACATTTACTAGCATATATATATATATATATATATATATATATATATATATATATATATATATATATATATATATCATACATGCAGATAATTTCTTAAAACCAGTTTAATATTGATGAGGCCACAAGAATGCTCCCATTGCAAAAGCTCTCCTTTCATAAAGGGTGCCCTTAAAACTTAATCCATATTCCTCAAGAAGCAAGTCCACCCTCCAATCCTCCATTCTCTCATAGTCATCTTTGGTGTAACGTGGATAGTGAAGAGGCATTTGAAACCCTGAAGAAGGGTACTCAACCTTTTCTACTTCTCCATTTGACTCACTAACAATCTGGTTGCACTGTTTTTCTGTGTTGTCCTTGTCTATAGGGTGGCCCAAAACATGGCATGCTGAATTAAGAACCAATCTAAGAGCCATGATGTCTCTCCCTCTTTCTATGTTCCTATGAGAAAGATGGAATATTAGAGGTGGAAACTTTACTTATGTTTGAACCAAATACAGAACATATAGAACCACTATATATATAAAAGAGTAAATTAACTAAGCAAATTATAAATCCGTGAAAGACAAGGAATTGCATAATGCATACATTAATTAAGCAAATAAACAATCCCCTACGATATGTATATGAATTTAATATGTGTATATTTCATATGTGACTGTTACTTGTGGTGAAAGGTATCCTATAGTATATATAATATGTGGTTAACCTGGATTGGGTTGATAGGTCAATTAATTTAAGTGTTCCTTGGAGTGTTTTTTATTCTCATTTTCAATATTATTATATCACATAAATGACTGAGCTGTCATTTGCGTGTATAAGTCTTGAGATGATACCTGTACCATGACCCTTCATAGTTGATACTAACTATATTATATTATATATGAATAATGCACAATGGCTTTCTAATTACTTTATGATTATTTGTGTTACTAACTTATAGGGTATGTAGTAATGTAGAGCCATAATCATCTCCAGAATGTACTGTTGTGAAAAACCAAAGAAAATACATAATATAATGACACTTGTATTATTTTATTTACCTTTAAGACCACAAATAAAAATGGAACTTCCCTCCGGAGGACAGTGGTTCAGTAATGTATATGGTTTAAGGTTTCGGATGACAATGGCAATGATGATGGCTGTGGTGGCGATGATGCTCAAGAGACAAGTGAGGGAATTTTGAATCTGCTGAACCAAAACTTGATACAGCAAAAGCAATACAGGTTGCATGATATGGGGAGTAGTAGTATATGCAGAGGATAATGATTGTCAAGTACTGAAGTTTCTGATTTAAGGATCAAGTACTGAAGTTTCCTTAGACTTCACTAGGTGCTTTCTTTACATGATTTCTTAACTTTGGACATGTTTAATACGGATGAAGTGTTTATAGTAGGAACTCTTTAACCAGGTAGCAGTCCTTTTTTGTGTTAGCAGGTAAAAATTCTAGTGGTTTTCATAGATTGTTTCCTAAAAGGTGCATAAGATTGCTAACTAAAGTGCCTTTTATAATTTGTACAGTTCCAAATCCTTGGCATCAATTTTTCTTGCTTTGTTGGATATTACCTTGGAGTTTTTCTTTTGGCTTTTTCTAAGTTGTATAGAAATTACTTAACCATGGTTCGTTGTTAAGGCTCAGCTGTGATATTCTCAGGTGCAAATACTTCAGAAGTCAGTGGTTAGTTATGTATGCATGCCCCCAAGGGAAGGATATCATGCTAGCAGCAGAGTTATTTGGCAGTAAAACATGGCCTAACGTTGTTTGGAGGTAGATTGAAGAGAAGTTGAGCCCCTATGAATTGGATTTTCTTGATGATTGGTTAATCACATGTAGTGGTGATTACTGAGATTGTGGATAAGCTCATGAAAGTGTGATTTACTAGTCCATTTCAAGGTTTCACCCATTCGATGGCAAGTATAAATGAAAGCACCATCTATCATGAATCTAAGTACATGAAAAAAATCCATTCCAAAAAGATAGGTTTATTTGATAGTAGCTTATGTACTACATTGAGCTTTTATTCACTTAATATTAGACTCATAGAGGACTATTGCCATGAAACATGATTTTGGTATACTTTTCATACTTCATATTTAATGTGGGAAAATGCAACCAATAAATATCAACAAATCATCAAGAATACTAGTACCTAAAAGAAAACAATTTGGGTACAGTAGCAACTCTAAATGGAAAAGTTTGAACAATTTTTCACAGTTTGCACAGCAGCTAACCTAAACTTTTAAAATTTTGTATAACTTCTGACAGCAAAAGTCTGCCACGAGTCTTCAATTTCCCTATGAAATCCTAGTACACACCAGACCACATTTCTCCTTCCAGTACAACAATATGCAACCAAATTCGCGGAGCTTGGTGAGGGAAAGGGCATGGCACATGTTCTATAATCTATAATACTGATTATCTAACTCTGCTCATTACTAAAGCTTATACATTGCTTCAAAATTTCTAGAAATGTAGACTACAGAATAAAATCATACAACACCTATTTATTTCTCTATCATGGGAGGCTACATTCTTAAGTGTCAAACCAGAAGACGCACCAGACATATCTCAAGGGGAACCAATTCCCTTTTTTACGAGCATATCATATACCCTGTCGATTTTGATGGTATCCATCTTGAATAATCGATGAGCATCCGATTTTGTAGAGACAGTGCCGCTAAGTATTTCTACAGACAGTCGCTCTTGCATCTTCAAATATACGGCTGGAGGCAACCTTAGCTCACAACATAAACGTTTCTCCTGCCAAGCAAATTCAAGATGATCATTTTAGAAAATAAATGCAGAAACGATGAATTAGTTAAAAATGCAAATTTGTTCAAGACAACACATAACATATAATAAAACAAAACATTACTATCCATTCTATAAATAGGGAAATGGTCAATTTACATCAGTGTAAAACCTAACATTTACACCGCCCAATAACTGCCATGGTATGATTTTTATTGATCCAACTGTTGGATAAAAATTATATATTATTGCTAAGTTTCTGTAATCTCCCTCCCACCCCAACATGAAAAACAAAAGAAAACATTCTAACTTCAGAATCACAATTCCTACCATCATCAAGGAATGTACTTAAAAAAAATATTACATGGATTTCATTAGTCATCCAAATTTACCACTGATGTCAAAAACAATCTTCCTAAAGAACACACAAGCAAAATGACTGTCACCAAGAACCAAGATAATGAAATTCATAACACTTGGAGCAAGCCTGCTGTTAATAATGTGGAACCAATAGCTTGGAGCAATGACTTATAAATGAAACTTATATACAGAATCACCTACGTTAAGAAATGTCAAAACTAATAGATAGCTGGTAGAAATGGAGAGAGACAACATGCTTACAGGTTCAGAAAGTAAATCTGCCCCATAGTATCCTGTTATATCAATTTCATTGACAGAGCTTGAGGTAGCAGGCCCTGCTGCTCTTGTATTCAAATCCTTGGCAGCAGAGTCTGGAGACATTAGTGCATTGGGAATCCCCTGAGAGCTTGGGCCAACCTGAGCAGTTTCTTTAGCCCTACGGGCAGTTTCTTCTGCTAACCTTCTTCTCTTTTGCACCAGATACCTATCTGCTTCAGCTGCATTGCGGCAACCAGCAGCCTGAGCTTCCTGAAGTATCATGTATTACAAATTTAAGAGTTAATGTAATTTGTTTGATTTCTGTATGGAGTGTGCCTATTGCATAATCAATACCGGCATTATCATCACAAACATAAATCTACAAATATGAATCTAAAATTGGACACATTTTAGACAATCACTTCTTGCATCTTATATGTAGTAATCTAGTACTAGGATTGGTAACTGGGATGTTCCAATCTAGGTGCTTCTAAGACACCTCTAAAATAGTACAACCAGACTTCACAGTAAAACTTGATAATTCATACAAGGAGTAACATGCCCATATCTAGAAGTTTGCACCTACACTCAAACAAAGGATAACATTCTAGAATATGATGACCACAAAACTGCTCCAAAAAACCTTCAATTTTACAGAGAGTAAAAAGGTAAACATACATAATAACTTAGTGCAATCAATGTCTCAAACCTTGAGTTCTTGAAGTCTTTTAAGAGTTCTATGTTCAAAGATAACTGTTCTGAGCAATTCCTCATGCTCTTCTTTGGAATGAAAGCGCATGAATAAGTCATATTTCCGACATATTGCCTTCTCCTCAGGTGTTAAATCCTTCTCAAATGGATTTGGGTATAACAAATTTCTATCAAGTATGAAATCCTTTCTGCGCTTTCTTTCATCAAGCCTGCAACATATTGCAATTCAAAGATGGGAGCGAGAGCAATAATCTGTTAATGGTTAAGTATATATGATTCAGGGGAAGAATATATATTATATAAAAAATATTGTTTACCTTTTCCCATAGATACGCAATACACGTAGTTTCAGCTCTCGCTCTTCCTCTGTGTCAGTGTCCTTAAATTCCATTTCAGCAAGTAGTTGTTCAGCGTCATTATCATATTCAGGATCAAATTCCTGTCTTTTTTGGTTATAACCACTTGATTCTACTAAAGAAGGACCTTCATTTCCCGAGGAGCTTGGCTTCTTTCCTCCAAAATTCCTGTCTACTTGAGGATCTGCCAGTGACAAAGGAACTAAGAAGTTCAATACAGAAACTAAAAGGTGACATTGATTTATTCAGAATATACATGGCAGACAGGTAAGCATATGCCAGGGAAAAAGATCAATTTTCTAGAGTTTCATACAAGAAGCTGCTCCTATAACCCTAGTATCAGGTATAACTTTAGAAGAATAGTCACTGCATTTCCTATAAAGTTAACTTATAGCTAAGTTTGTCAAATCATTACAAAACAGACACATGTGATAGTCTTCTTTCTCCTTTTTCTTATAGAAATACGAGTAAAAGGTATTATTCCAAAATGTTGTTCATTTTGTTAAATTTTCAATGGAAGTGAAACTCCAAAGGATATAATTTATTTAAAATCAGTTGAGGTAATGTAAAGATGAAGACCTTCCATTTTAATGACTCCGGGACCATCTTTTACCCGGGCTGAATTGGATGCCTTCTGGTTACCAGCAGAACCAGATTCTGACTCTGAAATATATAAAACAAGATAAAGATGCAAAGATGAACACAAGCAAATTGGCATAGAGATGGTTCCTACAAACTTATTTTGTTTTACCTGAGTTTAAACTTGAAAGCAAACGACTAGAGGAACCACCTTTATGTGAATCTTCAACTCTGAATCAATGAATTGACATAAGAAAATATGGTATGGAAAATGCAAGAGATAAGACACATAAAATGATAGCCTTACTTGACTCTAGATGGAGAAAAGGGTGATTCTTCCTTTAAACCAAGATCTCCCATGGAAATTCCTGCTCCAATCACAAGTGGCTAATGATTTATTTTTATTTTTTAAATGTCACCAAGACACAAAACCCACTAATCATGCAAACAAACAGAGGCACGCATGATCATAAATTTATTCACCTTTTGCGAAAATTACTTAAAGCAATTACTATCAACATGTACATCTATATTAAGACAATCTTCAGAAGTGATTCATACTTATTTATTATATACAGCTACATTAAGAACTTATATTAATGTCATCCAAAATAAGTGATAAATGAGGCATACCTAATTTATAACAGCATACCAAGTAAGTGAAATAGAATAAAACATTGTACCAAAAAAACTTTAGAAACTAATTCATGCAACGTTATATATGGTGACAAACCTTTCTTGTCCTCGGCCTGCCCTTTTGCCATGGCAAGAAGTTCTTCTCTGTTTTTCTTAACAACATGAGACATGTCCTAGAGGATAAGAAAGGTCAAGGTCAGAATTTAAAAACCTACAACAACAACCAAGCCTTAGTCCCACTAGGTGGGGTCAACTACATAGATTAAACGACATCATAATGCTCTATCATAATACGTATTCATTGACAAAGCATTAATCTCTAAACCTTTCCTGATCATTTCACTTATGGTTTTTCTTGGCCTCCCTTTGCCTCTAGAAATTAGACTAACCTCCATTTCGTTTACCCTCTTCACTGGAGCTTCTAACAAAACAATAATTTAAAAAAAAGGAACCTTAAGACCTTGGGTTTTTGTAGAGAGTGATCATACGGGTTTATTGACATAAATTTCATGTTGTTTCGATAACTATGGAAGAAGAACTTTGAATCATAGTATACACAGTTAAGGTTCATAAAAGTAAATAATTTTGACTAAAATTTGCACATAAAATTGAGGGTTTTATGGGCTTGTGATTTAAACATCTTAGAAGCATTTATTGCAGCTTCAATTGATGCCTATCATACCGGAAGAGGAAAGAACGGGGAGCTCAAGTACACATTCTTATAGTGTTCTATGCATGATTCCTTGTTCTTTGTCCCAACATGCTCAGCAACTTCAGTCCAATTTCCCAAGCCATACATTTCAATCCCCTGGAACCAAAAGTTTGTAGTGAGAAAGATCACATACCAAGAAGAAACAATGTGCTTTATAGTTTAGAACTACTAGTCACCACTATTCTAGCAAATAAATTTGAAGATATTACCTCTAAAAGCAGAATTTCATCATCTGCATTCCACTCTGGGCAAATAAAAGGGAAAGACAAATTATCCTGTCAAAATGGAATCACATTAAAAAAACAGTGCAGAGGAATACAGCGAGTAATGATTATAACAACAATGTTGACAAAACTACCATAATCCGATTTGCTCAACAGTGGTTTAAGACAGATTCAGTAAAACATAAAATCTTCAAAATATGAGTTAGATATTCCACATACAATAGCAAAACAGTTTCAGAATAAATTCCATTTAACTTGATTCACTTGACTGATTAATACTGTAGTTGTGCTAACACTGCTCAACTAGCAGGAAAGGTAACACAAGCTTTCTGGCTAACACAAATTTTAGAACTAGTAAGGCATTAAAAGAAAATATTTAAAATAGTGTCATCACTGACCATAACCCTGTAAGGGTGATTGCTTTTGTGAGGTGTCACCTCAGCTCCAACAGAAAAGCACTCTATACATAGGTCGAAATCTGGGCACATGGCACACTTAATACGGATTTTTCCTGTAATATCTTTATTACAATAATTGCAGTGATACAAAGCCCTTTTCCCTTCACTTGCTCCTTGGCCTGGCTCACGTGAAAACAGGTAAAACTATTTTGTCAACATTTATCCATGAATCAATAGAGGCAACTAAATCTCTAATAACTATAAATGCTGCAGTATTTAATTTTCTGTGAAAAAATTGGTTTAGAATCTTCAACCTGACAGACATTCCACAAGTCCGTCCGGAAAATTGCAACTAAACTATGGCATTCTTCTTGTTTCCTTCATATTAGTGATAATATCTTCAGCGAAACATTAATCATTGAATAGCAGAGGAAGGTTGTATCAAAGATTGTTTTTGGTGGATTTCACAACATAATTCAAACTTCAAAGGTTACTTCTACAATACACAAGAGCTAGTGCATGAATACAAATCATTGATTTTGTTGTGTGTACACATGGACAGCTATGCTTATTTCAGTTTAGTAAACTAAAATTATTTTATAATTTAATGAGTTTTCTTATAACCACCCACAGTTACATTAAAAAATGCAACAGTGTAGATAATAAAGTGTATTACTACACTTATAATTACATAATGTATGGGTAATGAATGCTTGGTGCACATGACGTCATTCGCACCAGAGTGAGGAAGCAAGTGGCAGAAAACTAGTAAGCAGATTGTGAAAATGGTGCATATAGAAATGACCTTATTCAAATAGTACAAGTACCTGCTGCACCAGATTCTAAATTTTCTCCACTGGCAGCATTCTTTTTTCTTCTTGACCTACACATCCAATAAAAATAAGCACAATAAAACACACAACACCAACCAAGCCTTATTGAACGACACCATAATGATCTTTCATAAATCATATCCATTAACAAAGCACAATAAAATATATGGCATCAAAGAGCAAAATTAGCATGGCATCAGTGATAAACATTGAGGGAATCAAATTATCGAAAATTGAATTACAATTAGCTAGAAACAGTAATAACGAAGGTGTAGGAATAAATAAGAAATGAAACCTTTGATTGGGGTCCTCATCGGCAGGGTGAAAATTCCCGCGAGAACGACCCATTGATTCTCTGCGCGAACTCCTCACTGGAATTTGAGTTTCGTGAAACAACCAAGAAGAAAAAACAAGAGGGGAAGGAAAAAAATTGTTTTTTTTTATTTTACTTTTTATTAAAAATAAGAACCCTAGAATTTCGGGTAGAGAATGAAAGTGATTTGGTATTGCAGTTGGGTGTAAGGATTTGGTGTAGATGGTGTTAAGAGAATATTGTATATCTGTTATAAGAAAATAAATTATCTCATTCAGCCACTAAAATCGTGACATGTTGTGAAATCATTTAATCATTTTTATGAAAATATTACTAAAACTAAAAAAAATACACATATAATTATTTTACCGGCTGAGAAAAGTAAATTATCTACTAGTGTTAAAGTAATTTCTTAACTGCCAAAGGCCCATTGTGAAAGTTTTTGTGTTTTAAAAGTAATTGCTGTTCCTTCAATGTATTAATTTGGTCTTTTGGAAAATTCAAAATAGTCTTTAAAATGCGAGTAAAATTAGTTCCCGTTTTGATCTGATGATATATTTTCTCTAATATAAAAAAATTGTGTCCAATTCTTTAAAAACATTATCATCTACTCATAGAAAGTTTTTTAATATCGGATTTTATTAATATATAGGATATAACAAGTAAGTAACTTATTATATAGCATAGGAAGATGGAATTAACTTTTTTGCTGATTTTATGTTCCATATGCTATAGCTTTGTGATTGGTCAAAACACAAATAAGTTAATTAATAATTAAAAGTAAGTTAATGATTAATCACAAAATTGTTGGTGTATGAACGAGTAATCCTATATATAGTTATTAGTTAGCCTACAATTTCCCTATGAAATCCTACTACAAAAATATACAATGAGATTGGTTGAGTTTGGTAAGGGAAGCAGTATAAGAAAGGTTCTATGACTCTCTATCTAACTCTATTCAATTCTAAAGCTTGATACAGCACTTCAACATGTGATATATCTCAACTTTTCTTCGAATTTTAAAGTGTTGTATCAAGCTTTAGAATAAGAGTAAAAGGGACCATTCCATAATGATGTTGACTTTTTTAAATTTTTCATGGAAGAAGAATTTACAAGGATATAATTAAATTCTTGATAATATATTTATATTTTATTGTAAATTTCAACTAATTTGAATGATAGATAATATATTGTACATTATTAATGAGTTAAACAAATTTATTTAATTGTGTATTTGATGATACAATAAATTTCCATTTACATTGAGATATGATTCCAAAATAGTAAAAACAATTTTGATTCCAAAAATAGGAAGAAGCAAATCAAAAGTGATGGAAAATTTGAATTAAGGACAGCGGCAAAAACATCCTAAATCATCGTCCACGTGTCCCATCTCTAATCCTACGACTAAAACCTTACCTTATGTAATTGTCTTTCTTCTTCTTCTTCCTCATTTGAATTCAACTTTCTCTCTCTTCTATTCTGTGATTACGATGAAGGCTTCTTCAAGGTACAGTTCTTACGATACTCGTTCCTCAACTACTTCCTCTCACTTCTCTGATCCTTCTTCCTCCTCTGAATTCAACCACCACTCCAATTCCTCACGCGCCGTCGTCAACTCTTCCAAACCTTCAACTATAGCTCCAACCACTATGTTCAAGAAGCTTATGTTGGATAAGAAACCTAAGTTGGGGACTAAGTTAGTCATCCCTTCTGATTTCATTGCGAAAGATTTGAAGAAAGATGCGAAGAGGGTCAATGCTTTCTCTTCTCTTCACAACAAGCTCTTTGGAAATGGAACTATGAAGGAGAAGAAAGAGATGGTGATGAAGAAGAACAAGAAGGCGTTGACGGAGGTGAAGGAAAATACGAGGACTCTGGCCATGGTGTTAAGGAGTGAGAGGGAACTTCTCACTATGAACAAGGATCAAGAGGTGGAAATTTCTCAACTTAAGCTCATGCTCGATGAGAAAAATCAAGAAGTGAGTGTTTTTCCTTCCTTATATATATATATATATATATATATATAAACAAATGAGTACTAATATAACAAGCATTTTGATTAAGCTGGTGTAGAATCTCGACTTAAGTGATTTGGATATGTGCAAAATAGAACTCGGGTACGAATAGTAGATTAGATGAGATAGTCTAATAGAGTAGATTGTACTGTGAGAAATGATTAAGAAAGATTTAGATATTAATGGTTCGTTTCTATACATGATTTAGGATAGAATATTTTGATGGTGTTTGATCTATGTAGCCAACGAACCCGTCATAGTAAAAGCTTGATTGCTGTTGAATTGTTGTTGTTGATTGTTCATGTTTTCCTTGGGGATTCCATTACTAGTGGATCAAGTTATGCTTAATGATTGAGTTTTGAATATTGAAGGTGGAGAAGCTGAAGGACTTGTGCTTGAAGCAAAGAGAAGAAATCAGGTCATTGAAGAGTGCAGTACTGTTCCCGGATGTTATGAGTTCTCAGCTTCAAGAACTTCTAGAGAAGCAAGGCTCAGAGCTGAAGCAGGCAAAACAGGTGATCCCACTTCTACAACATCAGGTTACTTCTCTCACTGCTCACCTTCAAAGCCTTGCTGTAGATCTTGCAGAGGTATAACTTGTTACCCTTCTATAACCATATATATGGCAACTATATGTAATATGATTATTGAAGGATGTAATATGATTAATGTCATGTCATATGATACAAAAAGAAATTTGAGGTAGAATTAATTGAATATGATAAATTACGTGACACTCATTTGAGTTCCTGAATTGAATTGAATGGATTTTAAACAAGAATTAATTGAATTGAATTGAATGTCATGTCATCTTCATGTGTTTATGTTTTATTTGCTCGATGATATTGACAGGTCAAGGCTGATAAGTATTCAACCAAAACAGCCATCCAAGGTTATGGAAGTTCTCCAAGGACACCAACACATGCTTGTGAAGATGCTTCCAACTCTTGGGTAAGCTTGCAATCAGAACTATAATATAATTGAAACATAATATCATTTTGAACCTTACTATGCAGCCATGCAAAATGGCCTGAAATTTTCTTGTGCGACTCCATCATCTCACAAATATTTAAGTTAATCGGCTCAACAATTCATGCAGGAATTCAGCTCTGAGGATTCTTCTGATGACCTACTACTGAAGGATCTAAATCCTTGCTTAACACCCTACAAAGCCAAGTCAAGATCAAGGGTAACAATCTTTCCAGCATTGTTTTGCAAAACTAAGGTTTTAAAATACCTATAATTGAGGCTGCAATGTTGTGATTTTTGTTAACTATGCAGCGCGTCACGATTGCAATTGCAATCACACCGGCCACATGTTTTCGCGTCTAACCAAATCCCATTTCCTGCAGGAATCTGAGGGTATGGGCTCTGGCTCTTTGCATGGTGAAAGCTTATCTGGGGATGATGCTAAAGTATATCCTGATATGAATTTCAGCTCTTATGATAGCAAGTTTTCCAGAAGTTCTGACTGTTCCCAGAACTCCAACAAAAGAAGCGTGACAGCCAAACCAGGTCGAAGATCTGATGAGAGCAAACTAGCCTATGGAGGTAGAAGGAACCATAAACTTGGATAAAGAATAAACTCAGTTGATGTTCCTTGTTGAGATTTCTTATCTATTTTCTTCCTTGTTGACATCTTTCAGTTAGTATGCATATGTTTGTTTCAGTTTCAAGAGTTGGATATTGCCTCTTAAAAACATGTAACAGTAATTTATTCATCCTTGTTGTATATGGTGCACATGAGCACTAAATAAGGTGTTGTTTAAATCGTCAGTTCCCTAGATACTTGGCTAGAATCACCTTGTTTCTCCCTTTTAAGATCAAGACAAGAATACATAGAGACTATTTTATTAGATAAATACTTAAGTATCTCTCATGAAAATAGCTCGACTTCCTTGTAAGCCTATCTATTTATTACAACTTGGATAAGAGCATTTGATCTGATTGAATTCTTGTGATACTGAGCTTGGAGCGAATGAAGAGAAAGGAATGGAAGACTTCAAAGTCTTGCACATGTATTCATGACCCAAAAGATAGCAACAGGGAAATATTTTATAGAACCTAGCTCTTACAAATAATTGTGGGAGCAAAGCAACAACTGCACAAGAGTCAAGATGGTCAAGCATAAATAGTTGTGTAATTTTTCCAATGTAAATGGATATTAAGAACAAAAAGTGTAAAGGGTATGAATAAAAACGGTAAATGGATATTAAGATGGTCAAGATGCTAGGAGAATAAAGGGTATCAGAAAAGTGTAAAAAGTTTGGGTTTTGGATAGGGTAGCAAAATTGGAGAATAGTAGGTCAAAGCAAGTTATGAAGAAGACGTTTGTGTCACCCCAGAATTCTGGTTTGTCCAATGCCGCTGGCGTCAAATAAACAGTTATATATTATTTTTGTGTGAATAAACATGATAGAACATTATAATATCGTTAGATTTATCTAGCAGCGTTACCAAGTAGAAGTAAAGCTATGTATTTATTTAGTTAGCTGGAAAAAGTTTGGTAGTGTGATATTTTAAGATGAGATAACAAACTTTTTGTCAAATAAAATAAAAAGGGTAGATTAGGTTGTAACTATTTCTCCAATGGGGTTGGATAATGACTTTGTTCAAATATGTTGTTCTAATGTTTAGAGGTTATAGGTTTTTCAGCCAATGTTGATGATGTGATTCAAATGTTTCAGTTGGGTTGTTTCTAGTGAGGCTTCAATGGCTGGTTTTTCTAGTGAGCCTGAGTTTGTATTTAAGCTCTAATAGAGATAGAGAAATGATGTGATTGATTCAAGTGCCGTTATTATTACATTGATTCACATGCTACCAAATACTAATATCATTCACCACTACATATACAGAAGGAGCATTTGTAAATTGCAGAACTATATATTATTACATTGGCAAAGAAACTTTGGGGGTAACATGTTATTTAGCATGAAACATTGGTAATTGCTAAGCTACCAAGATGTACTCTTGTTTTTGTTAGCACCATGCAAACGGAAGAGATTGAAAGCAGAAATACAAGACAGGATCACCATACTAAGGCTAACTATAAAAGCACTAGCTAGTCCTTCTCCAACTTGGTTGCAAAATTTGCCATACATGTCACATATCTTCATCCATTGAAGTTCTGGCTGGCCTAGCTTTGAAAACACAGCTGATTGCCCTGCAGCTGCTACTGCTGCCACTGTTATATATGCCATTACCTTCATACATAGATAAGTTTTAGGTAGCTATTAAGTAAATTAACTTGATTAAATGTTTATTGCCTTATTCATAAATTGGAATGAACTAAAAAACAAAATTATTGACATGTTTCTGATAAGCTTGTTAGACTTTGAGCTCGATGTTTTGTCAATGAACATAATGTATGATAGAACATTATGGCGTCGTTCGATCCATGTAGCTGACCTCATGGCTATTGTAATAGGCTTTTTTTCATATGCCATTCTTATAAACTCAGATATACTATTCCAAAGGCCAATTGTGCTATTGCTATGCAGTAACTTTTCCTTGAGATTGATCAATTTAAAAACTAAAATGAATTAAGAAACTTTTCTTCAATAAGGGGAAAGGGGTACATCTACCATTCCCCATTGTTTTATTTTTGCTTTGGACATTCCCAACTACAAATTAAAGTTTCAACAACCAGAGGGTCCCAACTCCCAACCATGGTGTTAAGTATGGCCTATGGTGAATGACTCTCTACTCCTAACAATTATCGGGTACGCTTCCCTAAGTGTCTGTGTGCGAGTTGTTTTTTGAGGGAAATAATTGAAAAAAAGGAAGACTTCAAAGCTATCTTATAAGCATATTTCATGACTCTCGAACATTTCTCTTAATTCCATTACCCTTCAAAAACCAACTTCCAAACAAAACTTGAGATCATTATGGATTGACATTCAAATTTAAGCCTAAATTTCAAACAATATCCAAACTGTTCCTACACTGGTTATGACATAGGATATGCAAAGAACATATACTGCATGGCCTGGTAGAATCAAATGTTTAATTTAGTAGTTGATCAGATAAATATGAATCAAATACTACCCTCTCTAATGATGATTTTGCCTTAACTAATTAGATATGTGCTCATTATTTCACTTGGTCAATTTCATACTTTGAACAATTGTCAATTTCTCACACTCATAAAGAAAACAATCAAAATTTCAATAAATTGAAGTAAAATGAAAAAAAAGCAGCAGGGAAGTCATAAGATATAGATACTTGGTTTCTCATTTTCATATAACTAATCAATAATAGTAGGGACAGGTTCTGTCCTTTTTTATGTACTTTTGAAAAGATAGAGATAAATGTCCTCAATGTCAAATCCAATGTTCAAAATTTGATTTTTCAAATCACAAAACTCAACGACAAACAAACAATTATACCTGGTCACCAGAAAAAATGGCCCAAGCTAAGGGCTTACTGAAGAGTACCCTTCCCTTAACCATACTTACAACACAACACAACCCTTGTATCAATGAGTAGACAGAAGCTAAACCATTAGCAATTACAAGGAACCTGCAAAGTTTTTGGACAACAAAATTAGAACAAAACCTGCAATGTTTTGGCAATGAAAAGATAAGATTTTGAGAGCATAGAGAGATTACACTAATGTTTTCATGTCTGTAAATTTAGCTTTCTTCTGAAATGAGAAAATCTCTTTGACTTGAGAATCAGTCCCTATAAGCACAGATGCAAGAACTCCAAGACCAATGATCACACACCTTAACACTAACTCAGTTATCCTAATCCTTCTATCCAATACTTTAGTGTTATGGTACACTGGAACAGTTCCAGGACTAACACCTACACCCAAATAACTCATTTTTTCACCACTAAAACAGAACAAAAAGTCTTAGCAGAAGAAGAAAACCAAACCAGTTTTAACACCAATAGTGACCTCTTCCCTTATTTTATAGACACAAGTTTTTTACCACTTTGAATTTTCCAAAATAATGATGGTTGAGCTTAATGTGTCACAGAGTGACAAGTGGTCAAAGCTTGAGGCTGCAAAAGGGTCATTAAATGGTTCTGCTCTCACATCTGGTTCTGCATTTAAGGACAAGTAAATGGTAAGAAAATTAGAAAAATGTGACTAAGAAATTCTGCACTATTAGTAGAGGTTAAACACATTATATTTAGATATAAAAATATATTTGTTACTTGCTTAAATATTAGGACACTCATTGGTAGGAATATTTTCCTAACTTTTATTATAAGATGGGCACCTCTAGTCATTTAAGGATGGTGTGGTTCAATTAATGATGTTTCACTTCTTTTGTCTAGATTATATACTTTTGGTGGAAATGTGCATAAAAAAGAAGAATGATGACATTCACTAGTTTGGCCTTAGTATAGAAATTTGGTTGTTGAAAATTTAAGGAAGAGAAAAAGTGATAGAGAAATCATTAATAATGTGGTGGGCTATGTGCAAAAAAGGGGTTTGTAGATGTCCACAAAACTCATCTTACTCAATTCTGCATCTATTTTTCTCATTAATAAAGAATTTCCATTGGATTGCAAACAATGGCAAGCATATAAATAAATGAACATAAATTTATCAACTACTTCATTCCACTAACAAGTAACTCAATTAACAACAATTTTAACTTTGCTGTTAGTAGTTTTACATTCATCTAATAACAAGTAGTATTTGTTATGAGATTTGAGATCTAACAATTGGTTCCACTATTTGAAGAGTGATATTGGAGTAAATCATGATGCAGAAAGTGGAGGGCCCTTGGAATGAGAATTATGTAGCTGATTCACATTCAAATATCATGACTCATAATTATGATGCCAATTTTCCATGCACTCAGATCATATCACTAATTTATGTTCTAGTATTGGGTAATATATAAAAACAGTTTTGCCACTAAAATAAGCCTTCTCAACTCAGAGGATGGCATAGCTTAAAAGTAATAGTGAATAGTTGCATGTGTCATTAAGTCAATGAAAGCAAATTGAGAGAACCTCCATCATAGTAGTTATAGTAGAAATGGTATAACAAGTCATGAGTCTAGTAATCTTATATCATAAAAGAGATTTAATTTGATAACATATATAACACCATTTTTAGTTGGATGCATGTTAGTATTATGTATCATAAAATATCACATCTTATTTCTGCCCCAATAAAAGAAATGGTGTATGAATGGGATGAGTTGGGTTAGGTGAATCATAAAAGCTAGCTTAAACAAAAGGCTTAACATGTTGAGAACACATTATACAAACCTAAACACTGAAAAAGCATATTACAACAAAGCTTTACATGCTTTCCAAGAAAAAGTGCTTCCCATTGCACAACCTACTCTAAATTAGGTTCTGTAAAAGAATGTTAATGAGGTCCTCATGCTTTTGTAACCATGCCTGCTGCATGTGCAAAGTGCAAACACCCCTTAACACTTTCCTAGCTACCTTCTCCCTCTTATTTGTTCACATGCATCCTTGAGCTCTTAGATCAAATGTCATGGAATTGTTGCAATAATTGAATATGATAACACTTTATGAGAATATACATCATATTATGTAGAGTTATAATAACATCCTTCAGGTGCAAGCAACAGTACTCAAATTTCTTAAAACATGTTTGAGTTGTTTCATGTTCTATATAACAGAAATAGAACTATTATCATGTTTTATAATTTGTTTATTTTTTCATTTCTTGGTCTTTGTTTTATTGATTTGGTGCTATCTTTTAAAGGTTGATATATAAGGAATTCGATGCATAAAATGCAGTATAACTACACTTCCATTTTTAAGGAGTTAAACTCCTTTTTCCTTTATAGAAGAACATGAAACTTTAATCAAACTAAAGAAAAATCTGAATGCTAACTATACTTTAAAATGGGAAGCTTTCTCTATTTTGAGTTTAAATTCCTATTCACTTTTTAAGGACCAGAATTCGCAATTTTTGCAGGAAACCCCGGCAATAAGTGCCACTACTTTATATTGAATGAGGCACTCATCATAATATATTATGTTATACATGAATAGTATAATATGATATAATTCAAATGATATAATATTACAACTGAAGTGCTTGGATTTTATGAGATTATCCCATGCTCAGACATACACAAACGACAATTTGGATGGATTGAATTTTGAAGTCATGTTCATTGTTATATTTTTATATAAATTTTGTTGCATGAAAACCATTTACTTGATCAGTGAGATTTGTTCTTGTACATGTTTCCACATTCATCATTCCCTCAGATATATCATTACCTATCAAGATTACTTATATAGATGATTCATGAAAAGCTGTAAAGGACTGATGCTAACTAATAATAGTAATACACATAAAACACTACAAATAGATTATAGACCAAACCCAGAAAGGGAGATAAAACTATACTAGTCCTAGAATACCAAAAAAAATCGTTCATAAAATTTTCTCAGTCTTACCAAAATGGTTCATAGTTTTTTCACTTACATAGGAAATAGTCTCATCGCTTGTGAGAGTAAGGCTTGCATAATCTACCCTGCCCAGACTCTACCTAGTGAGAGCCTCGTGCACAGGATCATACTTTTTTTCTAAACAGCCCTATGTTCATGCTATTTCAAACCTTATCATCTAACCTTTTCATGATATTAGGTAGTAATCACAGATAGCTAAGCTGATGATATGATAACATAGTCACCATAGAGAGGACAAACATAATATGTGTTACAGTCACTACTAGGTGTTATGTGACACATCTTAAGCTACATTAATAATAATGATACATTATAAGACATTAAGTCTATATAGATTGTTTTACAGGTGAAGAGAAGTGTCAACATCAGAGTGATCAGAGCTAGAGTCCCAATCATAAGCATTCTTCTTCCATGAACCCTGCATGGACTGTTTATGTGTATAATCTGTGGGGAACAAGTTCATTGAGACTTGAGTATTCTGCACACTACTTTTGTGGTGGTCCTCCTCAGAAGTTGGTGGCCAAAGAGAAAGAGAAACATGTGGGGGTGGTGACCTTGATGGCATGATCAATTCAGGTTTAGAAAACAACCTTATTGACTCATAAGTACTTCTCATATTGGAACTGAATTGTTTAGGCTCAGTGTACATTTTCAAAAGCTCTCTCTCCTCTCTCATTTCTTTCACTCTTTCCAACTGTCTAAACCTCTCTTGAAGAAGTGCAATGGAAGAGTGAACAGAAATGGACTCATGGCTTTCCCTACCCATGTTGTTATTATGAGTGTAATATGTTATTATGTAATAGAAGTTGTAGTATCTTTGTGATGGCTAGGAATGAAATGTGGCCTTAGGAAGCATGAATTGAATTGATGTACGTGTGTATGTGTGTGTATATATAGGGTGATGGCAAGGTTAAGATTTTACTACTTTATAATATAGTTATAATATTTATGTATATTATAGTTTAAGTCCATGTATTAAATTCTAAATGAATTAAAAAAAAAAGGTGTGAGAATCGGAAGATAGGTTGCAAAGTCCAAAAAGAAGATGTTGATTGGCTATGTTGTAAAGAAGTTCATAGGGTGAGTATGTGGGGGAAGGAGGTACAAATATATCTCTCCATTTTTATGGTATAAAGAGGCAAAAGCAGAAAAGGACTTTCACAATAGTCCAAGGGAAATAGAATATGGAAGGGTGTGTTTGGAGGAATAATAATAAGTTCAGTGATGCCCTTCCAACATGTCCCTAAACTCCTCTTCACCTTTGGAGATGGTGGAGTCTTTCTTTACAATTTGGATATCAAATTATCTACTTTTCCTTTTTCTTGGTTTAGTTTTTGATAAGTCCAATCCTTAGTAAATGAACCATCATTGTTAGATTTTGATGAGTTATTTAATATATAAATGATGAATGATATAATAACGATATAAGCAATATGATTTAGTTGTTTGTCCTAACATTTTCTTTGAGGAATTGGGGGCAGTGCAAGAGGAAGAAGACAAGGCTTAGAAGGAGGAATAATCTTGGGAGATCATCATGGTTTGGTTGAAAATTTATGTATGACAAGAACAAACATACCAACATTCTTTTCTCTCTCTCTATGCAACTTCTTTGTCTGCATGTGTTTGGATGTGAATGGCATGCATAAATGAAAGCTGCAAATATCACTAATGCTTAGATTGTATGCTTCTTTTATGCATCAGAATTTAGCCCCCGCTCCTCTATTATTTTCTTTACATATCTTCGAAGTTTGAAACATAGATTGGACTGATTGATAATAATTATATTAGACTCGTTGATAGATAGACAAGGCGTGCATTACAAAATTTTATTATAATTAATAAATTTCATTTGGGTAATTAAGGTATATAGATAAAGCAAGATGTTGGTGGAAGGATATGAAGAATGAAGGCCAAATTAGGAACATACAAGCATAAAAAGTTGATGAACCAAAACAGGTTAAGGGACTAGATTTCACATTAATGTTGCAGTGAGTAGTTAGTTAGTTAGTGCTACACTATGTCCAATAAAGAAAAAGTCATTTTTGTGCAGCTATGTTTTGAAGACACATAGCAAATTCAAAAAAGAGGTTAGGTGACTTTAAATCAAAAAATGTAATAACTCATATCAACAAAATGCCTAATGAGTAATGACATTTTTATACTAGGAGTCAAATAGCCTGTAATTTTCACCTTTCACAGCCTCATCATGCATATTGTTGGGGATGACTATGAAACTAATAAATAAAAAAAGGTGATATATACCAGACTCCAGAGTTTAGGAAAATGTATATATATATATATATATGCAATATATGTTACACTTATAAACAACCAAGAAGCTATCTCAGGGACTTTCATAATAATGGAAAGTAAATTTTAGATTCATATATAGTGTATAAGTTTTCTTTAAAGTTCTTATACTCTTATATGATGAACCAGAATCATCTGTCTCTCTAGGTCTGTCCCAATTTCCTGTTCCAAACCAATCTTATTTTAACAAGTAATATAAACATGTTACTTTTTATTTTTTTATCATTTATGTGACAATTTTTAATTAGCTGGACAGAGAATTGAGACATTGAAGACATAAGATCTTGATTCTTATATGATTGGGTGGTAGCTAGTTTTACATTTCAGGTTTCACTATTAGTAGACAATAATTGACACATTTTCAACATGAGTAATTCTTAATATAGCATGCTCTATTTTAGACCTAAGACTTTCAACTCATTCAGTATGCATAAGATTTATCTGTAATAAAAGTATACTTATCTTTAAAAATTAATTTTATACGTATTATATAATAATTTATCAAAAAAAGGGCTATTGTTTAAAAATAAATGAAAATAGAAAGAAAAAAAAAGGATTACTATATAATCTGATCCCTTTTCAAGAGCTGTTATACAAAACAAGTAGCAAAGTAAAAGCTTTTTAATTTCTCAATCATTTGAATGTTCAAGGATTGCTATATATTTCACATTATATGTGACCATTGTTAAGGTTTTACTGTTGAACTAGCTGATATTAATAATATATGAATTTTATATATTGTTATTGTATTATTTATCATTTATATTTAATCAAATTCAATTTTCAAAAAATAATATAAATAAATTGATGTATTAAATGTATATAAATTTTTACGCGGACAATATATAAAGGATGAGTTAATTTCCATCAAATTCTGAATGTAAGTAAAAATTAAAATCAAATGGGCCATTCGAAAGTTCCTATATGAGTATATGGCACAACAAAGTGAATTTTGGTTGTTGGCCCAATGGATTTCTTGATTTTTTTTCTTCTTTCTATATTGACATAAATTTCCCACTATCTTCTATTTATTTTATAAATTATTTAAAACTTAGTTGTAAAATGAATGAAATGCTAAATAACTTAATATAGTAATGCTGGTTGTAAGGCATTAACATTTAACAACTTGAACCATACAAGATTCTGATGAACAAGAAAAACATAACCCCAATCCTTAATTTTTAAGAACCTTTCGAGAATATGTAAGAGTTGCCACTTCACCATATTTTAGATTGATTTTCAAGGTTTACCATCACAGGAATAATTGTAAGGGACTAAACAAAAATCATTGTTTTTGGACTTTGAAATGGTGGAAGTTTAGAATCATAAATATTGATTGAACTCCAATATAAATTACCATAATTAATCTATTAGATAAGCAAAAATTATTACAAATGATAAGATAATAATGATCTAAATAATAATTAACGCCTAGATTAATTTGGCAATGGGGAACATAAACAAATTAGTTTTAATTTATACTCACAAATCCAATCCTATATTATTATTAAAACATTGCCGATAACAAAAGCAACATAATTTTCGGGAAGGACCTTATCATTGGACCCAAAAAAAGAAAGTGAGATGATAATGTCTTTCTCATACTTATATATGACAAAAGAAACATCACTTCAATTATCTAAATCATAGCTATTTAGCGTAAGAGAGACGTAAATATTTAATTTTTTTTAAACTTTGAACTTGAATATTATTTTTCCTTTTCGGTATAACAAAAAAAACGTGTAATGAATATAAGATTTTTTTTGCCTAAGGTTAGAGTAAACTACATATTTTACTAAAAAAACTGATTTTTTTTACACATCTTTTGTGTGTGGGGATAAGGTTAATACTCCCCATCTAATAAAGTAGTAAAAAAGTTGTACAAAAAAATTTGATGAAGAAAAAATGTCCCTCCTTCCTTTGTGAGTTGATGTTTAGTGTTGCTTTTACTATTTGTGCCAAGAGATTAAGAGTTGCTTAGGAGTTGTTGGTTGATATCACTTATTCCATTAATGGTATCTCAATGTGTCTCAATCCATTTAAAAATTGATATGTAGTTAAATAAAAATTTATCTTTTTTATATTATTTAGTGTAACGTCATTGACTTGCAACATGATGACATGAATTTTTGGAAAGATGATCCTTATTCATTTTTAGAGTCAACTTTGGGTTTATTAATTGGTTTAATGTAAGAAGATATTTTATTTTTAATTTCTTATTGGGATATAACTCTATCCTTAACGTGCACCCTTGTTAGTCACATATAGTGAGAGTCAACTTAGGGGTTATTACCTATTACTCACTAAATAGAGCAAGCACGTGATTAAAACTGTATACAATCAAACCCAGTTTTTAAAATTATATTTCATAAATTAATGTTTTCATGGAATTATTATCCACTTATAAAATATATATTAAAATTGTGTAGGGATCAAATGTTAGAATATGAGTCTAATAGTAGAGAGTATCTTATCCATTAAATTACAAGAATAAACTTCCTCTAAAATAAGTTTTTATCTAGAGTGATAAAGTAAAAATGAACTTATATTATTAAAATTTAATAAGTTGAAATCTTATATACTAGATTAAATCAAGGACAAATTCAACACAAGCTTTAATCTTTTTTTTAATGTTAGTAGATGGCCAACCTTTTAATGTGTCGATTAATAACCAAGGAGTAAGACTCATCTTCATTAATGGAGAGACAAATACCCAAAAAAATCAAACAAAGTGAAAGATATAATGTCACTTTTACCCTTTTTATTTAAAAGATGATTATATCTTACCCTTATGATACACATAAAAAACTCATTTGTCTCTCCATTAATGGAGAGAAGTCCTACTCTAACCCGGAGAGGAGGGTTGGATAAATTTTCAATAATACCATGGGTTGTCACTCAGTGCCAATTTAATAATATGCACACCCATTCTTTTAAGTACTACAAAAAATTATTTACATAATTTCAAAAATTATTAATTGTGCAAATATTTGATATAATTGACTAACATAAATTCATTTAATCTATATTGATAATTAAGTTTTAAATAAATGGAAAAAATAATGGGTAAAAAATAAGAAGAATAGATAATGGTATAGTTAGAAAACAAAATATAAAGATTAAAATATATGAAATAATATTAAGAAAAAAATAAAAATATTTAACCCAATGGAGTATTCCTTTTGTCTTCTAGAAGCCATCTTCGAAACATGTCGCATAATGCTTGGTTGAACTATGACGATATATTGTTAGGAAGTGCATCAAGAATATTTATTCATAATTCAAGAAGTCAAAAGTTTTTTGGAATGTTTACTACTTGAGCAAGTAATCAAATATATAAAAGTATAAAACTCATGTTGAGAAATAATGTATTGGATTTTTTAAAGTTAAATGATTTTTAATACGAAGTTTTTATTTATTTTTCTTCCTTTTTAACTATAACATTTTTCTTGTTCCCTTTATTAAAATCCTTTCATTCCATTCCCTTATTTGAAACCCAATTATTCCCTTGAGTTTATGTTTCTCGTTTGAAAAATAATATATGATTGTATAAAATAAACCTATAAATTCTTCCATATCACAAGAGAAGTGAATTTGTTATATTTAGGTACTCTATCATATTATCATTTTATGTACATTAGGTGTTGCTATTTACACTCTTAACCGAGTGACATTGTTGCATGCATCATGCATGTCCCACTTAGGGTCATAATGTAATTATAATTGATTGGTAGTGGCAACTCATAAATACCATACTTTACTTCATTATTATATAGACCATATGATATATAATAATAGCACCGTATTATTATTAGCCCATTGTTTTCCGATTGTAGACACTGCTAATCCATTTATCTCTCTTCTGCAAAACCACTATCTTATTTCTCCACAATCTTTTGCAATACAACACCATAACTTAACCTCGTACCTTGCTATGTACATGTTCTTTGCAACAAAAGGTACGTAAATGGTTGATGGTTGGTGGTTTTGTGTCGTGGGAAATGACACGTGGGTTTTCTTTGTATCTTTGTTGGACTTATGTTATGTGTTGGATTGAATCTGCTAAAACATATGTTTCTGTCTTCAAAATTCATAATTTCCGGGTTTTGATCTCATCTCTTTGTTATTATTCTATACAGTAAAAGAAAACTTTATCTATTGTTTTTACAGTTTATTACTTAAAACTTGTTACTTTTTGTTTTGACTTTTGAGACTAATTTTCTCTCTTCTAAAAAGTTGAAGAATTTATAATTTTGGAATGTGGTTGAATTATTTCATCAAATCTAACAATAAATCATTTCCCTTTTTTGATTGTTATTCCGTGGTTAATTTCTTAATGAGCCAATGACTTTCAATATTCACAGAGTTTGTAACTTTGTAGGTGTTGCTAAAAGTAATTTCTGAGCATAAGGAACAAAGTCTTGTTTTTGCTCCTTACTTTATCATCTGTGCTTTTCTGATCTCTCATTACTTCATCAACTATTATCAATTTTACACTTTTGCTGATATTGAAAGCATCTAGCAGCTTATGAAAGTGAAGATTGATAATTCAGCAAAACAGTATTATTGAGCTTTATGCAATTAACTAAGGGGTGACTTGGAACACTTTTTGGAAGCAGTTTTACAATTACAAACCTCTCTATTGAGTAAAATAATTTCTTCTTAGATGCAAACCTCTAAGAAACACGCAACTTCGCCCGGTGTCTATTTATACCACCAGCCCGTGGAAGGAATTGATCCTTACACAAGTTACCAAATACTACAAAGCAATTCATGCCATGATGTACATGATTGTAGCAGCAGCCAAGGAACCATTGCTTCTTTTGAAACAATCAAGGAGCAATACTTTACCCTCGAATCGTCTCCAGCAACCATTGGTCTCATTGGTTGTGATTCTCCGTCTTATGCTAGTGTATCATCCAATAGGAGCCCCTTTTCTCCACAAGGTTCTCAATCATACAATTCAGATCAGCATCAGTCATCTAACAACACATATGGATCACCAATAAGTGTGTACTCTAGTGCTGATGATGACTATGAATTGAAGCACAAACTTAGAGAACTCGAGATTTCGTTGTTGGGGCCTGAATCGGATATTGTCGACAGTTGTCATTGTTGCTTCAAGGGTGACCACCAAGGAGGATCTCCAATAGATAAATATAATTGGGTTCATATTGTAGAAATGATTCCTAAGTTAGACTTGAAAGAAGTCCTGGTTCTATGTGCAAGAGCCGTGTCGGATGAAGATTTTCAGACAGTGATAGGATGGATGGATAATGTGTTAGTGAAGATGGTATCTGTTGCTGGGGAACCCATCCAGAGGCTAGGTGCTTACATGTTGGAGGGTCTTAGAGCAAGGTTGGAATCATCAGGGAGCCTAATCTACAAAGCCTTGAAGTGTGAACAACCAACAAGTAAAGATTTAATGACTTACATGCATATCCTGTATCAGATTTGCCCATATTGGAAGTTTGCTTACATATCCACCAATGTTGTCATTGGAGAAGCAATGCAAAATGAACCGAGGATTCATATAATTGACTTCCAAATTGCACAGGGCACACAATGGATGTTACTTATGCAAGCTTTTGCATGTAGGCCTGGTGGTCCTCCATTCATTCGCGTAACCGGTGTTGATGATTCCCAATCATTTCATGCTAGGGGTGGAGGACTAGATATTGTAGGGAAACGGCTCTCGGATTATGCCAAATCTTGTGGAGTGCCATTTGAGTTCCATAGTGCAGCCATGTGTGGCAGTGAGGTTGAACTAAAAAACCTTGTAGTTCGACCCGGGGAAGCACTGGCTGTAAACTTCCCTTATGTTTTGCACCACATGCCGGACGAGAGTGTGAGTACGGAGAACCATAGAGACAGGCTATTGAGATTGGTGAAGAACTTGTCACCGAAGGTTGTGACCCTTGTTGAGCAAGAATCCAACACCAACACTTCTCCCTTTTTCCAAAGGTTTGTTGAGACCCTGGACTATTACACTGCTATGTTTGAATCAATAGACGTGGCGCGTCATAGAGATGATAAGCAAAGGATTAGTGCAGAGCAGCACTGCGTGGCTCGTGACATCGTCAACATGATAGCTTGTGAGGGTGCTGAGAGGGTGGAAAGGCATGAACCTTTTGGAAAGTGGAGGTCAAGATTTTCAATGGCTGGATTTGCACCATATCCATTGAGTTCCTCTGTGACAGGTGCAGTCAGAAATATGTTGAATGAATTCAATGAAAATTATAGGGTTGCACATAAAGATGATGCTCTTTATCTTGGCTGGAAGAATAGACCTATGTCCACCTCTTCTGCTTGGAGATGTTACTGACTCACACTATCTTAGATATATATATATATATGTATAATTCCTTGTGACCCCTTCCTTCTATTGTTGACCCTTAACCATAGTTCAGTGATATCCTTCAGTTTCTGAATAGAACTTGAGAGTTAGCTTTGTTGTAACATGCATATTGGGTTATGCAGCTGAATCTCTAAACCTGATGTACATGTCAATACTAAAATGACAGAGACAGAATCCTAAAACATAGTTGTTTGTGTGCCCTCTTTACTTTAGCATTCTCTATAGTTTGATATTGTAATTAATGTGAGATGAACAAAGTTATTCATTTTTTTTTACTGGTTTAATTCCTTTTTATTTCGAGCTTGTAGTGTAAGCTTATATTGGAAAATTAGAAGGAGCTAAGGCATTGGCCTAGTACTACCTTTATATTATAATTATTAATACTTGTGTAAATATAAACATATAAATGTGAGTGGTTAATAACAAAGTAAACTTTCACTCCTCTCATCTATGTGCATGTAATACTCTTATTCCTATTCAGTGTAACTATTATATGTACACTGAATTACCATTAACTTATGATTTATTTATGTATTTATCAGAATAAATAGAACATGAAATAATATACTAGATTAGATTAGACCTTATACTTGCCTCTAACCTATTTTAATCCCTAAGATAAAAGACAAAACTGTCTAATACCATAAACTCTTTGTTTTTTTAATAAAGTTAGTAAGTTGAATATGAAGTACTCAACATGGCCCAAACATGCCTCATGTTGTCTCCTAATTTTAATCAACTATTAACAATAGGACCAAAATAATATATTTTGGGTTACTTGTTTATTCAAATTTTATCTGAAATGAAAATTAAACTTGCTTCTATCCCTTGGTGTAACTTTCTTACACATTAGAGGAAAAATTATTCATCTAACATTATAACAGTTTTATATAATATGTAACATTCATATTTAATACAAATGAATGCTAAATGATATAAAAAAAATATTACAAGCAAAATTCTTTTTGTCCATCTGGATCCACACAGCGGTCTATCAACAGTAATTCTTCTTCCATAAAAGAAGCTGCTAAGGCAAAAAAAAAAAGAGGGCCTCTCGCCCCTCTTTGCTTAGTATGCATTCTCTCAGATTTTAGATTCCATCAATTTCTCATCTGGGTTGTTTTCATTTGGTACTTTTTTTCTCTCCCGATGTTTTTCTTTTCCTGTCATATGAAGTTTGAGTTAAAGTTGGATTCTTTATGCAATTTTAGATTATGGGTTGTTGTTCTAATAAGATTTCTTAGTTTCAATCATGTATAATTGTGCTTTATCTGTTGCTTGGAACATCCTAATTTTCTGCAAAATTGTCTTAAAAATATATATATTTCTCTGCATCTTTTTTTCCACCGTGCCTGAGTCAGCATTACATGTTATGCGTGTGATGGTTCTTATTTTCGTTGAATTTTATGTTGTCTTGGAGTAAGGAAATGAATACGAGGTTTTTGTTGGGAGATTATGAGTTCCTAATTGTATTCGATATGTTTTGTTTTTATAGTTGTTTCTACTTTTGGTGTGCGTTTCAATGGTTTTTATTTTCAGGAGAATTATGCATTTTATTTTATTTTTATATAAATGGTGGTTTGAAATAGAATTGATTTGAGATTTGGAGTATTGGGAAGTGCAGGATGGAAATGGACTCCGGCAAACTTTTCGTTGGAGGGATTTCCTGGGACACAAATGAAGACCGACTCAGACAGTATTTCCAGAATTTTGGAGATGTAGTGGAAGCAATGATAATGAAGGATCGAACCACGGGACGTGCCCGTGGTTTCGGCTTTATTGTTTTTGCTGATCCTTCTGTTGCTGAGAAAGTTGTTTTGGAAAAGCATGTCATAGATGGAAGAACTGTAAGTTTTCCATCTTGGTTCATATGTTTATGTTGCAGCAAGTTGAATCAGTTTCTATTGACAATTTTACAAAATTAATCAAGATACACTCTTTCGCGATAGAAGATATAAAATTTGATGCAATATTTTGCTACATTACGATGCAACTTTAGTTTTAGAAACGAAAAAGGTAGACTCTAAGCTCGAATAGTTACTATATTGATCTGGAAAGATATAAATTTGACATGGTTGAAGTTTGGGTCTGCATACATGATACAATTTGAGCATTAAATATTTGAATGAGACTCAATATTATGAGTTCATGGTGATGCAAATTTAAATGTTTTGAATCACTTAAGCAATTCCAAAGGGTAGTTGGCGTGATAGAAATGGCTAGGCAATGATAGGGACAAGTGATTGATGCCAGAAGATGTAATGTTACTGTTGACATCTCATGCTTTGAAGAATACAATATCGTAGTTACAAGATCCAGTGCAGTAAAAAAACTTTGTCATGCTACAGTAGCTCTTCCAAAGGGATTATTTTTGGGTAAAAATAGTGGGATTAGTAAATTTGAGGAAAGAAGATGGTCAAGTCATTTATAAAAGTATTTTTTTAAACACATATTTGCATCTTCAAAAAAATCTGTTTACTTCAAATCCTGACCACTAATCTTTCATGCTCACAGAGCCTATTGCATCTGTTGTGCCCCATTTATTTATTATTTAGTATAAGGTTTTAAATTGAATTTTATCTACATGTGTTCCACACACAGGTTGAAGCAAAAAAGGCCATCCCTAGAGATGATCAGAGTATTCTGAACAGAACAAACAATAGCAGTCATGGGTCTCCTGGTCCTACTCCTAGTCCTACCCGCTCAAAAAAGATATTTGTTGGAGGTCTAGCATCTACAATTACTGAGAGTGACTTTAAGAAATACTTTGATCAATTTGGAACAATTACAGATGTTGTCGTGATGTATGACCATAGCACTCAAAGGCCTAGAGGTTTCGGATTCATCACCTTTAGTTCTGAGGATGGAGTTGAGAAGGTGCTCCAAAAAACTTTTCATGAACTGCATGGTAAAATGGTTGAGGTTAAAAGGGCTGTTCCAAAGGAATTTTCTCCAAGTCCAAATAGAGCTCAGTTAGGTGGATATAACTACGGTCTAAGTAGAGTTAGTAGCTTTGCTAATGGTCTTGTTCAGGGATATAATTCAAGTTTGGTTGGAGGGAATGGACTTAGAATAGACGATAGATTGAGTCCCGGTACTGTTGGTCGCAGTGGATATCCTTTCATGAGTCCTAGTTATGGGTCAGAGCTCAGCTTTGAGCCATCGTTGAGCCAAAATGAAAACTTTGCTTCCACCCTTCTCTTAGGACGTGCATTGAACCCTTCATTTAGTGGAAGTCCTATCAGGTACAGTAATTCAATGGGGTATGCTGGTACAAGTGCATGCAACAATTCAACCATAAGTTCAACAATGCAGAATTTTTGGGGGAATGGGAATCTAAACTACGCTACAAACCCTAGAAACTCCGATTCTTATGTTGGCTATGGAAGCGATAATTCAAACATGGGTTCTTTTGGTCGTATTGGACAACTTTGGAGTTCCTCCATTGGCACTGATCAAGCTGGAACCACTGGCTCCGGTTATGATAAGAGCAGTCCTAGTTATAGCTCCGGAGATGTGATTTTAGGATCAAAAGCAGTAGGTTATGAAAAAAGTCAAGAAAAATTTGCTGCACCGGCCTCATCATATGGTCTATCAAACGGAAAGTATGATGAGACGTACAATTACAAAGATACTTATGAAGCTGGATCGTTCTACGGGGTCCATACTTGGAGATTCTCACCTTCAGAACAAGAGGATGCTGGCTCTCTTGGTTTTGGCCTTGGTAATGTTGTTTCAGATTTAATGAGCCAAAGATCTGGTGCCCATATTGAGGCTCATGCCGTTGCCAATAGACAACCAAATAGAGGTTAGTTTGTGTTACTCTTTTATTATAATCTGGTGCCGATTTTGGATTGCTTTTGTGTTACTGAATCCCTTATTTCTGATTACTTGCTAATTAATTACATATGTTCTTTTATTCGAATCACAGCATTATCGGAATACGAGGCTTATGTGTATTAATGTGTTTTTAAACATGTTATGCATCAGGAATTGCTGCCTAGCGAAGTTATCAACTGGTTCTCAGATTTCTTAGAGCAGAAGGCAAAAGATTGTGGAAAGCATAATTTGTATTGTTCTGATATGGTTTAGTAGTGCTTCAAGAATTTCATTAGAGCTAGTTGGTTTGGCTGTGTTGAATGATTTACAACTAGAGTACTTACAAATGCTTTACACTTAAAGGGTTGAGAGCTTGTGTTAAACATAGACTTAAACAAAAACACCTTCCTTTTCCTTATTCTTTTCCCATTTTTTCCCAAACTATTCTATATTTCTTTTTTGTTATTGTGATGTTTCATATTGTTAAGAAATACATTGTTTACTTCTCTTGTATATTATCAATGAATTTTTATCTGACTCATCTTCTACAAAGTACAAATATTTTCTTGTGCCATTTTCAGCTTTGTTTATGAATTGTATATGATTGATCTCATGTTTGTGTTGGAGGTTGTTTTAATGATAAAATGAAATTGAAGTTTATACAACAACCCCAAAATTCCTTAACATATTAGGGTGTGGCCAATGAAATAGAACATATCTATTCCACCATTTTATTAGGTTTCATTCTATATGTAACATACAATGAGTAGTATTATAAGGACACCAACATTTTGTGGGTATATATAAAGTAGGTATGGTTGAATTTTCATTTTCAAAATTGCTTACTGTTAATATCATATTAAAAAATAAACGGTGGAAGAGTACTTGGATATAGTGGGTGTGTATGTAAGAGGTAAATTTACAAATATTTAGGAACTAAAAGAGAAACATGGTCAAGATGGCCGAGTTGGTCTAAGGCGCCAGTTTCAGGTACTGGTCCGAAAGGGCATGGGTTCGAATCCCATTCTTGACAATCTATTTTTTCATTTTTCATTCTAAAGCTTCTTTTTTTAATGGTAAAATCCCAAGTTTGAAGCATATAAAATCATTCTGTATCCTCTTGATAATTTATCACTATAATATATTTTATTCTATTCATAAAAATGTTGCACGAGGTTGGTCCAAAACACTACAGTCAATGAAAGATTACTTTGAAAGTCAAGGTAAGAGTTAGAGATTTTGAGATCACCTTTCATCACGCACGCACACGAAATGACCTTGTAGTTTTTTACTTAAGTAATGCTTTTTTTAACGTTATTATATAAGGAAACGTTAATGGACAATTACCTATGGCCACTTGTGTTGTGTCTTCCCTATGGACAATTACCTATGGCCACTTTTTATGCTGAAAACTATTTGGAATATTAAAAGAAAATGCCACCATGCGGTGATGACAATTTCAAGGTTCTGATATTAAAGTTCAATATACTTGGATCTTTGTGTCAAGAATTTTACTTTAATAGATAAGAGCCCATTGAGAAATTTATTTTTACTTCTTTATACCTTTTTAGTAATATAATTTTATAAATAATAAATACAAATAACTAATAGAAAGTGTGACTAAACAATTTATTATTTTCAGTAATAAATTATAATTTGTATACAATTATTTGTGTAATTTTTATTCGGCGTACAACTAATATATATATATATATATATATATATATATATATATATATATATATATACTACTTATAAATGGAAAACTTAAAATAACTTCTCATAACTTCTCATAACTTCTCATGATATAATTTTTAAATACATATTTTACCCTTCAGAACTTATAACTTAATATATATGTATATTATTCATTTATCTATAAACTGTTAAGTGATGCAGTTTTTATATTTTAGAACATAGCATATTGTCGTTTTTCTTATACATATTATTACATATTACAAACAACAGGAAAGTGGGTTGACAGGCATGGCAGTGCTTGTCAACACGCTAGTATTAATAAAGGGAATTCATCTTTAGATGATGTAAATTAATTTCCTCTAATTTACATTTTATTATTCTCTAAATTAATTTTATCATGTTAAAAATTAGTCTACATAATTTTTGCTGTGTAAAATATTGAATTATGTAATATTAAATTATAAAAAAGTGAGTTCACTTCCACCAAAATTCCGGTAAAAAAATCTAGCATTCATAAGTTAAAAATGCATTAAAAATAATATTTATGTACTATTAATAAAGAAACTAGATTTGTAGACGTTGTAAATTAGCTGTTATTTTTTATTTTACGAAACATTTATATTTCTAACTTGCATTCTATATATCTCTAAAATTGAATTTACCATAGGTTATAGTTTTTAAAATCTTAACCTATATAACTTTTATTTTTAACAAATATAATTAATTATAAAATAAAATATATAAGGTGTATATCTGCACCATTTCTTGCATGTGTTTTGTGAAATAGTATTTGTGAATGTATATATTGGATGGAGACAATGATAAATATCTTGAAAAAGGTTTACTAGTCTAGATTTTAATTTATTTTAACATAAAATAATTTTATAAATTATCAAACCCATATCTTTCTCATTACATCACTGGAGATTATCCCAATGTACAACTTTGTTGACTGACTCAAATGTAGCATGAGCAACCACAATATATATATTATAAATGGCCTAAGTAATTCATTACATAAACAATCACTCAAACAATATATAAAAAAAAGTGGGTCCTCAAGTGTTTAAGTTGGCCTGAGTTGGAGTCCTGAATATAAAATAGGATAAAACATATTTTATACCAAACAAAAATAAGAAATTTGGGTTTGAATTGTTGGGAGATTTTCATCTATGGGTATATCATTCTTTCAATTGGATATTTGTCGCTTCAATACTTAGTTGAGTCGTCGAACCATCAACTCTAATACTATTTGTTGTGAGATCTTTATCCATTGACTATAACATTCTCTTGTGTATTAAGTGAAAGAAACATATAAGTGAGATTGACACCACTTCTTGACTCAAAACCTTAAAATATTAGGTCTGTGAATTCATGCACTTATATGCCCTCTCTCATCCATTTTTATAGAAATATCTGACTTCTTCAATATTATTAGTATGAAACATTGTCTATGACATATTTTGAGAGGGTGGACATAAGACTAGTTTGGTTTAACCGGTCAACAAAATTCTTGTCCTCCACTCATGTCTCCCATCAAAATCAAGTTTCCAACTTTTGAAACCATTTCAGAAGTGAAAAGAAGATATAGTTTTAAGTAGGTCTGTTCATATACCAACTAAAACTATACCTTATAAATTACAATCAAAGAACCCGTTATTACCTTTTGCTTTGGTCACATAATTTTATTATTGTATTTGTAACAGATAAAGGTTCTTTGAATCCAAACAATTTAGAATTTAGTGAGACCTAGTCAAATATGATTTACTCTAGTATGAATTCAGGTGCATTCTGGCCTGGTGTTTTTATGGGTTTTGTTATATAAATATTATAATGATATATATATATATATATATATTAATGTATGTTGCAACTCAGTCAAATGGGTACTCGTTGATTAGAATAGATTACTCAACATTGGTCACGCTAGAACATTTGGCAAAGCCCTGGGTCACTATGACCCGTCAGGCCAACCAATCGATTCGACTCGCCATAGAAATCGTATCATCACCCGGACGCTACATCAGACTGGAGCAAAGGCACAATTCTTTCACCACGTTACGCGCTACCAACACCTATCACACGCCGCCTCCAACCCTCACCTAACCCTCTGCTCTACAACAAATGCATGCCTATGTTGCGGCTATCATGGCCTATAAGTCAACTATGCATATAGTACGGTCTCACCAAGCCACCTGACACGCATAAAGCAACCCAATGCTCTACCAGAGACGGATCGACAGGCTAAGATGGTCGGCTATGCCAACAACATCCAACAAAGAACTCTTCATCTACATTCATTATAAATGGGGGCTCCTCTTATCACAATAAACAGGGAAGATACATGTGAAATCATTCAAGACACAACTCAATAGAGGCTACTTGTGACTCTATCATATAACACATTTACACTCGGGCATTGGTTCCCCTACTCTAATATCTTGAGTGTCGTATTTATGTATGCTATGAACTGTGGATCTCCTCCATCGGTCATTTACTGACTTGATCATCGAAACACATTTTCATGTGCTTCCCCCAACGGGCCCGAGCATACTCCAGGCGTCTTAAGCTTCCACCCACCTATAGGAGCGAAGTCCCCCCGGAGGACATCGTCACATCAAGCCTTTCAGCCCAACGAACTTCATCTCGAAGACTCATCCTCTCACACCTGAAGACCACCAATCAGGTCTTCCAGCCCGACTCACCCTCTTGCGACAAAGCACAAGAACACTATATATACCATATGGTTCAATTGTTATATTTTATAATGTTTTCTCTTTGTCTCACTTTTTACCCCTTATTTATTTATATCTTTTACTTTTACTCTATATAATCTATATATATTTATCTATCTTTTTTCCTCATTCATTTCTACATCCTTGAGGTCAGGAGGGCAGCATTATCCCTTATTTTGTAAATTACTTAGGTGATATGTATATGACAAAATTATATATTACTTACTAACTTAAAATTTACTGGAAAATTACTTATGGCTGAGAATATTTATGGGTAAAACTAGGGATGGATGGGGATCACCTATTTTAAAATGGTGTCCTCATCCATGTCCCGACCAATAATATTGTGTCACATTATTTTAAAAGTTCAATAATAAATATATATTTTTTAGTAGAACATTGATGTGCATATTTTAAATAACATGTTATAATATCATTGACGAATGAAGACATCATTTAAGACATGTGATCTCCTTCCAAAAACTATGAATTTATGATAAGATTGGTTACTTATAAAAGACGAGAAACCAAGCGAGTTGACCCAACACGCGTTGTGGTAATCTAACCTTGTTCATAAATTACGGTGCTTATTTTAAGATTAAACCAATTTCCGAAGAGTAAAGATCTTTCGAATATTGAAGACTTTTAGTCCTTAGTTTTACATCAACCACTCCACAACCTAAACCACCAACTCTTATAATAACCCCTTTCCATTCTCTTCTTTTCCATAACCCAGACGTGCTCCACACTTCATTCAACTTCACCTTGATCTCATTCAAACATATTCTCAGTTTACCAACAACCCTTTTTTTGTATCAAAGTAAAGGTGTTAACTTATGATGATGTTAAGGTTTGTGTTGACAATTTTTTTATTCAGTTCTCTTATTTTCACAACCTCAGCGCAGACATGCACACAACAAACCTTAACTACAAACAAGGTTTTCACAACATGTCATGATCTTCCTTACTTAACATCTTATCTTCACTGGTCTTATGATCAAGCTACTGGGAAACTTGACATAGCATTCAGACACACAGGAATCACCTCAATAGATAAATGGGTTTCATGGGCTATAAATCCCAACAATGATCTCACTTCAGCTATGCCTGGAGCACAAGCACTTGTGGCTATTCCACAATCTAATGGTGCACCAAAAACATATACTTCTTCAATATCTGATTATGGCACTACCTTAGCAGAGGGAAATATCAGTTACCCTATTACTGGCTTGACTTCTACATATCAGAATAATGAATTAACCATTTATGCAACTCTTACTCTTCCTAGTGGTACTACCTCTTTGGTACACCTTTGGCAAGATGGTACTGTTTCTGGTTCAACCCCTCAATCTCATGCAATGGGTAATTCTAATACCCAAGCTAAGCAAACTTTGGATCTTGTTTCTGGTGCTAGTCAAGGAGGAGGATCGAGTGGTAATTCAGTTAGAAGAAGAAGAAACGTATGTACCTCACTTTCATAATCTTGTGTGTATTCTCATTATTCTGGTTTCTATAGCATCTAAGCTCTTTCTTTCATTTACCTTATTTTTCATTCAAGCTTTTGAAAATATGTTAAGCTATTATTTTCAGTGATAATTTGATGATAGATAGTTGAGTTCCACAATGATGCTGTAAAGATTAATTTTCAGGCTCCCCTATTTGCTAGGAACACTCTTAATGAATACAAAAATTAAGCTTTGTCAAACATGTTAGCTTCTTTGAAATTTGAATAGAGAAATTAATCCAAAAATGTCAAATTTTCAGACCCATGGAGTGTTAAATGCAGTGAGCTGGGGGCTATTGTTGCCCTTGGGTGCTATGATAGCAAGGTACTTGAAGGTGTTCCAGTTTGCAGACCCTGCTTGGTTTTACCTTCATGTCACTTGCCAAACCTCTGCCTACATAGTTGGTGTTGCTGGATGGGGAACCGGTCTCAAACTCGGTAGCGACTCAGTTGGTGTTAAGTATGATACCCATAGAACACTTGGGATCATCATCTTCTGCTTTGGAACCCTTCAGGTATGATATTAAATGTCCATTGTTTGTTTAGGAAAATGATATTTTTAGACTATAAGTAATTAACTAGGCATGTTATTTGAACATCATGTTTGACACTAAGTACATTTTCTTATCTTCATATGCCTAGCAGGTTTTAAAAATAAGGAACACTGTATGATATCCCTACCTTCACCATATAATATATTTTGTTCATCAATTATTTGGTTTAGAAGTAGTGTACAAAATTTGGTGGTTGAATAGCATAACTGGTTTGTTTCCTTATGATGTCCCTATCCTGAGTGCTATATTATATGTAATAATGGGATGAATGGAAACCTCTGCTGCTATTGGATACAGGTTTTTGCTCTGCTATTGAGGCCTAACAAAGATCACAAAATCAGAATCTACTGGAACATCTACCACTACTTGATCGGATACTCCACCATAATCATCAGCATCATCAACATCTTTAAAGGATTCGACGCGTTGGAGGTTTCGGTTCAGGACCGATACAATGGCTGGAAACATGCATACATAGGAATCATTGCATCTTTGAGTGGCATTGCCCTCATTTTAGAAGCTTACACATGGATCATTGTGTTGAGAAGGAAGAGATCAGAGAGAAACACAGCACATGGAGTTAATGGAACAAATGGTGTTAATGGATATGGTTCTAAGACACAGCAGGTGTAGGGTGAGTACCCCAGATAGATACTGGAATTTATGGGTACTGAATCCTTTCTATGACTGTTATCGTTGGACCCTTTCTGTATATTTTTGTGTATTTAGGATGCTTCAGGTGCTTAGGGTCTTGTTTTGAGATTATTCTGTCATAGGATAGTGAATTCCTGGAGTGTAGTTTTCTCCATGCTATTCCACATTATACTTTCTATGGTTTCATTACATACTGTATTTATTGTTTCCTTTTTTTATCTTCTCTTTCTCAACACCTGAAGAGTTCCAAATTCAAGTTTTTGTTTCTTTGGCTAATGGCTAAAAGCCAGAAATTTCACCATAAAATTTGGTTTAACTTTTTGAAAAGGGTATTGAAAATTAAAAAATTATATCAAACACAATGCTTTACTTCTACAATTAACCTTCTTGTTTTTTTCTTCCTGCTTTGTAAATATTCCTTACCTAATTTACATCACCAAGAGTCATTCCTCAGAAAAACTTCAACAAACAAATTTTCAAGTAAAAGATTCCACCATATAAATATAATATAATAACTCTTATTATAATTTTATTTCCAATAGCATATCCCAAACTCTACAAAGTTCATGATACAATACACAAAAGCAACACACAATTACAATATCAAAATCATTGAGCAACTTCAAATGAGGTCAACTTCCTGTAATGCTGCCATGGCTTCTCATACACAACGGCTTGGTAATTTTTGGCGGTGGATCCATCACTCGCCACCAGAACGAGGCGGTAGTTAGTGCCGGAAACAACCTGAGACTCACCCTTGACAACACTCTCAAGCTTCAGTTTGGTACCAGATTCCTTGTTGTGTTCGGTCACGGCGAAATCGGCGATCTCCTTCACGTGGGGGTCATTGATGTTCTCGATTGGGGTCCAACCACCAACAAGAGCGGCGGAGGACATGGTGGAGAGAGAAAGAAAGAGGAGGGAGAGGAGAATGAGGCAGTAAGATTTCATGGTCGGTGGTTATTGAATGTTGTTATGTTCTGTGGTGGTTGGAATTTATAGGCAGGACAACACTTACCGTGTGTAAAACCGCTTCTAAATTGTTCTGCGATCCTCACCCCCAAATAGGGAAATTCAAATTAAAATCTGAGTCTCTCATTAATTGATTTTATATCAAAAAATAAATTGACTTATTTTGACGTTTAAAATTAGTAAGCTAGATGGTTGGATCGAGTCAATCAAAAAATAATTTTTTTAAACAATCAAAATTTTGAGATAAAAATTATTTTTAACTTATTTGTAGTTATTTTTGTTATTTGTTAACTTGTTTAGCAAAATTTTAGTTGTTTAATTGAATTTTAAATTTATTGTTCAATTTTGTTGCAACTAAAGGATAACGCATATGTTGTTTGACGATGTTTTCAACTAATTAGTGACATTTCTTTGTTGATTATTTAATTAAGTGTGATGATGTTTTTTTAGAATTGGTGACTTAATATGTAAAATATTTTTAAAAAACGAAATAAATGTATCATTTTCCTTTCATTAATAAAGGGTCCATTTATAGTTATTTCTCCTAAATTTGGTGTTGATTTTGTGATTTAGCCACTTGCACACTTTTTCCCAAGAGTGAAACTCCTTCCACATCCGCATAACACATCTCCATCAACTCGTCTTCTTACTTATCCTTTTCTTACTAAAACAAAAAGAATATTGACTGATTTTAGATTTTTATTTCTTAACAATAACCTTTGTATAAGGAATTTTTTTTTGTCTATGGTGAATGATAATGAAAAAAAAATTAATAATATGAATCTTTAAAAAAAATTTAATTAAAGACATGTGACAAGATTTAGAAAATTGTTTTAATAACATATTTATGTTGATATTTATATTTATACTATATATAAAATCAAAACATGGTGTAACCACCACCATAGTGTAATTTTTATTTCCCTATTTTGCCTTTAATATTATTTTATTTTTACAAAAAATCATATAATCCAAGATAAATACACATCTCTCAACTTAAATTGAACATTACAGTAAAGTTAAAGACAAATTTTTTTAATGTAAACTACTCTGAATACAAAAATTACTCTATATTTCGTCAAAATAAAATATATAAAAATTGAATACTTAACACCATAGAATGTGGGGTCCACACATTGGTAAAGGATAAGAGAGAAACTTGTAGTCTTGTAGTATGTTATGAGAAATAAATAAAATTAAAAAATGAAATAAAACCTTTAATTTATGAGAATATGTAATAAGCTATGAGAATCTATTTAATATTTTTATATAGTAAGTTAAATATTTTTTGATAGGTGGATTGTATAAAAATATCTTATTCTATTTTTTTCATTTTTATTTATGAAAAACAATAAAAATAAGAGAGAGAAATATATGTATGAACAACGTGAGCATTTTATATACTTTGAATATCAGTATCTATCATTTATATTTAATCATCGCTAAATATTAAAAAATGAATAAATCAAATAAATATTAAATGATGATATAAATATTATTTGATTGAATAAATATTATAGTGTAAAAATAAATAAATAGAAGAGTGGGGAGTTTGCTATGTCCCAATGAAGTATGTGGTGTAGTCAAACATCTGATTCCAACCACCGACCCACTCTCCAATCCCTCAACACAATTCTAGTCTCATGCTTGTGGAACAATATATTACTCTCTTCCCTTAATAAATGTCTTCTTTGACCCATATGAAGAAAACAATAAAAAATTTATTAAATTAAAAATTTTCTTGCTCAATCATTCTCAAATACTTATTTTTCTATTTCAATAATAGTTTTATATATAATTAGAGGTGGCAAAAATATTATTAATTAATTTAAATCTAAAAAAATTAAATATACCAATTAGAGTCGATGGATTTAAAGTGATGTAATTCATTTGGATAATTTTAACGATTGATGAATTTGAATTCATATATGCATTGAACATATATACAGTACATCTAAAAAACAAACATTCACAAATATATTTTTTTTCTTTCAAATTTATTCATTATCTCAACTTTCACTTTCTTTTAGTATTTCTCACTCGGTTCAATCTTTTTATTTAATTGTTATCATTTATAGAACATATGAATGTAATTAATGTTAAAAGTTTATTCTTAGATATATAATATGTATAAATATATTTTTAAAACTTTACATATAAAATCATAAATATGGCATGTCGGTAGAATGTTGAAAAAAATCAAAAAACACATTTTCAAAAAGTGTTTCTTAAAAAATAATTAAAAACACTTTTTCTTAAAAAAAAAAAGTGATATTTGAAGTGCTTTTCGCAAAAAGTGAACTTAAAAAATCATTTTTAAAATTACTCTTTGATAAAATTTAAAACTCTCTTAATTATTAAACCATGGGCATAATTCTTGTATAAAAATTTATACACATTTTAATACATTATTTACTTTTTATTTATATTATTTTTTATTAAATAATATAATAACAATATATAAAACTTTTAGACTAATATATGATACATATTTTTCTCATAAATGAAACTATTACCTAAAACAATCAATCCCAATAGCTATTAGCTAGTGTATGTTATTATTAAAAACTTGTCTTCATGGTGGATACGTATAAACACCTAATATACAATTTCATTTATGTTTTGATGGTAATATTTATGAAGTGTAAAAACTTATATACAATTAACATCATTTATCATTCATTTACATTATTTAAATGGTTAATAATAATTAAAATAAATGGTGAAGACTAGCACTGTGTAAAAAATTTACACTATTAATACATATATATTTTTAAAAATTTTAATCTATTGTTAAAATTTTATTGGTTATTTATTATGATAAAATATGTATTAAATCTAAGAATCTTTTACATTATCACTGCATCATCCACTATTCATATTTTATTATTATTAGCTCTTAAATAAAAGTAAGACAAATAAATATTTAATAATAGATCGATTATATATTGTGAATGGATATTAGAGTCATATTTAGACAAGTCATTTTGTTTCCCACCGAATTTCATCATTAGGTTGTATTTAATGAAAATGACTTTTTTGGGTACATGGATGTGGACGACTTTAATGAAAAGGAAAAAAATAAAGAAAAAAATTGATCTCAATTCTCACTCAATAAGGTTGTATTAAAACTAAATAATAATAATATCCAAAAGTGATCAATCTAACTACTTTTTTTAGAGATTAAATCGTGTAGTTTTACTTATTTTTTAAAATATAAATACAATATAATTATATTTTGCAACTCATCTAAATTGTAAATTCAACTTTTATTTATGAAATATAAGCAAAAATGATATATTTTTCATGGCTTGCAATTTTTTTATTGCTTATGTTTTCCAATCAATTTCAATTCATCATTTTACCCTCAAATTTTAATAGAACTTCATCCTTTTGGATTACCTCTCATTCAATTGTTTATCTCATCATTTTTTGCACTATTCAATTATTTATGATTTGTCTAATTACTAGCTTGTATGATAAGATCTAATTTATGACTTAAATATTAATATTATATTTAATTTTAATATTTTGTATGATGAGATCGTAAAAGTTAAAAAGTATATAGTAAAAATATATAAGATGATAAATATTAAAAACATATACTAAAAAGATAGTATAAAAACAATAAAAAAAATCACAACATAAACAAATAACTTCATATTTTTTGTGTAATATACTATGTAAAAAATTAATTAAATTTTTTCACCTCATAAACTAAAAAAATTAACTTATATTCAATTTTAAGTTAAATTACCCAAACATAAATATATTATAATATAGACTGTAATTCAATTATTTATAGTCTTAAAAAAATTCAAATGATGTGAACAGTGATTTTGTCCGTACAAAGATAGTTTTTAAAAAAATATATATATTATATGATACAAAACGGAAATATGTAATAAAAACAAATCAACCTGATAAAAAGTTTTAGTAAAATTTGATTCCAAAAAATGATAATAATAAATGAAAGATTTCATTTAAAATAATAATAATTTGAGGAGTAATTTCATATTTAACTCTCATAAAGAGTTGATTCAAATAACTTAATAATTATTTATTGGTCAAATACAATCTCAAAGTCTATTTCCCCACTCAAATTTTAATTTCCTTTACAAATACAAAAATGTTTTTAAAATTAATCAATTAGTTCAATAATGGTGATATATTATTTTCCCCGTCAATTTACATTTTATTTTTAAATTAAAAAATAAATGGTTTATACATTACTTAATTAACACTCATTAACCTAGTAATTAACAGATTCGGTTTTTTTAAAACTAAATTTAATATTATTTTTTTAGTTACATAAAAATAAACTAAAACATTATAGTCATTTTTCACTACTTAATAACAATAAAATAATTATTTTTACTCGTAAGTATATAATGCTATCACTTTTGGTATTTTTATAGTTACCATGAATTTTCTACTTACTTTTTTAAAGTCAAAACAATACGAGTATCATAATAATATTTTATGAATTTTATAAAATAATTAAAAGATCTTTCTAAAAATTCCAGAACTAATCTCATACCCAATATTCAAAGTCAATTATTGATTTGATTCTAAATAAAAATAAAATGTTTGGATGAAATTGTGATACTAATGAGATTGATTCCTTATTTTGTTTTACACATGTGTCAAAATGAATAGAGGTTTAGGGGGCATGACAAATGCACTAGAGACATAAAAAAAAAACACCAAAACAAAAAGAAAAGATAGAAATATAAAAAACACAAGATATGATCATTAGAATCTCCTCATGCCACATGATTGCACACTGATGTCTCTCCTTGCTTGGGAGTGCATATTTTCGGTTATATATATTGTCTTTTACGTTTCGTCTCTATCGATACACATTCTTATTTTATGATATTAAGTAATCAATTTTATTTTAGAGAATTACAATACTTTCTTGTATTGTATCTACTTTATATTATAATTTTATGTATTAATTGTACTTTATATTATAATTTTTTGTTTTTATTAAAATGTTCAACTTATAATTAATGTATTGAGAGTGTCTAGGATTATATTTTTTGTTGTAGAATTAGAAAATGTCAAGCGAAAAATAAAAAAAATATAAATTATACAATGGTAGTGGTTACACCATGTTTTGGTTTTATATAGTATATAGATATAGATATATAGATAGAAGATATATATAATATAGATATAGATATCAATAGTAACTAATAAATGTTTTTTAATAATAATAATACATTCATACAATAATTCATTTTACTCTATATCTTACATAATAAATAAAAAACTTTGAATAAATTAGTTATTTTTCCGATTTTAATATAATAAAAAACTCACTTTGCCACAATCTTAAGAAATGATTCTCTGAATTTAGACTTGTATTTCACTTCTTATAGATGGTAAACAATTAATAAATAAATAATCATTCAATCACCCCTTAAGATAAATATAAAAAAGATGAATTATTCTATCTCCTTAAATTAAACACATGCTTCTTATTTTCAAACATTAAAATGAACTTGACCCAACAAACAAATTATTTTTTAATAAACAACTATATAGGTGATTCACTATTAATCGTACGAATACATGAGAGTAAAATCATATCTTACATACAATAAAAAGAATAATTTTTTTCTTTCAAAATATTGTGGGAATTTCACCAATCATATAACCAATGCTTAAACAAAAATGGAGGTGGGACAAACAAAAATTAAAAACAAATATATACAAATGGAAAATGGTCTCATACTAAATTATCATACTAATTCTCTTACCCACAAATAAGTAGAGATGACAATATGGGCTTGGCTCGACGGACCAACCCGTTTTGATCGACATTTTTTGGCGGGTCGGACTGGAGATTTTAGCCCAAAAGCCCATATTCAACCCGGTTTGGAAGCCCATTTTTTAGAGGGGTCGGGCTACCCCGACGGGCCAACATTAATATTGCTTTATCATTTTAAGGTTACATGTAATTCTAATAATGTTTTCAATTTAATATTGTTTTCCAACCGAACATTTTACACATACCGCGTGCAACCAATTTATTATTCATGTATAACACATTTATGAGTAAATTACTTATAAATGTAATTTATATCATTTACAATACAAAACATTTATATATTAGTGTTTAATTTATATCATATATCATATTTTGTTTAACTTAATTACATTTTTCACTTTTTTGTTTGAAAAATTACACATCTCATACATGGTTGATCAATGTAATGTATGTTTATAAATTAAGGGTTTTTTTGTAAGTGTAGAACATGGAAGGATAATTTGTGTAATTTCACTAAAACTCATGGAATATCATTATAATTTAAATGTGTTTTTGAAAAGAAAAAGAAAAACGGGCCAACCTGCTGGCCTGTTAGTCCTGCCAAATATGGGTCGGGCTAGCATTTTGAGCCCCTTTAGCAATAAGGGTCGGGCCAGCCCAACCCATATTTTGGCGGGCCAAAGGCGGGCCAGATAGGGTCAAGTCGAGCCTGCCGTTTTGTCACCCATACAAGTAAGTGATATACTTATAAATCAATCACTAATAAATAAAATATTAATTTATAACATATGTTATTTTTTTATTGATACAAAATTAGTAGGAAGATTTAATAGCAAAATATAATATTATTGGTACCACTTCAGAGAATACCCATTATTCAAAATTTAACAAATTTATAATAATTTGAGAATAGACCCTCTCTTTGCAGCCATCTTTCTCATCACCTTTTGCACACAATACATTCCATCATTTCCAAAAGCCATGCGGACCCCACCTCGGCTCGTTTCAGAAAATGCCGGAAAGAACAGAAGATAAATCGTAACCGTCCAATAATCCCGCATGGCCGCACGATCTTCAGCTAGGGTTGTCTCATGCGAGTTTCACGTGTTCTTCACCTCACTCTAACACTACCCGCACCAGATAACTAGATAAGTATTCCTATTTCCTATCCCTACTCCTTCGTAATAAATAAAATACATTTAATAATATTGGAATTATTTATTATTATTTTATTATTATTATTATATAAAAGCGTAACATTACAGTCATGACTTATTCAGAAATCCCAACAGAACAGAAAACTCAAACGCCACAGTTTGAGCTTAACTTGACTCACCGGAAAAGCCTAACAACTTTTTTTGCTTCTTTTCACTACCTTCAGCGCCGTTTCATTTCATAATCGCTTTTTTCTCAGGTCGCCACTGATATGCTTTCTCCGGCGCGGCGGAGCTGGCTTTGCTAGATGTCTGTATTCGATACATACAACGTTGATTTTTTTCATCAATGCAATCACTCCTCAAAGCGCAAATTCGATGATTGTATTCCCATTTTCGACGAAGAAGACGACGACTGTGCCGTCGATTTCCAATTCAGGATTAAGAAAGACGAACTAAAAGCAGTGAATTCCACCTCCAACGCCGCAGCGATGTCCACCGAGGTTCTTGCTAGGGTTTCCGACGCGCGATTGGCGCCGTTACACGCTTGCGCCGCTTCAAACTCCGAGTCGACTCGGTATAACTCGCGGTTACAGTTCTTTGTCAGAATGATTTCCAACACCGTTGTGATGCATGCGTGTCCGCAAGACAGTGTTAGATCGATCCATGAGCGAATCGAAATGATGACTGGAATACCGATGGAGGAGCAGTGTTTGATATACAAAGGGAAACATCTTCGGTGGGAGCAGACTCTGTACGAATGCGCGATTGAGAGCGACGCGAATATTCAAATGATTGGTCGTTTGAGAAGCACGTTGCACCCGAAAGGTTGGCAAATAATAGACGACATGATTTCACTGATTTTGCGTCTATGCAGAGGAGAAATGGTTCACGATTCTCTCAAAATCATCAATGATTTGATGACTAGTTATTTGAACCCGACTTTCAAGAAAATCAACGATCCTATGAATACCGAAAGCGAACTTATTAATTCGTATTTCAACATTTTCTTATCATCCAATGTTCCTGTATTCTTGGTTATGCTCTATATTTCACCCTGGCAAGGTAACAAGGAACTTGCTGATTTGTCTATTAGGCATTTCTTGAGTTCATGTAAAACTATCATCAATAAAGGATTGTATTGTCTGCGTGCTCGTTTGGTCTTGGAATTGTGTAAGGTTCTCAAGAGAGTAGGGAGTGATGATCCTCTGTACATGTTAAGTCGAAGTACTTTCATGTCATTGTTGGAGACTGCTGCTGTTTCATATTGTTCTGTGAATGGTGAAGGGAATATCTTGCTTCAAGATATTTCACCCTTTGTTCGTGAGCTTGTGGATAAATTGTTGAGGGATTTGGATTTGAGTAAAGCAGTCCCCCTCTGTGTGGGGCCATTGATCAATGATGTGAGGGATTTTACTGCATTCTTGCTCCCTATGAGGAAGGGAATCAAAGAGCTGCAAACAGTGAAGGGTTCAAGCGAAATCAAAGAGCTGCATACTTTGAACGGTTCTATAATTGATGAAAAACTCCACGAAGAGCTATTGCGTGCATCACTAGAGGCTGATAACCTTCATCTTATATTTATTCAGCTGTTGAAAAAAATGGGTGAGTGCCTTCGCAGCATGGACGAATGCTTGGCTAACAAGGAACTCGGGGATTTTATCTCTTCGGCATGGTCTCAGTATCTTTCCATCTTGAAGGAGCTGTATCAAATCACTAAGCTCTATGATGGTACTGAAGAAATGTTTTGGAGAGTACTGATGCAGCGAAGACGTATGGTGTGTCTACTAATTGTTAAATTTGCTAAGAGAACCGATGACCATAATTGGATTCTTGATCACAAAGCTTTGACCGATTTTGAGTCTCGGAGACATCTGGTGTTGATGCTTTTCCCTGGTGTAAGAGAAGACTATGTGGAGCTGCATGAAATGCTTATTGACAGGTCTCAGTTATTTGCTGAGTCTTTTAACTACATAAAACATGCAGAGGCTGCATCTCTTCGTGCTGGCCTATTTATGGAATTCAAAAACGAGGAAGCTACCGGACCAGGCGTACTGAGGGAGTGGTTTTTTTTGGTTTGTCATGCAATATTTAATCCGCAAAATGTTCTCTTTTTGGCATGCCCAAATGACAGACGGAGATTTTTCCCTAATCCTGGTAGGATAATCTGGAAAACTAAATGCATTTTTTCCTCCAAGTGTTTATCAAGCAATTGTAGTATTTCCGAATCTTCAAATGTTTGACAACATCTTATGTTGTTCATGTGTCCTTCCAAAAGAAATACTGATATGAAAACAGTTGCTGAACGTTCACAGTGTGATATTTCTTAGGATAACAAAAACCCATTGTTTTTTCCGCATCAGTAGTCAACTAGTCATGAAATGTGGATTTTGTAACATGTCAAGTCATTAGCATTTTGTGACTAAACTCGAGTTCCCATATTTTATCATTAGGGATTATGATTGATTAGTCCATGATGAGTATTTATGTCACTCGTTGTACATGCTACACACCCCATTAGGCGGGAGCCTTGTGGTTTGCCCCTTTGTTGTACATCCTATGTCAGTAGATATTATTAAAATCAGTCATGCACAATCAACTTTATTTAATTTTTCGTCCACTTGTCTGCAGCATCCAAGGTCGATCCTATGCACCTAGAGTACTTCAAGTTCTCTGGTCGTGTTATTGCATTAGCTCTGAAGCATAGAGTGCAAGTGGGTATTGTTTTTGATCGTGTGTTTTTCATGCAATTGATGGGAAAGCGTATTACTTTAGAAGATATACAGGATGCAGATCCTTACTTGTATAGTAGCTGCAAGCAAATATTGGAGATGGATGCTGATTTCATTGATTCGGATGCATTAGGACTAACCTTTGTTAGAGAGGTGGAGGAATTAGGATACAGGAAAGTGGTTGAGCTTTGCCGTGGAGGGGAAAGCCTTGTAGTCAATAGTAAGAACAGGGAGAAGTACGTTAATCTTCTTATACAGAGCCGTTTTCAAACATCCATATTTCAGCAGGTATCATATTTTGCCAAGGGTTTTGCTGATATACTGTCCGACTCAAAGCTCCAGCAGTTCTTCTTTCAAAGTTTAGAGCTCAAAGATCTTGACTGCATGTTGCATGGGAGTGAAAAAACCATTTCTGTTGAGGAATGGAAGGCTCATACAGAGTATAGTGGCTATAAAGAGAGTGACCATCAGATATCTTGGTTTTGGGAGGTATGTTTGATACTAGTTTTATGGAATTACAATATTTTTAATAGTTTTGGGAGGTATGTTGGATGCTGATTTTGTCATCCCTCTATTTCTTTGTCTTTCTATTTCCGTTTCTTTATTTCATTTTCCTTAGTGATTTTTTTTTTACCCTTTTCCCCACTCAAAGAATATGCTAAATTGATCTGGTTTCTATAGGCAGGAATGCTTTTGTCTAACCTGGCAAAAGGGTTCTGTCGCCTTATTGCTTCTTGGAAAGCATCACTGCATTTGCTACTTATGAAGTATTCCATTTCCACAAAGGAAATATTTTCCTGGTTACAACTTCAAACCTCTATTGAAATCCACTTCTTCCCTAAACCTTGACATCTATCATGCTCGTTCTCTTCTGTGTTTGTTTAGTTTATTCCTTTCATCTAGCCCTGGTTGTTTCTACCTTAGTTGTGCTACTTGTAATACATATTTTCCCCTTAAGTCCATTTATGCCTCCAAATAGAATGTTTTTGTTACCCAAGCTTGTATTTATTATTGCGATTCTTTGTTTACAAAAAGACAATGCTAAAGTGTTATGGATGTCTAACATTATGAATCTTACCGTTTTCATATTAGTGAATTTGTCCAAAGTAGTAGTTTCACATTTTAATTAGATGTAATATGTCAGAACCATTCTTTTCTGAAAAAAATGTTGAAGATCTCTTTTTCTCTAAAATTAGGTTGGTTATTGCAGCTTCTGAAGTAATTATTTCTGGAATGTTTTTAAATTAATTCAGACATTTGCTAGGAGATGCTACTCAGTTTTTAATTTTTTTAATATTATATTCTGTTAAAAAAAACTGTGCAGATTGTTGGGAGAATGTCAGCAGAACAAAGGAATGTTCTCCTCTTCTTTTGGATATCTGTGAAATATTTACCAGTTGAAGGTTTCCGTGGTTTGGGCTCTCGTCTATACATTTATAAGTCCCTGGAGCCAGATGATCGGCTCCCTTCGTCTCACACATGCTTTTATAGGCTGTGTTTCCCAGCATATTCATCTAAGGCTATCATGCGAGATCGTCTTGGAGTCATCACTCAAGAACACATTGGTTGCAGTTTTGGTACCTGGTGAATAGACCATGCAATCTGGCTAATGGTTTTGACTGCACATAACATCGGTACTCAGTTCTGTACAGATTATAGGATCGTTATATCTATTCTCAAATTGGATTCTCCAGTTCTGTTTCTCAAATCAATTCAGAGTCGATCATCTGTCACATGTTTATATGGTGTCAAGTATCCAATAAAACAGGATTGAAGGTGGTCATTCTTGTAAATAGGCGTCGGTTCATCCTGCCATGAGTAAGTTTGAACAATCATGCTCATGGAGCAACTTTTTTGGTACAACTCATAGAGCAACTTGAACTCTCTATAATCTTCTAATAATTAGTATTTTATCATTTTGATTATTTATATATTTATCAGTGATATCAAGAAAATCATTAGGAGTCATGAAAGCATAAGGTAAAACACCTAGTTTAGGGTAGTGTCAAGTTTGAGTGACTTATTGCTATGATCACAGTATATGCTATGCCTGAATGAATAAATTATTGTTAGATCTGACTTGGGTGTTAGTATTTTTTATAATCGGTTTTGCTAATTAATTTGTTTATTGTATAAATTCCTTAATCATTGTTATGCTGCGATATTCAACTCAATATCTCAAAGACTTTAATATTTTGCGAAATTCTTCCTAAAATATGCAAGAATATAAATTAAAATGATTATGTTGCGATATTCAACTCAATATTTTTTTATTTAATACCATAACCTGCTTTCAAAAATTGTTTAATGATTTAGACACTCTTATTTTCTCTCTGAAATCACTGGAATGTTTTTAAACTATAATATCTTCACTCCTTCGTTTGTGAAGTTGTGTCTTACTCGTTTGTTACGTACAAGTTTTCACTAAATAGTGGTAGATCTATTTTCTATTAGAAGGAAATGTGACACCGCATAGTAGTGCAGCGTTAAACATCAAAATCTATTTCTACTTTTTTAGTAACAGCAATGTTTTCTATACATGTAGAATGAATACCCATGCAGAAAATTCTCTCATTTTCTTTTATTTTTTGTTAAATACCCATGTAGCCTACTAATTCATGTTCAAGCGGAAATATATGAGGGACTAGTTTATGTGGAAAGAATATAAATTGATTTTGTAAAAACATGATAGTAAAGTAAATATCATTTATTCAAACCTAGAGAAACAAAACACACCATGACAAACTCATTTATCTCTCTAGGAACCAGTACCCACCATCCACAAACTCCAGCTGCTATAGCTCACTTCAATACAATACACAACCTCATAGAATTTCTTTCTCATATCCACCATCATTTGACATGTATGCTGATGTGAAGCCAAGTTCTGTGCTTATATGTGGCTATATCCCCAATATTCAAAGGCTTATCATCATAATAATAATACTAATAGTAATAATAATAATAAAGTAAACACAAAGAAATAGAACAGAAAAGCTTTTCAACCTTTGACAGTACAATATGCAAAAAGGTAGACCTGATGTGCTGATCCCAACAATTAAGTGGTGATCTTATATTCCATTCATATGGGTCTAAGCCTCAGTCTTCTGAACAGGAACTTCTAAAGTGGCTTCCACTGCTGGCTCGGTTGGTTTGTTTTCCTCCACTGCAGTTTCTGGTGCTGATTCTGTTTCACTAGTTGCTTTAGGCTCCTCAACTTTTGCCTCTTCTTTCACTTCTTCAGTTTTTTTTTCCTCTGTTGTCTCTGGTGCTGGCTTTTCTGCCTCAGGCTTAGCTTCCTCTGTTGTCTCAATTGTTACATCCTTGTTTTCCACTTGATCTTCAGTTTCTGAAGCAGCTGGTGCTTCTGTTGTTGCTGCTGTTGCTTCTACCTTTGGTTCTTCAATGGTTTCTACCTTTGGTTCTTCGGCAGCTGGTTGTTCTGGTGCAACAACCTCAGCTTCTGGTTGTTCTGAGGTAGGAACCTCAGTGGTTGGTTGTTCTGGGATTGTTTCCTGGGTCTTTGTTACCTCGGTTGTTTCATTTTCTTGAACTGTTGTTGGTACTTGTGCAACCTGCAAGTGCAAGATCCATTTTTTCATTTAACAATAGTAAATAACTTAATGGAAGAGAGAAATGAAAAATCAAATAATTTATTGATTGATCAATGATCTTTACTTTGGATGTTATTGTGATTACAAAACATAGAAAATGAGATATAGATGGAATGTTGATAGCAATCCAATTCTACAAAACATTGTTGATGGTAGCTTTATATTGATTATGTATTCAATATAAGACACAAAAAATAAAAAGAAAGTATTGATTTGTTTATGTTGATTGTTACTAGGAGTATAGGATGTGATGTGCTTATATTATGGCAACAAATATATGAGTACAATACTACTATCCCAAATGCATGGGAAAAAAACCACAGATGGAGTAATAATGTAGAGGCTAAAACAAAGAGGAAAGTTGATGTTAAAGTTATACCTCAACAGTGGCCATTTGGAAAGAAGAGAAGGGATTGAAATAGAGATGGAGAGGTGTATGAATGAAGAAATAAGGTAAGGAAGAGAGAAAGAGTGGGTGTGAGTGTTGATCAAAGGTAGAGAGGCTTATATAGACTCTTGCATACACAGAGAGAGTGTGTGTGTCATCACTTCAAGGAATCTTTTACAATCACAATTATGTCCACTTGTAAATGTTTTATTTTCATTTTTTTTGTATATATTATTTAATTCATTATAATTGTACGTGAATGATTATGATGCATTCATTCATGTTCAGAGGTTTCTTTTACTTCTTCTAACATGTCCAAATGTGTTTTACACTCTGGACTCAATGCAATTGAACCACCACTTCCCCACCAAAAAGTTATATTAATAGCAATAAATTAAAAGAAAAAAGTGTATAAACTCAAGTTTCAAATATTGTTATTGATGATGTATTGACTACATTTAAATCTTTGTACTAATGTTATATAGATATTGCACTCATCTATGTGTTGTACAAAAGTCATCACACAGTTACTTCAATTAATTAGATAAACCAATCACTTTAGCGGTACAATACATGATTAGCATTATTTTTAACCTACAAAACCAGGCTTTGGTTAAAGGGTGTGTTACCAATTCAAGAACCATGCTTTCTAATGTTAATACTAATTGAAATTAATGAAAACATAAAATATCACTAAATATAAGAATAATGTCATACTTCTAAAAATAAATTTAAAAATCTTTCCAGCCATAAAAAAGACATGTTATTATAAATGATACATCAACTTCATGTTGGTAAAAGATAGTACATATCACATTCATATATATAATTAGGAGATTTTTAAATCTATTTTCGAGTATATTTTTCTAAATGAAAAAGTGTGCATGTGTTTGCCAAAATTAATGTTTGTGAGAGTAGTTTTAGTTAACAGAAAATATTATTTGCATGCTTAAACTATGTTATGTAGATGATTTTATGATAATATAATTATTATAGCTGCATATTATACTTTAAAATAATACATTACCAACTTTGGACTAATTTTTTTTGAGGTGAGTCCAAACTACAAAGTTGGTAAGATATAAATGGTGACTACTTATCACAAATTTTCCTCTTGCGTCTCTCACCTTCTTTGTAACCCTCATTTGGGGTCACTGATTTGGCCATTTCACATTTTCACATTCTAAATTAGCCTTTGTCTTTTATTTATGTTGTATTTCATTGGATCCTTATTTATATATATATATATATATATATATATATATATATATATATATATATATATATATATATATATCTTATCATTCCTTTGGCTAAGGTACTATCATTTTGTCTATCAAATTATAAAACTTTGTTCTCGATCTTCATGATCCTGCTCATCTAAAGTATGGAGATATATTCTTTAAAAGGTTTTGCTATGTAATTTTAATTAATTAATTATTTTTGTTTAAGACTATATATAACCCGAGTTTTTTTTAATTTCATGGTTTTTGATCCATTCTCGATCTAAAGAAACATTTTGCTAGGTTTAAATTTTTATTATTATTATTATTATTTCCAACTTTTAAGTAAGCTAAAATGTCTTATTCTTTAATTGCGTGTCACAATTATCTCCTCTATCTATCGCCCTCACTTTTATTTCCAGCTTTCTCTATTTAAGTGCCTTGTTACATTAAAACTCTAATCCTAGATGATATATAATGTCTATCAATAATGTATAGAAACTTAGTAAAAATATAATCAAAATATAAAAAATCACAGACTTAATTAGTCAAAATGTATTTAATAAGATTTTTATATGTTGTCAATCCATCATAAGGTAGTCAAGTGGTAAGGGTGAAAAACTAAAAAAGTGAAGTGATAAGGAGATTGAATGTTCAAATCTCACCTCCACAAAATACTAACATTTGCTATAATAAAAAAAAAAGTTCATCATTCATTAATTTAGCCCATGTGGATGGAAAATGAAATTTGAGTACTAAACCCATAAAATATAATTCTGAAGGATTACAATAAAAATGTAACTGAAAAAAGTGTGAAGTTATTAAGATACTTATGACCATGAAGCTGATTGGAGGTATGTGAAAAAGTTAGAGGCGGTGGAGAGTCCCCACTTTATGAGACCTCACACCTCAACAATGAAAGATTGGTCCATGTGATTTGATTTGGTGCCGTGAACCTTAGCAAATATAATGCCATGCATCTTCATGCTTACTAGGACGACACCTTGAGATACTCTCCAGTACTGGAATGTGATGAATGAATTCATAGTCAATTTTTTAACCTTTATCCATTTTTTGACTTAAATATAAAGATGACAAACATAAAATTATAGGTTTATTATTGCGATAAGAATATAAGCTTAAAATCAATTCTGAAGATTGAACAAAAAATATTAAGATCACGTTATATATAAGAATGTAAGTAAATATTTATGATATATTGTAGCCAAATAAAAAAAGACATTGGGTTAAGGTTACCTATCACTAAACTAAAAACAGCATATTTGGTTATAGATCTAATCTTAAGAATTAAGAACTGAAGTGTTCTTTGTTGTGAGTACTCTTATGCATGAAAAAATGGTTTTATTATATTTAGCTTTTAGGATTTAAAACACAGAGAAAGTGAATCATTCCAACGTTGAAGACGTGGAGCAACAATTATCCATCAAATGTGGGGCCCTTTACTCGTGATCTGGTCTAGCAAAGATTCCTTTGATGCATCATTTATCAAATATTCTAATCTTCTTTCTTCCTATTAAGGACTAACAATTTGTGATATGATAACATCTATATTATGATAGCACAATGCATAATAATGGTACAACCAGCGTGTATACACGTAATTTATATAAAGAAGTTTCAATCATCACATCATCATATTTGTGTGGTGCTGGAAGTGCCACATCAAAACCCCAATTTGCATCTATCCTCAACACAAAATAATTACTCTAACAAAATTTTATTTTCATGGATTCCAACTACTTCCACATTAAGGAATTAATGATTCTTTCTATTAATTGAGAGATAAATATATATATATATATATATATATCTTTGTTTTTAATAATAAAATTATTATTTTATTGTAATAAAAAAGACATGTATCATTAAATGTTGTATTTGAAGTATCTGTCTCTTTATTAATAGAGAATTAATAACTCCCATTTAAGTTAGAAGGACTGGGAAACTTATTTTATAATAATGATCATTTATAAGTTGAATATGTTTAGTTTTTTAATAACCATTTCATTTTTCCCCTAAGAATCAACTAAGTTGGTAGAACTACAAGACTTGAGGTTCGAAAGAGTCTAAATTGAAATCATTAATTTGCTATTAGCCAAAAACTAAGTTAATCGGGGTTTCTCTTATTATTTAAGATTAAATTTCATTTATTGCAACTAGGGGTGAGCATGACCCGACCCTACTCGCTCACCTGGTATGGCCCGATTGTGGTCGGATTTGAAAAGGGTCGGGTCTCATTGGGTCTAGGGTCGGGTTCGTGTTCAAAAATTAGACACAATCAATATTTAGGGCCGGGTAGGGACCAAACAGGACCAGTCCCAACCCGTCCCATTTTCACTTTCTCATAATGTTTGTATGTGTCTCTGTTCAAATGTATACAGAGTAATGATACTTTTTTGGTCGAAAATATCATTGATTATCTAATTTTTCATCGTATATACATGTTTAATAATATATATACACACATATATTATTTTATATGTCAAATTACATATTCACAATAATAAATAATATTTAGAAGACTTTATGTAAAATGAGTATATGTTATATTTAATCGGGTTTAGGGTCGGGTCCGGATTTAAAGGTTGACCCTGTAAATATTTAGGGTTGGGTTAACTCCGAGTCTAGGGTCGGGTCCGAGTTTAGAAAAATAGTCCGAACAACATTTAGGGTCGGGTAAAGAGAAGCCTTAACCTGTTCCAACCCGGCTTACGCTCACCCCTAATTGTAACATTGTTTTTTATTTAAGTTAATTATTTTCAAAAGAAAGAGAATACAATTGGTGGACTCATGAGTACTAGAGCTAGTCTAAGTCTAACTATAGAATGTTTTGAAACATTCCATCCACTTAATCTATTTTATCAACTCTAGAAAAGGAAGCAAGTGGTGTTAGTTTTTTTACTTCTTTATCAAGTATTGTTTAGTATTAGTTTCTAATAATCCTTTTACAATTTACACCCTAATTATTCCTTTGAAATTAAATGTATGTTTATGTTTATTTGTTGTTTAGGTGTATGTCGGACTCTAGCTTCTTGCTTTGTTTAAGTGCGATTGCATCAACTAGATTACTTATTATAAAGTAAAGTGAAAGAAGGAAAAATGTAGATGTGTCAAAATGGGCGGGGCCGTGTGGGCCAGCCCGCCACAGCCCGAAATTTTGTAGGGCTTGGGTATTAAATTTGGCTCCTTTTAGTGAATCTGGGCTTTTTAACCCGGCTCGGCCGGACTATATTAAAACCGGGCTCGGACCGGGCTTACCCGGACGGGTTCAGGCTACCCGTTTTCTCTTATTTTAAAACTTTTTTTTGGGACTTTTTGGCTAGGTAATAAGTTTAAGATGAAAATTATTTTACAAAATAACTTATGATAAAAATAGATAATATATACTAAATATTATGTAATGAACTTTGAATAAAAAATAGAGTAATGTCTATAACATAAATATTTATAAATTACAATAATGTTATCAAGTTAATAATTATATTATTTTTCCTATTTTGCTTAATATCATTTTAAGCACATTAGCAAAATAATGTATCAAATTAACTGAGAACATTAACTATATAGATTATATTTTTATTTTTTTAATTGTATATTTAATTAGATTTAACTTATACAACAAAAATATAATAAAGAAAATAATTTTTACAACGAAGCTGAAAAACAACTTAATTGTTTACCGCAAAGAACTCAAAACAACCAAATTTAAGATAACAGTTCACAATGAAAGTGTTGATAAAGAGTATACAAAAGATATCCATACACAAAGTAAAGAAATATTATAATGATAATTATACTTCGACACATAGAATTCATTCTGAATTTGAGTCTATACTATCATTACTATAAACCAAAGTGATATTATTTTTACTGTATTCATTTACTATATTGAAGTGAAGTTACAAATTATATTGTGTTAGAGATTGAGAGTCTAATATAAATAAAATATTTAATGAATAAGTTATGTTATGAATCATATCCGTAGACTTAACATCATATTTTAGCTAAAACACATAGCATTATATCTATAAGTTTGGTTGCATTGAGTATAACAATTGTGTTAAAAAATTTATGCATTAATATTAAATGATATATATATATATATATTAAATATGTTAAAATTTAAATATATTTTTTTAATATTATGAGGGCCGGCCCGCCACAACCCGCAACCCGCATAGAGCGGGCTTGGGCTACATTTTGATATACATAAATTGTATCCGAGTTTTTTAGTCCGGCCCGATTTAGTCCGAATCCGCCCGGGTAGCCCGTTTTGACACCTCTAGAAAAATGGTAATCCTTCTCCATATAGATAGAAGAAATGAAACGGCAGTTTTTTAATATGCTATAATACTTTGAGTGGTGTTAAGAGATATACGCTAGTTCATAGAATAAATTTTTGGCAATGGCACAATACTAAAAATTCAATTTATAAAATAAATAATTTATAAATTCGATACTGCCCGTCTCCTCCGATACTCTTAAAATATTTTATCGATACTTCATAGACACCCAAAATATCACACAATATCATTTTAAAAGAGAGAAGGACATAACATAATCTATTAAGTAGAAGAAAGAAATATAATATGCAATCTACTAAGTGAAATTGTAGCAAGAGAAATAAAACAAAACATATGTGTTGCATAGAGAATGAATAGGAAATGCATATGCATAATGTTAATAGTTGATTAAACGAAATTGATCATCTTATAACAATATGAACTTAATTTTATATTTAGTGATGTCTACAAAATATGTTCCTTAATTAGAAAGAGTTAGTCTCATTATACAGAGGATATAGAGTAAAATCACCAACCCCTTATATTTACTTATTTTATTCTAACCAACATTCAATTTCTTATGTGATAATATAGCCTAACTTTTAATTCACATGATAAATATTCAAGACTTTTTTTAGTAAAAGTTAAGCAGTCATTAATCTTTATTAAAGGACAGAGGTTACATTTCAATTGTGAATTTGTGAAGCATGTTAAGTAATGACAGTAAATATCAAAGTTTATATGTATATATTCAGTATATACATATATTTATTTCTTTCCTATGTATTTATTTGTTACGTGCATGTATTTTAAAATTACATCAAATGATTCAAGCCAAAAAAATTCTAATTTATTAAATGTGAAGTCTCGCATTAGATATGAGAGAAATGTGAAAGATTTTATAAGTGTAAAAGACTCATATTGTGTATTAAAGTTTTGGTTCAAGACGCGATTTCGTATTTGTGGTTTTTCACTCTTCCCATGTTACGTTAACAATGAAATTTCTCGGTTGTTGGATGCTCCGTGGTCGGAGAATCTTATAGGGAGATCGTTAAGTTTATTAAAATGCGAAATCCTACATTAGATACGAGGGGACATGGTGTCTCTCAGCTCTTCCCATACCCACTAACAATATAACTCCTAGACAGTGAGATACCTAGCTTTGAGGATGAACCATGAATGATTCCTTTCCTTTATCATCAAATGTTCTTAAACCTTGCCTTTAGTCTAAAGCACGTTTATCCATTTTGGGCATAATATTTAGTTTCTTCTCTCTTTTGGTTATGCTGAATTGAATTGTATATTTCCATGTTGAAATCTTGAAATTATTGCCATCTTCAATGGCTCCCTTTTCTTTAACTGGTCCCACAAATTGCAATTCAATAACCTCCTTTTCTCCTCTATTCTTTTCTGTTACCTATAATTCTTGCAATATTTCCCTCCCATTTTCATATCAATCCTCAATTCATAGAAACTTGTGTTCTATGAGGAAGAGAGGCATATCCCTCATTGCCTTTGATGCTAATGACTCAGAATCAGGGAGTGAAGATAATAAAACCAAGGATGCGTTTATGAAATTTTACTCTGCCTTCAAGAACAATGAGTTTCCTAACATACCTGCTGATGAATGCAGAGGTGTGTTCAATTTCCTCTCATTCTTCCAAGGAAAAATGGTATATTTTCTTCCCTTTTAGATGGACTTAATTTCCATTTAAGAGTTATAATTATGGAGAAAGGTATAAGATATCAAATCCACATTGTCTTGCATTGCAGCAAGTGTTGAAAGTCTTCTCTAATCTGATAAAATCACTAAGAAAAAACATTCAGTTTGAAGTGAAACATACTGTAGAAGATGGCATGGATGTTGGTGTCCATTGGAAATTCGGTATATTCTCTTGATCTATGTATGCTCCTCATGATCAGAATAATGGAAACTTATGCTATATCATGTTAGAGTTACTTGTGCAAGAAGCTATCTTTATAAATTCTTCCATGCAGAATGGAACAAGATACATTTTCCCCTGGGAAAGGGTTGGAGCTTCCACTTATCCCAAACATACAAGGGAAAAGCAGTAATAAGGTATGTTTTCCATAAAACAATTTGGTTATAAAAATAATATTATCGAACAAGATAACATAACATTAGATGAATGACACCGTATTTCATTTATCGAAAATTACACTTATATTGAGGTTAGCGACTTAATTACACCTACCACCCTTCTTGTTTCAAGAAGTTAGGTACAACCAGGTGAATTTACTATCCCCTTTATTTACCATTAAGGTTTCTTAGTTTATATCTCACTACCTATGTCTAATTCAGGAATTTTGAGATGTTAATGGAACCACTGGTCCACTTGGAACCCTATAAACTGGTAGGCAATATCAGTTTCTGTTTATTATTGGAATATTTGTTTAAATAGCACAAAGCCATGAAGCTTATGCTTGTGATTTGTGAATGTCTCACTTTCTTTTATTTTCTCCTGTTTGTGTCTCTTCTGATGCAGAAAATGATCACAAGCATTACCAAGTTCGCAGAGATTATAAGTTTTTATAAGGTTTCAGAATCTGGGATTAAGGAAAAATGGAAGTTATGCATTGTGCTAGCTTTGTTATCCCTAGCTTCCTTGTTAGTATTCATGAAAATAGCTTCATAGTCATACAAAGGTGCATTTCAATGTATCTGATGTACATACAAATATCATAGAGAGTAGTAGGACTTATCTTATTTATTTTCAGTTTTCCCATTACAAATTAATTTCTGACATTTTTAGTGACGGTTTGCGAGTTGAATATTGGAGGGAAACAATTTAAGCTTAGACAAGAAAACTTTATGAAAAGTGTAACGTTGCTAACAAATATGACATGCGATACAAATTGGATTGTACTGCCATATTAACTATAATCTACAGAATCTGAATTTCCTGAGGCCACACACTTGGAGCATGAAAGAAAATAATGTTATTATGCTTGTAGAAATTTTGACAAGTTGACACTCCTCTCCAAGTGATCAATTTTGCACTTACACTTAGATTTAAAACGTCATTACATTTTATCTTAAGGATAAAAGTGTCAAATCAAATTTCATTTTTATCTTATTTTGAGTGTAGTTGTCTCTCCATTAATGAGAGGATCCTAATTCCACTGTAACATGCTATGATGAACAAGTTTAACACTAATTATGTTAATATGAAACATGAACAAGCCTTTGTAATTAGTACTAAGTGGAGTATTAAATAACGAAAACAAGTGTAATATTTATATAGTGTAAAGATTTATATTCGATCAATATATTATATATATTCAATTAATATAGGGTAAGTAATGTAATGACAATGCAAAAAAACTCTTATATATTATAATACATGTTTTTCTGAAAGAAGAATTAAATGGGGGCTTCCATGCAAGCCTAACAAAAATAACACATTATTTTAAGAAGGGCCCAGTTACTATTTAAGTGTACAAAAATAATAAAAAGGGCCCTTCAAGTTCAATAATTTAAAACATAAAATAAAATTACCTGGTGCATCATCAGTTCTCTGTAATTTTATCTAGTATATAGTCATATATAGAATAGTTTGTGATAGAATTATTTTGCTTGTTTCACAATCATATGAGTTGTGTGCTTCATATATTTAACATCTATAAGGACAACCTTCTTCTGCCTTTGTGATTCATGGGTTGTCTCTATCAACCATTGACCATTGTGCTTCACTTCCATGCTAAACTCATTAAGCTGCCTTCAAAGTTCAAACCTTCATGTCTTTGGGACAATAGAATGACATGAGCTTTCACATTTTTAATGTTGCGTTTGTAGATAGATAAAATTTGTTTGATTAACCTTTTTTATTATAACTCATAAGATGTTTTAATTTGGTGTGCAACCAAACATGCATGAGATGTCAAGTGAAACTTGTATACTATAAAAGTCTCATTATTGGGGTCAAGCTTTTTCTTTTGATAAGGTAGTTCACAAAAATGAGCTATACAAACCAAGCCATAAACTCAACTGAACCAAACAAAAAACCACTTTTTCAAACAATTTGGTTTAAGTTTAAAATTAGATTAAGGACCAGTTTTGAACCTTAACCAATAATAAAACCGATTTTAAATTTAAATCTTCAATGAAGTTAATATATTAATGATTTTGCAAATAATTATTTTAGAGTAATGTTTAAGCAATATAAAAAGTTAACATTAAAACACTTTCCTTACCTTATTAAATATATAATTTCTCAATATAAATTTGTATTATGACTTATTAATAAAATTGATTCATAAAAATATCAATTTTGATCTATAGCACTTAGTTCCTATTATCAACACAAATTTTTCATTAATAGGTAACATATAAATATATCTATAGGGTTCGTACGAAATTAAACTTTCATAACCCAACTTACCCAAAATTTTAGTTTGAAACATTAAATAAGGATTTGTTGGTTTAACTTCCATTTGGACACGTTAAAGGTTTTCCTCAAATCTTGGTCTTGGTGGAAGTAACAAAGTGAGTAACCCTCTCTCTCTCTCTCTCTCATTCCAATTTTTTCTGGTTGGAATTTTCTCTATTCGGATCACCACATGACCGTTTCTTTCTCTCTTCTTTCAAAAAATAATAACCTCTCTTTGTTGTTTTCTTGATGCAAGAGTTATATCATTCTTTTTATTTTTCTATTCCATGTACTTTTACCTTTCTGGGATTCTTTGACTCACTCCTTTTTTTCTTTCTCTCAACCCCTTCTTCCAAAACAAAACATATTTTTCTGAACCCAAGGTAGCTTTTTTTTTCCTTCATTCTCAGTGTGGTGAAGATTCTACCAAGTGGGTCCTTTTCTTTTTTTTGTGTTCTTTTTCTTTAAGCTTTATTGTGTCAAAAACTTTGTCTTTTTCTATTTGTTCATGGCCTGTTGATGTGTTTGGCCATTGGGGTGGTCTCAAATTCAGAAAGAATGGGTTTTGATGATGACAAAGGCAATGAAGAAGGTGCAGCAACAGAGGTTTCAGAAACGCACCATGCTGGGAAAATTGCTACTGATGAAGAAAGTGGTGATGAAGGAGGAAAAGGAACGTTGAGCAGGTACAAGAGTGAGAGTTCCATTGCTGCAACAGAGGATGAAGATGATGATGAGGATAGGAAAATTGAATTGGGTCCTCAGTGCACATTAAAGGAACAGCTTGAAAAGGATAAGGTTTATGTTTGTTTTTTCTCTGCTTTTGTTATTCACAAATATTCATTCTTTTCCCCCTTATAATGCTGTTTCATTGATGTGTGTGTAATGTTTTGGTTTTTTTTATTAGGATGATGAGAGCTTGAGGAGGTGGAAGGAGCAGCTTCTTGGAAGTGTTGACATTAATTCTGTTGGAGGTAATTACTTGTTGTTATTCAAATTGGTGGTTTTGGTTTTCAATTTCTGTTTTTTATTTTATCCTGTATGTAGTTTTGTGATATCTAGTTGTTTCAATGCATTATGTGCAGTGAGTTATTCAATGATTTTGTCATTTTTTAAGCCTAAGTTTGTTATTTCAAATTTTCAATTGTAATGATTGGATCAAGATTTTTAATACGTTCTTTATAATTTGCTGCTAATTTCAAATGCATCAATACCCCAATGTTGCTGGATTTTCCTATTAATTCTATAGTTTTGATGCTTACATTTTCCTCGGTACCGGTTTAGGGTTTAGGGTAAAATGGTTACATTTTTTATATTACTTTTACGAGATATTCTTTAGGGTACCGGGTTCAATGCAGTGGTTTATAAGTTTTTATAGTATTATTAGAAGACACCTTTTATAATGAATTCGGTACGTAGTACACAGGATTCGATAGACGTCTACGGAATTCTATATACAGAGTTTAATACAAGTAAATCACATAGAGGTGATCTCTTTCTTGTTTGCCTTGTAACATACTCTAATTTCTTATTTTTGTTTTCTGAATAATTTAGAAACTCTGGAGCCAGAAGTGAAGATCCTGAGCCTTGCAATAAAATCTGCTGGTAGAGATGATATTGTCCTTCCAATACCAGAGGGAGGAAATCCAAAGGGTCTGTGGTTTACTTTGAAAGAAGGTAGTCGTTACAGGCTAATGTTCACTTTCCAGGTTAGCAACAACATTGTTTCAGGTCTCAAATACACTCATAATGTGTGGAAAACTGGCATCAAGGGTGAGTCCTATTAATTTTCTCTCAATAAAATTGTGGCAAACAGATACATAATTTGTCTATAAAACTTATCTCATTGTTGAACCTTAATACAGTTGACAGCAGTAAAGAAATGATTGGAACCTTCAGCCCCCAAGCAGAGTCTTACACCCATGAGATGCCTGAAGAGGTAACACCATCGGGGATGTTTGCTAGAGGAACATATTCAGCTAGAAGTAAGGTAATTTTAACATATGAAATGTGCTTCCTTAACATTTGACTATTCACATCAAAACCACATGTAAATAATTTTCCTATGTACCATGTACCGAATTTACCCCACTGCATAAATACAAATTTCATCGTAAAGAATATCTCATAAAATTAATATAAAAAATGAGAAATTGCATACGCAATCTAGGCAGAGGAGGGGGCTACTTTTTGCGTGTCAGGCGGCCTGCTCATATGTACTCTTGGCATAGTTGACTTATAGCCTGTAGTAGGTTGTGGTAGCCGCAATCTAGGCATGTATTTACCATAGAGCAGGAAGTTAGGTGAAAGGTGTAGGTGCCATGTAGCAGGTGTCGGCAGCGCGAAAGGTAGGTGGCAAATGGTATCCGAGCTTGGTTGGCGTTAAGTAATACAATCCAGTCAATGGTACAACCGCTTGATCGGGGTGGAACGGTTACCCACAATCTATTGGTATGGCTGGAAGTTGGGCTGCTAGTAGACTTTGATGAGGGTTGCTAACTGAGCTAGGCAATGTATTGGGCGATTATCGTAACTTGGCATGGTCTGTGCCTTGAGGGATGTGCGTTAACCTAGGGAATGTGACTTACGCTTTTGGGAAACTTGGTGTTGTACAATGGCTCATATTCAATGTATCAGACCTCTTCTCATCATAGCATCAATACAAGTTATGGTAGGCTGATGTAAAAGGTTGGGGTAGAGGGCTATATATTTATGTTATGTAAACCTAATTTAACAAGGAGAACAATAGTTAAACACAAATCCTTATTCTCTAATAATATATAGTGGTAGTCTCTCAAAGCTCCCGGTGATGTAGGCACAATTGGTCGAACTTCATTACCAAATTCCTTGTGTTATTCTCTTATCTTTTACTATTTGATTGATCGCTTGTTCCCAACAATTGGTATCAGAGCCAGGTTCTGAACTCAGGTGCCAAATTCGAGATGGGGAAGTTCGATGAAACTGATAATTTCCGATTGTGCAAAGGAGGGTTAATGATGTGTTGGCTCAACAAGGTCTATCAAAAGCGCTGCGTGAGAATAAACCAGATGGTATGGATCAACTAGATTGGGAAGAGTTGAAGAGAAGGTTGTAGGAACCATACGGCTCTGTCTATTAGATGAGGTGATGTATCATGTTATGGATTTGACGTCACCAACAGAGGTATGAGAGACATTAGAGAAGTGGTTCATGTCCAAGTCTCTAACAAATAAGTTGTATTTGAAACAAATACTTTATGGCCTGAAGATGCAGGAGGGTACTAATTTGCAACAACATCTCAACATTTTTAATCAAGTGATCAATGACTTGCAGAAACTTAATGTGAAGGTTGATGATGAGGACAAAGCAATGATATTAGTATGTTCTTTGCCAAATTCCTATGAACACTTGGTGACAACATTGACATACAAGAAAGACTCAATCAAATTGGATGAGATCACATTTGAACTTCTGTCCCACACTCAGAGAGGACATAATGTAGGAGAATGGTCTCAGGGTGATGGTCTGTATGTGAAAGGGAGCCAAACACGTGGGAGGAGACAAGGCATAGGAGGTCCTGCCAATGGGGAAAAAACAAATTCCAGGGGCATAACACCAGTAAAGTGCTTTAGGTGCAAGCAGACTAGGCATTACAAAAACGATTGTCCCAATTAATAGAGTCCTAGCAAGCCGGTGGGGAAAGATGAAGTATCTACATCTGCAAATGTTGTATAGAAAGATGACTTTGGTTACAACAGTGAAGCTGATCTACTATATGTATCATCAAATAATAGCGCAAATGAGTGAATACTTGACACTAGTTGTTCCCACCACATACAGGGCATACAATTTTGGTTCGTGTATCTCGGAAATAATAAAGCATGTGGAATTATTGGCACGAGAAAAATCAAAATTGTCCTTGATGATGGTGTAGTGAAGACGTTATGTGAGGTTAGGCACATACCAGATTTGAAGAAGAATTTGATTTCTTTAGGGACATTGCAAGCCAAAGAATTTAGCTATAGAAATGATGAAGACATTGATATTATTCGAGTATGCAAAGGTGTTATGACTGTGATGAAGGGTAAGCGGGCTGTTAGGAACACCTACAAGCTGTTAGGGAGAACAATTGTAGGTGGAGTTGCTGGAGTCGCTGAAGAGATTTCAGTAAATTCAGACCATGATGCTACAAAATTATGGCACATGCGTTTGGATCATATTAGTGTGTGTAGCATGACAAAACTATGCAAAAGATGACTGTTGATGGGAGTCAGCAAATGCAAGCTAGATATGTGCAAGTATTGTGTGCTTGAGAAACAGACGCGAGATAGTTTCAAGGCTGGCCAACACATAACTTAGGGCATTTTAGACTATGTCCGCACTGATGTATGGGGACCCACTCAGGAACTATCCCTATGAGGTTCTAGGTATTTTGTTACCTTCATTGATGACTTTTCTCGCAAGGTCTGAGTATATTTTCTGAAGCATAAGTCAGAAGCCTTTGCCAAGTTCAAGGTTTGGAAGACAGAGGTAGAGAACCAGACTGACAGAAAAATCAAATATCTGATATCAGACAATGGTATGAAATACAAGAACTCACAATTTCAGAAGTTGTGTGAGGAACATGGTATTCATAGGCACTTTTCAGTGAATAAGACTCCTCAACATAATGGTGTTGCAGAGAGAATGAATAGAACTCTTACAAAGAGAGGGCCAGATGTATGAGACTGAATGTTGGACTTTCCAAAGGATTTTGGGCATAGGCACTTAGTATGACATGATATGTCATCAATAGATCATCACGAGCTTCATTGGATGGTAAAGTTGTAGAAGAAGTATGGACAAGTAACTCAGTCAATTATAATATGCTAAGCATATTTGGTTGTCCTGCTTATGTACATATATCTAGTGATGAATGATCTAAACTTGATCCCAAGTCAAAGAGGTGTATCTTCATTGAGATATACCAAAGGTGTGAATGGGTTCAAGTTCTGGGTCCCGTTTCCGGAAAAGTGGTGTTGAGCAGAGATGCAGTGTTTGATGAAGATTTCATACTAAGAGAGTCAATTATGACATAGGTGCTTAGGCCCAATGGAGAGACTTTGAGATCAAATATGATTCCAGTGAACAGTAAAACGATACAGGTGAATAAAGGCAGGGAATCATGTACTAGTTCATGTCAAGAACATGATAATTCTCAGACGGAGAGTTCAGGTGTGCAAGAGTATCTACTTGCCAGAGACATAGATAAATGTCATATCAAACCTCCAGAGAGATATGGCTTTGAGGATATGGCTTCAGTTGCTCTCCATATCAGTTCAGGAGATCCATGTAGCTTTCAATATGCAATAAATAACCCGAAGAAAGAACAATGGATGGGTGCCATGGTGGAGGAGATGTAGTCTTTACACAAGAACCAAACTTGGGAGCTTGTCCCATTGCCCTCCAACAAGCGTGTAGTTGGGTGCAAGTGGGTGTATAAGAGGAAGCTAGCAGTGTCAGAAAAAGAATGGTAAAAGTTCAAGGCTCGTCTTGTAGCAAAAGGTTGTTCACAACAAAAGGGGATCGACTACAATGAAATTTTCTCCCCAATGGTGAGACACACTTCTATCAGGGCAGTACTTGCCTTGGTAGCCAGCCGAGATATGCACTTAGAACAAATGGATGTGAAGACTTTTTTTCTCCATGGTGAGTTAGAGGAGAAAATTTACATGCAGCTGAACAGAGTCACTTGTTTTGCAAGTTGGAGAAGTCTCTATATGGGTTGAAACAGTCTCTCAGACAGTAGTACAAGTGGTTTGACACTTATATATTTAAGCTTGGTTACAAGCGCTGTGAGTATGATTGTTGTGTTTATGTAAGAAGTCTTGATGATGGTTCTTTTATTTTTCTGCTACTTTATGTTGATAATATGTTGATTGCTGCTATCCATTTGAGTGATATCTATGAGCTGAAAGTCATGTTGGGCAAGGAGTTTGACATGCAAGATTTAGGGGGCTGCTAGGAAGATTCTTGGGATGAAGATTCACATGGATATGAGAGCTAAGAAACTATGATTCTTTCAGCAAAGCTATGTTGAAAAGATCTTAGAGAGATTTGATATGAGGAATGCTAAAATAGTGAGTACTCCATTGTCAAATCACTTCAAGCTTTCCCTAAATCAGTGTCCAAAGACAAATGAAGAAAAGAAGTACATGTCAAAGGTTCCATATGGCAGTGCAGTGGGTTGCTTGATGTATGTTATGGTTTGTACTAGACCGGACTTGGAACATGCAGTTAGTCAAGTATGCAAGTAGATGTCGAAACCAGGGAAGCAATATTGAGAAGCAGTCGAATGAATTCTCAGATATTTGAAGGGGACTACAAGTCACAGTATCATGTTTAGCAGCCAACAGAGTAAGCATTCAGTGGTTGGTTATGTTGATTCAGACTATGCAGGAGACTTTGATGATAGGAGGTCCACAACAAGGTTTGTCTTCACCCTTGCAGGGGAACCAATTATGTGGAGATCATCAGTTCAGTCTGTTGTTGCTATGTCCACAACTGAAGCTGAGTACATGGCAACTGGTGAAGCTTCTAAGGAAGCCCTATGACTTATGGGGCCTGTAAATGAATTAGGCATTGAGAAAGGTGGAGTTTCGCTGCATTATGATAGTGAGAGTGTTATCTTCTTGACAAAGAATCAGGTGTATCATGCTAAGACCAAACATATTGATGTGAGATTTCACAAGATTATAGAGTTTGTAGCTTGTGGTCAGATACTAATGCAGAAGGTTCACACTTCAGAAAATGCAGCTGATATGTTAACCAAGTCGATTACCACAGACAAGTTCAGACATTGTCTGAGCTTGCTGAACATTCACTAATGTTGGACTATAGAGCGCCCCAACCCAATGTTGGAAGATGGAGATTGATGATATTCGCCAAGGTGAAGATTGTTGTGCAGTGGCTCATATTCAATGGATCGGACCTCTTCTCATCATAGTAGTAATACAAGTTATGGGCTTGGGCTGATGTAAATGATTGGGGTAGATGACTATATATTTATGTTATGTAAACCTAATGTTACAAGAAGAACAATAGCTAAACACAAATCCTTATTCTCTAATAATATATAGTGGTAGCTTCTCAAAGCTCTTGGGGACGTAGACACAATTGGTCGAACCTCGTTACCAAATTCCTTGTGTTATTCTCTTCTCTGTTACTATTTGATTGATCGCTTGTTCCCAACACTTGGGTTAGCCGCCACCAAAGGGAAGAGTAATTGTCACCCTAAATCTTGTTATGTGTTTGTTGAACGAAGTTTTGTTGGTCGGGAGGCAAAAAAGTGGTTGAGTGACATCTTATTACCATATTGCTTTGAAATACATTAGTTGTTTGAGAATACATTAGTTATTCGACATGAAGGGGATCAACATAATCATTAAACGAAATACTCGGAGATTCCACACATTCTCCTCCCGAGTGGCTCCTACTTGAGTCGGATTATGCTCGGGACTCTCCTTCAGCATGGCTTCCTAGTTCTATCAAATGAACGCTTCTTAGTTTCTTTAAGGGTGGATGTTGTTTTGGTGTGTGATTATGCAAACCCTTATACCTGAGGAGAGGAACTTCATGGACAAGTGGGGGTGGAAGATCATTGCTTCAAGGCAGTTAAGAGTTATGCGGCCAATGATGGTGTTGTAAGTCAACTTATGGTTGATGACCAAAAACTTGGTCTTCATCGTTATGGACAATAGCTCATCTCTGACGGTCATGTAACCCCTTGATGTGATTCTTTCGTCGGTGAAACTGATTAGTAGGCCGTCATAGGGCATGTGATCTCGGTAGTGCAACTCAATCTTGTCAAGATATCTTAGAACATAACATTTGCCAAACTTCCTTGATTTACAAACAGTTGGTCGACCTTTTTTTTGTTTAATTTCGCCATGATCACCAAAGGGTCGTCCTGCTTTTGGATGACAAAATCATAATCACGGTCATCAAAAGAGAGTGTTGGGGCTGCTTTGCTATTCTGTTGTTGTCGAGTACCTCTGGCAGCCAATTGCATGACTTCCCACATGTATTTTTTTGGCCCGACCTGAACGTGCCCCCAACCATGAATCCTCCCAAAATAGTGTTGATGTCGACCAAACTTCTCTTTCTTTGATAGACTTGCCGACTCTGGTTGACCCGATCTCGATTTAGGGGATGTCTCTAGTGTGACCTATAAGGTGAACGTCTCTTTGGGGGATAGGGTCGGCGAGTAGGAGAACATCATCTTCGTTGTTGTAGTCCTGTGATGAAGCATTAAAGGTGTCCTGCCTAGATCAGGTCTTCGATGGTATCTTGTAGTTGGGTGCGGTCTTCGGTTATGTGGCCAAAGGCGCTATGGAACTTGCAAAACTTTGATCGATCTTGTGACCGGATCTTCTTGCTCGGGTTCAACTTTGAGAGGTGGATTAAGTGGACGAACTTCACTTCTTGCAGGATTTTGGAGCGGCTGGTGTTGAGGGGGTATAGATTGTGTATTTTGGCTGTTTATGGAGTTGTGGTGTCCCGTTGACTTATAGCATGTAATAGGTTGTGGTAGTCGCCGTCTAGGCTTGTATTTACCGTAGAGCAGGAAGTTAGGTGAGAGGTGCAAGCGGCGTGTAACATGTGTTAGCAGCGCGATAGGTGGGTAACAGAGGTTTGACCTCAATATTGGCTTGAGGTCGTATTTGATTGACGGATATGGCTTCTCCTACTAGCTCGAATGACCGATTGGTGTTGTAGGCCCCAGTAACGTTAGTCCTCATCAAGCGTCCGAACTTGGTTGGCTTTAAGTAGTCCAGACCAGTCGACAGGACAGTCGTTTGACTGCGATGGACATGCGTCAAAGTTTAAATTAAGCTATCTAAAAGTTTCGAAATCAAGTGAACATGAATTAATGCTTCTTTTGCATATCAGCCCAGTAATAAATGTTATAATAAATGTGATGTCGGAATTCATGTGCATCTCCTTCAAAAACTTATTCAAAATTCAAATACCTGGGTCAATTTTTTTGTTTTCTCACAAGTCATTAATTAATTGTTGTAGAAACTTATACTGTAATGCATGTAACCACTGCTTAAGTTGTTGGTATGTTGTGTTTCAGTTTGTTGATGATGACAACAAATGCTACTTGGAGATCAACTACACTTTTGATATCCGAAAGGATTGGCAATAGTTTAATCCTTAATCTATGTCCTTTTTGTGCTGAAATCTCCTTCAGTGTTTGTTTACTTGCATCCTTTCCATTGTTATTTATTTTATCAACCATGAAAGGATTTGTAGGGTGGAATTTGTATTTATTTCATAAGTTTTGGTAAAGCCTTCCTATGAATGAATCATGTGTCCCACTTCTTATCCTCATTTATGTTTCAGTTCAATTAAAAAGAATCATTTAATTGAAAATAAACAAGAAATAGTATTCAATTAAATTATGATTATCATTAGATGATGGTAATAAACAAGAAATAGAGAGAGAAAAAATGAAAATGACTTCTAAACATATCATCAACTATTTCCCATAGTTTGTGTGTTTTTTCTTTTTTCATCAAAAGTCTTATAACCAAAGATTAGTCACAATTGAAATGTAAAAATTATGGAAGTAAATATAGATGTCAATGACAAGAAACTTATTAGGCTATCTAACAACTGTAGCTTTTTATAAAAATAGTTAGCGTGTGAAGCTTTTTATATATATGCATATTGCATGTGAAGCTTTTCAATTAAAGATATATATATATATATATATATATATATATATATATATATATATATATATATATCATATGCATCCTCGACTTTCACGTGGTGCGCGAGTTCTGATTTTTACTTTATTTATTTCTAATTTATTTACTTTAACATTACCTCCAATCAAATCCTTTTTATAAGAACATTTTGATAGGTAAAGTTGAAAGAATTATTAAATTTGTCAACAATTTATTGTATTTATGAAAAAGTTCTTAAAACATTTTCTCTTTTCGCTCAAATTGTTTGACTAAATAAAATTATTTCTGTAATATATTCAATTATTGTATATAAAATTTTGAGAAAGAATCTAAAAATAAGATCCAACCATAATTTTATTAAGAAAGTATATTCAATTATTGTATTCAATGATGTTAATATTAATTTTATTAAGAAAGTTATTGTTGAGTTCATATTTTAATAACATTTTTTAAATCCTTACCATTGTTGAGTTCATATTTTAATAATATTTTGTTATTATTTTTAATTTTGAAATTAGAAATATTTAAATTTATTTACTGATACATTTTTAATGAGATAGGAGTCTTATTTATTTAGAATGAATAAGAAGAGAGTATATTTGAGAAATGAATATATTGACGTAATTAATATAAGTTTTTTTATTTATAAACTATTTTCCACTTTAGTGTCCAAATGGGCATTAAAGCTGGTATATATCCCTCCACTAATATAAACATGTCATTGTTTGACATAAATACATATGCTCTCTTCCAAAAATATTATGTTTCTGTGTCTCTATCTAATAGAATTACATTAAATAATATAAAATATTATATTTTGATTTTACAAGTTTTTTTTCCAATTAAATGACATATTCTAATTGATATGGGACAACATTGATGACACCAATAGTGACAGCATACCGTTTGACATAGTATAAAGCACAAAGGAGAGAAAGAGAATTAAGAATGAATGATATGGAGGGAGAGCTGAAGAACTTCATTATGGTATGGACCATAGCTGCAGCAACAATGTGCTACTGTCACACAATTGTCAAGTTCATCCCTCATGGCAAATCAAGACTTGTAGCTATCTTCCCAGCCATACTCATCCTCCTTCTTCTCCCTCTAAGGTTAATCTCTATTCACCTTGGAGGCCCCACTTCTTTTTTCTTAGGTTGGCTTTCCACTTTCAAGCTCCTCCTCTTTGCCCTTGGCAAGGGCCCCCTCTCCTCCAACCCTCCCCTCCCTTTGTCCCATTTTGTTCCCCTTTCACTCCTACCCATCAAATTATTCCAAACCCAACACCAATCCAACCTTTCAAACACACAAAATACTCCCACCAATCTCCGATCCGATAAGACAGATGTAGACAACCTTACTATCAACAACAAATATATTTCCAGAAACACACAAAATACTCACATCAATCTCCGATCTGATAAGGTAGATATAGACAACCTTACTATCGACAACAAAGATATTTCCAGAAACACACAAAATACTCACATCAATCTTCGATCTGATAAGGCAGATGTAGACAACCTTACTATCGACAACAAAGATGTTTCCAGAAACACACAAAATAGTCAAATTACCAAAAAAGGCCACAAATTACCCCTCAACTACACTTTTGCCACAATGGTTTTTGTCCTTGCCTTTTTGATTCCTCTATATGCAAAGAAAGAAAATTTGCATCCAAAGTTCACATTATTCTTATACAGCCTTCACTTGTATATTGGTCTAGAATTCATTTTTGGAATAACTTCCATATTAACTCGAAAACTTCATGGACTAGAGCTTGAACCACAGTTCAATGAGCCCTATCTATGCACTTCTTTGCAAGATTTTTGGGGCAGAAGATGGAACCTTATGGTGAACCGTATCCTGCACCCTACCATATACGAGCCAATGGTGAATGCATCTACACGTGCCATTGGAAGAAAGTGGGCTTCACTGCTTGCTATAGTTGCTACTTTTACCGTGTCAGGGTTGATGCATGAACTAGTTTTCTATTACATCAAAAGAGAGAAGCGAACATGGGAAACGTGGGAACCATCTTGGGATTCTATGTGTTTTTTTCTCATACATGGGGTTTGTTTGGCCAGTGAAGTTGCACTTAAGAAGGCACTGAAAGGGAAGTGGCAGTTGCCGAGGTTGGTGTCGTGGTTGCTCACGGTGGTGTTCGTGTTCTACACGGCGTTGTGGCTGTTTGTGCCGGCGCTCGTGCGGTGTCATGTTTATGAAAAAGGAAGTAGAGAGTTGAATGTTATTGCTGAGTTATGTAAGGATTTTTATGGTCTTTTGAGGAAACATAAATGGTGACCTCACTTTCATTAGATTAATCAATGAAATGCTCCACCCCACTCATTTTCACTTTCTATATACTAGTTCTATTAAATCACTTTTATGGATTTTCATAGTTTTGAAATAAGGGTCAATCAAAATATTCAATCCTATAGTAATTTCACTTATCCTTCATCATATATCCTACAAGAAATCACGTATTTGCTTTGACATTGAAAGGTATACAAATGCTTTTGCCAAAAGACAAGATCTTAAGATAAATTTTATTTAATTGTGCAACAAATCTATACTAGAAATTATTTTGGTACTGTATATGCTTTGCAAATAAAAAATGCATCATTCCAAAGGAAAAAATGCATCATTCCTCGTTCAGGTCTCACACTGTGTATCAAGCTAATTAGAGAGTTGCATTCAATTAAAAAGAAAAATAACAATCAGAAATTAATATTTAATATTATTTTTTATGTTTGATTGGTTAGGAACATGGAAACAAGAAAATATTCTGGGATAAAAGATCCTTATCCCAATGGAAATAGCTTGAAAATGTCGTTCCATACAAAGGCAGAAAATGTGCAATGAAGAAAATTGCAGAAGTAGATTTGTATACACAGCTAGAAAGTCCGGAAGTAAGATTTTTCCTTTTATAAAAGAAATTCAACAGTTCGGTGATAAGAAGTTAAAGTATAATAAAATATTTTCCTTATATTTCATTGTTAAGGACTCAATGAGACCCAACTCTAGTTGAACTCGACTATTATCGGACTAAACCCAATGAGATTGGGATTAATATGGTGCATTTCATTTATGGTGAAAAAAATAGATAAATCCAGTGCAGATACTTGCCAAAGAGGATTCAAGTACTGATGACAAAAAATTGGAATATCGCAACTTGATGTCGTTCAGAAAAAATGAGTATCTGAAACCTCACGATTTCCACCTTCCCTTCACCATCATTTCTTCATTTCATTCAGGGTTTATTTGCGAGTTGATTCTCAGAGGGAAAATCATATAAATGAAAGATTTAAAAATCATGTGTATCCTTCTCTTCATTGACCTTGGAAAACTAACTCTTTACCCTAAGGTCAAGTACCATAGAAAATAAGTTCTTCCTTCAGAGTAAAATAATCAATACAATGTTCATGTTGTGGTTGATCCATTGGCAATTTAGTGTAATAAAACTTTGCGGCGCTTAATTGGTTTTTTGAAACAACTTACACAAACTAATCATCTAAAATAAGTTCTCAGAGCACGTTATCATTAGTAGCAGTTTATCTTAATGTTTAATCACTCCAAAAAAGATAATCATGACCCCCATGAGAGCCAACTTTATTTAAGCATTTGTCCTTCATCAAGAGCTTAGTAAATTACACCAAAAACCACATAACAATTCACATACTTGGAAAAGATTCCTGCTTGCTGATTGTACAGCGTCCGCCAAGCTCCCATGGCGCCTGATACTTCCATTAGGGAGCTGGTGGAACTATCTTGCCGGAGCAGCTACCGAACCCAATGGTGTAACCATTTCCCTGTAAAGCAAGATTTTCAGATGATGTTCTTAAGTTTTACAAGTTGTAAGTGAGCTTAAAGAGTATGGACTTAAAAAGGAATAAAACGTGATCAAGAGTTGTGGTCTATTATATAAAACTTCACACTATCAAAAAAGGTGACTAACATGGCTGTGTTATAAAAAAATAAGGCAAATCTTTTGCAGAAATTTCAGCTTTCTAGTTAAAAAAATGATAAAATAATAAATTGCTCATATAAAGAATAAAAAAGGCAACAGCAGTTTGAAAAACAGTGTGGTATTGAAGAATTTAATTGCTTGCTACCTTGCAATATCCAGTCAAGGTGACTTCATCTCCATCTTCAAGAAATTTACGATCTAATCCATTCAATGACAGGGAGTTTTGTCCATTCCAAGTTAACTCTAGCAAGCAGCCACGGGCCTCTGGTTCCTGCAGCGTAAAACAAGCGTTTTGAATGAAACATGTTGACCAGGTGATAAGGAACAATGTTGAAATGTTTATTACAATTAAGATATCTTACAATTACTGTACAGTTATTAGGATATATTATTTCTTATCTTATTTTTGCTATATTTTAGGTAATATAAATTCTTATAAAGGGGTGTTCATTAGTCACAATTCAGCCATTTCCATTCAAGATGTTATTAGATCTTATTCCAATGTTGGGTCATTCACAGATGTCCTATTCTGCAAACTTCACACTCTAGGTGTCCATTGTTGAGCGTGAAGGGGTATGTTATTTGTTGATCGATTGATTATATGAGTAATGAACAACTTAAAATGACTTGGGCAACCCTCATCTATGAGCTAGTATTTTGGTTGGAGTTAGGCTGAGTTATTGTCCAAAACAATTCCATGAAAGTGAAAGAGAAGCCAGGGATCAAAAAGTTAAAATATGAATCTTACAGGACCACTAATTGTCCCAGTTCCAAGGAGATCGCCTGGCCTCAGGTTGCAACCATTGATCGTGTGGTGAGCAAGCTGTTGAGTCAATGTCCAATATCTACAAAGAACAAGAATAAGTGGATATATGCCATACCTTCAACAGTTTCAAGGAATTGACTTTATCACATATATAAGGCAAGGGTTGAGCATTTATCAAATGGCAAAACTTAAGAGAGCCTACATGTGCAGTGTACCAAGGAGAGTATATTACCACACCGAAGTCAAATTATGCACAAATAATACCAACAAATATCAGGTCAGTCACTTCACTTAAATCAGCATAGCCATAGCAAATGCCTTCAAGGCGACATGACTAGCTTTAAAAAAAGTAAGTCATTGGGGCAAGAAGCTAATTAAATAAACTGAAGTACCACTACTTATTAAATAGAATTTCCTTACAGGTGCTTTAGACTACTCCGTGTCACCACACTTGAATTTTCATGCTCAGCAGGTTTAATATGAACCTTGCAGCAAAAAATCAGTTTCATGATTAACTTAATAATTCAAAAGGAAGAAATACTAGTAAAGTACATGCATAAAAGGTGCTCTGAAATACCTCCAGTGAAATATCATAGTTTTTGGATTCTTTTTCGGTCAGATAAGGAAGTGGAGGAGGATCCTGCATTTTATGGATAGATTAGATAGCATGGCATGGTTGTTGTGGACTTCAAATGTGAGAGACTCAACTATAAAGTTCTTGCAATGTTTATCTCCAAAGAAAGGAACCATCTACCTGCTTTGGAGCTTCGCAAGCAAAAGGTTCTAACGCTTCCAGGGTCACAATCCAAGGTGATATTGTTGTACCTACATGATTTTAATTAGACATCATAAAGGAAGGTTAACTCTAGAATTGCATATATATGGTGATAGTTTCATCTACAACAAATAGCACATGCAACCATCCATGTCAAATATACTGCACGAGCTCAAATCCCCAATCCTCACTTTCCCAATAAAAGTTAATGATATGAAGTAATTAAATGAAACTTCTTACCAAAATTCTTGCCGAGAAAAGGGCCAAGAGGAATATATTCCCATGCTTGAATATCTCGTGCTGCCAAATACAATTCAGTAAAACATTAACTATAGGGTGCAGAGACATAAAAAATAGATATTGAAATGGACAATTACCACTCCAGTCATTCAGTAGAACCAGCCCAAAGATATGATCTTCTGCATTGTTAATATCCACAGGTTTCCCCAATTCATTTCCAGGCCCAACAACAGTAGCCTGTAAACAAACTAAGAATTTAATCTAAAAGGAAAACAAATGAAAAGTAATGCAGTACCATGATAACTCAAATACAAGTTAAATGAAGTAAGTGATAGAATATCTATCCTGAGTTTTATATTTTTAAGATGAAATTCTATATATGCATTATAGTGTGTAAAATGAACAAAGAAGATCTATGTAGACAAAGAGCTAACCATTTCCAACTCAAAGTCTAGCTTCAACGAAGGACCGAAGTAGGGTGGAGAACCGCCACTTGGATGAGCTTGACCTCTAAATAAGCACAAAGTGGCATAACAATGTGAGATAGAATGCAGAGTGATTATAAGGATAATGTCTACATAAAGCCATATCCTTCTACAGTACTTAGACGTGCATTACAAACCTTTCTTCTATGTTAAGCAACAAAACTTTGATGGAATAATCGTTATGAGTTCATAAACATAAGAATTAAAAAGGGTACATAGTTTACAGAGTTTCTTAAGTACATAAACTTGTGAATAGAACAATTGAAGATTCACAACCAAACTCTAACCTTGGACGAATAATATCTGTTCCAGAAATAACAATAGAAGATGCCCGTCCATGATATGCAATAGGCAGGTGATACCTAGGAAAACAAGTTTAACATTTTTTAGTTAGAAAGAAAATTTACTCTTCAGTTAATTTGTAAAGCCTTTGAAGTCAACTAACCAATTTTCTAGAACGGGAGTTTGTGGCCCACGAAATATTAGCCCGCAATTTTTAGTGTGATGCAGAGATGAAAAGAAATCGGTGTAGTCACCAACAACAACGGGAAGAAGCAACTCAACACTGCTCTGGAAACATAGACACCAACAATATCACTATAAGAAGTAAAAATCATGACCATGTAAATTAATAAGGAAATGACAAGGTTCAATACCACAGGCAGAAGTGCCTTCTGTCTCAAAGCCGCATTGTCCCTCAAAGTTGGCTCGGTTGCTGCATCATTAAAAAATTCATTTGCTCAAACTCAAATGCATCTACAAAATATGATTGTGCTGAGTTCTATATAACCTTTGAGACAAGGATCAGCAATTGCAGCTCATACAAAATTTAACATGCGTATACATATATATATATACTGTACAAGTACAACCTTCTGTGGCGGAAAAAAGGTAAAGAATTAAACAAATAAACAGAGTGAATAAAATTGTACCTGATAAGAGCTTTTGAATAGTAGCACGAGCTTCCTTCCATACGGGCCTTCCAAGTGATATAAACTTGTTTAGATTAGGCTGTTACAACAATAATACGAGAATCACTTAGTAAGAGTGTTGTGAATGCTTGAAATATGTTATTACATTAGTCTCACATCACTTAGTATTGGAATAGAGTAGAGTAACCAAAGTTATATATTGGACTCATGTCCCTTGTTGTAATGTGCATCAAATATAAGCACCAAATAGAAACACCCCATAGGCAGTTGGGCCCATGGGTGTGATAGGATTTGTAATCCTTATTCTCTAATAATATCTTGGTAGCCACTCAGCGCTCCCGGGGACGTAGGCACAATTGGCCGAACCCCGTTACCAAATTCTTTGTTTCTTCTCTTCTATTTATTCTATGCATTATTTGATTGTTTTGGGACCAATGTTGCGCAAGGATCGCTTCCGCTGCACCAACAAAGAGCTTATATTTTCTTTTCCTATGCAAGATCACATTGAAATCTAACTAATCCAAGTCGAGGTGTATCGAAGGGGACAAAGCTCTTCGGGAATTTTTTTTCTTTTCACAAACTCGAATCCAAGACTTTTCTGAAATCAAATTCCTTGCTACTTGAACTAAGAAGCGTTTTTATCTAAAAATAAAAAATACAGTTTTGACAAGCAGTTCTTTAAGCGACATAATCTCAGGGGTAGGTAGAAAGTGTTGATCCTAATAATTAGGTGCACTCTTTTCCTTGTCTTCATTCTTTTCTGCCAGGGAACAAGAAGAGCGTGACAAGTTGATAAATTAAGATACAACAATAACACACCCTTAATCCATTAGGGGATCCACTTACTCGAAGAGTGAGTGGAAAAAACTTACTTCATACATTCTTGGAAAATCAAATGGTTTAGATCTACTCACCAATTCAAACCATTGGATTTTCCAAGAATGGATGACTATGATGTGGAGTAGATTTTTCTATTTACTGGATCCATTCCCTAATAAATTAAGGGTAAAAAATGTGGCCCAGTACACGAGGCTCATGCCGTTCCAGGATGATAGATGTATGCAGTTTAACTACGGAAGGGGAAAATCTATTTCAACATGTGATTCATGATCACTAAGCAAAATTCTTACCATTGTGTCAAACTCACACTGCTCTAAGTTGATAAATTAAGATACCATATCAAAATAGTAATAATAAATGAATAAAGTAAAAACATGTAAAGTTGAAAAAGAACCCAAATAGTAACCGAAGTTGGTTGAATCAGTGAGAGTAAGAAGAAGATGGAAAGAAGTGTAGAATAACCTGATGGAATACAACGGAGTTTTTGAGGAGAGGACCATCGAAAAGGGCAGCAGAAGCGATTTCAGAAAGGTCCAAGACGAAGTCACCTATGGCGACACCAGGACGAGGAGATGAAGAAGGTTGAGGTTTGAAGATACCGTAAGGAAGGTTCTGGATTGGGAAGTGAGAATCATGGTCAACTTCGATGAAGGACTTAAGCGCCATGGAAGCTGAACTCAACCACCGTACAAAGAAGAAGAAAGAGACAATTGAATAGTGAGTGAGATAAGTGCACAATTTATAACTGCAAATTTAACTCATTTCTTACATCATATATTTAAAAGAAGAATTTTACTCATCAAATTATACAGATGGTGATTTAAGTCAAAATGGTCAAATAAAATTATAATATATTGTAGATAAAACTATAATTTAAAAAACCATTTTATAAAAAAACACTTTTAAAGGCACATTTTTAAAAATCATGTTTCAAAAAGTGTTTTTAAAGATTGTTTTTACTTTATAAAATAATTTTTAAATATTATACAAATATAAGATATTTAAGATCCTACTTATAAAAATTTAACAAATATTTATACATGTTATATACTTAAAATAAACTTTTAATATTAATTACATTCACATGTTTTATAATTAATCTTAATTTAATAAAATACATAAATTAAGAGTGTGAATCATAGATGAATTTAATTTTTATGAAATTGAAAAACAAATAACATCATTTTTTTAAGTTTTTTTTATGAATTGGATATCTATTCAATCGAATATTTATTGGATATAATGAATGTATTCAAATCTATACATTAATTTGTTAGATTTCATTCATTTAAATTTATGAGGATGGATCCACTTACTCCAATAGTAAATAGAAAAAAAAATTATTCCACATCATGAACATTCATTCTTGAGAAATCTAATGGTTTGAATTAGTGAAAAATCTAAACCATTAGATTTCCAAAATTGGACGGCTAAGATATGGAGTATGTCTTTTATTGGATTTGGATAGATATTAATCTATTAGCTCTAGTAGATGATTTTAGATAGATTTAATTTTCTTGGATTTGGATAGATATCGGATTATGTATAATTTTGTCATCTCTATATATAATACATCATTTATTTGTATTTTTTTTTGAAGAGTTAATAATTGTAAATAAATAATAGATAATGTATTCATAGGGTATAAAATATTTATAATAATATATAGTTAAGTTTGTGGGTATTGTTTATCAGTAACTTACAGTAATAACGTTTTGAAAAGAATTTTAAATTAATACTTTTTTTAATACTTAATACTTTTTTATTTTTAAATATATAACAATCATATTTTTTATTTTTTTCCAATTGTGAGGGATTCATTGACTCCAATAGTAAGTTTTTAAAACTTATTTCACATCTTAGTCATCAATTATAGGAAGATCCAATAATTTTAATTAGTAGGTAGATCTAAACCATTAAATTTCCCTATAATTGATGTCTAAGATGCTGAGTAAATTTAAAAACCTTACCTCACCATTTTTCAATATATGACATCCTTAAATATTTAATCACAGGTTTGGGCTGTAATAAATGGTATGGTTGTTGGGAAGGGTAGTAAAGAGGATATTGAGGGGGTTAGCTGCTTTAGATTGCCACCAACCCTTCAAAACTTTAGCTCCTTGCCACGTTTTAATTGGAATTTATTATCTATACACTAACTTTATAAATATTTATAAACATTCGGTATATCATTTATCATTCATCTATATTAATTTTTTAAGAAGTCAACAATTATAAAAAATAAATGATAAATGATATAATAACGATATAAAAAACCAGTACATTATATATATTTTTTTCACTAAAGAATTTACCGAACCAACAACCTACTCCCAGGAGACTAATTTGGGTTCCCAAAGTAAAAAAAAGTTAATTGCTTACTTTTTTTCTATAATTATTATTTAGTTATGTTTTTAGTTTTAGTTTATAAACTATAAAATTATAATTATAAATTGTGAAATTATAATTTCTTTTTATTATAATTTGTTTATGTTATAGTAGTTTAGTTGAAAACTAAATATTAGTTACTCTATTTCATTTGGCTAAGTGAGAAAATAAGTTTTTTATAGAGTAGGGTAATTTTAAATTATAAAAAAATTATGATGTTATTTATTTATTTATGATTATTTTGGTAGTTTTTTATACTATTTCTAAAGTATATATTTTAAGATAAAATTATATACACTCATGTTGTATTAGTTTTATACATTGTTATTGTATCATCCATCATAATCATGTTTAATCATTATTAACACAATAAAAAAATGCAAATAAATGGTAGATGACATAGTATGTGTATAAATCTTTACACTGACAATGTATAGATATTATACTCTTTTTTAATATTTATCATTATACATTTTACTATGATTTTTTAACTTTTAGTATTTTGTGACAAATACTATAAATATTAGAATAAAAGAAATATAAAAATCAATATAAAACATGAATAAAAAATTCTACGAAAATTTAATAGTTTAAATTAGTGAGTAAATCTAAATCATTGGATCCCTAGAATTTATGGGTGAGATATAAAGTAAATTTTAAAAACCTACTATTGGAGTAAATAGACTCATTCTCTTTAAATAGATCAGTACACAAGTGACAAGTTTATTATTTTAAACATTTAGTAAAATAAACTAATAAAGATTACAAATTCCAACTATAGGTATACATCATAGAAATAAATGAAACGACAAAAAATGAAAAAGAAAAAAGAGGAAATAAAGTCATAAACTATATTTTTTCTCTCTTAATGCTCTAAACAATAGTTTTATTTGGAGCTTGGACAATATGTTTTGATTCCTTTCTATTGGACTCCTTTTTGACTGAAATCTGTTTTGATATGTTTCTTTCTAGATGAGATTTGTTTTGATAAGTTTCTTTATGGGTGAGATCTTTTTCAATCTATTTTTTTATGGGTGAGATCTATTTTAATCCATTTGGACTCTATTTTTTAAGTTATTTAAATCGATCGGCCTAATCATTTAGGTTATTATGGCTTATCCCAATTTAAATTGGTTCGATTGGATTTAGTACGACCATAAATGATTTGAAAAGGAGTCCAATTAACTTGGTGAAACAAAGTCATTTCCTATAACAAGTTACCGTTATATTGGTCGGACCGTTCGATCTGATCTTAATAACTCAAGTCTAATTTGAATAATGATATCATTATGCAATAAATATAAAAATCAATAAGTCCTAAAAATAGGAGTTCACCAATAACAACCACAATAAATGTATTCGGATTTATCTCGCATGGAATAAATTAAGATTTGATATATATAATAACACAATATTACAATATAGATCATCTCTTTATAAATTTTTGTTTGACTTTTCAAATTGATATTATATTTTAAATTGTTCTTAACATTGAATGATAATGAAAGTTTTTAATTCTCATTTTTATTTTAATGATTTTCATTTTCAAATTGCTACAAAACTAAACGGTTTCTATAATGACAATATGTAGTCAATTAAATTAATACATGTAGTCAACAATTTAGCAGACATTACATGACTATAATAAAAATCATATAGTAATATAAGAAGTTAAATTGTGCATATTAACGCCATAACTTAGCAATATATAGTAACATAATGTAATAAATACATCCTAATAACGAGTATGAATTATGGTTGAAAATAAAATATTAATTTCAGCCACTAATTGATATTAAGTGTTTTTTAGGTAATGAAGATTGAAAATTTATTTTATGGTTGATTGTATCCATATTTCAGAAAATATCATGGTAACTATAAGCTAATGTAAATTTAAAAATAAGCAATTAAATATCAATACTATGATATTAAGTATATTCAGTGAACATGTAAGGAGTAAAAATGTTATTTTTTTTAAAATGAATCTATAATATATGTTGAGTGGAAATAAAAAGACGTAAACATGAGTTACCTTTAACAATATATATTCAGTAGGTCGAGGAGAATAATGTGTTTGAGTAGCATGCTAAGAAAACAACATATATGGTTCAGAAATATATTTGAAGAAGGAATGAATAGACAAATGACTCAAAGATTTGTTTGTTTTAGAAGAAATGAAGATAGATGGTTCAAAGTTGTGGAGAGAGAATGAAGAGGAGTAATTTTAGGAAGAATAAATGATAAATAATTTTGTTTCTTATTGTGAATGACATGATTTAATTTTTTGAAATTAATTTTTGAGTGACAAAAATATTCTTGTAGTTTATAGTAGTCCATAAATAGAGATGTCAAATATTGTAATATCATCAACCCATTCGTTAATAATAAGATAGTCTAATAGAATATATGTATCTCCAAAATGTATTTAATTTGTAAAAAACAAAACTAAGTATAATGATCTTACACAAAAAAAATTACTTTATTTAAGTTTATATTGGAAACAAGAATGCTTATAAGAGTACTTAATGTAATTTTTCTATAAAAAAAAAGATTTTTAATTGATGGTATATAATGTAATTTCACTAATTTATTAAAATATTGAAGGACAAATTTGGAAAATGAATTAATGATATGATGAAATAATATAAAAAGATGTTTATATAGTATATTTATTATTTTATAACGAACCAAATAATGAAAACGTATTGACTCTTATATCATTTGAGTTTGTTTATCTAATATATAATATTTTGTTTTGTTTAAAATATCACATTACATGTAAAAGTAATCGATATAGTATACGTATAAAATTAGGGGATTCCACTAAGATAAAAAAATAGATATAATTTTTAGTAAAAGTGTGGAAGTTTAAGTTTATAAAGTACCGTGGGTCACAAATCACAATAATACCATACTCTTTTCTTGTGTGCGTTGTTTTGCTTTGTTCCATTACCAACACAGTTAGGAAAGGGGTAAAGGCTTTCACCTCCTATTCTCTCTTCTAATTCTTCGCATTCGTTTTCTCCTTCTCCTCCTTCTTCTTCTTCATTTCGCACTCTCTCTCTTTCTCGCACACACACAACGTGTTCTTCGCTCAGCATCAGCACAATCAAACCAGGTTTCGTGCGTTTTACCTTCTCACTCTCACTCATTATTTGATTATAGATATATCTACTGTCTTAACTATCGATGTTTATTTCCACCTTTTATGCTCTCGTTTCAACTATTTCTTTTGTTTTCTCTGATTTGGATTCTATGTACAAGTATCTCGTTCTGATTTTGAATTTGTTTTTTCGGTTCCAAATATCTTTTCATCTTCCAGATTCGTCACTGAAAAGGTTTTTAGGCTTTCTTTCTATTTTTAATGTTTATTTTAAATAAGCGAAAATTTTACTTCTGTGTATTTGTAATTTGTAGTGAAGGTATATAATATAGTTGGAGTGAGATTTGTGGAAAATCTCTTTCTGATTTGGTTTTTGTGTAATTTGTGATTGTGCGAAGATGAGGCATGTCAACGGTGGAGTAGTAATGCAGGAATTTCTGATTAGGGATCGATATTTTCTAAGAATGTGGCATTCATCAGCATTAGGAAGTTTTGATTTTAATTCTGTAACATGTGATGGAGGGTTTACATACCATCCATGAGGGAGTGTTCCTGGGAAGTAGCCAACTACTTCTGCTATTCTCTGCAATTGCGACTCTTGTTTGTATTTAGTCATGACATCTCCGTTAATGAATTTAAGAGATGCTATCTATCCATTGATTATAATCAAGAATGATAAAGATGAGTCTCTATATGTATTCCTTAATCCTTATTGAAGTTTACCTTCTTTGGCTTACTGATAGATTTTTGTGCTTGGCTCTCTTCTTTCGTCTTTAGTACTTTTTTATTAAAATATATACGGCATATACTGATAAGTAACCCAAAAATCAAAGCTTTTATTGGAAGAGAAAAATGTATGTTGTCACTGCATCATCCACCATTCATGTTTTATCATCATTGACTCTTCAAAAAGTGACAAATGAATGGTGAATGATGTACTGAGTGTATTTAAATCTTTAAACTGACAGTGCATAGATATTACATTATGATTCGCTGGAAGGCATATATATTGTAATTGGCCATGCATGCTATGGTTATAGCTAAGATCTATCTCTCTATTGGATTGGATGCAAAAGAGAAGAATACTAAATTGCAAGATTCACTTAATTTACTTTCCCTGTTCAACATTCATGTGAGTTCAGTTACCTTCGTATGTATCATATCACTTGACTATCCTCTGGGCATGCAATGGAATCTAATTTGACTGGCCCTTTTCCGTAAAGGCTTACAGTTTTGGTTCACTGTGATTAGTGTGTTGAACTATGCTTCATATATACAGAGAAGTATATTTTATATCAGTTATTTTGCAGGTGTTTGCCAGCCTTCAAGCTACCAATGTGGTTTTAACATTGTCATTCCTATTGGGTGAAATCTGATTAAAGAGCTATGCAGAGCGATACTAGTACAAGTGCCCCTCCAACTTCTGGTGGTCGGATTAGGCACCGGAAACGTTCAAGTGAGGTAATTTGTTTAAAGTTTGGATTTCTTATTATAAACCTTCTTTTCATACATGTCTATCAAAAAATCTCTTGTAATGGTGTGTTTCATGTTGAAATTGATTCTAGCTTACACTATGGGTGATCCTAAAATTTGAAGAGAACATGATGAATTGTCAAGTGTATCTAATCAGCGAAAACAAACTAGTGGAAGTATTGTTAATTTTTTTAAATGATCTAAAGTTAGTGTCTTTTTTCATCAGTTTAGGTTCGTTGTTGGTGCTGTTGTCTCCATAGATGAAATAGATGCAGTATATTTCTGGAATTTTTTATATATAATATGTACCATTTGAAGGAGATATATTATAATGTCTTTGTCTTTATCTCAGGTCATTCCGGAAGATAGCAAAGCAAATGGAACCCGGTTACTTGTTAATGACAAAAGCAAATACAAGTCCATGATAATTCGTGCATATTCATCCATTTGGATGATTGGTGGCTTTGTATTAATCATCTATATGGGTCATCTCTATATTACAGCGATGGTTGTTGTTATCCAAATCTTCATGGCAAAAGAGCTTTTCAATCTACTCAGGAGAGCTCATGAAGATAGGCAGCTGCCAGGATTTAGGCTATTAAATTGGTATCTATCTCAATTTTCTTGCCTTCAAAGCAGTGTATTTGTTGTTTTGAAGATAAGCTAGTAATCGAATGGCTAGAAACTTGTCTTGTTTTTAATTATTTAATAAATTGTATATTTTATTTCTCATTGGCATTTACCATTTCAGGCATTTTTTCTTCACTGCAATGTTATTTGTTTATGGACGTACACTGAGTCCGCGCCTGGTTAACACAGTTACTTCAGACATGGTTTTATATCGGCTAGTGAGCAGTCTAATAAAGTATCATATGGTTATCTGCTACTCCCTATACATTTCAGGTGATATGCATATCAGTTTTATTCTTCAATGCTCATTTGCCTGTGCTTGTGCAATGTCTCTACCAGATTCCTGACAATTTTCATGCTACTTTTTTTAAGATTGATTTATTGGCTATTTTTCACTTTTGCGAGGATGCTTATACATTGGTTATTTTCCCTTTTATTGATTGGGCTCAGGATTTATGTGGTTCATCCTCACATTAAAGAAGAAGATGTACAAGTACCAATTTGGTCAGTATGCTTGGACACATATGATTTTGATTGTTGTATTTGGGCAGTCCTCCTTCGCTGTGGCAAGCATTTTTGAAGGAATTTTCTGGTAATATGACCTATTATTGAAGGAAATAATGATTATGTTACTATTATGCTAAAAAATGTTCTTGACTATACTTTGAGGATCCTCTTTAGCATGATATCATATTTCGACGCCACTGTTCCTTATCCACATGGACAAATGTTTAGGATATATTTTGCAATACTATTTGACTGGTTTTTGGTGCCACAATAATCACCTCATAGAATGGTTAACTAATTATATATTTTGTCCAAGGGTTTAAGCATGCTATGTATATTTCAGTGGGCTTGTTGGCTTAGTCCCATTGGATCTTTCAAAAAAGATTTTGGTGGAAAAGGTTCGGGAAACACAAGGGAGTTCTAATGATAGGTGGGACAAGATGTCTAAAGGGATTAGGTCCTCATTAGGAAGGTAGCAAAAAAGATCCTCGTTGAATCAAACAGACACACAGAGTCACGGATAAAGAATTCTAGTGGAGGATGCAAGTGTGTTAGAGAAGGTTGGGATTAAAAGGAAGTGTTATAAAGCAGCACTTGTGTAAAAATGAGGAGAATTGGGGATAATATAAGGTAGCTAAAAAATATAGGCCAGAGCCAAATCATTCAATAAGCTATACCTATGTTTAGGCACCGATGACAAAGAAAAAATATTTACAGGCTTGCTAAGGGTAGATAATGAAATGCTCTTGCTTGGATCAAGTGAAATGCACTAAGGATGCTTCTAATAAAGTCCTGGTTATGAAACAGGGTATCAAGGCACAATAAAATGGTGATTTCACAAGTAATTTAATGAGGGACATGTGACATTATAGGACTCATATATTCTAATCACCACAGAGGAGAGAACTAAAATTATACATGCTATCGGAGAAGTCAAAAGTTTGAGGTTAAAGAAGCCCCAAGATGATGGACATTTCAAAAGTGGTTGGACCAAATGATATACTTATTAAGGTGTGGAAGTGATCAGGAGAGGAAGATTTAAGCTGATTCATAAAGTTGTTCAACGAGATAACGAGGTTTAATAAAACGACAGGTGAATGGAGAAGCACTTTGATCCCTTATAAAAGCAAGATGAATATGCTAAATTGTGATAATTAATTGGCAGAGCATGGTTTACAGAAATATGCAAGATAAGGATGCTCTAGCACACAATTTCATACCCAAAAAAAATTGGGCCTTCCCCTTGGCCCTTGTCTAGATCTGTCCCTGGAAGACATGGTTTACAATATAACATGAATCCGTTGTTTGACCCATGTAGTTGACTCCGCCTAGTGGGAAAGTGATTTATTTTTATTAATCTGTTGTTTGCAAAGAATTTTTCTATTTAGTATCATCCTAACACAGTAACACCCAAGCCACTCCTCTATTATTTTTCCCATTTAATTTTGCAAGGGTATTGTTGACGGCAATACACTTATTCTTTTCTCTCGATAAAATTTGTATTGTTTGCACTGACGTAGGTGGTATCATCTTGAACTGCTCAGGTTTAAAGTGATTTTATATGATGCATGCTTCATTGGTAGAACTTTTTTGTTCATACATTTAATATGTTGCCATTGCTTTATACAAACCAAACATGTCCCAACTCCCAGTGACCAGCACTCTTTTGTGGCTTAAATACAACACTTTGTATTGACAATTGAATTGATGTTAGTGCTTTTTTTTAACACTCATGCTTACTGTACAGGTTTCTTCTTCCAGCATCACTAATTGTAATTAATGACATCGCTGCTTATTTCTTTGGTTTCTTCTTTGGAAGAACCCCATTGATAAAGTTATCTCCAAAAAAAACTTGGGAGGGCTTTATTGGGGCATCTGTTACAACCATTATCTCTGCATTTCTGGTGAGTACAATTTATATTCAGGAATTAAGTTGTGATGGTTGAAAATGTTCTATTTCTTTTGGTGGGGTGGGGGGGCACTTTTGGCTGAAGCAGAATCAGTTCTGATGTTTAGTATTATATTATATTCCCGTGTTATTGTAGCATTATTAAATGCCTTCTACAGCAATACAGCCTAAATAAGCTGTGGGAAAGCTTAATCAGATTTATGGTGTGATTTTTGTAATGTCTGCCAATTATGTGCTTACTGAATTGGATGGATGTTGATGTTATTGTACAATATTCTTTTGTAGCTTGCTAGCATCATGGGTCGGTCTCAATGGCTAACATGTCCAAGGAAGGTACTATGAATATAACTAAGTGATATATTATAAGGCATTATTCAACAACCAAGTAACTCATGTTCATGTCTCCACGGGAATAACATGCAGGATTTGTCAAGTGGTTGGCTTGATTGTGATCCTGGTCCGTTGTTTAAGCCAGACTCCTATTCCTTATCAGGGCAGGTTCCTCAGTGGGTAAGCACATGACACTCAGCTACATTTATAATCCTTGAACCCACAATATATATGTATATATATTTATATGTGGAACCAAGTGTGATGTACCCAATCAATGAGGGTGCACTAGTCTAAAATTCACTAACTAAGTAATAGCTTTCCCAAATTCACCAATACAATCTAGAAGCATCAGGTAGCAAAAGCAACCTCAAATTTGACTGAGACTCAAAAAATCTGTAAAACATGTGAATGTGAAATTGCATCTGATACGAACCTTGGGAGAACCATACCACAAAGTTACTATTATGGTTGGAGAGCTCAAGGTCATGTAATACAATAACAAAGACCCATGTGGGGCTCAAGTCCCACATCTTGCAGTATAATCCTAATTCCACTAGGCTCTGCAGCTCTGGCACTCATGTAGGCCGGCTTTGCAGGTAGCCTTTGACTAGTCCCGGGGTGAACGCTGCAGTGCTGGAATGACTACTTAAGCCTTTTGTTTGCAGCGAAGAGACATTTTGGAAAGTTCTAATACTTAGTGATACAAAACTTGATGAACGACACCACAAAAGCTACCCTTTGTCGTCGGAGAGCCCAAGACCATATAAATCCCACACTGGAATCCCATACTTCTGATGTGGGACTCCTACCGTACTATTTGGTCCTAACAGAATCAGACTCAAATGTGGCAGAGCATCCCAAAAATTGCTAAGTCAGCCAATCACACAGTTCAGCCATTGGTTTAAATCAGCTCAGTTATGACTTAAATCAGCCCAGTCAATGATTGTCATGAATGTAAAGAAGGTTAAATTTGAACCATTCACTGTAACTTCCTCTCCTGAGATATAATTGCCATTTACCATTAAATACTTGGTTAGAATTTGATTGCTACACTCCACCTCAGCTTATAAAATATGACCACACTGTCATGATCCAGATTTCCAGAATATCTGAATCATAATCTATCACATTGTCTCTTGTTCTATGCAGTTTCCTTGGAAAGAGATATCAATCTTACCAGTTCAATGGCATGTTTTATGTCTTGGTTTGTTTGCTTCAGTAATTGCGCCTTTTGGAGGCTTCTTTGCAAGTGGTTTCAAAAGGGCTTTTAAAATAAAGGTTTGGTCTCTATACTTCTGTTTTTGTTATATGCGAATGAGCACAATATTGTCCATTTAGGTCAGATGTATAAACAGATTTGCTGTCTGCTCCCCGCTTCTGCAGGATTTTGGTGATAGTATTCCAGGGCATGGTGGAATTACTGACAGAATGGACTGCCAGGTAAACTCTCTTGCTGTTTTAATATATGAAGATTTATTGTAAATTGGTAATATTTGACTACTTGTGACTTCTATATATCATCATTCATAAAATCTATTTAAAATCATGGTTTCTCTCCCAATGTGTCAGTCTCTACCCTCAAAGAAAGAAAAATGAACTCCTTAGGAAAAAAATGACACAGTACTTAAGATGATCATGTCAATCAAATAATAAGATACAGAGACATTTTTATGTTTACTTAATTCAAGTGTGTAGTTGGAAACATCCAGATGATGTTCAATATTAAACGAACAAATACAATGATTTCTTCATGGTCCAGTCTAGTGCTGCCTGTATACTTTATGTTTGTATCTTAGGTCTGGTCAGTTCTTTTTTTAGGCTAAAAGTGGAAGCTAAAACCATCCTACTTAAATTTTCAAGCACAATTTAACCATTGTTTCCTATTGTAGATGGTAATGGCTGTATTCGCGTATATATATCATCAGTCATTTATTGTGCCGCAAAGTTTCTCAATTGAAATGATTTTAGACCAGGTATTGTGTATTTTACTTTGCACTTATATATTTAAAATAAAATAAACACTTTTTCATTCATGGTGCTACCGGTGTTCTCAGATATTAATGAACCTGTCATTCGATGAACAACAAGCTCTATATAGGAGGCTTGGGGAAATGTTGCAACAGGGGGTTCAAGGACAGTCTTAGATCCACATGCTAACGTGTATTGTCCTCTTACTTTCTATTCTACGCCTTCTTCATTTACATGGGTAAGTGGAAAATATACTTAGTACATGTATGTGTGTTCTATCCTTTGAGAAATGGATCAAAGATTCAAGAAGCTATCAAGATGTGTATAGTGTATCCTGAACACTAATATTTTGTTCTTAGTTTTCTTTCGCTCAGTGTACGACTTTGCTTGAACAGCCATCGCTTATTCATGTGGCCAATAACATAAGTGAACGCCTGTACTGTATTCAATTTCTTAAGGGGAGTATTTTACATTTTTCAATGAGAAAAAGATGTATGCACTAATATTGTATGAGTTTTATACATTGTCACTGCATCATTTATTATCATTAATGTTTTATCATAATTGATTATTATAAATCTTTACACTGACACTACATAGATATTATAAATCTTTATACTTATAGTACATGTTGCAAAGGGAAACGGCTATAGAGTTTAAGCATTTACATGATAGGATAAGACATTTCATTGTGTGGTACTCAGTTGTTACTAGGATTTTGCATGAGTGCAGACTTTTGTGCTAAGTATATATTCTCCTAAGTATGGCCTTTAGACTTAACCGTATTATGACATGACCCTATGGATTGATTGGCCAACGTGATATCTTCTTGTAGACGCCTAACCAAAACAAACTTCCTAATACAAGGGACAAAGAATAAATGTAATACTTGTACATTCTTGGAGTACAGAGGAGACAATGAATGATAAAATGCACTTCCAAGCCAATACCTAAATCGAACACTGAACGGATGCTGGCAAAATAACCTTCATACAAATATAGGAACATGGGCAAAAAAAGCTCCATACAATAATCTCTCTCTTCTATATAACTTCCTTTAGTCTTAATTATTCAGGTATGCTTAGATAACTTAAATTTATTATTTATTCTCACTTGAATTCATTGACTTGAACCTTTTTATTTAAATTATGTACAATATACTCTATCCTGATATTATTTCAAAACAAACAAAATGATATATTAAAGGATATCGTCACTCGAGATTTTGATGTTGACATTTTTTTTTGTAGAACGATGTTGACACTTTTATTCCATATTCACAATTTTTACTAACTTTAATAAAGTAAAAGTACACTTACTTAGTGCTACTATTACTCATAAGTGTTGTTAAAAAACGTGAGGTGAGATTCACATGCCAATGTTTTTGCTACAAACATGGAACCTTCACTAAAAATGACAAATATCTATTGTGCGGTACTAATAACATTCAAGCAAAAATGAAAAAAAAATGTTTAATTTTATTATTAAGACATAATTTGGGACTGTTCCACTAAAAATACTCTTAAATTTGGGCTACATTCATTCAATTAAAGCAAGTACTCTGAATGTATAAATATGTCACCATTTCCCTCTTCAATCATTATTCCTACTCTTTCCTTTCATGTCAACACCTTATCACCATTTCAACGACATATATTTCCATAATTGTTTTTCCTATATTCACCTTAACAACATTAATACACCCATAGTTACTATCATATATACATATTTTATTGACTTATTCTTATATATATATTTAGCTACTTTAAATATTTGGAGAGAGAGAGAACAAGCTTTTAGACATTATAGCATAAAGTGAAGGCAAGATGGCAAGGATTCCGGTGATGTTTAATAGGGTGGCCGCGGCGTTTGATGCTGACGTGGCACGCTGTGAGAGCAGCGGGAGCGAGCACTTGCCTGAGAGTTCAACCGATTTGTCTCATTTGGTGAAATCATTCATGGAGAAGAATGAAGATGGAGGTGAAAAAAATATTCATGGTGATGAGGATCATCAAAAAAAGTGTGGTGGTGGTAATGATGATGATGATGATGAAGAGGTTGAGAAATATGCATGCTCTTATTCTGAGAAGAGGAAAATGTTGGAGGGTTTATTTGCTGGGAGTGATGTGGATGATGATGAAAGAAAAGTGAAAGAAAATACTACAAAAGAAGTTGAAGTTGCATGTGGAATTGTTGGGGACTATTCCTTGCATGGATTCAAACGCAGGTTGATGACTCATTTGCGTGAGAAAGGTTTTGATGCTGGTTAGTAACAATGTTACAGGATCATACATTTTTTATCATCTAATTCTAATTTAACTTTTGCTTGGAAATATACATGTGATAAGCATAAAATTGTTACTATATCTATATCTATATCAAATAATAAAGTTGATTTGAAAATAGCTATCTATATCTAGATCCTAGAATAAAATGATGATTTTCTTTCCAGCATCTTAATTTTATTTCCTTCTATCTTTTGATCTGATTTGGTTGACTAGTAAATCATGACTGAGTTATAGATCATGATTTGATGGGAGCAAGTGTTGTTCCTCATATACATGTGTTCCATTCAAAATACATTGTAATTATTTGTTTAATGGAACCATATCCTCACAGAACAAAATCATATAGGAACCTTATATGGAATATTCTCTTATTCTTTTCCAAAAAGCATATTGAAGTTGCATTCTGCATATGATTTAACCACCTTATCTGAGAGTACAAGAAGTGATGTCCACTATGTTTTGTTAATATTGGCTTTTCTATGGGATAAGATATTTTGTCTCAAAAAGTGATTATGAATTGTGACTAAATTATGATCTTGTTTTGATGAAATTTTTACCTTCACCTTGCACTCAGGGCTTTGCAAATCTAAGTGGGAGAAAAATGGAAGAATAACAGCCGGTGATTATGAGTACATAGATGTAAATTTTTCAGGAAAAAGGTACATAGTTGAAGTTTCCCTTGCTGCAGAGTTCATAATAGCTCGTGCCACAAGTCAATATACTTCTTTGTTAGAAGTTTTCCCACTAATATTTGTTGGTAAAATGGAAGAGCTCAATAGGGTTGTGAGGCTAATGTGCACTGCAATTAAGGGCTCAATGAAAAGAAAGGACTTGCATGTACCTCCATGGAGAAGAAATGATTACATGCAAGCTAAGTGGTTTAGTTCTTACAAGAGGACAACTAATGTTGTTGCAAACAAAAAGACATCATTAACTTTGTTTCCTAAAAGGTCTATTGGATTTGAAACAAGACAAGTAAAAGGACACTATTGCAGGGATGATTGTGTGAGTAATAGTACTGGGTTCAGAATTGGCCATTTGACAGCTGCATTCAATTCAGATGGCTTTGGGATATAATTACACCACCTGTCACAATATTTGTTATCCCATTATGTCTTAATTCAATCAAAAAATGACAAATAATTAAGAAAAAAATCATAAAAACAGAAAATAGTTTGTTTTTATTACTTGACAGAATATGATTGGCTTGGGATATCGGGAAAAGAATTTTTTGGGACATGTGATCCTTGTTCTAATTATACTAATCCCTGCATGTTTTGTAAATATTTGAGTCAGTTAAGCAAAACCTACAAATGATGTGGTGTGAGTGGAAAATAATGGAAAAAGTGTTGTTTGGGAAAATTGTATCAACTTCTGTGATCTCTGTATCTTGGAAAAGATAAGTTGTAGTAAAAAATATAGTCATAGATTATTATGTTGTGTATAGAAGTGTTGTTTCTTGTTGTTGTTGACAAAGTGAATAAGTGATTGTGTGAAATGCCTTAGCCTAATAGGTAGAATGAGTATTGATTTAAAGCTCATTGTTGGCATTTTTTTAATTTGAGAATAAAATTATTGTAAAACTCATTGTATTGTACAGAATTGGTTTCTTTGCAAGGGATCTTAAGAGCCTTTAAAACATCCAATTATCAATTTTCTGCATTTAAATCCAATTATCAATAAACATTATGTGATACATTTGCTTTGGCAAACTGAGTGGTCCCATGAAGTGATGCATTTTTATAAGAACATGAAGAATAAAGTGTGGCATCTAAAGTAAACCTTATCTTAGGATAAAGTTACACCATGAAGAATAAACTGTACCATGCTGTCATTTCTTTACTAAAAGTCTAAATCATGATTTCTTTGATGCTTTTACTAATCAATGTTTGAAAAAATTGTTGGTTTTATTATTCAATTGAATTTTAATTTTCTTTCTTACATTTATCCATACTGCTACCCATGATCCAAAAATTCAACCTAACTAATTGAAATAACTTGAACATAAAAAATCTAAAATTGAACATAGCAAATCTAACATACAAAGTCTTGTGGAGGAATTGTTTTATAAATACTAGGCTAGTGCTCAGTGCTCTCCATGATCTCCCACAAAATAATATTAGTTATATTTTATGCAGTCAGATTACAAGTATAGTTAAGTGATATATCAAGTATGCATTTGGTTTTGATCCATTTATAATATAAGAAAAACTAGAACATACGAAGAAGATAATTAGTGAAAGTATAAAATACATATTAAATTCAATAAGTAAATGTGCAACATTCATTCTCATATTTTAACTAAGTTTGTGCACATTTGGAGAACTGAGAGGCCATAATGTCATGGGACATGATTAAGTGAGTCTGTTACCACTTACTTCAAAACAAAAGTGGAAGTCGATGTGAGACTTATTTCCTAACACTAACTTTCGTATAGTGTCAAAGCACTCTTATATTCACCTAGTATCAAAATTATTTATTTCACATCAGCAAGATGTCGGGCATGTATGGGAACAAATTGTGATGAATCAACTATGTTTTGATTCTCCAAAAAGATTTTGAGTTTCTATCTTTCAAAATCTTTGATATCTATAAAAGTCTATTACTCATGTTTGGGTTTGAGCTCAAAACTATAGCTGAATGAAAAATTAAAAATTGTTCCTTTTTTCTGAGTGCTTACCAAAATATAGTTAAAACTTATAAGGTCATGATATTTGAGGATTGGAAATTTACTTTAAGCCTTGAGATAGAGAGAACATAAATGCTTCACCATATGTCCATATCCTATAGTATGTTTTATATTTTTTATTGAGTAATATTATATTCTCCTATTAAATAAGATTTGTAAGAAGATTTAGTAAGATCATATATCATTTTTCTTTTTTATACGAACATGTCGTATGACACGCTGCAGGAGGAGATAATATACCTTTTCCTAATCACTAGACAAATTTTTTCCCAGATATTTATTGAGAATTTGAGATGGCAGCTTAGCACTATATTCTCTTTTACAAGCTACAACCTTGTGGTTGTAAAATGAATATTTAACTGCAAACATCTCTGGACTAGCACTATATTCTCTTTTATGTGAACAAAGCATTGGTGTAGTAGTTGTTGTGGCCATTGAGATACAAGGTCAAACTCAATTTATTATTCCTTATTGGGACTAAATCGAGTAGAAGACTGGAATATATTCAAGCATATTACTGTGAAGCATACAAAATGAACCACTTCCAAAAGGAAGAACTTAATAAAATTCAACAATGAAAACTAAAAACAGGGCATCTTCCCTCGAAAAACACAGTAACCCAGGCGATTCGTCTCAGTTGATCATTCTTTTGAGACAGCAGCCTCGGAGGAATAGTCATGCCTGAAAAGTAGCATAAGTAAGTTGATAAATGTATCATGGAAGAACAACAAACTTTATAACAGTGCTAAGATGTAGTGAAGGTATCACCACAGATAAAAAAGGATGGTCCACTATATAGGCTCACACTACCAAAACCAAACTAAACAATGATAAGGATCACTCACCGCAATTTGCGTGAGAGCTGGTATATGCCTGTCCCTGCCATTGCAACATTTACACTAAATAGGTTCCAATTTTTCTGAAACAGAGAAAATAATTGCCATAAGTATAACTGGATAATGCTAAATTGATTTGTACAAACAAAACAAGGAAACTATACTCTCCTTGATACACGGTAAGTGATCTATCAAGTAGCTTTAAATTTTGCCACACTTATGTTATCTTTTGTCATCATGATCAGCAAACAAAATCATAAAGAAATTGTTGCACAGAAAAAATAAGTACCTTAGTGTCAAAGTGTTAACAAAGATATTAGAATTATTGCATGCTCCAAGTTTTGAACTAAGCCTAGTATATAAATGGTCATCATACAATCAAACAAAACACCAAAACAGATTATAATTATTATTATATAAGCTTAATTGACGTCATAGAACCTACAATTCAAACATGTCTCATAATTCCATAACAAAGAAAAAAGAATTATGCAACTGCAGACCAGAATTATGTACAAATCATCTGAAGTGATTAAGGTAACAAAGCCATATGATAAATTTTTGCTTCAATAGAAGATCCGCAAATTATCTTAGTCCCACAAATACAATACTATTTGCTGAACTAGGTTAAAGCACCCCTCTTCGAAAAATCAAACTTACTGGAGTGATTACAGTGCTGTAACGTGACCAAATAAGTCCAGTAGCTGTGACAGCTGAGTAGAAGAAAAGAGGAATCAATAATGCACATTTGTGTAATGGTGTATTTGATAAGCAAGCATAATGAGAGAAGACAGAGAGAGAGTTCCATGACAGATAACTGTAAATGCAGTTGGATATGCAAATGCCTACCTATCTGCTGAGGATAGGAAAGTTTTTCTGGTGGTTTCGCAAAATCAGCAATATTGGCAATGCTGATACCCCATTTAAATGTAGGTGCCCAGAAGTGAACTGCACAGAATAAATGGGTTAGCTTATGCACTGATATGGGTTAGCAGCAACAATGTTACAGTTAATAGCAACACTAGTGACCGGAATCAAATACGAGAAAACAATTCAAAGTCGGAGGAAAAGAATGCCTTTCACCTGTAAATATATTTCATGTACTTTGAGTGAGTGATGCTTAAATTTTAGTGCAGAAAAATGCAAGCCTCCCAATCACATAAAGAATTATAAATTATAAATTATTAACTTTTCCCCTTCCTGTTTCTGTATATTACTCAAGTTTCAATGCATTCTTTAAGTCTGCTAAATTGAATCCACTGACAAATGTTGGTTGATAATATTAGTATGTTGTATAAATCCCAACACCAGAATAGAGCCTAGTTCTTACAACCCAAATCTCAATAGCTACACAGAAACTTGCTTATCCAAAAGGGCCTCATTATGCAAACTTCCAAAAATGTCTTTCTATTTTTCTTCATATTTAATAAGCACCAGTTTGATGATGTAATGATAAAACCACAAGCCTCATAGCATGTACAGATTGCAAATCCATCATGTTAAATTCAATTTTGGGAAAAAAACGAGAATAAAAACAATTAGCGATTCCCAACAATTCCAAATACCTAACTGTTGTAACCCTTCACATCCTAAAAAAATACATTTTTCTTCTTCTTCTTCAAAATATTAAATCCAAAGTTAGATTAATTTGATTAATAACAAATCAACCAGGTCACGAATCATTCACTGCACACGATATTTTATCAAATTAAAAATTATTTCAGTGATGGGTGAAGATCGGAAGCACCATATCCGAAAAAGTTCGAAAAATAGAAAAACGAGAAGGGAAAGAACTCACTGGTTTTGGGACCAGCAGGGTGATTCCATAAAGCTTGGATCTTTGAAGCCGCCATTAACGTATGAAATGCTTTTCCCTTCGATTCTTCTCTGTAAACGCAATGATTGGGTGTAACAAAGGGAAACTATATTATATACCTCAATCATCTACGGATAGGAGTTACTTGACCTCATCATTCAATGAGATCTTGACACGTGTATTTCACGAGGTCAAACCACTTTCTCACGTTGACTAATGTTCTAAGGTATATAACTTTTACTACTAATAAGTGTTGCTCATGGTAATCGAAACAAGGTAATGCTAATCAATATTAATGGGATTGTTAAAGCCCATTGCTAATCATTAGGTTTTAGCCTTAGGAACACCATGCACAACCTAAGACACTGATGGAGCTGATTCCTTTGTTGTCTATATAAAGTAGCACCCTTTTGTTTCTACTATTGTTCCCCCATAACAAAAATACATCTTTTGTAGCATATTTGAATTCCATATTAATGGCTCGAAGCTTTGTATTATGGCTTCACGGTTTGGATGATTCTGGCCCTGCCAATGAACCCATTAAAGCCTTATTCACTTCTCCTGAGTTCAAAAACACCAATTGGTCCTTCCCCTCTGCACCCAATGCTCCTGTCACTTGTAACAGTAAGTTTACCAGAAGAAAAAACATGTATTTAGTGGCATATACAGTATTAGTCTTAGGCTGTGTTTGTAAATTTTGATCATATACTTATATATCAATTGATGGCAGTGTGATTTTGATCTTAGAATCATCTGAGATAACAATTAGGAAACTTGATAGGATAGCAATTTGGTTTTCTTGTAGAGACAATGCTATGAAATTACCCTATGTTTTTTCACTGTCAAAGATAATTGATATATTGGTTTGTTTATTTTTGTAGATGGCCATGTAGTGCCTTCATGGTTTGACATTCATGAGATTCCTGTCACAGCTGTAAGTTTAGGGTTTCTTCTTCTCTTTGATTGCTTAATTTTAGAATACTATTTTTTTTTTAATTTCACTGCTGTTGTGGCAATCCGGGAAGGCAAAATGATGATCAGTTTATCAGATTCTAGCACGCTTCGTTATTTCGCTTCTGTTTTGTCAAAATTCTTTTCTACACTTTTTGAATTTGAAAGTAAATTTGGAGCATGTGTATCCTGTTGTAACAAGATTCATATGTCCACTTGAAGTGAGCATGATTCTGTTTAAACCATCACCGCCGTCCTTTTGTATATTTTTAGTCATGGTCATGTTAACATAATCAGAATCATGAAATGTGTGGAGTTCTCTTCTGTGGTATTCTTAAAAATGGTTTGTTTCTAATTACACAATGACTGGCAAGTGGCAATAACCTGAATTTCTCACAATTTTTGTGAGTTCTCACCTGAAAGATTACTTGATCTGATATAAGCTTGTGAAGTGGCCATGCAATACAATGCTGGTCTAAACTTCATACTGCTTTCTGTGTTAGATATACTAAATTATTTACATTTTATCAAATATTATGCATACTGCCTTTGATATAAGTTATAAATCTTCAACTGTTTTCTCCCCTGCTAGTCCTATCCTTCAAATTTGCCAACTTTTGTGCAATTTACACCCTTGTCTTTTGTATGGAGCACCATTTTGCCTCCTTGATCCTTATATAATTTAGGTGTCATTATAGAATGGATAATTTTCTGTATTAAAATATCCTGAAAGCATTAGAAGTTTACATGTGATAAAATTAGTTTAAAGAAGGTCCGTTTTTCACTGTGTACTTTAAATACTTTTATTAACTAACAGGTTAGGCATGCAGGCGGAGCAATTTGATTAACATAATCTCTAATAGATTATTAGTCACACAACTCATCATATATAACTTGCAGTTTCCTTGGTTACTCAATTGAAAGGGAAAGTTCCTAATATGTTTCTTTGAGTGTGGGTGTTTATACTTTATCTTGTTCAGGATGAAGTTATCAATCTTATCTATATCTGTTGAAATTATATGTTGCGTATATTTTCCAGGATTCTCCAAAGGACGAGACTAGTTTGCTAAAAGCTGTTCAGAATGTACATGCTACAATAGACAAGGAAATAGCTTCTGGCACAAACCCTAACAATGTATTTATCTGTGGAGTCAGTCAAGGAGGTTTATACTTTATCCCTTATCTCCTGTACATATATGTATGTCTCTATGAATGTATGACTGTGTGCATCACTTTTCACTACTACCATTTCCTTCAAAGAAAAGCGTAAATATAAACATTGTGTTACTGGCGGTAATGTTTTGCAGGTGCCTTGACCTTGGCCAGTGTTCTGCTGTACCCAAAAACTTTAGGTGGAGGTGCAGTCTTTAGTGGCTGGGTTCCATTTAATTCATCTACTATTATAGAACAAATTACACCTGAGGCAAAGCGGGTACTAATCTACTACGCATGTCTGTTGTCATTAGATTTAGAGTAAACCATCATCCGGGTCCTCAACAGATTCACAACCGAACAGCTTAGTCCCTCATCTGGGATGCATTTGGAATTCCACGTTAGTCTTCGCCTCTTCGGGACGAACGTGGTACCCATTTTGATCTTTCAGGGACCTAGTTTGTAAAAATAACCTTTGAGGGACTACGTTGGTTGACATCAAATTTTTCAAGGATCCGAATGACATTTTACTCTTACACTTATGATTTAACGCCTTGAAGTTTATGCTGCGATCTATGACTTTATACACAACTTCATGGATCTCTATTATCATCCACTCTCAAATACAGATTTGATGTTGTTGTCCTCACTGGGTTCTGTGGTATGGTGATATAGAATTTTTCCTTGAAACAATGACACTCCACAATCTGAAGTTGTTTTTGTCATTAATATCACTCTTGGTATGAAGCATGAACTGCATGAGCCAGACACACTAGAATTATTACTATTAGTGAATGGGGGTATCTGAGATTTTTAAGGCAATGTAATTTACATTGTCCGCATGCAAATACTGTTTGACTTAACTGAACTTTTGCATGTAATTATCATCCATGTTATTAATACTGATCTATTATTTATAAACATCTTCAGACACCAATATTATGGTCCCATGGGATGGTTGATAGAACAGTTTTGTTTGAGGTTGGACAAGCAGGTCCTCCATTCCTTGAAAAACACGGTATTAGCTGTGACTTTAAGGTGATATTTCAAGCTTTCAGCATTTCAATAATTCATGCTTGACCCTCTAGTGTCCATCATGATAATGACATTTGTTCTAATTGCAGGCTTATCCTGGTCTTGATCACTCTCTAAGCAATGAGGAGCTGCGGCATCTCGAGTCATGGATCAAGGCACGCCTACAGAGTTCTTCCTAAAGGTTTCTGGTTTTGCAAGATTTTTATCCCCTTGTTGGTGTAAGTTGGTATGGTTTCTAAGACACTTATTCCTACTCAATGGCTAAAAAGGAGAAGTAGAGAGAGTGATGGCTACCTTGCATAGTTGCAATGCATGTTTATGGTATATTTAATGGGGAAACCTTTCATGCATTTGATTCCTGTTAATGTTTAAGAGGAATGGAAATTTTCTTGATCACAGTTACCCATAGGCTTTTATCCCCCTCTTTCTCACAAAAACACAGTACTTTTACTCTTTCATCCTTCTTGGTAAATGGAATAATTTACTTAAACTAACTATATATGCCTTTTAGTTAGTTATATAATATTTACGAAATCATAGGAAATAATTATCACAATTATGAGGATGAATATTCCTTGAAATATATCTTAAAAATATGCAGCTGGATGGCATCAACTTTACTGACTTCAGATGATGAGTGAATCCACTAATAGTTCACTAAAATTCATGTTAAAAGGTAATTCAAGGACACCCGTTAAAGAATCATATTGCATTGAAAAATGCTATACTTAAATACATTAAGAGCTTTATAATTGTGTTTCCATCTATTTATTACTTAAGTAGCACTTTGCATTTGTTTGCTGCTTAGTTTTTGGGAGGAATGGAAGATTTGTGAATTATGAAATATACTTTTGAGAGCTCTCAATTTTTCATTTCCTTAAAAAAATCAACTCCGGAAAACAATCTATGCAGTAAAATAATATATGTTAGTAATGTTGTACACTTGCCCCCACATTTATCTCTAGCAACAATTCCATATAGAAAGAACATATAATGTTGTCACATGCATGTGCAAAATTCCCATTTACCCTCTTTCTGAAAGAACATTATATATATCCTAATGGGTACCCACCTTGAGTTTGAGACAGAGAGTTAAGGGAATCTCTAACTGAAAATCTTATGAGTTTTGAGCACTATATGTTGAAGTTAAACAAACAAACTCCTTAGAAATCAATCTTACCTTGAGCCATGCTATGTTAACTTGTATTAACTATATATAACCCATATTCCAAATTTGGACTGCCTAATTTTACCTACTCTAATAGTAGTGAGTTTAAGTTTCTGAACTTAATTTCCTATTTTCTCAACCTCTTTATCTTTAACAATTTGGTTACACTCCTAATCATTTTACTTGACATCAATTTTCTTTTGGCAAAACGCCAATTATCTAGCCAATAAATGCGGGGTGGGTCAATCTCTGGGATAATGAAGTACATGACATATAGCAAGCATTTGAAATGTTTAACTTTAGAATTGTGGCCATCATGCTGTTGCAGCACATGCCTTTATAATAATAGTGGCACCACCACTTTCTACCTTCCATCTAAGTTAAATAATTAGTAAGAGTCTGTAGCTCATTGATGATAGAAAATTACTTACAGCATTTAAGGAGGAAGCAGAACCTAATTTTGCATAAATTGACCAATACCCGGTGGATACTTTCAAAAAAGTATACACAACAGGGAGATAATTTAGCCAGTATTAAATTATAAAAATGATACTTCTGTAAACATACCTAATTTTAGACCAATAATTTAAAATAACCATATTAATACCAACAAGACGTTAGACGTTAGTCTAGTGGTTTAAGGCCCGCTAAATTCTTAGGATGACCAAAAGGTCAAGAGTTCCATTCATGAGAGTGACATTGTTGAGAGAGGTAGTCATGCATCCCGAAAGATATTAGTTCCTTATAAAAAAAGTGAAAAAATACTATTGGTAGTATCGTGGGGAATGTGATTTAGCTTTAGAGTTGGGCAAAAGCCATGTGAAGTTGTTAGTTGGGCTGGGTTAAGTTCATAGTAGAGTTTACCACATTAATAAAATAGCATCAAGGACATTTAAGTCTTTTACCAACTGGTTCCAATTTACCAATCAAGACATTAGGTTTTAGGAACACACTATGGACAACCTAAGACACTGATGAAGCTGGTTCCATTAATAAAGCCCATTTTTGTCTTTATAATCACACTAACTAGCACCCTTTTGTTTCTACTACTATTCCCCCAAACCAAAAACACATCTTTTGAATCAAATTTGGATTCCATGTCAATGGCTCGAACCTTTGTATTGTGGCTTCACGGTTTGGGTGATTCTGGCCCTGCCAACGAACCCATTAGAACCTTATTTACTTCTCCTCAGTTCAGAAACACCAATTGGTCCTTCCCCTCTGCACCCAATGCTCCTGTCACTTGTAACAGTAAGTTTATCAGAAGAAAAAACATGTATTTGGTAGCATATACAGTATTAGTCTTAGGCTGTGTTTGGAAATTTTGATTATATACTTATATCTCATGTGGTGGCAGTGTAATCTTGATATTAGAATCATCTGAGATAACAATTAGGAATCTTAATAGGATTGCAATTTGGTTTTCTTGTTTTTTCACTGTCAAAGATAATTGATATATTGATTTGTTTCTTTTTGTAGATGGCCATGTAATGCCCTCATGGTTTGACATTCATGAGATTCCTGTCACAGCTGTAAGTTTAGGGTTTCTTCTTTTCTTTGATTGCTTAATTTTAAAAATACTATTTTTTTTGGAATTTCACTGCTATTGTGGCAATTCTGGAAGGCAAAATGATGATCAGTTTATCAGATTATAGCAATCTTGTTTATTTTTACTGTTGTTTTGTCAAAATCCATTTTTACACTTTTTGAATTAGAAAGTAAATTTGGAGCATGTGTATCCTGTTGTAACAAGATTCATATGTCCACTTGAAGTGAGCATTGTTATGTTTAAATCTTCACCACCGTCCTTTTGTATATTTTTAGTCATTGTCATGTTAACATAACCAGAATCATGAAATGTGTAGAGTTCTCTTCTGTGGTGTTCTTAATAATGGTTTGTTTTCTAATTACACAATGACTGGCAAGTAGCCATAACCTGAACTTCTCACAATTTTTGTCTGAGTTCTCACCTGAAAGAATACTTGATCTGATATAAGCTTGTGGAGTGGCCATGCAATACAATACTTGTCTAAAACTTCATACTGCTTTCTGTGTTAGATATACTAAATTATTTACATTCGATCAGATATTATGCATACTGTCTTTGATATAAGTTATAATTCTTCCTCTCTTTTCTTTGAATGTGGGTGTTTGTACTTTAAGGGATGAAGTTATCGATCTTATCTATATCTGTTGAAAATAATTTGCATATATTTTCCAGGATTCTCCAAATGACGAGAGTAGTTTGCTAAAAGCTGTTCAGAATGTACATGCTACAATAGACAAGGAAATAGCTGCTGGCACAAACCCTAACAATGTATTTATCTGTGGATTCAGTCAAGGAGGTTTATACGTTATCCCTTATTTCCTGTGCATATATGTACGTGTCTATGCATGTATGTCTTTGTGTGTGCGCGTCACTCTTCACTCCTACCAATTGCTTCAAAGAAAAGTGTATATATAAACATCATGTTACTGGCGATAATGTTTTGCAGGTGCCTTGACCTTGGCCAGTGTTCTGCTGTACCCAAAAACTTTAGGTGGAGGTGCAGTCTTTAGTGGCTGGGTTCCATTTAATTCATCTACTATTGTAGAACAAATTACACCTGAGGCAAAACGGGTACTAATCTTCAACAATATCATTTTGTCCCATCTTAATTTGTTACCCTGCCCCTTCTCTCTTAATTACACCTGAGCCAGACACTAGAGTTATTACTATTAGTGAATGGGGGTATCTGAGATTTTTAAGGCAATGTAATTTACATTATCCGCATGCAAATACTATTTGGACTTAAACTGAATTTTAGCATGTAATTATCATCCATGTTATTTATACTGATCTAGTATTTATATATATATCTGCAGACACCAATATTATGGTCCCATGGGATGGTTGATAGAACAGTTTTGTTTGAGGCTGGACAAGCAGGTCCCCCATTCCTTGAAAAACTTGGTGTTAGTTGTGACTTTAAGGTGATATTTCAAGCTTTCAGCATTTCAATAATTCATGCTTGACCCTATAGTCTCCATCACGATAATGACATTCGTTCTAATTGCAGGCTTATCCTGGTCTTGCCCACTCCCTAAGCAATGAGGAGCTGCGACATCTCGAGTCATGGATCAAGGCACGCCTACAGAGTTCTTCCTAAGGGTTTCTGGTTTTGCAAGATTTTTATCCCCTTGTTGGTGTAAGTTGGTATGGTTTCTAAGACACTTATCCTACTCAATGGCTAAAAAGGAGAAGAAGAGGGCTACCTTGCATAGTTGCATTGCATATTTATGGTATTTTTAATGGGGAAACCTTTCATGCATTTGATTATTGTTTATGTTGAAAAGGAATGTAAAATTTCTTGATCTCAGTTATCCTTAGGCTTTTTTCCCCCTCTTTCTCACAAAAACACAATACTTTTGCTCTTTAATCCTTGATAAATGGAATAATTTACTTAAACTAACTATATATGCCTTTTAATTAGTTATATAAATATTTATGAAATCATAGGAAATGATAATTACTGGTCATAAGTATGACCTTATGAAGATCAATATGCTTTGAAATATAGCTTAAAAGTATGCAGCTTGAAGCCTGCAACTTCACTGACTTCAGATGATGAGTGAATCCATGAATAGTTCACTCAAATTCATGTTAACAGGTAATTCAAGGATAATTAAATATATATTAGGGGTGGCAAAACGGGTCAGCTCGGCCCGCCTTGGCCCGCCAAAATATGGGTTGGGTTGGCCCGATCCTTATTGTTAAAAGGCCTCAAAATGTCAGCCCGACCTATATTTGGCAGGGTTGGCCCGTTTTTCTTTTTCGTTTCAAAAACACATTTAAATTACACTGATATTCCATGAGTTTTAGTAAAATTACACAAACTATTCTTCCATTTTATACACTTATAACAAACTCTTAATTTATAAACATACATTACATTGATCAACCCTTCATGAGATATGTAATTTTTTAAACAAAAAAGTGATAAATCTAATTAAGATATGTAAATGTCTTGTATTGTATATTATATAAATTACATTGATAAGTAATTTACTCATAAATTTGTTATATATGAAGAATGAATTAGTTGCACACGGTATGTGCAAAATGATCTCTTGGAAAACAATATTAAATTGAGTAGTTATTGGAATCACATGTAACTTTAAAATGGTAAAGCAATATTAATGTTGGTCCGTCGGGCTAGTCCGACCCGGCCAGCCATGGCCCGTCTAAAAGCGGACTTTCAAACCAGGTTAAATATGGGCTTTTGGGTTAAAATCTCCAATCCGGCCTGCCAAAAATATTGATCAAACGGATTGGCCCGTTGGGCCAAACCTGTATTGTCATCCCTAATAAATATACAATAAAATTCACTGTTATTGGTTTCTTCACCATTTAATTGCCAATTTATAGCAAAATAATATACGTTAGTAATGTTGTCCCCACATTCATTTATTCCCTTTATGAGCTCTAGCAACAACTCCATATAGAAAGCATATAATGTTGTCACATACATGTGCCCAATTCCCATTTGACCCTCTTTCTTAGGGGACCAGTTCATAGCTGGTTATATATATCCTAATGGGTACCCACCTTGAGTTTGAGACAGAGAGTTAAGGGAATCTGTTTAACTGAAAATCTTATGACTTTTTAGCACTATATATGTTGAAGTTGAACAAACAAACTCCTTATAAATCAATCTTACCTCGAGCCATGCTATGTTAACTTGTATTAACTATATATAACCCATATTCCAAATTTGGACTGCCTAATTTTACATACTCTAATAGTAGTGAGTTTAAGATTCTGAAGTTAATTTTCTATTTTCTCAACCAATTTTCTATTTTCTATTTTCTATTTGCGTTTGTTAAGTGATAATTTTGTATCAATATATATTTTACACTTTAGACTTTGATTTTGTTAAAGACTTAATGTTGTTTGTTTGTGTTAATTTGAAGTAGATTATGAGTATGAATTATAAATCTGAATATCTACTTATTTGAAATTTTTTGTTATAGGTTTACATATATATATATATATATATATATATATATATATATATAAGCAAGTATGTCCGGTTTAACAGGCATACGGTTTAATTACTGAACTACTGGTTGAACCACTGTACCACTATACCGGTACCCTGACCAGTTTGATAACCGGTACGGTTTTAATAACATTGTTCTCAACCTCCTTTATCTTTAACAATTTGGTTAAATTCCTAATCATTTTACTTGACATCAATTTTCTTATTTAATACTACTAAGGGTATCCCTCACCCAATTGTATGAAACTAATCTCTTTCAGAACGTAAAATTGTTTCTTCTAATAAGTATCGATCACATTAATCTAATCCAATTGTCTAGGGAATAAATGAGGGGTGGATCAATCTCCGTGATAATGAAGACAGACGAAGTACATGACATGTAGCAAGAGGGTGAAATAATTAATAAGAGTCTGTAGCTCATTGATGATAGAAAATTATTTTTAGCATTTAAGGATGAAGCAGAAGTTAGTGTTGTATAATTTGACCAATACCCAGTGGATACTCACAAAAAGTATACACATTAGGGAGAGAATTTTGCCATTAAATGAGGATGGAGATTGGGATGTGTACAATAGTCGGACAAATATCACATGTCTCACTCTCTGTCTCATTCTTTGTCCCGGACCAATCATAATACTGATTTTTATTAATTTTCACTTTTAAATTTTATATTTTAATCATATGACAACATTGTAATTGGTCCGGGACATAGTTTGAGACGGGATGAAGACAGCTGATCTGTATCCATGTAGTTACCTAAAAAAATAAATAATGCATTTATGCAAACTTTAGAGGAGCCAAATTCATTTTTTAATGTTTTCATATCCTCCATTTTTTAAGGGGGAAAAACTATTCCAAAATTTTCAACCATTTGCCCTAACAAATTAATGATCAGGATTGTTAGATTCTATTGGTTTGCTTTGTAAATTATGCTGTATATAAAAAGTACTCACTTTGTCTCACAACAAGATAGTAACATTTTAAAATATCAATGTTTTTAATACTCCGCTTAATAAATCAATAAATTACTAAGCCAATGTTTTTATGTATCTTTTATTGATTAACCAATCACAATTTACAAATGCAATGTCTACTTTTGAAGTCTTCTTATTCATAATCCCAACTAAGAATGGGAAAATATTTTTAACAAATTTCAACCGTTTCAATAGAACAAAAGTAAAACATTTACAGTGATCTTTAATTAATGGAATAAAGATGATTATTTCTTCATGTTGTAATTAGATGAAGTCAACCTTTTAAAAAAAACCAATTAGCTTATTAGGTTAGACATTACTTAATGTTAAAAATCTATTAAGCCTAACTAATTGAACTATTTATTTATATTATATATGAAATTTTAATATAAAATATACATATAAATATAATATAATTATTAATGTTAGATAAATCTATTCAAAAGTAAATCAAATAGTTTATTAAAAATAAATTCATTGGCCTATTTAAAATTCTTATAAAACAGGTAAGATCTAGATTTTAACTCTTTCAAACAAATAAATATGTCAAAGTCAACTTGTTTAAAGCAAAATTTGAACCATTTATTCAAAGTAGATATTGAATTTAATTATTTTCTTTTGTTTCTCATAAGTCTTTATCTTTAATTAACTGATGTATGGATCATAAATTTTAGCTAACTTTATATTCTACAAAGTTGATTTCTTAATATCTGTTGTATTGAGTGGATACTTTTGTACTAGTTTTAATACAATTTTTTTTTATAAAAAAAATTGAACTGTTTCCACGGTTAAGGGCGATTTTATTGGAGTATGACATTACTTCATATGAATGCTTACCACACAAAAAATATATTTGTTGAAAAGCTAATACATTTGTTGAAGTTTTGGCTAATGTCAATCCTAAGTTCTTTGCATAGGACATCTTTGAGAGGTTCATTATGTCTTTTTTATTTAGATTTCTATAAACATTAATTGAAATTTTGTTATCAAAATATCAATATTTAACTATGCATCAATAATTAGAATGTATTGAAAAGAGAAAATTAGTCGTGCATATTTATGAAAGATACTTTTGTAAATGTAGACCTAATTTTAGAACACTAGCTTAAAACAACCATTATAAAGTTATCTCCTTAAATTTAAGTGAAACGCCCAAAAATTGGAGAATATGGAGAAATATAATACTACTTTTTTATCATTTCATAAGATGTTTTTGTGTAGTTGTAGGTCGGAAATTAAAAATATTATTAATTTTTTTAAATAATTGTATTACATTTAAAAATCAAAATAGTGGATACTTACTTTAATAATAAGTGTTTTAAACTTACTTCATATCTTAATCATCAATTCTATACAATCTAATGGTTTAGATCTACTCACTAGTTCAATCTATTGAATTTCCCTAAAATTGACATATAACATGTAGAGTAACTGAATCTCTCACATGTATTAGTATTGATATTCGTACCACTAAATAGGCATCATTACATTTTGTTGTTGTTAATACTTAATACAATACAGTCAACTAATGTAGACTTTGTTGAATTGTATTTCCATGCAAGGAAAGTATTGAAAACAATATTCACATTATAAATTCCATAACTTGGAAAAAATAAAAATTCCATTCTGACCACAAATTTTCATGGTCAACATTCACGATGTTATAAATTCTTATGGGATAAGTATGTTGATATTTTATATGAGTAATGCTATATCCTCCTAATAAATCCTTATATCCATAAAAAAAAATACATATGTTATAAAGTGATATTTTATTTATTAATGATTGATTTACAAGTAACATATGTCACTTTTTTATTGGTAGGAAAATAATTATGAAGATTTAGCAGGATGATATATCAATCCATCCCTATTGGAGACAGTGTGTATGCTTTCATTGACTGTATCTTCCTTTCGTTATCTCTGCCTTCTTAGATTATGTTTCTTGTAGCGTTTCTATACTTGGACTTGTGTCCTAAAGTTCATTAAAAATAAAGGAGGAGGTGTCCTCATTTTTTTGATTTATTTCTAAAAAAGTTTTATTCACTTCATTTTCTGGAGTTTTAATTTATACGATCTTAACATTTTTACCTTATGCATTGTCAATTCTAAAAAAGGAATTTTACCCTATCTTTGGTTTGGCAAAATAAAAATTAAGGTTTAGAAAATGAGGTTATAAGTGTAATTAAGTTAAACAAAATATAATATATTGTGGAGACAAATCCAAATAATATAAGAGTCGGCATCTATTAATTATTTTGGTTAGATATAATATAGTATAAAATGGTTTAAAAATCTCCTTAGAATTATTGACATCATTTATAACAACAAAAAAAACAAATATAAAAAATATATATTATGCTTTGGTTTTTCTCACTAATAAGAACACAAATAAGGAACACAAACAAGTTACAGAATAATATATCTGAATCCGAACTACTTGAATAGTTTTATATTTAACAATATACGACGTATTTGACGGACAAATAACTCCAGAAAATATAATATATCATATTGCGCAGTAGCACAACGCCACAACAAATATAATATATCATTTTTTTCTAACCAAATCAAACATATTATCTTATTAATTCATTCTTAGGAATCCAATAGTTTAAATTACTGAACTAATTTAAATTATTGGATTTTTCAATATTTGAATTAAGTTTTATCCCACTTATTCATTGAGTAAGAGAATCAATTCCTTATTATTTTACTATAAACTTTAAAAGATAGAGGAAAATTCAATAATTTAAATGTATCATTTCCTTATTATTTTACTATAAACTTTAAAAAGATAGAGAAAAATCCAATAATTTAAATATACTGACTAATTTAAATTATTAGATTTTCAATGATATGAATTAAGTTTTATCTCACTTACTCTTTACTATCTGGGCAGGAGGATCGCTTCCTTATTATTTTACTATAAACTTCAAAAAGTTGGAGGGTGTAAAAAGGAGTAGGATTCATCTCCATTAATGGAGAGACGAGTAATTTTTTTAAGAGAATAAATATAATCTTCTTTTAAATAAAAAAGATATAAATGACAATGCAGTTTATCTTTTTTTTATTTTTTCACATCATTTATCTCTCTATTAATGGAAAGGAGTCTAACTCGTAAAAAGAGAGGTGCGTGATGTAAGCAGACCAAGAACGGAAGACAGGGAAAAGACATATGATGGACATGGGTCCAATCACATAACAAAAGTTCACTAATCTCTAGGCCACTAATGTAGCAACACCATAGTCTAAATACTCCTTCGCCGCACATGAACATTCCCCTCCCTTTACCCCATTTCCACAACACCAACTCCAATACCTAGCAACCCTACCTACTTGTCCTCTCACTTTTCTGTTTTCTCAATTCTAATTTATGCCCAATACTCTTACCCACGTCAAAATCTTTTATAAATATCCAAATAAATTTTAATGTTAAAAGTTCGATTAATAAAAACAATATTTATTAAGAGAAGTAACACGAAATCTAAAGAAAATTAGTTCTTTAATCATTGAATGATTAAGAGATATTTTTTGCCATAACAACTAAAGAAAAATTGTAAAATGATATACTATTTTTTGTATGATATATTCTTCTACATATTATAATATCACAAAAAAATAACATATATCACTTATAAATCAATAATTAATAAACTTATATATTAAGTATCATTTTTTTATAATACAAAAGAATATATCATTTTTTCCTAAAATCTAACGAGGATATAAATTTTCCACGGTGAAGGGTGATTAACCTCTCTCTTTCTTTTCAGTTTTATTAGATAAAAGAGTACCAACTAAACAAAAAACCTCATCAACAACCCTTCAATTTATTTCACTTTTTCTTTATTCAAGTTGAACCATGAAGAAGCTCTATCGTAAAGGCACGGTTCATCCCTCACCGCCAATCATAACCGACCACCTCTCCTTCCTCCCCGCCGCCATCCTCACCCTCGCGGTGGCGCTCTCACCCGAAGACAAGGAACTCCTCGCCTACCTCATATCTTGCTCTTCCAACAACAACTTTTCCGGAAACTCACACCGGAACACCGCCAACACCACCACCACTGCCGTCGTCAGTGACCACGCTCCGGTTTTCCACTGCAGCTGCTTCCGTTGCTATATGAGTTACTGGGTGAGATGGGACTCTTCACCGAACCGCCAACTCATACACGAGATCATCGATGAGTATGAGGATTGGTTGGCACAACAGAGCAGCAACAACAACAACAACAATAAGGGTAAAGAAAAGAGGAACAACAAGAAGAAGAAAAGGTTGAATAATAAGAAACAGAGCGAGTTGGTGAGTACGGTGAGTGACGTGTCAAGTGAGTTGGAATCGGTGGAGAGTGGTAGTAATAATAATAGTGAAGGTGGAGGAGATAAGGTTGAAGAGGAAGAGAAAGGGGCAGTGAGAAGGTTTGTTAGTTTCATTGGTGAAAGTATTTGGGGTGTTTGGGGACAGTGAATGAATTTCCAAGATCAAAGAAGAATCAAGTTAATCAGATTAAGATAAACAAGAAGAAGAATGGAAAAGAGGAAAGGTAGGGTTACACCTTCTACTTTCTTCTATTTTTCCTTTACCTTTTTTTTTGGTTTTGTATATTAATCACAATGCAATGTTTAAAAAGAAATCGTTTTTTTTATTCAATGGATTAGTTTTGGTTTATATAATGGCCAACCAAATATTTTCTGTGTAAACTTGTTAGGCATCACAATTATTTTTTTTACTTGATTATTAATTTAATAGCTGAGGGAAGAGGAGATAAATTAAGCTATTAAAGCTATTATCTGATTAGTGAGACTCCTCTTCATTAATGAGAGAGAAGTGAGGTGAAAAAAACAAAGGAAAAACAACCTACAATACATTTATATCGCACTCTTACTCTTATCTGATATGTATGACTATATATGGAAGTGGAAGGAACTGAGAATGAGCTTCGACCTTGAAGCGCATTTAAGTGAATCGGCTGAATTAAAATATTGGCCTATTGGGTACCCCATTCATTAACAACTGAGATCAAGTGTCTCACTTTTAAATTAAAATGTGACATCTTGTTCATTAGATTACATGTGTCCCAACTTGGTGTCTTTTCTATCTAATGATATATCTTCCTACTAATCTATCTTTCTATCCACAAAAAAGTAACATATGTTATAAAGTGATATTCTATTTAATAGTGATTGGTTCATATGATTTGTTCTTGTACAATTAGTTCATACATTTTTCTGTTAATTTTATCCATATGATTTGTTCTTGTACAATTTTTCACACTCATTCATAATTTCACAAATCTGAGGGAGATATCTTGCCTTCAATGTTATTTAGTGTGTTCTTCTCTTCTAGTGGTAGGTAATTTAGTAAGAAAGTGTATTCAACAATGTGTACATAGAAAGAAATGGAAAATGAAAGCTTGAGAATGGTTCTCTAAGCTTTTATTGTCCTTCTATATTACCGTCTCATACCCTGGGGATATAAAGGGAAGAAAATGAGATAAAATGCTTTGAATTTATACAACAACAACATCAAAGACTTTGAAATATAAAGTGAAAGGTAAAACAACGTATATTTAGGGATGGAAGGAAAACCTCTTGATTAAGGTTGCATTGACTGTGGCCCAATGAAGAAACATGTTTAAGGTAGGAACTAGTCAAAAGTCAAGATTTTGCACCGTTTAAGACGTCCCAAAAAAACTAACCTCCCTATTCGTTCATTCTAGTTTATTTTAATCTTATTCCATGTTTTTTATATTTTATAAATTGAAGATAAATTATATTTTTTCTTCTAAATTTACTATTATTTATGTAAGCATTTTCTTCTCATAATTTAATGTTCAATTTTTCTTCACAAGTAGTAGCGACTATTATGAGTTTGAATGCTATGAATCTTCTTTTAGGAGAATAAAGTGCAAATGCATTTAAACTTAAAAGTTGACAAGTAAAATTTATAGGAGTAGGGGATCATATCTCAAGACTAAGCGTGTCATTAATGTTTTAAAGGGTAAATTAGACTTTACTCCATTGGTTTGCTTCTTAACATATTATCGGGATTGAATTTGGAATAAGACTTCTCTCCATCATGAATTACTCTAAAAAATAAAGAAAATTTAAGATATAATGTCAGTGATGGTAAGGGTCTTCAATAAATACACCGCCAGACTAACAACACCCGTTATCCATGCTTTGAATGAGATTTTCATTCCATTCATACATTTTTGGGTCCATTTTCCTCATTTAATGATCAGTAGTTTTTATCAACACTTAATTCATTGTTTAGTTATAAATAATTATTAAAGATTTGAATACTTTTACATTTAGATATGAAATTGAGAATATCTGGAGTGAAATCCTAAGCATTCCTTTGGAATACAAGAGTTTGTGAAGAAAGAAGTTGTGAAGAGAGGGAAAAAAGAGAATTTGTATTTTTCTGGCCTTTGGTTTGCATGAGAAATAGGAAAAAGATAAATGTTTGACAATGACAAAAGTACCCTCCATTTGTTTTTGCTTTCTTGCACATAAATTATTAATTTAATGGGAAAAGAAGGAGAATATACCCATGCATGATGCCTCTCCTTTATATATGGCCTTTTATGATATAAATAAGAGTGGACTTAAACTTGTCATCTTTTTCTCACTAAAGTGAAGAGGAATGCTAGAATAGATTAGTGTGGATTCAATATGGTATTGGATAAATTCGGTATTTTTTATTCAACATTGTTTTACTTTTTAAATCTAAATCCACATGTCTATATATTTTTAAAGAAAAAGTAGACTTCATATGTGAGAAATATGAAATCCAATAATAAGGAGGGATCCAATATGATCTAGTAGATCCACATGAAATCCAATCATCACTAATGTTTGTGTAAGGAATATGTATATTAAGAGTATGTTACTAAAATTTCTACTTACTAATAAGTAAGTTCAATGAATTATGATGCACTACAATTATAAATGCTAATACTTCTAAATGAACAGTTGATGGTGTATTGATTGTGTATAAATCTTTACACTAGTAGCATATATATTACAATCTATAATTAATTAATTAGCAAGAAATGTGAATAAAGAATTTAAAGTATGCTCACCTATTTAGTTGTACTAATCTTTGGGTTTCCTTTAGATTTTTGTTACAACAGTCTTGATTTTTTGTAAATCAAGTAATTCATGTCAGAGCCACTAATAAAAAGTGGGAAAAAATTGAAATTTTGTTGAAATACACATACATAATACAATTGCATAGACTATGATGGAGTATTTATGTATAGTAAAATATTACTATTATAAGCATCAATAATGACAATATATATACACTTAATACTTTGCAGTTGAATCAGGAATGTATAGGTATGGAGACACAACCTTTTAGGAGTTGAATAATGGAATTGCCACTTACTAAGCCAGAATGATGAGTTAAAGGTAGACCCTCTTTCACACACTCATCATATTTCTCAAGAATAGACACAACTTCACAAAAATCTGGCCTCTTAGAAGGGTTTGATGACCAGCAACGCTTTATCAAATGTGCAAGTGCTGGTTCACAACTTGCTGATAGTGAAGGCCTTTCGTTCTGCTCAAAAGAAAAAGAAAAATATTTGGTAAAAGTAATCAATTAAAATTGGGATATGGATCAAATGATAAGAACTTTCTAGGCTAGAGTAATGTGTATGTAGTATATAGCATTGTTGTGGACTAGTAAGGTAGTGTGAGTGCATATTAGTGAATGGTTGTAGAATCATTAGTTAAATGCAATTAATTGTTTAGGCCTTTTCATTATGCTGAAGAGTAAAGTGATGTAAGGCATTCGGCAAATAAAGCAACCAAGAGAAAAGGAAATGAAACTAAAACTTTTACTTCCCAACATGACTTTGAACATCTCTTGACCCATCAAAGCCAGAAAGAAGTTGGGCTCCGGCTCTAATACAATGTTAAGGTTATATCTTATAACCAATTGACATGAGATAAATAGTCCAACCAATATTTAAACAATTCCCGAGACAATGATATAGGTGATGTGGAACTTACTTTACAAGAATGTCAGATTTATGCACCATTCACCTGTGCTTGCTGTTATTGGACCGGGAGACACATGCAACTACACTTTTTCATAAAATAAAAATTCCCATTTTTAAAAACACTCCTCTATAATACAGTTCGCCAGCAACTTAGCACTCTTACTATGTTCAGAAGCACTTATTTTGAAGAAAACGTTTCTTTTTAAAAAGATTTTTAAGTTGACTTATTTCATAAGTTATTTCAAACACAGAAAATTGCTAATACATAATGCTCATCCCATGCACATATATCCATGGCTATAATGAGAGCCATTTAGTGTACCAGAAAGTAACATGTTATTATACTTTTGTATTGAAAACAATACCATAGTTTTGTCCATGACATAATGAAGGAGTGATTTAGAGTTTAGGCATAGTGATCTAACCTTCTCAGCCACAGCAAAAGCAGCTTGGACTGGTGTCATTCCTTGGAAAGGAAGTAAACAAGTTGTGAGCTCCCAAAGAACAATACCAAAACTATACACATCAACTTTCCTTGCATAAGGTTTTTCCTTGATCATCTCCGGCGCCATCCAACGATATGTTCCCATGTTACCTTTGGTCTCACGGCATCGAGTTTCAAGACATGATGTACCAAAATCTGCAACCTTAACCCTCATCTCATCATTGAGAAGCAAGTTATTAGACTTGAGGTCTCTGTGAATGATACCTTGTGAATGAAGGTACTCCATACCCCTTGATATGTCAAGAGCTAACCTTAGTATTGTGTCTATTGCAAGAGAGTATGGCTCTTTCTTGTTCAGGTACATCCTTAATGTTCCTTGTGACATGTATTCTGTTATGATACAGTACACTGGCGGTTTTTTACATGCTGCAATAAACTGTAAATTAAGAAGAATCACTTAAAAGATCAGACCCTATTTACTGCATGTAATAAAAAGTATTAGAAACTAAAGATTATAAAGAACATTGTCCATACAAATATTTATGATGCAGCTCATCATCAATCTTCATAAGTTCATATTTCCTTATTTACTACATGCAAATTGGTGCATTATTACTAAGCTAATTTACTTAGCTTGATTTCTTAAGTCCCTCTTTACCTCTCTCTAAAAGTATCTCATTTTGACAAACAGAACCTTAGTGGTTCATTGTGTCCATTTTCCATTTTCACAAACTAAAATATTATATTTTCATTAATGAGTATGTTATTACTCATACTATGTCCTTATCTAAAATCAAAGTCATGAACAGAGCACTACTTAACTTTTACACTTTAAGAACCCCTTTATGTCATAATATAAAGTTCAGCTCTTGCTTCTCTCCTATTTCAAGACCAATACAGACAAAAACCCATAAAGATAAACATACAAGGTACCATGTCCATGCAGACAAACAACATTAAATGGCACAAAAGCCTAGAGAATATTTGTTGTCTAAGCATATAACAATTACCTGCACTATGTTATCATGAAAGAGGCGTGAAAGCAAAGACACTTCAGAATTAAATTGCTGCTCTAATAACACCCCTCTCTCTTCATCCTGTGTTGGAATCTTCACCATTTTCACAGCAACTGCTCTCTGCTTGTAAATTCCACGGTATATCCTACTATGAGCTCCAGAAGCAAATTTATTACCTATATAGTAAAATATTATTTGAAGAATCAAATTGAACATTGTATTTGACTTTATATATATTGATGATCTATGTCTCTTATTGATTTTTATTTTCTTTACACACAAGCATGTAAAAAAATACATCAAAATAACAAAATGGCACTCCATGGAATATTTTGGTTACCTATGAAAAGTTGTGAAAGATCTGCACTCCATTCCTCTGTGTCCTCTTTTGAAGGCTCCCATGTTTCCACATTCTCAGAGTCTAATATCATGGACCATGATTCCAAACTATCAAACCTCTTCCTTTCCATGCTATTGTTCTCCATTTCACATTTCAACTTTGTCTTGTAAGAAGTAGAAGGTGCTGGTAGAGGTTTATTACTCTTTGACCACTTCATACGAAGCCCATTGAAACATGAACCCACCATTGAAAAACTATATATAGCTCTAGCTATAGTTCTTTGAATTAGAAAGAGTGCTTAATTCGCTTCCACCTTGACTGTTTCTATGTATGTGAACTGAAACCTTTGTAGTGAAGTGAATGCTTATCAAAACAACCAGAACCAGTGAAAATGGAATTTCCTCCTGAATGTGTGAATGGATTTTAGAAAGTGCATAAACTGATTTCGAAACATGGGCTCAAACAAAGAATGAAGAATGTGTTTGATTATTCATCAAACCATTTATTTGAGTAGTTTGAAAATCCAAACACACTTTTTTTATGGAACCAGAGTGCTAGATTACTACTTCGTATATCAAAGTCATGAAGGTTAATAAATCTTAGAGATACAGCATGCAAGAAAAAGAGACACAAGCAGAGAAAAATATGGATGCTGGGGTTTCATTGCTTAAGGAAAATACAAACAGATAAGGAGCATAAAGATGATGAATGCAAGTGCTTGTGCCCGAGAAAAGAAAGAAGTTTTCACGGTTTTCCCTTATAAGGTTAGGTCCATAAGGAGCATAAAGATGATGAATGCAAATGCTTTTTCTGTTTCAAGGGTGTCTCGTGATTGCTTGGTTCTAAAGTGGACCTTTTTTTATCTATTTAATTCACCTTCCTTGGTTGCTTCTTTGTTGGGTCTTTGCTTCTGAACAGATATACTCTATGGAGAGTTAAATGTGTGTTTTCCTCATGTTTTTAATGACAAAAGTGTAATGTCATAGTATCATTACATGTTGTTTTTTGTTTGGTATTGTGTGATACTTGTCTCTCCATTAATAACATTAATAGAGAGGATCCTTATATCATTAGATGATGTCTTACTCTATGCTTCCTACATTTAAATGTTTCTACCCATATATTGAAGGTAGGAACGCATTACACCAACCACTAGCAGCCCAGAAGGTCAAAAGATCGATTGATATGCCAACACAATAACTCGAAGAGACCCAAGATCCGGACCAGGCCATCGAAATCCAACAAAACCCTAGAGGGCTGCCATAGGCTCAACTATAAGTTTGTTAGACTGACTCATTGGAAACATAGGACCATGACCTCAACCATATATAAAGTCATTGAACTTTACTTCAATATAATGTTATCCTTAATAGTAATTTTCGCAGTTAAATGTGATTGCAACTATTGTACTTTTTTTTATTTGTTCATATTTGTGATGACTAATAAACACAATTGTGATTACCACCTCAATCTTAAACCATGATGTACTCAGTGGTACATAAAGAATGCTACCTTGTTGGCTGAACCAGTATATATTGATTTTTTTATGTATTTTCTCCCACACAAACAGAACCACAATAATATTTCTGTTTCTATGTCACAAACCAATCAAATCTCATCAAGAAACATTGAAAAATTACTTTTGTTTTTGTGAATTTTCTTTTTAAGTATATATCAACTTTTAATTGAATGAGACACAATAAGACATAAAAATGGAACAAGTGATCTTCATTCAACATTTTGTATACTCGAATCGACCCCCCAAGGCTCCTTTATTCCAATAGAGCACTAGAAGAAAGATAACGGTTTGACATAGGGAAAAAGATGTTCTTTCGGTATTTCAATTTTGGATCATTGAAGACTTGCACTTGAAGCATTAGCCAGCAAGTTTGCAATGTAGAAATTCTAGCATGGAATCATACGCTAAAAGGAAATAAAAGAAGAGGTGTGGAATCTAATTGAGGGCTAATATTTTGAGAACATAACAAATTATTAATGCTCGTACCAAACCCTCTACTTCACCGCGCATGAGTTCTTTACAATCACACAAAGTGGCCCACAAAAAAGTTTAGGTTCCAAGCAGGTATAACTAGGTTCTTTGTGGTGTAGGCTTATTAGATAACCATGTTGACGATTTTGTTAGTACTTTGTTTAGAGAAACAACTTCAAACTATCAAATTAGTCACATGAATTTATGCATGGGTTCTAGTAATATTTCTACTATCACTTTCAGTTATGTGACTGACTCTTTCAATAAGTATCGCTCCCATAAATTAAACTATTAACCATTTAGTCATCCAAATGATCTAGTAAAGTCTTACACATCTTTATTAGTATGTAAGAAAAAACCACTATGAAGTTTTACAACTTACCTTGGAAAGCAGTATAGTATTTAAGAAAAGAAAAGTAAATAATTGTGAGAGAAACCACACCATCATTTGTTCTTAACGGAAAAAGAATGTTCTTATTTTATTGACATTTTTAAATAAAAACTATTCTTGGCCAATGAAAAGTGGGGAGATATATGTTTGATTATATTTATTGTAAAATATAAAAGTGTGAGATAGTTTGTTAGACAAAAATAAGAATAGAACTAATGTTTGTCATTGTAAAAAAAATGTAAATATTATTCTTATTTCATAACGAGTTGTAATAAATTATAAAATAATATATAAAATCCAAATAAGAACAAATATGATATTCTTCGGTGTGTTGTTTAGTCTAACATAAATAAATAACCTTAGCTTTTATTAAGAAAAACATTGGGTCTAAAGGAGTTACCTCAGTTACGACATGTTGAATACTTTAACATGAAATTACCAGAAGAGTGAAATCCTTTAAAGAATTACGATACCATTTTATACATAAAATTGGGCTTGGAATTTGTATTGAAATTAAAATTAAATTTCATAATTTCACTTATTTGTTTGATGTGTGTATTAGAATGGAATTGCAAATCATTCCCCAATTTTATGGAACTATAGAACAACCATTTAATACTATTTGAGGATGATTTATTAGGTTTTGCAACTAGGCGAGGATAAGACACATCCTACAACAAAAATATCAAAAAATGCAGTGCACTCACTCTGCTAATACTTAAAAATATTTTAAAACCATATAACAATCCAATAAAAGAAGAGTGTAATATGGTGTAAAAATTTATACATTTTTAATAACTCATTCACTATTAATTTATATTACTTTTATTTAAAAATTAATAATAAATAAGTATGAATAATAAATAATAAAATGACAATATAAAAATATATTACACTGTCAATATATACATCATTAATATTAGTCGGAAGTGTGATGATGGAGCATGAATGAACTTGGGCCCAAACAGCGAGATACCTCACGTGGCAGTATTAAGCACCACAAAACAAAGAGTGTTGATCACTAATTGTTGGGTTGATCCAATAAAAGAACCAAATGGCTTACACTTTTCACTTCTGCTTTGCTGTGTGTTTGTTTGGGGCATATTAACCTCTATCAAGATATTTAATAAATAAAGTGTCTTGTGGTATAACAATATAAGCTATTTTTTTGGCCATTAAAATCATGAAATGTGTCTTATTTAATTATTTTCTACAAAATTATTTCTAAAAATTAAAAAAAAGTACACATATCATACTTTTAGTATGTGGAAAAGATAAATTATCTTATTATATGAGAAGATATTTTATTATCTTCACTCTCTTAATTTTTTGTCAGTCATCAAAAAGTAGTTTGATATGTATTAACTTCCATTATACTACAATGTTTCTTCTTCTTTTTTGCCTAATTTATTTTCCTGCTTTAACATGCTTATTAATTAGAATCTTGGATTGGTTAGTTTATGACATATTTTACATGAACTATTTATCGAGTTTCTTAAAGGTTAGTTTGCCAGAATAAATTTTTTTACTTTAAGCGAATTCTAATTAAACATACATTGCAACTTTACTCAAGATAATAAATAGAAAATTTAAAAGTAGAGTTAAAGACCAGTGAGGTTGAGGCAGAGCAAATTAACATCAACGGTCAATTTATGAAGATTGTAAGTAACAATAGCACACAACAAAATCAAAGAGAAATTAATGAGTAGTGATGTTATGAGGGACCCTCACTGCTGGACAGTGATCAAAGCTTATCATACTCAATCAATTTTAACACAATGCCACGCTACCTAGATCTATATATTATAGGGTCAACTTGGTTTCAAATTCATGTTTACTAAGTCACTCAAATTTCAATAACTTTAAAAGAACTCTATAAACAATACTTGACCACATAAACGTATAAAGTAGAATATCAATCTCATAAATTTTGTCACACTTAATTTATACCATCAATTTGTTTTTGGTCAATGCTTTTGCAAACATCTTTTATATGCATGATATTTTTATCTATATATTGAAGTATTCTTAGTGAGTTTAACATCACATATTGATCCAAAACTTAATGTATTAAATTTATAAGTTTATTCAATTATATGTTCTTTAACTCACTCCTACAAAATGCGAGATTTCTTCTTCATAATTTCTATTATCATTGTACTAGACCAAATGTCAAATGTTTCATTCCATAGACTTGTATACTTGTGAATGGGAATGGCAACGAGACGGTTCGAGATCGAGTTTGTGCTTACCCAAACCCAAAATTTAGAACATAAACCTGAATTCACCAATGTGTCCTAATCACATAAAGTTACATAAAAGTTGTATATCAAACACCAATATTTTATGTGTACCTAAGCATTCACCTTAGTTTTTCCCAATATAATGTGAATTAGTCACCAAGTCATAAGGTGAATTGATGATTAAGTTGAAAGGTTTAAGGAATAAAGTGAAAGAGATTGTAGTCTCACCCATAACAAATTAAAAAAAATTATAAGATTGTTTGATGGTTAAAGAGAAGGAGTGGAGTGGATGAGATTGAGAATTCGAGTCTCGCCGATAACAAATACTAAATTGCTAACATGCTAACATTTTTCGATTAAAAAAATAATAATAATATGAATTAGTTATTTTGTTAAATTTCTTCAACTCGGATATATTGCTATGTATGGTGATGAAATATTTTCCCATTATAATATTGCACAATACAGCTATTAATACGTGTTTTCATAAGGCAGCCACTCATTGGAAGCATGAGAGAAAGAGGGAAGGTACAAATATAAATAATGGTGCATAAGACACCAACAAAACACAATTATTTATATTCGCAAATATATATATATATATATATGACACTAATTCAATACTACGCTATATGGTAGATAAGTAGATTATATGAATTTCATGCAAGATTGAGAAACAGTGATGTCAAAGGTTGAGGGCACATATGATTAGCTTGAGAATGCAAAAGATCAACTACCTTCCGATAAGAGGAACGACGTCAAATTTCGATGTTCTCCATTAATGAAAAGACAAATACTTGTATTTTTTAAAAACAAAAGTGTTATTTCATTATATATAGAATGATTAAAATATCTTATTATATTATGTTCTTATTTGTTTGTTGTATTATGTGTCTCCCCATTAATAAGGATAATCCTTACTTACCTCTCAAATGAGTCTTCAAACTTCTTTAATTAATTTACTTCACGTGGCTAATGACAAACTTAAGTAGGACATGTTTCCTTAAATGAATCTAACGTGGCATATGCCAAAAGGAAAAAAAACACTCATACTTAAGTAGGGAAACTAAACCATGCTCTAATTAAGGATAATCAGCCCAAGAATATGGAAAAAGAAATAAGTATATTATTTAACTATAATGATAGTAACCTATTATAAACTTTTAGCTCGCCATCCTTACCCTTAGAGCTAGAAAATTGTTAATATTACTGTAATAAAAAAAACTAATATTTATTTATATGCCGTGCAATATTTCATTAAATGATTATAATGTATTTTAATACTCTAACTTTTTGGCAAACCTAATGTATTAATTTGAATTCAACCCGAAATTACTTTTGCATTTATCATGACAGGAAAGCACATGCACAATTCATAATTCAAACTGGTGATTCTTTTATTTGAATTAAAGTGAGAACCTTGATAGCATGGACTGGACTAGATTTTTTTACTACATCAAATTTGAATACAGAAGTGACATGAAGACATTCCCAATTAATTTATTTTTAAAAAATTAAAAAATCCCTATTTATGCTTAGCCTAACAAATATTCTACATACATTTTCTAAGAATCAAGAATATCAAAATTGCTCTTAAAAAATTAGTTGTAAAATTTTACAATCTAATTAATATATGATTTTTATTATATTTTTCGTTTGCATCTTTATAGAATATTCTGAACACACTTGTTAAGGTTTTATATTTGTTATCTTTAGAAATTTGTGAACAGCGTAAAAGAAATTTTGTGAACATCATATTTGATATAATATCCATTTTTTAGATAGGCACATTTCAAAATACATAAAAAGATCTCTAAAAAAAATACCAATTATTGTAAAAATATATTTTTTCAACATTTGAAAGCATGCTTGTTCTATTTAATAAATAGGAGGGTTATATTCCGTTAGTTGATTTGAATACATGTAAAGATTAAATAATAAAGGGTTGAATTTTAAACTAAAGGGATTTGCTAACATGGATAATCTCATTTTTTTTTAGTTAAGTTCAAGTTAGCATAATATATTTGGACAAAAAATATTTTTAATATTATGTTAAAATGAGTACCAGTAATAAGGATTAGGACAAAACTTAGGTATAATACCATAAGTGTTAATGGTACTTGTAGCTTATTAGAGGATGACACGTGTACATTTTTTTCTAATTTCAAGGTAAAAAAAATATTTGATTGTAAATGTAATAAATATTACTTCCTTGAAATTAGAAAAAGTATACACGTGTTATCATCTAATAGGCTACAAGTACCATCAGCACTTATGGTACTTTACCTAAGTTTTGTCCTAAGGATTAATACAAATTAGATTGGTTTGCTTATTGTTAGTGGTTGTAATTTTAAATTATTTTGATTCGTTTAAAGCGCTTGTGTGTCTATTAAGTAGGGTAGAAAAACATTTAATATATCAATAATAAGTGTAATGTTGGATAAATGTAATATTTATCTACTATCAGTATAAAAATGTATATATAGTCATTACATCATTCATAATTCATTTACATTACTTTTTAATTTTTAAAAAAAATTAATAATAATTAAATATAAATAATATATGACATATTATTATTGTATAAAACTTATAAACTAATATTACATTACTATCCCAACTTACGTGAGAGGGAGAAACCCAAGAAAACCCGAAGTATTTTTCTTTCACACGTGCATCTTTTACAAATTAAGAGAAGAGTAGTATAATAAAGGGGTATTTTCGACCTTGTAGAAACCTTAGGAACAAAATCGATGATCAATCTCTCACCGACTTGTGAGGAAGTAGATTTACGATCTTGTCCTCCCATGCCACATCAGCATGGCGGGAATCCAACTTAAATAAGTGATGATAACTAATATTAATCCGTTGCATACTTTTATTATGTGGTGCTAAAATCGGAAAAGGAAAACAAATATTTACTTATACAAATGTATTTATCAACTATTGTTTAAAAAATTTCAAAATAGATTTTTTGATAGAAAATAAAATATTTGATATGTATTAAGAAGTCTTTAGTTTTTAATGAAAAATTACTGTTTTTTAATTTCTTAAAATTTTAACTTTGATATCCTTTGATGAAATATTAAATATTCATTAATCATTAATATATATTTTTGTGCATACATTACATCCTCCATTAAATAGCCATAGATTTATTTATTTCCAAGGTACTAGAAATAAGTTTTGCCTTTTTCCATGTGGTATTTTCCACATTCAATGTAAGTGTTAAGTCCATATAATTATTTTTTTTTGGTAATAATAAGAGTATATTCTCACCCTTTTAGGTTAAAAATTAATTTATACTTTTTTGGGACGTGTAGACGTTTCTCCTAATAAGTATCGCTAATATGAATCAAACAATTAACCTTTTGGTTATCCTATGAATCTAACAATATTTTATATAACTAGATCACCACCTTATTGGTTGATGTAATTATATTTAATAAAATTGATTATTTATCAGCTATGTCAAGTAATATTAATTTACTGACACGATATAATAACCCATGAAAATAAGCTCTTTAAAGCACAAATCTATTAACACACATGTCATCACCCTCCTAAATAGTGGGAGAGGTAACATTCATGCTATAACTAAAGTAACTCAAGAGACTCTTTCAACATATGGTTTTTCTGTAAGAGATACAAACTTTTTTGATATTATTTAGAGAGAGAAAAACAACACCTATCACTTAAACAACAATATAGTAATTTTAGATCAAATTAGATTCTAACAAACAATGTGTTAATTTAATGGTATAAAACATATTAGATTTCTAGAAATATAAAAAAGATCATGAATTTAATGTATGTGAGAGCCATTTGTTGAGAGGTACAAACAAACACTCTGAACAAAAATAATTCATTATATATAGGATGAGAGAATACCATTAATAGTATCAAAAACGTAAAATACAGATTTATTCAAGTGACATAGTTGCATTACTAGTCGGGGATGGTGACATATGACTTTAAAAAAAACATAAATTTTAAATTATGTTTAAATATTTTTTTCATAAATCATCAAATTCATTTTCACCTATTCCAACTAATTTTGATGAAAAAATGGAAAGCATTTCACGTGGGAAGATGGGTCCTATTTACTATTTATAGGCAATGCTCATTTGTATCAGTACTACATATAAAGCAACAAGTGGCTTTTATTTGTGTAACTTGATGGAGATCGTGGATCTACTTTTACTGCCACCAGTAACTTTTATTGGTCCCACATATGCAGTTTAAACATGTTACAAACTGGACATTGGAATTAACATTCTCACGGTTCAATTTACAACAAATTTATATGTTACAACTTACTTCAATGAGAAAAATTTAACTCAAATTACTAATGTAATAGGTGGGAAGAATATCATGACTTTGGTGTTAGGACCAAGTGACCAACCCAAAACAAGAAATTGTGTGATTTTATACACGATAATATAATGATCAAGTGTCTTCTGTTAAATGTTATGAAATTAGTTATTTATCTGGTTCCAATATAGAAAACAACTAAACAAGGTGTGGCTTGAACAATATGGAGGAACATACCAACCTAACAATTTGAGCACATTATTACCATATTTGGGGAGTGTTGTAATTTAGTCTATGTTGGATGATTAGTTGCTTGGTTAGGAATTTTGAATGCATTGAGGAAGGGAAGAATAAGGGGAATAATGAATTTACTAACTTAATTTAGTCTATGTTGGACCAAAATATTGTTTTGAGAAAAAAATGCATACAATGTAAGAGATTTTTATATTGTCATTATATCATTAATCATTTAAATAATAAAAGTAATTCAAATGAATGATAAGTTATATACTAATTGAATATAAAATCTTCACAATGTCACTCCATGAATATTACACTCTAACTTAATTATTGTTCCATTTGTTAACATTTTTTGTTTTGAATATTTCAATGACAATAGTGAATTTATCTTCCCTATGAAGATATAAGAAAATGTGTGTTACTTGTTGATACTCCATTATTTTTTACATGTTGTCTAAGGTTTGTTACTAACCAATGAAAACATTAAAAACATTATTTTAAACAAAATTGTTTATTCTTTTCATGTTATACTCTCATTATTTTATCCTTTCACTTTATCATCCTAGTGTTTAGCATCTCCTCAATAAAATGTAAAACTATTATATAGAGAGAAAACAATATCAGTTTTATACACTGCTATTATATTATTTATAATTCATATTTATTATTATTAACTTTTCAAATGAATAATGAATAATACGACGGTTATGTATAAATCTTTAGGGTTACTATATATTCATTATGCAAATACATACTCAACAAAAAAATAAGAATCTATTCATTATGCAAATATATACTCAACAAAAAAAATGAGAATATATTAATTATGCAAATATATAGTGAACAAAAAAATGAGAAGGTAAAGTGTGGGGGCATGAAAATGATATTTCTCATAATATTGATACCCTCATCCTCCTAAAACATGAAAAGACAAATTTTGGTCACTCTATATTTGAAGGGCAAGGATATAAATGTCATTTTAGAATAAACATGAATCCCATTTATGCAATTCTTTAACCCACTAACTATACCTTCCTACATTCATAGTCTTCTTTTCCCACAACTCACTCACTCACTCACAGAGTAACAAGAAGAAACAAAAAACACTGAAATCTCTCTTCTCCACAAAAATGGGTACCCGAATCCCAACCCATCAACTCAGTAGCGGACTTTACCTTTCGGGTCGACCCGAACAACTCAAAGAGCGCCACCCAACTGTCTCATCATGTTCAGTTCCGTACACCGGCGGCGACCCTAAAAAATCCGGCGAGCTTGCCAAAATGTTTGAAATCCCAGCCGTTGATCCTAACCCCAGTCCTAAACCTTCACGTGTTTCTTCTACCACCCACCAAAATACCGGGTCAGTAAGATCCGGACCCAATTCGGGTCAAACTACAAGACACACCGGTTCGGGTCCTTTATCACGGAAATCACAAGGTTCCGGCCCGATGCCACTCCCTACCGGGCTTTTCACATCGGGCCCGATAGGATCCGGCCCGATTGAGGTCTCAGGCGGTGATGGGAGGAGGTCGGGGAACCTGGACCGGCCCGGTTCAATGGGGAAACCGGTTTACGGTTCAGGCGTGACGAGCCTGAGCGAGGAGGTGAAGGTGGGGTTTAGAGTTTCGAGGGCGGTGGTGTGGGTTTTCTTGGTGGTTGTAGCAATGTCTTTGCTCATTGGGGTTTTCCTGATGGTGGCGGTGAAGAAAGCGGTGATCTTGGTGGCGCTCGGTGCGGTTATAGTGCCGGTGGTGGTTTTGTTTGTTTGGAACTGTGCTTGTGGAAGAAGAGGGCTTTTAGGATTTTTGAGAAGTTACCCTGATGCTGAACTCAGAGGTGCTATTGATGGACAATATGTTAAGGTTACTGGGGTAATTTTCGTTTCTTAATCTTTCTTATTTTGGATAACCATATTAATAATCAATCATTATATCATATATTATGATACTATGGTTCTTCTTCTTATTGCCATATTATTTATGTTGTTTAAGTTAAACTAACCTTTCACATTTATTTATAATAATAATAGTCCCATATGAATGGAGAGGTTGGTTTTATTTTTCTACATTAATTAGTTTATTCTTAGCTATGCAGATTTTGGTATGGGTTTGATACTTTGATACTAAAATGATGAATGAATTTGAATGTGGTTAGTGCTGACTGCGACCTCCATTGTAAATTGTAATTGTCCTATATATTGAATGATGGAGCTTAGAGTATCATCAGTATTTGAGCTAGTAATTTTTGTTCTATACATATATAGGTGCATATTTACTTTAACGATTGGATTTAACAAAAAGAGTTGCAAAAAGTTGAATGAAGGTTTGATTACTGAGTCTATGACCATATAAATTCGATATAGGTGGTTGGAATTGTAAGGGATGCTGATTTTTAATGTCAAATTCTGTGGGTAGGCTAAGGAGGGACCAACAGTGATTACATGACAAAAAAGGTTGTCATGTAATCATATTTCCTTAAAAAGGTAACTGAATATTATTAACCTTGGCTTTTTTTGGTTCTACTGCTCTGTCGTATTTAGGGGAGTTCATATTGCTTCAAATTTGAACTGTATTCAAGTAGTCATTTTTATTCCTACGAAAACAAAAGCAGTAATTTTTTGCTTCACCTTCCGTTACCTTTCCCTCGTTTTCCATCTTAAGGTTTCTCGGTTTCCAAAATGTAAGGCCGTAAAGCAAAATCTGCATATTAGACATTGGTTATGCGTGTCATGTCGTTATATTCCTTGTTTTAATTGTAATCCCTGAGCAGCCCACCATTCTTATTTTTAAGTTCATTTCTTTACAATTGCGCTACAATGCTCTCACATAGAATTGTTTGGTTTATGAAGGATAGTTTCCCATACTGAATCTAATTTGAGTGTAAGTGTGTTTGTGTCCTATCAGGCATTCATATTTTCCTGAAATTTTGTCCTTCGCTGAAATCTGCATGTTTTTCCAGTCTTTTTGAGAGACCTGCTTTCATTAATGTAGTATTGAAGTGATTTAAGTAAAACATTATCGACTTAATTGTCTTAGTAGGGGAAAATGATTTGGCATGGCTTCTACGAACTTTTTTATATGTATCCTGTCTCTTCCTGCAGGTTGTAACCTGTGGCAGTATTCCTTTGGAATCGTCCTACCAAAGAGTACCTAGATGTGTGTATGTCTCCACCGAACTATATGAATATAAAGGATTGTGCGGAAAATCAGCAAATCCAAAACACCGTTGTTTCTCTTGGGGTTCTAGATACTCTGAGGTTAGTTGTTCAATCACTTCATTGATGTTTTATAAGAACTGAATTGTGATTAAACACAATTTGGTGAGAGTGAAAATTACTTATGCGCACAGACCTGCATTAACTTGATTGTTACCGGAAATATACAACAATTAGATGCTATTATTTTGTTACTCATCAATGTTATTATTTTCTATGCACAGAAATACATAGCAGACTTCTACATTTCAGACTTCCAGTCTGGGTTAAGAGCATTAGTGAAAGCAGGGTATGGCGCCAAGGTTGCTCCTTTCGTGGAACCAACTACTGTAGTTGATGTTACAAAGGATAACAAAGAGTTCTCTCCAAATTTCTTAGGCTGGCTTGTAGATCGCAAACTCCCTACTGATGACGGTATAATGCGCCTCAAGGAAGGGTACGGACTACATTATCCTGTTCATTATTTTCATCATGCTCCTATTGTGCTTATTGTTTTTAAACATTTTCTGCCTATGTTTACATAACGTTCCCAAGTTCGGATAAAAGAGGAGGGTTATATCATAAAATTTTGTTGAATCTTCATGACATGGACAAATGATACATGAGTAGAGTGGTGTTATCGGTCCATGTAGATGATTTCACGTCATGGGAAAAGGATTTAGTTGTTATTGTTGTCTTTTTTTGTTGTTGCTTTTCTATTTCAAATTTCCTTATAAATTACTCAGCGCTACTTAGAAAGTAAAATTGGGGAATACAGGTACATCAAAGAAGGTAGCACAGTAAGTGTGATGGGAGTTGTCCGTCGACATGATAATGTGCTCACGATTGTTCCTTCATCGGAGCCTGTCTCAACAGGTTGTCAATGGTTCCGATGCCTTTTACCGACCTATGTTGAAGGTCTTGTCTTGACATGCGAGGATAATCAAAATTCGGATGTCATTCCTGTTTAGCATCTTGTTTTCTTTTGCTTGGAAATCAGTTTCATGGCAGAAACTGATGAGGAAATCTTAGACAGCAGAATCGAAGTGTTTTCCATGCGCAGGTTGTTATGTAAATTGGCTTGGAAGAAGATGCAAAAGCAAACTAATAAGATTGTCATAATGATCAGAATATAATTGAATTAACTTGACACGTTAAGGATCCACCAAAGTCAACTAGAATGAGAATGTCATGTTAGCGTATCACGAAGTGGCACATTGTCCCATTTCTGCTTATTATTTTATTATGTACATAGGTAAGGGGTTTTAAGTACTTGCTTTCTTATGTATTGAGATAATTCTACCCGGAATGTACCTTTGTTGCTAAATATTAATTGTCAAGTTTGGGTTAATTTGTATTTATATTTCATAAATATATTGTGTCGTGCCTATGTACTTGTATTAAGGTTGACTTAAAGTAAGTATTAACAAGGCGTTGGTCTAATGATTTAAGGTCCCGCTAGGTTCCCAGTATGTTAATGGTCCAGTTTTTTAGAGCGAAACGTGCTGAGAGGAACAGTCACACCTCGAAAGGGATACTATTATTAGTATCAAAAAAAGTTCTGAAGTTATGCTTTCCATTACCATGCAAGTTCTTCGATGCGGGTTGAGCAAGTATTGCAATTTGCAAGGGATGGATGGCTGCCGTGGAGATCATAAAATTTAGGAAAAGGAGGTCATAAAACTTGTATGTTGGAAAAATATGTTATTTTGGTATCCTAAGTTAATTGTTTGCCACTTTGTCCAAACTTGGTTTTATTACTTGAAGTTTTGACTCACTTGGGTTCTCCAACTATGTTTTCATTTGCGTCATTTGTCCTAATGTTATCTTTTAGCTAGTGCCGTTATAAATTTAAAATATTCTATTAATCTAATTAAACTTTTTTTCTCCGTAATATTATGTTAATTAATCCAGCATTATATTCTAAAAGTGTCATGTAAAATTACATGTTTTGGAATGCCTAATCTAGGAGGCCATGTTTTAGTGAGTTTTAATAACTAGAAGAAATTATTTGATTTCTAAAAGGGCATTGTTCTGTGCTAATTATGCTATCTATAACACTATAATCAATCATATAAGATGTTTCGTTGGTTATTTGGTAGAAAGGAAATTATGGTTTAGCTTCAGCAAAGGGTCATCAAATATAGGACATTGGATGCTGTTGTTGCAGGTCAGAGGGATCTCAAGGCACCTGGCTTCCTTGTTTCCATCATTTCTTCTTCTGAGTGTCACCTTCCAATATACCAATTTACTTCCCATCATGGACCACATGGTCTTCCCCATTAGAACTCAACATCTTTTTTCCAAATCAGTTGGAACTCAGGGATTGTTTAAGCAAAACAGTTTAATACTTAATAGTGTACACCAACATGATAATTATCAAGTTTAAAAAGCATAATAAAATCAACATTTAACTTTCAGCTAGCTCTTCCTAGACCGAGTGGCACTTCACAAATCAATTAGGAACAAAGGAAGAAGCTGTACAAGTACCAAGTATGAGGATTCTTATATAAGAGTGGAGAAGCCATAGCAAGAGGTTAGTTCAAAGTTCATCACTTGGACACAACTATAATTATTTGTACAAGTGTATTATCTCACCACATACTTAAATAATTAATCTATTTCGGAATGTCTGACTGTTATTCCCAACAAATATCTGCTCCCAAAAATCGAACATTTGATATTTGGTCTGATCCAATACGACATTACACCAATATATCAACTACTCATTGGTATTAAGAACACTAAGTAGCTTATCAGCTAATTGTATCGAATAATAACCATAATCTTGTCTTTGTTAAACAATCCAACACTAAGTGAAATTATTTTACAGGACCATGATGGTAATCACAATCATCATCATGATTATTTTGCCAAATCTACACGCATAATGAAAAAAGCGAAAAAAAAACATAACATAACTGAATAATGAGGAATCAATTTCGGTGTTTCTCTATCTTCCTCTCAAGCTCGTCCTTCTTAGCACCAACAACTCTATCAGTTTCCTTCCCTTTCTTCACTAACACAAAAGTTGGCATAGCCTGCACCTGAAATTCCCTCGCCACATCCTAATATTCCACAAAAATAAATAACAATAAGAAACGTGGATTCATTAACAAATTGAAAAAGAGAGAGAGATAGATTATTATTACAGATAATTCATCGACATCGATTTTAATGAATTCAACGTCGGTGAATTTATCAGCCATGGCGTGGATAGCTGGCTCTATGAATCTGCAAGGTCCACACCACGATGCGGAGAAATCTATAACAACCTGTGGATCAATCGAAGGAATAATTGAAGATGATTAGGGTTCAGATCAAAACAAAAATTAAAAAAAATGAAGATCGAAATTACGAGACGAGATGAATCTTTGAGTTCGTTGAAGTGGAGCTGCCAGCGAGCGGAGGAGTGAAAGGATTTGACGAGAGAATTCTCCGGCAACGGCGTCGAAGCGTTGTCGTTTACAAGGGAAGAGAAAAAGGAACCCATTCGTATTCTCCGGCGAGTCAAGTCTCAGAAGTCAAACGTAACACTTTGCACTCACTACTATGCTATTATTATGGATGTACTATGGGTTTTTTATTACTGGGCTCGGCCCATAGATTAAAACAAGATTATACGTTCATTATTAACGAATCAAAAAATGTTTCAGATCCGAGACAGAGTATTCCAGAATAAATAGTTAAATACCCGTTGCTAAATAAAAAGTAAACAAAGTATTCCACGAAATTGTCTTTCTTAATTGTTAAATTATTAAAATATACTAACTAGATCAGGTGATTTTTGGTAATTATCATCATTTATATGTTAAGTTCAATTACTAAAATTCCACGAATTGGACTCTATTTCATATTTGTATAATATAAATAAATGTATATTCAATGATACTTATTAACTAGGGGTGAGAAGGACCCGACCTTTTCGATTTTGCACCGATTATAGCTAGATCATAATATGATAGGGTGTCATTAGGAATATGGTTAAGTTCGGGTTTAAAAAATTAGACGTAAACAATATGTAGGATCGTGTAAGAGATAAACATTACGTAACCCAACTAGTCACATGATCACTCATTCATCTTGCTTTATATGTGTGTTTATTCAATTGTGACATCTTTTTTGTCAAAAATATTATTGGTTTTCTAATTTTTTTTATTATATATACATGATTCCACATATATATCATTTCATATGTAAAAATACATATTTATGATTATCTAAAAGAGATATACATTATATTTAATTGTGTCTAAAGTTGAGTTCGAATTCAAAGGCTAATCCGGTTGATATTTTGTGTCGAGTTAACTTAAGGTCTATGTTTGAATTCAAAATTGAGTTAACCAATATTTAGAGTAGTAAAATCTGACCCAATTGAACCGGCATTATTAGCCATAAATAAATTTTGGTTCATATAATTTTTATTTTAGTTTATCTCTCTTATATGCGATATCAGCTTTAATATATCTCTTCATTGTGAAGACTCTTTTTGGTATATAATAAAGAAGAATGTTCTCTAACCCATAGTAACGTGGTCGAAGGAAATAGTCCAATCCAAAAGTTTGTTTTTATTCTCTTCAAAATTATCATTGTTTAAACTTTCTTAAATCAGATTTCAAATACTTCATTTGCTTTTTAGAACATCATGCACCATACATTAAATAAATTTTTGTACATACTTTAGCAATAAGGGTTATGTTATAAGAAACTGAAGTGGAAAGTTAATATTGAAAACTTCAAAATCTTGACCCTTGAAATTTAAATACACAATATCTACTTTCACTTGATACTTTTTAGTTGTTTATTCATTTAACAATAGTTAACAAAAGGGATAATAATGAGAAAAATAACTTGAAGTGTAGCTGTAATCGTTTCATCAATATGAAGAAACATGCACCTTAATGGCCCTTACAACCTTGAAGGGATTCCCCAAAAACCACTAGATTTTCTTCTGTTATATTTTAAGAGTTTTATTAACATCAGTTCTTAACAGTAACAATAAGAAAGTAAAACACATATGCATGTAATAACCAAAAATCAAAAATTCAATTGGTAAGAATAACATTTCTTGAAAACAATATCAGACATCTCGAAAGAGTTGTCATAATGTGTGGATGAGAAATTATCTCTCATGCTAAAAAGTGGAATTGTTACTTTTATACTTCATTATAAAGATAAAAATATCATTATATTTGTATATGAAGGATAAAAAAGCGTTACAATATAATTTTTTTAAACTTTGTTGCATTGTACTCGCTGATATTAATATCTGAGTGAATAATATTGGTTATATAAAAGGACAGTAAAAACATTAAAAAAACAATTCCATTACTACTTGAATGTACGTACATATTTTTGTTTTCATAAAATAAATCAAATAATATTGTAATAAATTTTAAAGGAGATAATAAATGAATAATTTATAAAATAAAAAATGTGGCAAAACTTTCTGAAAAATAAGTCACAATTATTATTATATGTATAAAATAAAGAGAACAATCCTTTAAATATCCCAAAACCAGGTTGAAAATTAATTATCTACCAACTGTCCTAATTTAATTTGCATTAGTCATCTACCCACAATTTTCTCCTCCCATGCATTTTCTCTTACCAAAAACTATGTGCGTAGAAGAGATGTTTATGAAAAAAGTTTGTATTTCCTAATTTTGTAGTGGATACATTTCCTAGAGTTGTTATACTTCCTAAAAAATTAAAACTGCCCTGGGATATTAATATACTTGATAATGACATTCTTAATAATATTAATATAATTAATTACATTTTCATGAAAAAATTAATAATGCTCTTATATTATTCTTTTTTGTGTGTATAATTTATTGGCTCACATATGAAGATTAATCTCTTTTAAGACATAATGAATGTACTTTGTCATTGTCAAATAATATATGTACATTGTGTGAATTCTTTTAAATATAGAAAAAACATAACATTAAAAAGTAGCCAAAAAATCATATAAGAAATCTATAAATTAGTATAATGCAATTAAGAATATTAGTATTAGTAAATATATATCCTAAAAAGTTAATCAAAAAATAAGTAAGTATATTTATTTATTATAATATTTGATTGTTGAAATTATAGTAACTATTTAATTATAGTAATAAAACATATTTATCACAAAAAAAGAAAAAATAAAATACAAAAAATGTGATCATATCTAAAATAAATCTAAAAATGACATATAACTAGTGAGGAATAGAGATTAAGGAGAATGTCTCGATGAAGATTCCGATTTAATATATCAGTTAATATAGGGTATCAAGAAAGCTATTGGAAATTTGATATTGACAACTCAGGTCTTGATGTTAAAATGGAGAAAGATGACAAGAAAAATATTGGAACAATGTTAGAAGGATGTTGCGTCATTGGAACAATAGTTCTTAGAATTTTCAAGTTCATTTAGAATAAAAAAATAATTGAAGTTGAAATAACATTGAATAATACTAGTATTATAGATTTTAAGGTTTTTTTTCTAGCCGTGATGTTTTATTGACTCGATGTCAAGACTGAAGATATTAGAATTAGACTATTATAAGCGAGTCCAGATCCTCATGAGATATTTTAGTTTTATTTATAAAATAAGAACTTAAAATTATGGGTGTTAAATATTATCATCCAATCCAATGTGACGGTTATCTTTAGCGGTGAGCATGACCCGACCCTATCCGCTCACTCGTATAACTTACTCGTGATTAGGCCCGAATAGGGATGAGTGTAAGGCCGATTTTGGATTCAACAATTAGATCTGGTCAATATTTAGAGTTAGATATGGACCAAATATGATCCGTTCCGTCTCATGGTCACTAATTCATGATGTTTGCATGTATCTTTATTTAAATATGTACAAAGTAATGACACATTTTTGCTTGAAAGTATCATTGATTATCTAATTTTTTATCATATATACATACATAATTTTATGTCAACTTATATATCCATAATAATAAATAGAGTGTGGATTCACTTACTCAAATAGTAAGTTTTTTAAACTTACTCTACATCTTAGTCATCGATTTTAGAGAAATTCAATGGTTTAGATCTAACCACTAATTCAAAACCATTAAATTTCTATAGAATTGATGACAAAGATGTGAAGTAAGTTTAAAAAAACGAGTCAATGAATCGCTCATCTAATAAATAATATTGAAAATACTTTATCTAAAATAAATATACATGATATTTAATTGAGCCTAAGCTCAAGTTCGGATTTAAAAATTGACTTGATTGATATTTAGAATCCAATTAACTTTGGATCTAAGATTGTGTTTTAAAGAATAATCCGACCAACATTTAGGATGAGATAAATGACAAATGTGATAACCATCTCTAAAATACATTTATTAGCCACTTATTTATCTATCCTCGTGCAAATGCGACACACACATTGATGGTGCAATCCTGATCTCTCAATAATCTCACGAGCTAGAGGTGGCCAACCAATGAGATTACCAAATTTCGCTATTGCCCATTTAGGGACACATTCATGATATTACTAATAATAAAGTAATAAATATATCTGGTAAACATAACAAGCAAGCCATAATTTTTACGAAGGGCATTTTTTAATATAAGCAAAACCCATACATCAATTTCATGTTATTTTTAGGTCAGTATTACATCCATAATTTTTTATTCTAAATAATTTCAATAATTTAACTTATCCTCTAGTTATATCTTTATCCCTGAAAATCAAGTATCGAATTATTGATTTTTTTTTGTTATCGATGATTTTGAAATGTATTAGGCTTTTGGTTGTTATAGAAGTGCACTTGTGTTTGATTAGGAGTGGGTGTCTCATTTTCCATTTCCATAATATCTCAGTCTCATTCACACTCAAATATATTATTCTTCTTCTTCCGTCGTAACCATAACAAACATGGCGGCGATTTTATCTTCCGCGGTGTTTGCAACCTCCCCTCTCAAATTCACCATCCCTAAGCATCCATCACTTTCATCTCATTCATCACAATTACAATTTCACCCTCTTCGCTGCAACCCCCTTTCATGTCGTTCACCACTTCCCAGGTACATGTTTGTAATTTTTCGTTCTTCTTCTTCTTCTTCTTCTATCTCCATATATGCTATAAATTCAATTCATTTTTTTGTCTGAATTGTCAAAGGGTACGTGCAACTGTCCTAAAAGACGAAGAAGAAGAAGTGATTATACAAGAATCGTTCCCTTCAAAGATTTCTTCTTCTCCTTTCGATGTTGCTAAAGAATCGAATGCTGATTCACTTAATACTACTCCTGGTGCTGTGGAAAAATTGGCTATCAAGGTTGAACAATCAATCAATATCTTTCTCACGGTAAATTTCATATATCTACTCTCTCTACTTACTCTTATTTGTTTCCTCAATCTGTGAACTCAAATAGGTCACTACAATCGGTTTTTTCGCAGTTTCGCTGTTATCAATTTTATACTGTTCCTTTTCCGCTACCACAATTTGTGAGATGATCGTCTAATTTGTTGGTTGATTATTTATCACTCAAAAATTGAAAGAAAAAGAAAAACCTTTTCAGCAGTTCATAGTTCCATACATGAAATTAGTCATGAATTATTAAGAGTATAACAAAGGATCAATAAGCATTTCACATAGATTTAGGCCTGTTTGTTTAGGAGCTTTATACATATTATAATAAGTTCTGCCATTTATACTTGTTTGGTTGGTATGTATTAAAAATGTTTATTTCGAAAAGAGGAAGATGATAAATTAACTTATACTATGGTTTCATACCAATGTTTGGTGATGATTTAGCTCTGCATATTTGGATTGTGGAATAATCGTTTATCTATTTTTTTGTTTTTATCACATAATTGAGTTGCCATTAGTTGGCTATAATCTAGAATCACACTTTATACTTTTTGGGGATATTTAGTTGTTCATTATAAGTAGCACATTTTGTTGTTTATTACTTCTTTACACCTTCACTGATCATTTCAGGATTCTGTCATAAAGATACTTGATGTTTTTTACCATGACAGAAATTATGCAAGGTTTTTTGTGCTTGAAACCATTGCAAGGGTTCCTTACTTTGGTAAGTGCTATTTCATTGATCAATGCTTTGTCAATGGACATGATTTATGATAGAGCTATGGCGTCGTTCGATACATGTATCCAACCCCACCTAATAAGGCTCGGTTGATATTGTTGTTTACATGTAGCTCTATGAAATCTGAATCTGTAATTGATAAACACAAATTCTTACTGTTCCATTGATCGGGCATACCTTTTTTTTTTTTTTTCAAAAGCACATAATGGACCACTATCTCAGATTTTGTTTTTCTTTGAATATTCATTGGTGCAGGGAACCTACCCTCATTTATTTGTGCTTAAGTGAACATTTCCAAACTAATGAAGCACCATAGTCAGTTTTTTATTTAATCTAGTCGTAAATGTAATGAGCCACTGTTCATCGTAAATTGCAACTTTTAGGTACTAATCTTTGAATATCATTACCTCTGGCAGCCTTTATGTCAATTCTCCACATGTATGAGAGTTTTGGCTGGTGGAGGCGGGCAGACTATCTGAAAGTGCATTTTGCTGAGAGCTGGAATGAAATGCATCATTTGCTCATTATGGAAGTAAGATTTTTATTTCATCTAACACGTCTGATATCTTATTGGTTAATACTCAAGATGCCATTCTGAAAAATCTTAGTAGTTATGTAGTTGTCCATCCATTACCTGTTTTGTACTTACCTTCCTGAAAAACATATTCAAGTGAAGATGTTTCCCTAAAAAGTTATTTTCAGTTGAGTTTTTTTCATTTGTTTTTTCAGAATTACTTGACAGTGAAAATTTGTTGTCAGCAGAAAATAGCTTCCTGATTACCATTTTCAGATATAAGATGTTTACATTTTTGAAGCCCATCCTTTCTCCTTCTATGGGTTGTAACAATTGGCCTGGAAAATATGTCCTCCCTTAATGTTACACCAGACGTAAGAAAATATTTTCCACACCTAACACCTGGGAATATAAAAAACCAGAAAATTATTTTCAGTATACAAATGGAGCCTTTAGAAACAATGCATATTCTTAAAAAAATATATATTGTTTGATTAGTTTAAGAGGAAGTCATTTTCTCCTCTTGTACTAGGTTGAAGCAGATGACGAGGGAAATGTTTCCCTTTGACAGTACCATTCATAGAAAACTGTTTCTGTAAAATGCCGTGCCAAAAAACAAAAAATGTTTCGATGGACAATATTTTCCCTAAAAAGGGACCCTTGAATGGACAAGAAGAACAGAAATGTACATCTGGACGAGTTTTGCATGTTTTATAGTATGAGTTTTATGCATATGGTCTACTATTCACATTATTTATTGTATGTGATAAAGCTTGGCACTATGACTGCAGGAACTAGGGGGGAATGCTTGGTGGTTCGATCGGTTTCTCTCTCAACATATTGCAATATTTTACTATATTATGACAGTTATTATGTATGCAATAAGCCCAAGAATGGCATGTAAGTATTAAGTACTTTTTTGTGTTTCATTGTAATCTCTGCTACATATTTCAGTTCATTAGTTAGACAAATTACTTAAGTTTTGTACATATGATTAGGAGTTTTCAAAATACCAAATTAAAACTCTTCATTTGAAAGAAGAGAAGCTTCCTTTAGATTTGTATACACATTTTACTACTTGTTGTATGTTTGGTCATATCAGTGAGGATGATCAAATAGATAGTTCAGGAAGTATCTGAGATGTCCATATGGTCTTATTTGATAAAAAGAAAAGAGTTGGTATTGAGTTACATTTCTGAACTCAAGCAATGGAAATAAAGTAGTGTATGGGGACTACCGGCTCAAATAAAGAACAAACAGTGACCTAGGTCCCCTTTAACTAAATACCATATTGGACAAGATGACACAAACTTCTACCACGCCATACATTCTGCTTTGTTCTTCACTTCTACATTTGCTGATTTTATATGTTTGTTGCTAGTGCAGATCACTTTTCCGAATGTGTAGAGAATCATGCATTTGAAACCTATGACAAATTTATCAAGGCCCAAGGAGGTAAGATGTTTGACTTGTATCTGTTTATAGTTTATACTGTGGGCACATACTTTCATAATTGAGGGCTAGAAAACCTTCTTATTATACTTATCTTCCCCATCGTAGGACATGATTTATTTAATATGAAAATTAATTATGATAAGATGAGCTGTGTTATCTGTACAATGATAGTGGTAAGCTGGGCTTTATATTGAGAGGTTTTTAATTATCTTTCTCGTTGACTTGTTCATCTTATTAAAAGAAAAGAAAGGCAGACAAATACTGAAGGAATTTTTACTGACGGCACTGGTTAGCATTTGTCATAATATGTAATTGATTTGTCTGATGAAGGTTCCAAAACAATTCCTCTTTCCTTCACATGCATCTTTTATTATGTTGTTTCTTTGTTCCAGGTGATTCAATAACTCTAACATTGTCTGATTTGTTTTTACAGAGGAATTGAAAAAACTGCCTGCTCCTGAGGTTGCTGTGAATTATTATACTGGAGGTGACTTGTATTTATTTGGTAAGCTTTTCATTCTTTGACTTATGGCTGTCTTCCGAGGTAAAAACTGCTAATTTACACTTCCCTGCCATTTTCCTCAGATGAATTTCAGACTTCCAAGATTCCAAATACTAGAAGGCCTAAGATAGGTACGCCTTGAAACCTGATAGAGCATTCATTAGTATAGTGAATTTGCTGTGTCTAAACTCTGAATCTGATACAACCATTTTATTGTCAGTTTAAGAACAATTAATCACTCACTCACTCAATTGTTTAATTCAATGGGCTGCTCATGAATCACTCTTTGAATACGTTAATCACTTCTGTAGCTACTTGTTAATGAAGTGAAAATATGTTTACTAACAATAAATTTCCCCAATAAAAATCTGCCTGTATATTTCTGTTAGAACTTTCCTCAGGATGATTGTCTCGGGAGCAAACGAAATACTCCATTGCCTCGGCTTTGTTTTTAATGCTGTTGGATTTCTCACATAAATGATTAACAACACATTTATTTCCATTCCAGAGAACCTGTATGATGTATTTATAAATATCAGAGATGATGAAGCTGAACATTGTAAGACAATGAAGGCATGTCAAACCCATGGGAATCTCCGATCACCTCATTCGTACACAGAGGATGATGATGACAATGCAGTCTGTGACCCTGAAGCAGGTTGTGAAGGAATAGTCGATTGTATAAAGAAATCTGTCTCTTCTAATCCAGCTAAGCTGAAGTAGAATATAAACATGATGCATTCATCAAGAAAATATACAAGGAAGTGGATAATGATTAGAATAGTATATACATTAAATATACAATTTAGGTTGTTTATGTCCATCCTAAAATGTGTAAGTAACTTTTACCTTTATTACATAAGATAAATGTTGGGATTCTGTTATTTTTTCTTCTTGGTACAATGTCCATAAAATAGAGGTTTTATGCAGCTTCATACGTTGCTGTAATTTTACTTACTTTGAGGAGCAAGCAGCTTGCGTTACTTCAATTTTCATTCACCTCAATAAAAGATAAGTACTAGGTTCAATGAAGGAACCATATTTTCTGGTTTGGTATACCATTTTTTCTAGTTTTGGCAAGTGTCCTCCAAGTAGTAGGTAAGAGATCAATTCATAGGTGTATGATCAACCACCTAATATTTTTTACTTGCACACGAAATTAGGAATTAAATCTAAGATCAACATGTATAAGTGTCTCAAACCCATTCCATTTGGTATGTTATTTTGAACTCTTAAATGTTGTAAATGTATAATGAAAAGATATTTTGATGGAAGAAAAAATAAATGTATGCATTGACAATGTATTAGTGTAACATTCATTATTCATGTTTAATCATCATTGATTCTTCCAAAAAAAATTAATACAAATGAATGTTGAATAATGTAATAAATATATATGAGTCTATATTGACAATGTATGGATATTAAATTCTCATTTTCCTTGTTACATTTGCTAAAATAAGGAAATAAGCCAATATTTTTCAAAGGTCTTTTCCCAAATGTGTTTAGAGAACACATTATCCCTTAAAACTTTATATTGAACTTTTATTTATATATATTCTTTTTTGAGTAAAAGTTAAAATATATCACAGAGCAGACCTTAGAAAATCCAATTTTCAAAACATAACTTCATATCCTTTTGGTGTTATTGTAACATAAAGGAATTGAGTGTAATATTTATATATCGTTATTCTAAAGATTTAAATACAATTAGTACATCATCTATTACTCATTTAAACTACTTTTTGAAGAGTCAATGATAATTAAATATGAATGATGTAAACAGTGTATAAAATTCTCAAAGGAATATATTATGATATGGGCAAAAACTATACTTTTTCTATGCTCACTACTCACTTGTATATCTTTCTTTTATATATAATTTTCGATCATTATAATTATGTTCCTTGCAAATGAATGAAATTATCAATGTATTTTTTCAATATCTACTTAATTTTTACTATATATTTATATACTATAAATGTATTAACATATCCTAAATCGCATTGTATATTAAATTCAAATAATCTTGTCTCCACGATGTATTATTAAGTATCTAGCTTCATAACACAGAAGTAATGTATTATTTTAAGCTTTCCATAAACAATTATAATTTTTTATTACAACACGGTTCATAATTTCAATAACATAAGAAACAAAAATATTTAACTTCTTTGATTTATTTTCTGTTAATTTTTTTTATAATTCTATTTATTGTTTAATATTGATTTTCAATAGTACTATTTCTTTGATGTGGAAGGTCAAGATCACCGAGTATTGAATATTATGTAGATCAAACGGTTCACAACGACGAATGCACAGGCCCCATTTCGGGTACTGAATCTTTTATCTAGGGTTTGCACAAACCCCAATTTGGGAGTATTATCTTATCTAGGGTTTCAAATCCAACGATTTCACTTCCCAAAACACAACGTTATTCCTCAACTGAGCTTAACCATTTCTTCCCCTTCTTCTAGAATTCTCCGTTGGGAATCGTAGGTTGAAAGAAAGATTCAATTTTTCGTAGAAAATTCCCATCTTTCAGCTTCTCACCGGTAAGTTCCTTTCACCCTTGATGGGTATATTATAGGAAAATACTGGTTTTGATTTAGATTAGTATTTCTCTGTATATGTAATCGAGATTTTGTAATTGGTTGTGTGTCTGATCAATTGAAAGAGAGAAAAAAGAGAAATAAGTAATAAAATGGGAAAATCAGGGGGTAGAAGAAAAAAGGGTAGTGCTTCAAATCAAGCTTCTGTTGATAACTCAGCAGCCCCAATTGCTAATGGTGGTGTGGAATTGGATTCCTCAATATTTTTGAAGAGAGCCCATGAGCTCAAAGAAGAGGGGAATAGTAGATTCCAGAATAAAGACTATGTTGGTGCCCTACAACAGTATGAGAATGCCCTTAAACTAACCCCTAAGACCCACCCGGATAGGGCTGTTTTCCACAGCAACAGAGCTGCTTGTTTGATGCAAATGAAACCTATCGATTATGAGACTGTGATTGCTGAGTGCACCATGGCGCTTCAGGTCCAGCCCCAATTTGTTAGGGCACTCCTCCGGAGGGCTCGGGCATTTGAGGCTGTAGGAAAGTATGAAATGGCTATGCTTGATGTGCAGGTGTTGCTGGGAGTTGAACCAAATCACGGGGATGCTTTGGAGATTGCTCGGAGATTGAGGACCACACTGGGAAATTGGCAGGAAGCCCAGAAGGACATCCATAGTCGCCCTTCCCCTGCTGCCCTTGGCGCTTCTGCTGTACGTGGTGCTCCTATTGCTGGTTTAGGACCGTCTTTACCTGCCCGACCAGGACCTAAGAAGGGGGCAAGTGCAGCAGTCGGATCGGTTGTGTCACCTAATTACAAGCCGGAGAAGCCCCAAGTGGTTTTATCTGCAGAAAATGATCGCGAGAACAAGTCTCAATTGCCAAAACTTGCGTTGAAACCCTCAAATGGCTATGCTAATTCTTCTAATCCTAGAAAGGGAAACCAGAAGGAACAGCTGTCTCACTCAGCAACTGTACGTGGACAACATTCGGAGGTTGTAATTCGTTGGAGACCATTGAAGCTTGTTTATGATCATGACATCAGGCTTGCTGAGATGCCAGTGAAATGCAGTTTTAGAGTACTGAGAGAATTAGTCAGCAAAAGGTTTCCATCATCGAAGTCAGTTCTGATCAAGTATAAGGATAATGATGGTGATTTGGTCACCATTACCTCTACTGATGAACTCAGATTAGCAGAGTCTAGTGTGGATAGCCATCTCCTGAAAGAGCCCGAAGCAGATAAAAGTGATTCAGTTGGGATGCTAAGACTAAATATTGTTGAAGTTAGTTCTGAGCAAGAGCCACCTTTATTGGAAGAGGAGGAGGAAAAACCTGTTGTGAGCGAAGGGGTTAAGGCAGATGAAAATGTGTCTCATTCAGCCAGTGAATCTGCCTCTGAAGCTCCTGATGCTGAGGCTGATAAGATAGAGAAAGATGCGCCAAAGGAAAAACCAGATGCTACAGAAGATGGCAAGGAAGTGGAGATGGATGATTGGTTGTTTGAATTTGCTCAGCTTTTCCGCTCACATGTTGGTATTGATCCAGATGCTCATATTGATTTGCACGAGCTTGGGATGGAGTTTTGTTCAGAGGCACTTGAGGAAACAGTAACTGGTGAGGAGGCTCAGTATCTCTTTGACAAAGCTGCTTCAAAGTTCCAGGAGGTGGCTGCTTTGGCATTCTTCAATTGGGGCAATGTTTACATGTGTGCTGCTAGGAAGCGTATCCCCTTGGAAGAATCAGCTGAGGAGGAGGTAGTGTCAGAACGGCTTCAAATTGCGTATGTCTGGGTCAAGGAAAAATATTCCTTGGCACGAGAAAAGTATGAGCAAGCACTTGTGGTTAAACCAGACTTCTATGAAGGGTTGTTGGCTATGGGGCAGCAACAATTTGAAATGGCTAAGCTTCATTGGTCTTTTGCACTTGCTAAGAAGATAGATCTATCAGGCTGGGATTCTACAGAGACAATTCAACTTTTTGACACAGCAGAGGAAAAGATGAAAGCCGCAACTGATATCTGGGAGAAGCTGGAGGAGCAAAGAGCAATGGAGCTACAGGACCCGAATACAGGGAAGAAAGAACTATTGAGAAGAAGTAAAAAACACGGAAGTTCAGCTGAAGGTGAGTCCTCTACTGTTCGTCAGGGTGATATATCCGCAAAAGAAGCTGCAGAGCAAGCAGCCGTCATGAGATCACAGATTCACCTTTTCTGGGGTAATATGCTATTTGAACGATCTCAAGTTGAATGTAAATTAGGAAAGGGCGATTGGAAAAAAAATCTAGATGCTGCAATCGAGCGCTTTAAGCTTGCCGGAGCGTCTGAGGGTGATGTTTCACTGGTGCTAAAGAATCATTGCTCCAATGGAGATGAAAAGGAAGGAGAAGTAAAAGGATCGAAAAGTCACAACCCAATTACACCGGCAAAATAGATATCAATGATTCTAATGATTATGAGATGAATGACAGCATGGCTTTTAAATCTTGACTATATCAGTGATGCATATGGACAAAGAACATCCTTCTCATTTTGAGCTGAAAAGGGAAATCTGGGTTCATCTTACATGCGAATTGAAAATTTTGGGTTCCTAACTAGATAGTTGTTGAATTGTTTTTCCTTTATTTTCTCTGAAGGTGTTGTTACTCTAAGGGATCATTTCTGAACATTATTCGTACAATTGAGTTTCCAATAATTATTTTCAAACCAAAAATCAGTCATTCTCCTTCCTTTTTTATCTTGGATGTATTGCTGTAATGACTGTGAACCAATCATGTTCAAAAGATTTGTTTCAATTGTGTTCAAAATATGTCTCAATTATGTTCAAAAGATTTGTTTGAATTATGTTCAGAAGATTTGTTTCAATAATGTTCTACTAAGATTGTGCATGTCTGCCCCATTTTACACCATGTTTTACATGGTCATACTGGTGCTAGAGACTTCTTGTTGGTGTTGAAATGCTGAATCTCACAAGAGCAGGCGCTCTAAAAGTAAAAGCAAAAGTTAAAAAAAAAAGCAAATGGATAAAGCTGAAAGGGAAACAAAAACAGATGAATGAATGTGCTTCTTCACTGCATTCTTGGCCAATGTGTTTCTGATAGAATTTTTTATCATTGAGTGATGACCATAGCATGATAAACTCATTAGTTGCCACAATGTGGATGGATAAGCTTGTTGCAGTGTATGATTGATTGTTGTGCTGTAAGGTGAATTTATATAGCTAGATAGATGTAAGTAATCTGAATAATGTATATCCTTCTGTAGGTTCTATAAGGAAATATGTTATCTTCTCCTTCCACTACAAATATGACATATATCCTTCTATAGGTTCTATAAGGAAATATGTTATATCATCCTTCCACTAGAAATGTGACATATGTCCTATTTGTTCTTTCATCTAATATTATATCTGAATTTATATTTAAATTGTTTTAATTGAGTCCAAATGTTCAAATATCTTTATACATTCATCTCATACAATTATTTGCTCACTATAGATTGGTTGGAATTCCACAATCTCCTTACATGATAATCCATTATTTCTGCTTTTTGGAAATGGGCGTGCTACAGATTAAATATTTTAAAATATAATTGTTTGTATATTCCAATTTTTTTGCATTGATTAATTGAACGGGATGATATTAGGCAAAAAAAAATACTCTATATGAAAAAATATAGGGTCAAATTCACTCTGATTCAAATTTTAATAACACGAATAAAATCTATCAAAGTATTATTTTACCTCATGTTTACAAAAAAATTAAAAATAATTTGCAGTGTATGTAGGTTTCTTTTCGAAATCCCTGTATTAGATAAAAGCCAAGTGAAGAGAAAAAGAACATAGAATTATTTGACCCACTCAACAGTGGATTTGGCTATTTGTAACATGCAAAGTCAGTAAGTAACTTTCATCACATTTTAATTACTAGACTTCCTTTTCACTGAAAAGTCTACTTACCTGTCAAGTGTTGTCTTATTAGTTCCTTCTCTTATATTGTATTATATAAACCATAGTCACCTACTTATACTTTTTACTTCTTTTTATCTTTTCCAATACTCTTTCTCATGCTTAGTCATTTAATATTTGTTTTCAGATTCATGTAAGCTTCTTTACTTATCATCATTATATTCTTAATATGATTAAATTTCAGTTTGGTTGCTACCCATTATTCAGTTTATAATATGTTATTAGGTGTCTCTGATACCCCTGAAAAGCATGACATGAATAATCACAACAATGAGTATATTTCATCTCAAAACCAATTGAGAATGAAAGTGATAGTCTAACATGTATTTAAACCATTAGATCACGTTATGATTCTGAAACCACGAGACTCAATCCACATACTAGAACATTGATAATGATGATTAATGTTTTGCTTTATATATATAAATCCAGTGGACTCAATCCATAGATTAGAACATGATATGATAATATCATCACTGTCCACCTACCCCATCTCGATCTCTCTATATTATATATACACTTTATCTGGATATTAACCCAATTGCCCAACATAAATCTAAATAAACAAATCGGGTAAAACGTCATGAAAAGAAGGAATTATATAACTATTCTATGATACAAAATAATATTCTTTTCCGTTAGTATTTCCATTAAGTTCAATTTATTCTGTTAACATGTCCCCACTAAGAGACAAAGGAGGAAAAGGACTATTAATGCTTTAGGAGTGTCGATGCCACTAAACCACTTCACATACTTTAACTGTCTTCACCTTTGTAGTAGATAACTGTGTTTTTTAATTGTCATGTCCCTTGTATGTCATGATATTATATAATAAAGTGAACCGGGTCATTTCTTGTACTGGATTGGATTGTGACACATGATAAAAATAATCCTCCAATAACTATGATTTCATATTATTTTTCAATAAACAGTCTCATGTACCTAATAAGTCAAACAGGAATTATGAGAGACAAGATGAAATTACTTTCTAAAGCAGTCCATCACTACATCGCACTAACTTAATCACTCATTACACATGAATTATGGTTTATTATACTTTATAATACTACACATACATGCATAAAGCTTCCACACAAATTAAAGATACCAATTAAGACTATTTCAGTAGCCTTAGCTTAATTATCAACCGGAATAGGACACACAATTTGATCCAATGTGCTTCTATATTCAGACTCAGACAGTTGTTGTGGGGGCCAAATTAACATTTGGTTCTATAGCCTTCATAGCTTCAAATCTTGGCTCTTTCTCTTGAAACTTGAGACCAACATAGAGCTTCATGTAATCATCAAAAACAAATTTTGGGTAGACTTGGTTTGTCTCATCTTCCTTCACAAAGATTGGTGCTGGAGCAATGATAGCATCATTGCCTGGGTTGTAGAATGAGGCTATGGACATTCTGTTTCCATCAGTTTGAGCAATCACTCTATGCATCACACTCTTGTACTTCCCATTGGTTATGACCTATGATCATCACCATAAAAGTGATTTTTTCAATATATATATAAACTATTCAATTAAATAAATATGTCACATTAGTTATACTTATAATTTTAAAAATATCATTGAAATAAAAAGACAAAAATACTCATAAATAATGCAACATTTAACATTCTCTAAAATTAATTGATCCTAAACCTAGATAAAATGTGAAGATTAGGTTAAACAATCAACAATTAATATAAAATTTGTTGAATTGTAGATTAAAAAATTAAAGATATTTTCTAAAAGCATGTAAAGATTCTTGTGTAAAGAATTTAATATTGCACTGAATATTTTATATTTTGCCTAACTTTTTTACTAAATGTTATTTATACAATATTTTTGTACATCTAAGTTATCACAATTTTTCAACATGTTCTTTCTCTCTTTCCTTTCCCAAGAAAAGATGTTGTCAAAGTTTTTAGATGCAAAATAATAATATAAAGAAGTTTTTTTATGTTGAAAACTGAAAGGTGGAAAAGATTATAAGGTAGTAGGGCATGCACCTCAAGTTGGTCACCAAGGTTGATAACAATGGAGTGGCGCATTGGTGGAACATCAAGCCACTGTCCATCCTTGAGAAGTTGTAGTCCACTGACCTTATCATCTTGGAAGAGAAGGATAATGCCACCAGCATCTGTGTGAGCTCTCAGTCCCTTAATAAGGTCAGGTGTAGGACATGGAGGGTAGTTGCTAACTTTGGTGCCAAAATTTGGACCCTTTGATCCATAGAACACCTTCTTCAAGTACCCTTTCTCCAGTCCAAGATTCTCACACAACAAGTCAAGAAGTTGTTCAGCCAGTTTCTTCAATTCCTGTGCAAATTCCTTCATCACCTTCCTGAAAATATATGAAAAACACAAGACATATCTCCATGAGAGACATAACTAAATGCACAAAGAGCATGGTTATTTATACAACAAAAGCTAACAATTATTGTTTTCATTTTATATATTAACACAAAATGCAGGCACTTTGCAACTTTAAGTGTACAATTATTATCGAGCAGACATAGACATGAAACATTTTTTGATGTGCTAATATTGAGTAACATATTAAGAGCTTTTTCATTGGTGCTTTTAGCATGTATGACCTGTAATCTTCATCAAGGTCAGGGATCTCAGAAATGTTAGAAACAGGAAGATGGCGCAAAAAGAAGGTACTTTCCCAATCCAAGTCATTGATTTCAGACTGAACAGACTCAAGGCATTTTTTGGCCACCATTTCTTTGAACCTTTGCTCCATACACTTCTTGTAGTGTTCTTTTGTAAGCCTCTCCACCGTGTCCATCAACTCAATGGATATACCATGGTTCACCAACTTAAAGGAAAAAACAACAACAAAAGTAACATTATTAACATTTTAAGCACAAAACTTCATTTAAAGTGAGTAAGCTAAGTACCTCAAAGAAACCCCAGTGTTCACATGCATCTTTTATCATGTTCATGGTTGGAATTCTCTCTTGGGTGTTAAGCTTTCCCATGTCAACAACTGGAAAGTTCTCCATTTTGTTCCTTTCCCTTTCTTTCTTTTCTACTCTCTCACTCACTTTGATCTAGGCTATGTCAGTGTATGTTGTCAAGAGTGTGGTCCTTGGAGGTGCAATTTATAGGCCTACTTTCAATTTTTAAAAATAATAACTAAATTTTAATATCAACAATTTTTTTATTCTTTCTCAAATATTAATTGGAATTTAAAACTAACTAAATTTTAATAATATAAAATATGACTAATAAATTAGGGGGAAATATTTTGTTGGATCCCGAAAATTAAATTTCAATTTAAAAAGACAAATAAATCAATATTGATTTGAATTTGGATAGGTCAATATTGATTTGAATTTGGATGAGTCAATAAGTCAAATTATATTCCACGTTAAAATTAACCAAAATTTTAAATTTGGATTAGTGTGGATAATTTAGATTAGATATCAATACAATGTTAGTCTAGTGGTATAAGAATTTACTTGATCTTCAGGTAAATTAAAATGTCAAATATTCAATTTCTAATATATTTTGAATTGGATAACTAAAAAGACAATTTTTTATTTGTTTAAATACAACACTTTCCCAATCTTAAGTATTTACTTGTGTGTAATTGCTTAAGATAACTCATAGAGCATAGGGTAACAAAGGTAATAATTAAAAAGTTAATGAGCCGAAAGAGTAGGTATAGAAAGTTGTAAATGTGGGTCATTCTTAGACTCATTTCATGCTTTTCAATCCAATCTCATTAAAACTTGCATCGATACAATGGCAATCCATGCATGCTATAGATTGAATGGACTCAATAATTCAATATATATCATGCTCTGATATCTGAAATAACTTTAATGATAACATTAAAAGGATTTTATTCCAACCCTTTAGTCATTGTTTGTTCAACAGGTTAATGCATTTCCAAAAGTGAGTTGCTTGTGAATCCAAATAAATCTTTCCAAATGAGTAAGCTATGTTGCAAGCTGGGTATTTAGCTAGGTATATTTCCCTTACTTTATTTATTATTATAAATTTTTATTGAAAGTTGTAGTTATAACATTATAAACCTTATATTTACGTTATGATTCACTATTTTACTCCTATTTTATGCTTATCATACATGCATAATATATCCCCCCTACTCATTCTAAAGTTTTTACATTCTACAAATTATTTGTACCCTACATCCTTATCAAACTACAAGTAGTATGTACACCCAAGGTTAGGGACTATAATTAGATAATATATATATATATAGTGACTCAAGTTAGAACAATTGTTATTGTAATAGTTAATATGAATAATCCGATTTTATTTGAACGATTAAGATTAAAAAGAAGGTTTATATTTCAATAATGTTTAATCATAATCAACTCAAATTTATTATTCTCATAATTTTTATATGAGAATTGTTATTGTTTTGACTAGAAGTCAATATCTTAAATATATAAAATGTGAATGGAGAAAGAATTCTTTTATAACCCAGCAGGGCCTGAAGCCCAAAATTACACAACCGAAATGGAACTGGGAGAACCACACCCCTAAAGCTATTATTAAAATGCCTAAGTGGTTATAACATATGTTTAAGACAAAAGTGCCTTAGCAAATTTGAAAGAAAAAAAATTCAGAAATATTAAGTAGGATGCCATTTCAAAAATCTGGAAGCATGCTATTCATGCGGTTTCTTGATTTTGACATGTATAAATGACTAGACAGAGGTTCTCATACTGAATGCAAACTATTTTAGACATTATACTCATCTTTAACAAGAGAGAAATTGAATTGTAGTACTTTCACTTTGTCATAATCATTCTATGAAGGCACACTTACATGCATGATACATATCTCTTCTTGTCTATAGTGCCCTACCATCTCCAAAAATGTAGATAATCACTTGCTATTCAATCAATTGTGACATTTTTAAGTTATTGTTTTTTAAATGAGTTTTTTGAAAATATGTAAAAATAAAAGATTAAAAATAAGAAAGATAAATATAATTTGATTTGTTGTAAAAGACATAGATAAATTTGAAATAATGCTCAATGAAGCACCACATGAAGGGTTATTATATAGGAATTCAAATCTGTTGAATCACTCATATGATGATCTTCTACCTCCTGGATCTCCTTGTTCCGACTCTATGAAATTACATCCCTATTTCCACATAATATGGTAACTTTCTAGCTCCTAATGACTATATGAGGTGCCAATTCAAGTGTGCATGAAATTCCCTGTGTGCAGTTGGAGTTTCATATTTTTATTAAGTCAGACAATTGAAACCCATACCCTTTATATTTTTTTAACTAGGTTGTAAATAAATCATGAATAAAAGTTATTTCTTTCACAAGTCATCAAACATCATTTCTAAGTAATCCAATCAGTAAGTTAGTCAATAAGTAAGTCAGTTATTAAGTCAGTCAATAAGTGAGCTAGTAAGTCAGTCAGTAAGCAAATAATTCAGTTAGTAAGTAAGTCAGTATGAGATAGTAAGTCAGTCAGAGAATAACTTAGTCAGTTAGTAAACCAGTCAATAAGTTTGTCATTCAATAAGTTAGTAAGTTATTCAGTAAGTCAATAAGTCAGTAAGTTATTCAGTAAGTCAATAAGTTAGTCAATCAATATGTGAGCTAGTAAGTAAGTCAGTGAGCAAATAATTCAGTTAGTAAGTAAGTCATTCAATCAGAAAATCCGTAAGTAAGTCAGTTAGTGAAGAAGTCAGTTAGTAAGTTATTCAGTGAGTGGGTAAGTCATTCTTTAAGTATGTCAATAAGTCGGTCATACAGTAAATGAGCTAGTAAGTCAGTCAGATTACATTTATGGTTTCCTACGAAATATATAGATTACATTTATATATAAAAAATTATCAAATAAACAGTAACTAGTGCAGAATATACATGAAGAAGATAAAATATTAGAGTGGTAGCAAATGCATGAAAAATTCAAATAACAGAAAAGACAAAATCTACACATATTCTCATAAGAAAATGATATAGAGCATTGAAATTTAGAAAATATCTAGAATCTGGAGTATGGAACGATTACAAAGTGGGCAAGACCCTCGATTGAGCCACAATTCCCTGGAACACACTCTACAAAAAGTGTGTCCACATGGAATAAAAGCTGCACCTTTATTCCTTCCCATGCACACGCAGCACACCGAATCATTCCCCACCGCAGTTGCTCTTCTCTCTTTCTCCTGCGTCTCCTCCAGCAGCCTCATCAGCGACACTCTCCACGGCGTCCCTGCCTCCCTCTCTCCTTCATGCGGCCCTCGTATCTGCCTCTCCGCCGCCAACGCCGCCGCAAGATTCATCCCCGAAGAGGAACCCGACGCAACCGGATCCACACATTCGGGTCGACCCAATTCCGGATCTTGACCCACTAACCCATGCTGTTGTTGTTGCTGTTCTTCACCGTTAGTGGCCGTTATGTTTGTTGAACGGAAAACCCACGTGGCACCACAACAACCCATGCCGATGAATCCTAACCGTTCCTTCAAACTACGTCTCCTGCGTGTCCCTCCATCAACGCCGTCCATTTGATCTGTTAACAAACTAAGAATAGTGGTTGGTTCCTCCCTCTGCCTCGTCCTGAGTTGACTCATAATATTCAAGAGAGCGAGTTATTATGGAGAAGAAAAGAAAAAGAGTTAAAAGATAAACGTTGAAAGGAAAGAAAATGTGTTGCAATTAAAAGAGGGTGATGAGGTAGGGACAGAGATCTGATGAGATGGGTGAAGAGTTGAACGAACAAATAAAATTGGTGAGACAAAGAGGAAAGAAAGGAGAAAAATATTTGGAATGGTTGCAAAAAATGGAAAAAGGGAAGGGTTTGAATTAATAATGCTGGGTTCGTTGTGTGAAAGAAAAGGAAAAGAAAGAAGAAGACAAAATAGAAAAGAAGAGTAGAAGAAATGGGTGGTTTGTTTATGGTCTTGGAATTTGAGTAACAGATCAATTGTTGAATTGAGTTACAGTTCACAAGGAGCACCGATTCCTCATAAATTTTCACATTGTTGAGAGAGAGAAATAATAACATATTCTCTTATAAACCGTTATGATTTCTTAGAATTTATTAATCATCAATTTATGAGTGTTATTTGTCAATTTCTTTTATAAATTTATTTACTTCATACATTCCTTTATAAATGGTTTTCAATTCTCTTGTAAAGTGGTATTTATTAATGATTAGTTTAGGAGGAATATTAGTAAACTAAAATTACTGTTTTTTTCTTTTTTGTAGGAATATAAGGGATGACAAAAAAAAAACTTATCATCATACCCACAAATATTGTTTAGGGGTGGGAACATATATCATCGTACTCATCTCATGGATATCTGCGTATTTATTATTTATTTTAATTAAATATTTTATATATCATATTTTATTAATATTATTTTAATATTATTTTTTTGTTAATTAGTTCTTAATAAATTTTAATCATTTGATATAAAACTATAAAATTATCATACACATATCCTATTAGTTAAAGAATAATTACTTTTATATATTTATTATTATAAAATATATAAATATGTAATTAAAATTAAAATTTTGTTGGATATCCAATGATTTCTGCTAATTGCAAATAATGTGAATATGAGCACGGGTAAATACTATTTTGAATATTTTGAGGCCAATTTTTTTTTATTAGATGTGACCTTTACTTTCTCTTCAATCTTATGTATTCGATAATGAATAGGAAATTAAGTATCGAAGATCATCTTACAAAAATTGTGTTACAAATGTGGTGGAGAGCAATGGTCTATTTAAATAATAACAACATCAAATGCATCTTAGGCAATATCAAATATATTTTAAGAAGAGATGTCTATTTACTCCAAAAATACATTTTTTAAACTTACTCTACATCTTAGCCATTAATTATAGGAAAATCCAATGGTTTAAATCTACTCACTAATTCAAACCATTGGATTTCCCTAGAATTGATGGCTAAGATGTGAAATAAGTTTAAAAAACTTAATCTTTGAGTAAGTGGATATCCTCCCATATTTTAATAGACCAACATTCTGTTGTTGGTCTAGTGGTATAAGACTCGTTAGATTCTCAACATAACTAAAAGATCAATAATTCAATTCTTGTAAGCGATACTTGTTGGGATGAACAATTAAATGTCTCAAAAGAGATTAGTTCATTACCCAATGAGTGAATGATGTCTTTGGTAGTACCAACAAATATATTTTAATAGGAAAAAATGTATGCACTAACCGTGTATGGGTTTTATACATTATTATTATATCATCTAACATTCATATTTAAATATTATTGACTCTTAAAAAAAGTAATATATAACATATTATATATTAATTGTATAAACAATGTGTATATATACTTCATCCTCTAAAAAAATATGGACACCTGCCAATGTTCTGTTGGCCAGATCAGGAAGTCAAAAGCCGTTGATGCAAGCACGACAATCAAGGTTTAGCCAGATGGCACGTGACCTCTTGCATCGTGGTCGATTATGTCATTCTCATACTTTACTTGCATTCTAAATTCTATTCAAGGATGAAGTATATAATTTTGTTTTCACCTCAATTAGGGTTGCCAATGAAAACCGGATCCGCGAGTACCTGTCTAAACCCAACTCGAATATAATGGGAAAAATCTGATGTGAATGAGTTCGGGTTTAGATTTTATCCGAGTTCAAATTTCGGGTTCGGTTTTGGTATTAACAATATCAAACTCGAATCCGCCCCAAACCCGATTAATATATATAAAAGTATAAAGTTATATATAAATACATACATAAAAGCTATATATATATATATATATATATTAAAATATATGTTTTTCGGGGTTTTTTAGGGTTCGGGTTACCCGAAACCCGACGGGTTCGGAGATGATATCGTTGTTTTCAACCCCGCTTAATTCAAGTTCGGGTTTTAGATTTCGGGTTCGGGTTTGGGTAAGCACAAACCCGACCCCGACCCGCCTTGTTGCCATTCCTAACTTCAATTCTCATTTTAATATAATCTGCCTATAATATGAAAATAATTGAAAGTATCAATTAGTAATATAAAATAGTTTAATGAGAACAAAGTATTGACTGATGATTTACTTTTCAATTTTAATTATTATTGATTCTCTGTAAAATAAAAAATAAATGATAAATGATGTACATATTAATTGTATATAAATTTTTATAAATACAATATGTAAATATTATATTCTTATATTCTAATATTATCCCCATTCCCATTTAATTGTTTCTAGGAGAATTAAAATTATTCAAATCAATGGAAGACCATTATGTCTCTCCCTCAAGTGCCATGAATCCATGACCAATAATTAATGTGCGGTTGAATAATTTTCACTCATATAATTAATTTTATTTCTGTGTCACAATTATGTTGTTATTTTTATTTTATTTTTAAATTTGTTGCAATATCAATTATTATTACTCAATGCATAAATTTACTACTCAATCATTATATTAGAATTGAAGTTTAATAACAATCATTCAACAATCTTTATTAGCAGAACTTTGTTAAATATAAGGCGGAAGATAATCAACGACTTGAAACCAATGTGATATAATAAGGATTGATAAATATCACAAAATCAAAGATAATATCTCCATGGATGAAGAACAAATTCATTATTTTTAAAGTGTATGACTCAATCAAGTATCACTCACGATAATAAAATTTTAATATTTCACCTTATAAAATACCAGATAATCTAATAAAACTCTTTACTCGTATGAATGTGTATATTTATATACATATACTTCTCGTGTTTTAATTATGTCACCTAATAATCACGTACTATATGTGGAGTTAAAGGACTTAGAGAGTTGAGACAATCATTTATTCCTAAAAGAACGTAAAGGATGGGACAAACGGAATCATTAGATTTCACAACAATTATTTCGCAATAGTACATGTTACGTTCAGACTTCAGACTTTAGGCCTAAATCAATGTCACTACGTTATAGACATTATAATTACTATTCGTGTAGCTGTCGACCACATTTTTATTTTATTATATTGAGTATTTAATTTGTATATATTTTATTTTATACAATTAGAATATTTTTGTATTAAGAGTACTTATGTTAAAAAATGTATTTATTATAATGTTCAATTTAACGTGAGATAAATGGTTAATATACTAATGGTCGTTACCTAGGATTATATGATTTTTTTTGTAGAAATTAAAAAAATATAATGTCAAAATAGGAAATTAGAAATTACACCATGAGATAGTTATTTCATGTTTTGACTTTATATATAGTGTAGATATAGATATAAATATATGATTTTTTTGTAGAAATTAAAAAAATGTAAGGATAGAATAGGAAATTATAATATATATATATATATATATATATATATATATATATATATATATATATATATATACTTCAGTGATTAAAGGTGGAATAGTTGATTACACTATTAAAACTTAACAAATGTGAATATATTTATAGAATATAAAACTTTATAAATTGATTTCAATAATACTAATGTTTTATTGATTGTCAATTAGGGAATGATAACCCTCTATTAGGGATGTCTCCTTTTTGGATCAATGATTATATCCATTAAACTTGAATCCTATCAAGGTGAATGTCCATAAGAGTTGGTTACTTACTAGCACTCTTCTAAATTTAATTGGTGAAAAAAGCCAAGATATATACTTCTCGTGGCACATATAAGAATGCATATCCTCAAATCTAGAAGGTTTAGTATTGGATGAAGATCATTATATTACATGTATCTAAAAAGTAAAACAACTAATAATCTAGTTTTAAATTATTTTTAAAAGTTTTCAAGTGGTATTAAATCATGAAGTTCACAAGTGTACTTTTTTTTGTTGCCAAAAGATAATATTATTAAATAAAGAAATACTTACAAAACACAAAATAAAACAGATTACAAGTCAATATGAATACAATCTAATGGTTTAGAGGTTCAGTCATCGAAAGTTCACAAATATAATTAAAGGTGAGGAAATAAAAAAGACATTGAACATTTTCAAGTACATATTACACCAACCAATTAATGTCTACTCATACATTGTTTCATTTTTCTTCAATCATTTTCATATATGTCCTTCCATAACCGTTCCAATCATAAACAAATAATTTTTTTTATATAATAGTTGATAAAGCTAAACTATTTTGGATCACCATAGAATTGTGTTATTTACCTCATTATATAATCCAATTATCAACACTTTCTAGATATCTCTAGAAGAATAATTGTTTAATAAACCAAATATATCTTTAAAGCAATTACAAATCTACAAATGATACAATAAATGCCACAAAAATGCTATCAAATTGTCCATGAACCATAATCCTCTGGATTAACATCTGAAGTCAATAGTAATAAAAAATTGACAATTTTTAATAATGCTCATCAACATCCATTTTACTAGTTTAAAATACTCATAAACGAAAAGGACATGTTGGGTAAATACTTTAGAACGAATGTGCAAAATTTTCATGCCCAACCTCTTTACTAAATGGGGATAGGCAGCTATAAAGGCTTGGTAGCTTAAATTGGGTGATAATGAATTAATCTTTTTGGAGTAGGTTATTAATGAATAATGAATTAACCCAATGATATATTAAAATGATAAAAAGAAGTAGAAAAGCGTGAGATCCAGGATATTCTGGCTTGGAATTTGAGTGCCATTTTCAACCCTATCTTTCACTTTCAGTTTCAGTTTCAGTACCATAACACTTGTTTGTCTCTACTCTCCCAATGGCACCTTCCTTCGTACAAAACGGTGGGATCCCTGCCCCTCGCACCGCCCCTATTTCAATCACCGGCCGATTCGCCTCCGTCTACAGCGATGTCCAGAACAGTCGCGTAGACCACGCGCTCCCTCTCCCATCCGTTCTCAAAAAACCTTTCACCATTGTTGACGGTCCTAAAAGCTCCGCTGCTGGCAATCCAGGTTAATCAATTATCAATCTATTCTCATTCTCTTTCACTCATTATTTATTCCAATCGATCATTATTCACTCGATCTGTTTGTTTTATTTCACATCGTAGTGCTTCTCATTATAATGTTTATTTTATTTCGATTTGTGTTTTTGTTTTTGATATATTGATATGGTTTTATTTGTGTAGATGAGATCGCGAAGTTGTTTCCGCATTTGTTCGGGCAACCTTCTGCAGCGTTGGTTCCTAGCGATGATTCCAATGCGGCGCTGCCAGATCAGAAGTTGAAGATCGGTGTGGTTCTATCTGGTGGCCAAGCACCTGGTGGTCACAATGTTATTTCTGGAATCTTCGGTAAACTTCGTTTCAATCTATCAATTATCTAAACGCAAATTATTTGGTACCTCATTTGATTCAAGAGTTATATTGACATTCATTGATTTGCATGTTATCACTACATTTATTGGTCTGTTTTGTGTTTTTATTAGGCTTACGGTCCTTACACTATTAATCCCTGTTGAGAGTATTGTGTGTGGTTAAATAAAACTTCAAATGAGATTAGTGTAATTTCTCTGTCATCTTATGACTCTGGATACATGTGCGTAAGTTATTAAGTTTCAACTGTGGTTTTTTTCTTCTCTTTATTTTTTTGTTAGATTACCTGCAAGACCGTGTGAAAGGAAGCACACTGTATGGTTTCAGGGGTGGTCCTGCTGGCATCATGAAGTGCAAATACGTTGAGCTCACCTCAGACTATATTTATCCTTACAGAAATCAGGTCCAATCTCTTAGTTACATCTGACATAAAGGGCATTGTTTCACTTGTTTTTGAAATCCGTGATTTTTATTGTTTACTTTTTACCTATTCCCTTGCTACATTGTGTTAACTGGTAAAACTCCATAAAAGCCAACCTGCTTTCTTTCAAGAAGGTTTTCTAAAATAGAACTCTACCCGTCATAGTGATATTCTTTGTATATCATGACTTCTGATGCTATAAATGAGATGCATTGCATTTGATATTTGACATGCTGATTCGTACATGTACATGTTTTAGGTTGTCCTGTGTTGTTACTCTCTGTTTTAGATCAAGGCTCACAAGATTTTGATATTTAATAAGGACCTTTTATGTTGGCAGGGTGGGTTTGACATGATTTGCAGTGGGAGGGACAAGATTGAAACTCCAGAGCAGGTGAGGGAAGTCAGGCTACATATTTGCCAAATGATTAGTTCATTATGAGATCTTATATATCTTCTTTAAGTCAGAAGACTAATTTAGTTTCTTTACATGTATAGTTTAAACAAGCACAGGAAACAGCACAGAAGCTAGACTTGGACGGGCTTGTTGTTATAGGTGGAGATGACTCAAACACAAACGCATGCCTCCTTGCTGAGAATTTCAGGTTTGCCTTGATAGAATTTTACTTCTTAGTCTATGTTCTAGGAAGCTTGATCAATGAAATGTGTTTTCATTTTGGTTCATGGTTTACCTTCAAGGTCCTTTTACCACCCCATCTACTAATATAATCAGTTGTATTCCATTCAGTCCCAACCAGTGGAACTAAGACTTTGTTGTTGTAGCTGTATTTCATTCATGAATATGTAAAGTATCCCCGTTTGTTTAATATGGATTTGTGCAGGAGCAACAATTTGAAAACTCGTGTGATTGGATGCCCTAAAACTATTGATGGTGATTTGAAATCTAAAGAAGTTCCCACAAGTTTTGGGTTTGACACTGCATGCAAGGTGAATGAAGATATTCAATCAGTCTTCCCTCTGCATTTGTTATTTTGTATTGGCCTACTCCTTCACTTTATAAACATTTAAGTTTTCAAATATGGAACATTTTCTACTGATATTCAGTAGTTTGTTAGAAAAAATGTTTAGAACTAATTTTTTATTTGTATGTGTGGGAATGGGGGTATCAAAATACGTGATGATGCTTTTGAGAGCATCAGATGTATCACAGTTTCTCCAGAAAAATAGGGAACATATTTCACAGAACATTTCTTTCTACAACCATCATCTCTTCCTTGAATTTTGCATAATGTGTTCTTCCAGAATCCTTTACTTCGCTTTCTATTTCATTTTTATGTCATATGCTGTGACTTCTACTACTCTCCTTCTGCTTGGGTTGTTAGTGATTGGAAATGCATTATGGTATTTATAAATTCTCTTTCCTACAAATATTTCTAAAAATTGTTCTATACTTCATATTTTCAAGCCTTGCCCTTCACTGGTGCTAATAGCTAAATGTTATTATATAGAAAATACCCATTTGGACATGGTTACACAACCTAACTATGTTATACATTTTATTGCTAATTTAATGCAGATATATGCAGAAATGATTGGAAATGTTATGGTAGATGCTCGATCAACTGGAAAATATTACCATTGTAAGTTTATGAAAATGACAAATTCTTCATTGTACTATTGAGTTTCAATCACCAGTAAGACATACAATTATTTCTCTGCAGTTGTGCGGCTTATGGGGCGTGCTGCTTCGCACATTACCCTGGAATGTGCTTTACAAACTCACCCAAACATTACTATCATCGGAGAAGAGGTTTGTCATAATTTTGATCATTTTGTCCAGTCTTTGTACATTTTAGAACTTAATGAACTCAATATAAAATGATTCCACATCAAACTTGTGTTCGAAGTTTGCTACTTTTGAGTGGCCTGTTCATCAAATATATGATTTGTACTATAAATATGTTTTTCAGGTTGCTGCCAAGAAGCTCACGCTGAAAAATGTCACAGACTATATTGTAGATGTTATTAGTAAAAGAGCTGAAGATAAGTTTAATTATGGAGTCATTCTTATCCCTGAAGGTCTTATTGATTTCATTCCTGAGGTATCTATCACTCTGCATAAAAAAAATTATTCATCAGTGTTTCTCTCTTTATGACCTATTGATTATGCATTGGTTCTGGTCATGTACAATTCATATGATGGCACATTCTGAGGATACTCATTTCTATGTACTATTATTCCATTTGCAGGTCCAGCATCTTATTGCAGAACTCAATGAAATTCTGGCCAATGATACCGTGGATGAGGGTGGGTTATGGAAGAAGAAACTCACTGATCAGTCGTTGAAGCTTTTTGATTTTTTACCTCAAGCAATTCAAGAACAACTGATGCTTGAAAGAGATCCACATGGAAATGTTCAGGTGCCTAATGGTGCTACTGTGCTATGCTTGCTGTGCTTTTTTAGACTTCGGCCCCAGTATGCATTAGACTTGGTGTTGATGTTAACGTTTGGTTACTTTGGTATATTCTCATTTAGGTTGCCAAGATAGAAACCGAGAAAATGCTTATTCAAATGGCTGAAACTGAGTTGGAGAAGAGAAAGCAAGAAGGCAAATATAATGGTGAATTTAAAGGGCAGTCTCACTTTTTCGGGTATTTTATCTATTTTTTGTTATCATTATTTGAAGTTATAGATTTTGATTTCTATTCCGTGAAAGGAGGTTCTTGGGACATGCTATGTCATCCACCTTCGAACTTGGATTCAAGTAACTTTCGATCATAAACTTGTTATGTGTGATCTTTGCCACTTTGACTTTGCTAGAGTTTGTGGTCACCCCCATTGTTTAAAATATGCAGTTATGAAGGGAGGTGTGGTTTGCCAACAAATTTTGATGCTACTTACTGCTATGCTTTGGGTTATGGTGCTGGAGCCCTCCTACATAGTGGGAAGACAGGATTGATATCATCAGTTTGTGCTTTTTCTCCCCATCTTTATCTTTTCATTATCAACTGAAATATTTATTCTTGGTTATTTTTTATAATTAAACATGCTCCGATCTTTTTTTAATTGTGCCATCAACTCAATTATTGAATAATATAATATTTTGACTAGGTTGCGAACTTGAGTGCACCTGTAGAAGAATGGGCTGTTGGTGGAACTGCACTCACCTCACTGATGGACGTGGAGAGGAGACATGGTACTCATTTTGATCCATGGGAGCTTTCCTTTACTTCATTTGGATTTTTACTGAATTAACATTCATGCAATAGCTTTTTGTTCCAATGTTGGAGCAAAACTGAGATCCATGTTTTTATCCTGTTGTGTTACTAATACTATTGACTACCAAATTAGAAATGTTTTTATGTATATTTGTACAGTCAATATTCACATTTTTTTTTTCTTTTTTGACTACCTGTGGTTACACTAAAATTATGTTAAGTTTGTATATGTTGTATTTATATGAATGCTTTCACTGTTGCTCTGCTGAAGCGCTGTTTATGATATGTAATTTCCATCGCAGGTAAATTCAAGCCTGTGATCAAGAAGGCAATGGTGGAGCTTGAAGGTACATTCACAAAAACCTTAATTAGCCGGACATAAGACTCCACAAAAACAGTAAAATGAATTATACTTTTCACCTTTGTAAAACTATAAAAAATGAAATGAAAGGAGTATATTATTTTATGGGTTCATAATTTCATACAAAAGGTTAAGTTCTGTTATTTCTTTTCACTAACCGCCATGACATACTTGGTCACCCTGATTTCAGTGGTTGGATCCTGATTGTCAGCTGTTAGCCTGTTATTTTGACATATAGGTGTTGCAATATTAATTCCTATAACATCATCTCCAATAATGTTGGATACTGAATGACTATATTTCATGTTGTATCATTCAGGGGCACCCTTCAAAAAGTTTGCTTCCTTGCGTGATGAATGGGCCCTAAAAAATTGCTACATCAGTCCAGGTACATATTGACTATTAACTGACCTATTGTTTCAACTGTCGCCATGAAGAGAAATCCTGTTTCTTTGTTTAGTTTATATTTCCATTTGAGTTGACTGGAAAAAGCGCTATAGGTTTAATTCATTTATTTGCTGACTGCAAAAAAGTGCTGTAGTTTGAGTTCTGGCGAAAGTTTGATCTTAATGATAATGATCTTCATTGTAGGCCCCATTCAATTCTCCGGCCCAGGATCCAATGCAATTAGTCACACTTTACTCTTGGAGCTTGGAGCACAAGCTTAACTATACAATGAGGTTCTTTTTTGACAGAAGCTATTCATGTTTCTTAGAATCCTGCAAATTATTTTATGAGACTAGGTAGGGTTTTTGTATTTAATTTTGAACTTTACCACAGAATGATTCGCTAAGTGGTTGATGTGCATTTTTTGCATTTAGTGTCGGGAATTTATGTTCTTGATAATCATTGCATATTTAAGCTAAGGTTCCTAATTACTTGATACTATTGACTATTGCAGTAAGAGGAAAAATACATATACCGACAGTGTAAGGGTTTTATCCGCTGTCAGTCTATCATCTGTCTAATGATTTTAGGTGGTTAAGTAGTTTGGATGTTGACATATCAATTTTTATGAGGTAACTGTTTTCTGTCGGTAACAAATAAAAATGTTAAAGGGAAGTGAATACAGAAGATTTCCGCTAAAGACGGAAAATATGTGTCAAAGTTATATAAATATCTCTATGACTTTATTGAACCATGCACGTGACCTATTTTTATGTCTGCCATATCAATATGGGGTTTGGTCCACAATCCAGTAATCTTCTCTGTGATAATGTATATATCATATATGATATCTAACTCTTGGAAGCAAATAAAATAAGCACAAACATACAAATTCCTTTCTGCTTTCTGCCTCGTTTATTTTCTTTCCTCTTACACCAAGTTGGCCTCTTGAGTGGATGTGTTTTGTTCCTCTAGCTCATTTTGAAGATAAAAAGTGAGAAGTAGGGCCAATTTCTCTTATCTTAAAGACATAGCATGCCTTGGATTATCTTTATCTTTTAGTATTGAGTGGTGCTTTCTATATGCTAAGCACTCGTTCTTTCACATGCTATAGCTATAAGGTCATTTGCCCTTTTGAACTGTTCTAGTTCTACACGTTATGGAACAGCGTCTCGTAACTGTAGTAATTGGGAGTAATCTATGTCTCTCCCACATAGGAAGTACTTCCATGATTTCCTTATATTAATATCTAAACAACTTTTTGTTTAACAAACATCAATAGAACTTCCTTTTTAAGAAAAGAAATGAAGATCTCACGATTTCCTTTTCTTTTCCTTCTTCTCAAACTTTGATATAAAGTTATGGTACAAATTTTATATCCAAAACTTCGCTAGATTATGCACAAAAACCAAATGAAAAAAAAAGAAACTATAAATGGTCTAAGAGCTTAGTCCTATGAAAAAACTCATAAAAGAGGAAGTGGGTGTAAAGTAAATAACTGAATACGTAAGAGTGTATTACTCTTCATTCACTAATATGCATAAAGACACATATATACTCCTTTTTCAAGCCAAGTCTAGAAGAGCTTCACTACTATACATTAGTACCATAATTAAGGCAAAAGTAGATATGATATTGGATAAATAAGTTAAAAGTGGACCACATTAATTATTCAAGTTGTTGTGCTACTATTGTGATATCTTTTGTCATTTGAGTTTAATAAAATTCACGTTCTTTAAAAAAAAGTGGATGACTTTAGCAAATCAAAGTTGCGTCACATAAAGTAAAAAAGTTGAGTATATTCCCTAGTAACAGGTAAAGCCGTTAAAAGGAATGTTATCTTTTGGCTCTTGCCCTTTACTCTTTATATAAAATCAGACTCTCTTGGTTTAGTAAATTATCATGGACAAAAAGTAGAATAATTCTACCTCATTTCTTACAAAAAACACAATACCCTTTGTCCAACGTGTGTAAACCTTTGCGGTTCATACCGAATTTATGTTTTTGAAGTAAATTTGCATGCCAATCTTGTCTTACATGTATGTTCATAAAATATATCATTGGTTTTTTTTAAACACATCATTTAATATATATTAATCATGTGACTTTTAATTCTTATTAACTTTTATCTAACATATGCCATAAGCCATTCCAAACTTTCATGACAGCATTTTGATATTTAATTGGCTGTAGATCATGGTTTTACTTTCCAGTACAGTACTTCATGTCTTAATCCTAATCAGACAGTAAGAACGAGATGAAACTGATCCAAGAGCATGTGCACCCCACCCCATACATGTCCACCATTGTCTTGTGTATTTGTTTCTCCTGTTGATGGAGATTACCTGTACCACTGTTTCAATAGTATTATAATCCAATCAAAGGTTGTCACATAATTATAAATAAAATTCATAAAAAAAAGTAAATTTTATATATTATTTGATTGGTTTGGTACATAGAAACATGACATGAATTTTTTGGGACGGAAAATCATACTCTCATCCTCAACTCTACCATACATACCATATCTTATCTCTTTCACTCATTCTCCTTTCTTTACTTTCATGCTTTTTTAGTATATTTTTCTCTACCATGGACACCAGAAATACACTTAACCAAAGAAGTGATTGTAATTCACCTGAATTCGAGTTCTGGAAGTTTCGAAACCCTTCTTTTCCTCAACCTAACCTCCTCTCCGCCGATGAACTCTTCCTAGACGGTGTCCTCCTGCCTCTCCACCTCCTCACCACCACAAATAAACCCGCTCCACAACCGCATTCCTCAGAAAAACCGGTTCCACACTCTGAACCCGGTTCAGGTCCCGGTTCCTCACCTGTTATTATCACTGAATCATCTTCTTCTTCTGCCACGTCATCAGAATCGAAGCGGTGGAAAGATATTTTTAGAAAATCTGAGAAGAATAACAGCACAGAAGAGAAAGAGAAAGAGAAAGAGAAAGAGAAAGGGAAGAAGAAAGAGAGAAGAAGCGGAAGCGGTGCTAGTGTTGCAGATTTGAATATTAATATATGGCCTTTTTCGAGAAGTAGATCCGCCGGAAATTCCGGTACCCGGCCGAAGTTATTCACCGGAGTTCCGGTGACTCGTAAAGTCAATAGCGCGCCGTGTTCCCGGAGCAACTCCACCGGTGAATCGAAGTACCGGAAGCTACCGAGTAGTCCGTGTCGGTCCGGGGTCCATGTCGGCCGGAGTAGCCCGGTTTGGCAAGTTCGCCGTGGAGCCACCGCCGCCGCCAAGAACTCAGAACCGCAGGCTCTGAACGGTGAAAAAGGTTATAAAACAAGAGACACCGCCACGAGTCGCTGGAACAAAGTGTCCGGAAGCGGAAAAGCTAGGGTTTTGAATCTGAATGTTCCGATGTGCATTGGTTATAGACACAACTTGAATTGCAAAAGCAATGAGAACGGTGCCGTTGGTGCAAGTGGCGCCACCACCACCAACGACAGCGATGATAAAAATGGGGGTAATATTTTTAATCTGCGCAGCCTCTTCAGCAAGAAAAGCATAGTAACTTCTCACTAGCCTAATGTAATTTTTAACTATAATCTACTTATTTAATGTTTTCTTTCTTAGTTTCTGTTCCATTAAATTAACCTTTATGTTTATTTTTTATAGCATGATATGTAGAGAGGGGTTATAAGTTTTTTCACAACTTAGACATCAATTTTTATAAAATTTAATAGTTTAGATCAACTTCTTAATTCAAAATATTTGATTTTCCAAAAAATAGATGACTACAATGTGAAATATATTTTTTACACTTGTTCTTAGAGTGATGAGATCATTAACTTATATTAAATTAAAAAGTGAGCCATCTCTTACTTTTTAGTTGTTACAGGTTAGGAGTTAGAACTAGATTAGTTCATAATGTCAAATGTACCGGTAAAAATTCATTTTAGCCTCTAACTATTTGATCGTTGGATATATAAAAATTCTGTATTAGTGAATGCAAATCTAGATAGTTTCTTTTATGAATCATAAAAATTCTAAAAATAACTAATTTGAGTAATATTTTATAACTTTTGGGAATATTTTGGTTTTCTAATTTTCTAGTCACCAAATTAGTAAATTAAAAATAAATTGAAATACCAAAATATTTGTTTAGATACTTTATTGATTGAAGGGTACCATAGACTTCATTGATTGATTTTGCATGTGATATATATGATTTTGGCTCCTCTCATGTAATGGAGAGGCCAGTGAGCCTCAGATTGTGACACGTGTAATAAAAAAAATGGATGGCTGAGATTTAAAATTGTATTACGTGTAATCGATTACCATATGGTGTAATCGATTACACCAGTTAAACAGTGTAATCGATTACACAATCCGGTAATCGATTACATATTTTAAAAAAATAGAAAGACATGGTTACGATAAGTGTAATCGATTACCACATGGTGTAATCGATTACACCAGTTAAAAATTTAAAATACAAACTCAACGGCTTTCTGTAATGATTACAATGTGAAAAATGCACATATCTGATGCTTTTAATATGTTGTAATCGATTACGAGTATAGTGTAATCGATTACATCATGTAAAATGCACATATCTGATTAGTTTATCATCATGTAATCGATTACCAGGGTTGTGTAATCGATTACACTGTTTAACTGGTGTAATCGATTACACCATATGGTAATCGATTACACGTAATACAATTTTAAATCTCAGCCGTCCATTTTTTTTATTACACGTGTCGCAATCTGAGGGCTCACTGGCCTCTCCATTACAGGAGAGAAGCCAAACCCGATATATATTACATGTTTATACTTTTATATTAGCTTACAATTGATATATGCATATTTTTATAAATAGAATAAGTTATAGGGTAATTTTACAGTAAAGTATATTATTATTATTATGCAAAGTAAAGGGCAGACAAATATAATAGAATTTGATTAATATATGTTGTCTTTATTGAAGTATGCTTTACCTCGCTTGAGAGAATGGAGGTTTTGCTATTGGTAATTGAGAGCGGAAAGAAAAAGAATAAAGTATTGTTGTACATTGTCTAATCAAAGTTGTATAATAATGTAATTCCTTGCTTGTCAACTCTGTAACCGGAAAAGAAAAACCATTGTTTCGGTTGCAAGGAAAGGTAGATGCTAATTTCAAAAGATATATATTTTTTAATATGGTCATGTCCAAACATTTTACTAAAAAGCAGAGATATTGGTTGTAACGTTCTAATGTGCTTCAAATAATTTTGTAATGGCGTTTGTTCTGACCGGTTTTTTGGATCTGTAATCCTAAATTCCTAATTATATTATGAATCTTTGGAGTTTAGAGGTCAATATGTCTTCAAAATTCTCGTTCATCTTATTGTTGACATATCTATGCAACATTAAATGCTATATCACATTCAAATTATTTATAATCTTTAAACGATACAAAACAATATATCTTAATATATTATAAATAAATTTATATAATTAACAAATTTATGTCTTTTGTAAGATAACAAATCTACCTAAATCTCAATAATATAAAAATATATTATTAAAAAGGGACTTATTGAACAAAATACCTTAATATGTATTGACACATTGGGTTATAAATAAGAGGTAATATAAGCTTACTTAATCCAACTTCATACCACAATTATCAAACTCGAGCCGGACAAGCTGCCGTATTAGCTAACTGGTTTAACCAGTTAAGCCATCCGGTTGGACCAGATGATTTTAAATATAATTAATAATTTTTATCTATAAATATATAATTATATATAAATGTAAATTTTATATAATTAATAATTTTATATAAATATATTGAAGTAATATCTCTCTATTTTTTTTGAACCGAAATAAAACAAAACATTATAGTAATGTTCCAGTTTTTTTAAATATTAAGTGAATCGTCATGTTTTTTCCATGAGTTATTTCGGTTTAACCGAGTTTAGCACAGTCGAACCGGTCCAACTACTCATTTGGTTAAAACTACAAAATGAAGTCATTTTCAAGTCCGGTCAGTAATCGAACCGGTCGGACCGTCCGGTCCGGTTATCACAACACTGACTATTACTAAATATTTTTTTTGAACCGAAATAAAACAAAACATTATAGTAATGTTCCAGTTTTTTTAAATATTAAGTGAATCGTCATGTTTTTTCCATGAGTTATTTCGGTTTAACCGAGTTTAGCACAGTCGAACCGGTCCAACTACTCATTTGGTTAAAACTACAAAATGAAGTCATTTTCAAGTCCGGTCAGTAATCGAACCGGTCGGACCGTCCGGTCCGGTTATCACAACACTGACTATTACTAAATATTTTTTTGTATTTTTACCTAGAACAATCATATCATGTCAAGCTAAACTAACATTTTATGATCATGCTCTTTCGGCTTGTGGGCTTTTCTCGCAGGATGGGGGAGGCGTTGGGCAGGTAAACTCTTACATTTATATTTTCCCACTCATATTTTCTCAAAACAAAATTTTTACCAACTTTCTTTTTAAATTTACTTCAATGTTAATTATTTAATTATTATATTTTGTGAATTTTCCTTATTTTATTTTTTAAAATTATATTAGATGACCCAACATCCATCATGTATACATTCAGGTAAGTGGAATATGATATTTATGCCTATAATTTTAATTGAATATATATTATTTTCAATATTGTTTACTTATTTTCTTTTGAATGTTTTTTAGAAAAAAAAATATAGAATAGTTATATCATTTTTAATATAAACTATCCTAATTATTTACTATTTCAATCACTTCTTCCTATTTAATTATTATTTATATATTATATTTCTCATATGAATATGGGTATTAGCTACTAATATACATATATTTTGCTATATTATTTTCCTTATTAAATTTAAAATATTGCATTAACTTTTTGTTTTCAAACCAATAGTAATTATCCAGATTTTTTCATTTATTTTTTTCTCTTTTCTTGACAAAGATTTCTACAAAAAGTTTAGAATCTGAACTGAATACTTATCCTTTTCAATATTATTAACTTCATTCCTTTTGAATGTTTTCATTTTCATAAAAAAATCTAAAATGTTATAGAATTTTGTATGGCAAATTTATTGATTTGTAATATAAATTATTCTAACCATTTACTATATATCAATCACTTATTTCTATTTAATTGTTTTTCATGATGTATATCATTTTTTATATATAAATTTTAGTTACTAATCTACTTATATTTATTCATTATATCATTGAGGTACTAGTTATTTGGCAACAAGTGTTCAACATAATCCTAAAGATTGGTATACAATACATATTTTTTCTAAGGAAAACTCACAACCCAATATCTTGTGGTATATATCAGGAAACGAAGGCCATGGATGTTGGGGTTTTCCGCTAGAGGAGAGATTCATTGACTCCAAGAGTTAGTTTAATATACTTACTATACATTATAGCTATCAATTCTAGAGAAATTTAATGGTTTGAATTAGTAAGTAGATCTAAACTATTGAATTTCTCTATAATTAATTACTAAGATGTGAAGTAAGTTTAAAAAAACTTACGAAGTTGAAGCTCACCTTTTTCTGCTAACTTCATAATTGGATCTACCATTTTAACATAACTTTTGCTAATGGAATATAACCTAAGGTTAACTTGAAATTTGGGTCTTACAATAAAATGCATATTTGAATCAAACGTGTTTCTCAACTTGTAAATGATATTCACATTTTTTGTTGCAGATGATTGGGTTGTCTAAATACAACATGTGTGTTGTTTTGGATATGAAAACATGACGTCACAATATAGGTTGAAGATTAGTCAAGACACTTCATATTAATTAAAAATATGAGACATTTTTCCACATGAGTCAAAATCTTCCAAAGGGACCCCTCATCCTTATAGTGGCTTCATTTTATCATTCTTTGTGATGTAGAAAAAACACATATATAATATTAGAAAAATATATGTAGTGTCATATAAGAGTTTTTTTACACCATTGTTATATAATCTATCATTCATATTTAATTACCTTTTATACAAAACATAACATTTTGATCGGAAACCCAATATAAATTAACACGAGACGCTGTTTGAAAATCATTTCCCTTCATTCTACTATGGCCATTCTTCAACGCCTATGGCGTTTACGTTCATTCCAAACCCTAACTTCTCATTCCTCACTTTCACGCACTCTTCCTCGTTCTTCCAATCACAGTACGCTCACTTTTACTCCCTTTATTTATTTCTCAATTTTGCTTCTAAGTGATTTATTATAATTGATTTTCGTAGATTCTGCACCTTCTTGTTCAACCGCTTCTCAAGTTTCAAGTTCCAGAATTGTGCGTGAGGCTCAGGGATCATTTAAACATTCGATGCTTCCAGCTTTATTAGCTGTTACTTTTGGATTTGGATTAGTGGAAACGGCTTATGCAGATGATAGTGCTAATAAAACCGAAGATGTGGAATCAATTGCTGTTAAAGAACGATACCGAATTGAGGAATTGCTTAGAAGCAGAGGAATTCGATATGGTTCTTATCCTCGCTTCACTGTTGCTGTTAAAGGCCAAAAGGTATTAATGTTGATATGTTGTTCCATCTTTTCCCTATTCAATTTTATAATTCAGGTGTAAATTTAAATTTAAAGCTGAATAAGGTGATATATATTGAATTGAAAGATTTAATTCTAACGCAGTTGTAATAGGATTTTGAGATTGACATTAGTTTTGTATTGTCACGTCTGGTTTTTAAAAATAGTTGAATTTGTGAAGAACTACTTCAAAAGTTATAAACACGATTTATTGGTTGATGGTGTAAAAATCTTTATACTGGAAGTACATCAAAACTAAACTCTGTTTGTGAAATAGGTAAAAATATTTTTTTTTCATTTTTGTGACCCTAACCTTCTTGTATGTTATATATAATATAAATCTTTTGTTGAAGAGGAAAAGCACACTATTTTGATGAGTGGGAATATGCTCCGAGGGAGGTAATTAGTAAGATTCGACTTGAATTCTTGGAGTTGCGTTACTTTTAGGGCAAAGGGTATGAAAAAAGCGATGCGTCAAAAATATTGTGGGAATATTAGTATATTATATGGATACACCACTGATATTGTGGAGTATCAGAGCATCATAGGTTCCAAAAATTATGATTTATGATTGGAAAGTTAGTCCTCTACTCCACAAAGCAGGTCCAGATGAAATTGAAGAATATTTTTTAACCTTGTTTTTTAATGAGGAAATAAGTAGTCAACTTTCCTCATTACTGCTTTTAGAACAACTGATATCTGTGTAAACGGACCTTGATTTGCCTTAAGCTTCTTTAGCAGTGTCGAACCTGAAAGCTCAAGACAATTTTTTTGCCAGTCTACCCCTTTGTTTACTATCATTTAATTTCTTGTGATTAGTATCACGTGTGACATGGTTCAGCTTCGACCTTCCTTTTTCTTCAATAACTTTGTCTTGGGAACATTCTACTCTTTTTTGTTTGAAAAAGGAAAGACATAATTCTAATTACTATGTGCTTGTTTTGATGATGTTCTTTTAGTAATGGAAGTCAAACTATATCTGATGGGGAGTTTACAATTATAGGTCAGTGTAAAGTTTCAAATTCCTCCTGCATGTGAAATCTCACAACTTATTGTGAATCTGACTGCAAATCTTGGACTGAAAGCTGAAGGGAACGGTGGTGGTTCAGATATGTCACTGCGTGCTTGGGATAGGTAGTTCATTCTCAATTTCTGTAATTTAGAGAACATCTGTGTGCAGTTATGGTTTGTAACAATTATCGACTTTCCTCTTTTCAATTGTATTGTACTCAATTTAGTTATAATTGTTTCTTATGAACTATCCACAGTACAGTTGCTTGGCAACTTACTCTTACTCATCCATCAAAGCAAAAACATATTCAAGAGAATGATCCATCTTTCACAGATATAAATGCACATGATGGAGATCTATGTGTGCTCATATTTCATTCCCTCATTGGCTCAGATAAAGCTGTGAGTGTTTACCTTTTATTCTTTCATATATGGTCTTCATATTATTGTGCTTTCATGCACCGGGAGATAAAAATGGGGCCATCATTCATTAGAAATTTTTATTGTTTGGCCAATATTGCAGGAAATTGAATTTATTAAAGAAGGGAGCTTGAGTCCTGAAGAGCTTGATGCTTTTGTCTCTATTTTACAATTAGCTGGTAACAAGACGACACAAAGAAACACCCTGGAAAAAAAGCCAAGGGAAGAGAACGAACAGGTGCCATCTGCAGATGTCTCTATTTCTAGTCTTGAGGCCATGGGAGTGAGAATTTATGGCCTCGATGAACCCATAGGTATATCAAACGGTGAAATATCGTGGGACAACATTGCTGGGTATGAGCATCAAAAGCGGTATGTAAACTCAGAAATTCAATCGATTTCTGGACTAGGTGATTGTTTTGTTTGATTTGGGAAGTGAATGTGTGATGAATATTTTCAGTTTTGTGGTTTGATACCTGAGTTACAAGTGGTCCAAATTAAAGCAAACATCTAATTCATTTTTTATAATCTCTCCTGGAACCTCTAACTCTCTAACTATATAACTTCATATGACCTCAATTGTTTGTTTGTATTTCATAAAAACTGGTTTGATCATACCATTAAAGTGAACTTCTCAGTTAATTGAGGGGCTTGGCAAATGCCTAGTCTATGTAAGGATTAGATACTAGTATTTAAAGAAAAGAGAGGCTCACCAGTCATATTAAGAGAAGTGCAAAACTGTAATTTTTGTAAATCCTCTTCCTTTTTTAGTCATATTTACTTACATCGTCTTCATATTATCTGTTGATGTGTGTACTCATGTATGGATTGCATTTATCAATGTTCATGAAAATGATTTGATTTATTTACTCAATCTTTAATTGCTTATTTTTAGAGTAATTGAAGATACTATACTATTGGCTCTGCATAGCCCTGAAGTATATGATGATATTGCCCGAGAGACTCGTCATAAATTTGAGTCAAACCGGCCTCGAGCTGTGCTTTTTGAAGGTCCACCAGGTTTGTTATTTTAGTTTTTTATATGTTTTCTAAATGATATGATTATGTAGCATGAAATGTATACTTGTTAGTGCTCTTAGAGAGACATATATTCTTTAAAATACATATAATTCAGTAAGTCACAATGAATTTGTAATCAGAATATCATTAAAATTAATAAATATCCTGTGTATTGCACAAGTGATTTCAAGTTTAGAATAAAGTTATCAAAGTATAAAATTGAATTATGAATTAAATAAGATTTTTAAATTGAACTGAAGTTAATCTCATATTTTCATTTTTCTTAATTTAAATTGAATTCCATTTTCCATAATCGTTTTCACAATAGGCAAGTAAATTTTGATTCAATATCTCATTTTAATTTAGTTTTTTGGGATTTGAAATGAATTTTCATTTTTCAAGGTTGTTCATAGTATAATACAATAGCTAAACATAAGTAAAAAATGAATTAAAAATTAATAGATTTCAATTAAAATAAATAAACAAAAATGAATAATATAAAAGATTAGCAATAACTTCAATATTATTATTAGATATATAACTAAAATACGAAAAATATAATAGATAAAGAACATATTTCAATTTAAATATTATTGAATAATTTAATAAATGTAAAATATAATAAGTCAACAAATTTTGATTTTAAAAAAGTGACACATGTCACATCATTGAGGAGAGAATTTCTAAAATTGTTATTTGTTCAAGAACAAAATGTAGAATTGCTCTATAGAAAGTTGATTAATACTTAATGGATATTGGTATTAAAATATTTAATTAAAAAACTTGAAACAAAAGATAAGCAACATCTCAAATATTATTATCATTAAATAATTGAAGTTTGAAAAGGATAAAAAACAAATTTCAATTTATACATTTTGAAGAATTTAATAAAAGTAAAAGACAATATAAAAAATGGATTTTGATTTTAAAAAGTGACACATGTCAGATTCTCGAGGAGAGAAAATTTGTAGAATTTCTATGGTTCAAGAAAATTTTCTAAAATTTCTCTGGTTCAAGGATGAGGCCTGATAATTTAAATATATAATAAGTTGATTAGCTATGCATTCATCAATTATAAGGTGAATAAAATAAAAATTGAATAAAAATATATTTTTTCCTTTATAAATTAGTGTATGATGTACATAAAAGACACTTATTAAACTAAAAGAAAATGCTTCCAACATTTATCATTCAAAGGTGAACGAAAGATCCACATTCTCAGATTCTCTTCATCTTGCTCATTTGTATCAACCACGATTGTTTAGGCAGAAATGGAGTCTCCACATCTTTAAAAAGAAGTAACTCTATCTGTTCATCATAATTTTTTCCTTCATATTGAGTGGGGTAAAACTCATCCTTAACATTTTCAATGCACTTTCTATGATGTCATTTCCTTCAACTTCACACAAGGACACTTCAATGCTCTCTCATAAGTTAAATATTCTAAATTCCATGAAAGCCAAATCGGTTCAATAAAAATTGAGTTTTAGTTGGAAGCAAGGAGCAGTCTACCGTACCAACATCCTTCAAACTATGAAAACTATCCATGTCAATATGACAAGAATTATATTTGTTAAAGAGTCAAGACTCCTTCTGATGATAACTTGAAATAAGATTGAATCCTATTTGATAGTTAAAGTGAAAGAATTATGTGAGGAGACACTATAGGGCCCAGTGACTAGGTGTAGCTTTCAATTCTATTTATGATCAATGCAGCATCAGGATTTTCCTTTCTATATGCGGCAACAATGAAAATCACTATACTGCTTAAAGATAGATGGCTTTGACCAGAATAAGAAAGTGATTATCATTTGCCACATGTTAAAATGAAGACCTTAATCCCGTATCAATTATATGGAAAGCTACTTATATCCCTTAGGCGTTAGGTGTCTCCCTAGACATAGTTCTTTCATTTTGAAAATCAAGTAGGATTTAAGTCCTATTTCAAGTCATTGTCGAAGAACTCTTCATTGTTAAGGATTTCAATTCTTATCCTAGGGTTGGCATGAATAGTTTCCAATGAAGTATCTTAATGTTAGGCCATTTCATGTTCCCAACTCGTACTCAACCATTGTTCAACCGATTTGACTCCTATGGTAATTTAGAAGATCTAGTATGTGAGAGAACAATGAAGTGTCCCTTATGGGAGGCTGAAGTTCCTAACATCATAGGAAGTGCATTAAAAACGCTACGGCGAGTTATACCCCACCCTTAATTTATGAAGAAAAGTAATATGACAAGGAGATCGAATTATTATTTTTCCAAGGATGTGCAGATTCTATTTTCTGCCTAAGATTATGATTGATGCAAATGAGCAACATGGAAGAGAACATGGATTTTTCATGACACCTTTGAATGCTGAATGTTGGTTTCCTTTCAGTTTAATAAGTGTCTTTTATGCATGCTCGACAATAATTTGTAGAAGTAAAAAGATTTCTTTGTATCCCTTTTTCTTTTCTCTGCCTTATTATCGATGAACGCATCGCTATTTTTAATGATATTACAAATTCATTGGTAGTGACTCTATGTATTGAGGGAATTGAAAGGATACTTGTCTCTCCCTAAAAGCACTGGCCATATACACCTATACTTGCACTTATATATTGCAAACAGCATTTTTGGTGTAATTAGTTTGGAATAGTTTTTTGTTTTTAATTCCATTCTATTCAAAAAATACTATTGCAAAAAAAAAAAAATTTGTGTGTGAAGGGGGGGGGGGGGGGTTCGGTGAGGATCATCGTAATGTAAGGAAAACATATTCTCCAAACTTGAAAAGAACCACGAACTGTTGTAATTAAGAAGGAATTCTTTCTTTTTGAGTGACATGAACTAGAAACACTTACATGGAATGTGTTTTTTTCGCTTTTAGATAACTTTCAATAAGATATGGAAAATTTTCCATTACTGAATAGACCCTTAGCATACACAGGCAGTTTTGTCTGGTATGCTGAAGAGGATGCAAGTTTTATGCTTATTTGAAAAGAATACATTAAAAAGGGTAATTAATTTGTTCAGCAGTTCAACCTCCCTTTTTGAATTATCAGTTTTAAATGACAATGCCTACTTGATTATGTGAAAAGGGGTAAGAAATTTGGAATGTGCAATTTTTAGTGAAAATATTGCTGTTTATATAGCTCTTTTACGTGGCTTTGACATAAATACAGCATGGAGCTATTAATGTGCTCGGCCTATAAAATGTACATACGACCTTCAAGCTACTATTATTTCTTTTCTGTATTTAGTCCTAGTCATTAAGTAGGAAATTATAACACTTTTCTTGATAAGGAAACTGCATCTCTGAGCTGTTTTTCTAGGGAAATAGAATCTCAATTTAGTGAAGAGAGTTACTTACTATGATGGTACAGGGTTATATTGTTCACTCTTTAATTAATGTTTGTTTGAACGGCTGATTTGTATGATTAGGTACAGGGAAAACTTCGTGTGCTCGTGTTATTGCTAATCAGGCGGTATGCTGCTTTCAAATCTATTACAGCTGTTCTCTTCATGGCCTTATTATTGCGCTGGTTTCTGAATATCCTGCCTGCCCTAATCCAAGGAACAAAAGTAAACAAATTTAAGATGTTATTGGGACATTAATCAAGGAATTTATGTATGATATGAAGTTGTTTGTCATACTTGATATGTTTGAATGCAGGAAAGTACTTCTGTTTTCAGCTGTCACTTATCAGATAGTAGGGTCTTCTGTTTTAAAGGGGGGGAATAAATCAAGTATTAACTAATTTGTGATGAATATTATTACAAATTCTTCTTTTATGTAAAGAAGTTTATATACTTCAAAATTTGTCTCTTGCGATGTCTTTGATATACTTGCTCTGCGAATGGGAGGACTTATCAGTTTAGTAAATTCCGAATGCCTTTTAACATTTATATATGCACTTATACTTGCAACTGAGAGGAAAGGGTGGGTGGTGAACCATAACCTTTTTACAATTGCAATTGGCATGATATATATGCTATCTTCCATTTTGTTTTTAAGGCATAGGTAGTAGTGGAGGTTGTTTGCCAGCAGGGATTTTTAGGCAAGAGAAAGGGGAGGGGGTTGAACCTCAGATCTCTGCCTTTGGTGGGGTGAGGAACACCGTGTGAGCTAGAGCTCACAGGCATGGAAAGTGCCATTGAATGAATACACTAATGGTGAGTGTGTTTTTGCCTGCTAGTTTGAATGACAAAAAATATGATTCTATGCTTGGTTTAACGTAGCTGTTCCAAAATGATCTTGAACACAGTAGAAATTATGTAGGAGTTTTGCACTTGGGTATACAATGACTGAAATTAGCATATGCCTTGACTTGACAGGGTGTCCCGTTGCTGTATGTTCCACTTGAGATAGTAATGTCTGAGTACTATGGCAAAAGTGAACGCCTTCTCGGAAAGGTTTTTTCTCTTGCAAATGGTCTTCCTAATGGCGCTATTATATTTCTGGATGAGGTAATGAAACCTTAAATGTTGCTGAGGAGTTGTTATGAGTCACTATTGATTTTCTCCCCTTTTAATTTATTTAGATATTGTTTGTGTTCTTTTTGAGATGCAGGTTGATTCTTTTGCTGCTGCTCGCGATAGTGAAATGCATGAAGCTACACGAAGAATTTTGTCAGTATTACTGCGGCAGGTTAATTCTTGTTTCCTACTGCTTTATGATACGCAGAAAGACATGCTATGCATCTTCGTGTCTGAAATTTTGTGTTAGAGACTTTTTTTTACCCGGCTGAGTCAATAGACTTATTTTCAGCTTGTAAATGCTTATTTAGCATCATAAGTACTTATCAAGATGACTTGTTTGTGCTAGTTTATGAAATGATTTGGTTTTTGGTAAAGCTTAATAGTGTCTAAATGATCTATTTTACAAACTCTCCTCCATGGGTAATATGAATTAGTTTATGATAATACTTTATTTTAACTGGATCCTGGGAAGCTGTTGACTTATTTTTAGAAGACAGTGAACATGTTGATAACTGATAAGAAGTATAGAATACATCATTAAATAAACTCTTGTATGAAAATTCATCCACACTATATTTAACTTGCTGAAATTAATTTTTTTATGGAATTTGACTGAGGGAAGGAACAAATTTTGCAGATAGATGGGTTTGAGCAGGATAAGAAAGTGGTTGTGATTGCTGCTACAAATAGAAAAGAAGATCTTGATCCTGCATTAATCAGGTGAGAGCTTGAATCCAAATTGCTTTTAGTTTCAAAGTATACACGGCGAATCCTGCATTAACTGTTGTTTCTCTTTCTTCATCTAGTCGTTTTGATACTATAGTGGCGTTTGGCTTACCCGATCATCACAATCGCCAGGAAATAGCATCCAAATATGCAAAACACCTCACCAAACCTGAACTAGATGAACTTGCAAGTGTTACAGAAAAGTAAGCATGGCTAACTTCTCAGTTTCCATCCAGACTTGTCATGCATTTTTATTAGTCTCAACCTCATTGGTTCTTATTTGTTCAGTATGTCTGGAAGAGACATTCGAGATGTTTGTTTGCAAGCGGAACGGTCCTGGGCATCAAAGGTAAAACATATTTTGATTTTTGTACTTCCTTTTGTTTTGGGTCATCATTTAAAGGCATATGTTAATGTTAATGTTCATGTTAATGGATGGACAGATAATTAGAGGACAGGTATCTAAAGATGGGGAACGAGGGAAACTTCCACCGTTGCAAGAGTATATAGTTTGCGCTACTAATAGACTCGAATCTCTGCGTAGCACAGCTGAAGACAGGAAAAAACGTAGTTCTTCTAGACAGAGGACCATAACTGGTTGATACCTCTATATTTTGTTTCTCATGCTAGATAGATTATATACCAAAATAATCTTCTTGTTTTAGCATATACTATATCTCTACACATTTTACAGTTTTCCTTTCTAATCAAAATTTCCCTTTCTACCATCTTATTTTTCCTTTCAAATCAAATTGATGCATGAAGACCACACTTATGAGTTATGACCAGACCAACTATTTTATCCAACCATAGATAGATAAATTCAAAGATCATGACCAATTTCTATGTCTAAGCATAGAAGAATTGAAAGAAAAAGGTTACATAGCTAAATAGATTCTTGAAACACTAATTTAAAAGAGCGTGTTTCTTCAAATGAAGAACCATGCCAAAAGCCATTTGATAGATTATAATCTCCAAGTGGAAGAAAAATCATATTCCCTCAACCATTAATTAATTGAGTTAAAACTTAAAAGAACAATCATGCTTCAATCATACTTCAGTATGGATCTGCATCATCCCTTGGTCATGAGTCCTGGCCATTTGCAACCACCAATGCCCCATGATGAACCATAATTCTCTTAATGAGGGACAAATACTTGATTTTACTTATATTTTTAATGACAAAGTGTTATTCCATTATATATAAAATGATAAAAATGTCTTATCTTATTATATTTTTCTTTATTATTATTTTTGTAGTAATTGACATAATTCTGTCATGGAGAGACAAATACTTGATGTTACTTATATTTTTAATGACAAAGTGTTATTCCATTAGATATAAAATGTCTTATCATATTATATTTTTCTTTAATTTTTTGTAGTAATTAACTCTCCATTAACGAAGATGATCTTCATGATCTAATTAGTTTTTATTTATTTTATAGAATCCTACAAATTTTGATCTAACACCCACTAGAGGTCATTAGCATCAACCATGATAGTTATGATCCCAAGGTCAACCTCATTAACAAATTATTAAAGTTTCCTTTTCATTTAATCAACTTTAGACCTGGAAAATAATTATTTTTACACGGGGAATCCACCCAGCAATATACCAAAAAGATAACAACCATGCATTCTGTCACACTGGCTGATTTTGTACGATAAATAATAAATATTTGTTATCCCAAATTATGTCTTATCTTATATGTTGTCTTGAACTAATGATAATAAATAAAAAACAATAATAAATGTTTAAAGTTTTTAATCGGTATGAAATATTTTCATCGGCCAAAAATATCACATGGATAGCATCTGAAACAACAAATGTGTATTCCTTTTAAAAATATTTGATTTTTTAATAATACTATTATAAATAATAAAAATCATTAACTGTTTTAATGGTAAAAAAGTTACTTAATTTACATATATATTTAAAATTTTAATGTAATTAATGAATACATCATATACTCTTTACACTTGTCACTATGGATTATACACTAGATTAAATTTTAATGTATATAAACTCTTATTAGAAGAGTTTTTTGTATTGTCAGTACATCACATTAACTATTAAAGAAAAGATTAATATAAATAAACACTGTATATTAAATTATTGACTCATATCTAAACAATTTTTTTAAATTCACTTGTTTTCCTTTTCAATTAATGAATTGTTCACATAATAAATGATTATTCAACAAAACACTAGAATCCACCCAATAATAACATAAAGATAAACAACCACCTCTCCCATATATGAAGTATATATATTCCCTAAAACATATCTCAAATCATGTCTGGAATCAATAAAAACATATTATACTAATTAAAAAATTTAAACAATAATTATTTTTTCTATTTTTATCAATATTATTCATACAATACATTACTTGGCACATGTTTTCACATCAAATTAATGGTACCAACCTATAAATTAATCGTTTTTGTTCTAGAAACTAGAAAAGTAATCTTGTTCAACACTTACAACTCTAAAGAGAATAATTCTTGCAGAGTTTATTTTATAAAACTCATTGGAACATTTGGTTATATCTCCACACGAGTTTTTTTTTATGTTTTCATTTTCTCATCATTTCAAAAGTGAAAAATATCACTTAATATGTAAAACATCTAAAATATAATATCTCGATTTCGATGTTGAAAAATTTATCCAATCATACTTTCCTTGTGGATAAGAAGAGAAATCAAATTATATCAAGTAAGATGCATTGAAACAATAATAATACTCTCAAACTCTTTTTTATACTTAATTTATCATCGTCAATTATTACAAGATATATGTGAAAATGGTATTAAGTAAATGACGTGCGAAACAATCACTTTTTCATATTAAGATGGGTTATGCGAGAGAGAAGCATGTAACTCTTTCTTTAATTTTCCCTGAATTTCTTGCTCTCTATGAACAAAATTATTACCAAACAATTGACAAGAACAAAAAAAGAGTCTCCATTTATTTAATTGACCCGACACTGTTTTTGAGTAAACATCATTAAAATAAACAACAAACTATGTTTTATAAACATAGCATAAACATGAAGCATGAAGACTATAGCTATGACCAGACAAACTATGTTTTATAAACATAACATAGACAAATTCAAGGAGTACTGAAAAAGAAACATGCATAAAAACCAGACAATGACAAACTTCTATAAGACAAAGATAACTAGGACAATCTTATTAGATGAAAAGACTCTTGAAACTTTATTTTATAAGAACATATATATTGTTCTTTAAGGGAAGGAAGGACTAGGCCAAAAGCCACTTGAGAAATTACTATTATCTCCAAATGGAAGCATCATATTCCCTCCATCATTGGTTGAATCAGAAGACCAATCCTGCAATTGCATAGCACCCATATTGGCTTGTTCCATCTCATGCACATTTGCAACCTCTTCATTCAAAGGTTCTTCTGTACTTGCAGCCACTACCACTGTTCCATGTTGGCGTTGGTGCCTACTTTCTTTCCATTGAATATCTTTGATGGTCTGATTTATCACAAACAAGAGATAATTTGTATCAACCGTGTTGGAAGTGTTAATAATACACCCAACATTCAGACATTGGAACATGAAAAGCTCCATTTCCATCCTCTTATTTTCATCCCTAACTCTCTTCAGTTGATCACGGGCCTTATTCAAATTCTTAGATAAAAAGCTCTCATGATTAAACATATACTTTTTTTGTTCCATCTCAGGCATCTCCATCAGCTTGCTGATCAGCCTTTGAACTTCTGGGTGTGAAGGCCAAACCTCTGGTTGAGATTCATTAGGATCATATATAATAGCGCACGCTTCAATTCCACACAGCGTGGTAAGCTCATTCATCTTTTTTACCAGACTAGCCTTCCTTTTCTTGCATGTGGTCTTTCTCTTTGAGTCATCTTCTATGTATGTAAGCTCTCCCTTATTCTTAGCCATGGCGGTGCTCAGAAAATATAATATATGAGAAAGAAAGGAATAAAGAAAATGTTGTTTGTTGTGTCTTTCTTACTCCAATCCTTTGTTATTTATACATATGATTTGAGATAATTTGAATTTGGTTTTGGATCAATACTAAGCTTTGGTACAATGCACACTACAGTTGGAGATATTTTAGTATAAAATATTGTTTAAAAGAAATTTCATTAATGGATGAAAGGAAATTTCAGAATTCTTATATTCAAGTACATAAATGAAAAAGGTTTATGTGGTAAGCAGTTGGTTGGTGGGAATAAGAAAACTTGTTTGCATGGTTATCTTTGCTTATTTTTTTATTCACAAAACTTCTATATAAATTTTATAAATTTTAAATGGTGTGGATCCACTTACTCTAGTAAGTTTTTAAATTTATTATATATTTTAGTCATAGAGAAATCTAATGGTGTAGATATACTCACTAATTTAAATCATTAGATTTCCCTATAATTGATGACTAAAATATAAAATAAATTTAAAAAACTTACTCTTCACTCAATTCACTCCTCCTCAATTTTAAATTATCTTAAAACAATTAGTAATATTAATTGTATTAAAATACTATAATAATATAATTTAAAAATAATAAATATATAGATTGCAACAACTCAATCTTATTCACACCTGTTACATTTGTTTACATGAATGAAAGGATGCTATAATAATTTTTATCATAGATCATATTTTTGATAAACCATAGATATCTAACTCATTTTTATTTGAGTTGTACTTTATTTTCTTAATCTCACATGCCTATACTAATTGGTTTAATCTCCACTAAGGATGGCAAAAAAACCTGAACCCATGAGTACCCATCAAAATATTCGTAATAGGTATCCACAAAAATAGCTCACGAGTGAGAATGAGTATCATGATACCGACCATGCAGACACCCACATATATTTTAATTAAATATTTTATATTTGATTATTACTAATTTAACATTATATTTCTATTTTATTATTATTTCAAGATAAAATTTAGTTATAAGACTACAATCATAAAATTTTCATATATATATATATATTATATTATTTAATTAATAATTATTTTTATATATTAATTATAAGGAGAGATCCATTGACTCCAACTTACTCCACATCTTAACCATCAATTTTAGGGAAATCCAATGGTTTGAATTAGTGGGTAAATCTAAACCATTGGATTTCCCTAGAATTGATGGCTAAGATGTGAAGTAAGTTTAAAAAAACTTACTCTTGGAGTAAGTGGATCCTCACCCATTAAAAAAACTTACTCTTGGAGTATCCACTACCCGTGCCCGCTCGACCATGCTGCCATCCCTACTCTCCACTTAATATGTCGATCTCTTAGCTTCTCTACACATACTGAAATAAGATAAAGGAGATTATGTCATCTTATATACGATAGTGTTAATCCAACTTTTCCATAATACATCCATACATAATTATATCTTATCTAACGGGTCAATTATTCAATCAACACAACATTCTCATATCTTGTAGATTAAGTCCATTCTTTCGTGTATACTTTGTTGCCCTATTCTATTATGTACAACACTTAAATCACTTCCAATTCTTTCTATCTCATTTGAATTCTATGATTTACATATTCCTTTATATTCCATTATTTTATATGATTGATTTAAGATACTTATATCTTGTGAATTGTGGTATTATATAATCTTGGACTTTTATATCTAAAGTAAGTTTTACAATGTCTTTTACTGATATATATATATATATAGCCTTACATCAAAGTTATAACTTTAAATTTTTTAGAGACAATTTTGAAATCAATATATGTTTAAATTATAATTACTTATGAAAATTTATTAAAAAAAAAAATAATAATATCTTTAAGATACAAAGATTAAATTTAAATAAAAAATATTAACATTATTAATACATTTTTTTGTATCATGGAAGGTAATATATTTATTATTATGCAAAAAAAGTAATTTAATAATGCAATTATAGAATAAGAAAAATACTTTATATATAAATATTTATGTGTATCATTAATAATTTAATTGATGATATTAACACTTAAATATTTAAAGGTTAAATGTGATTTATTAGAATAACTATATATTTTTTATTATGTAAATGTCATAATATATATTCTAGTAGCGTAAGGCCCCATTAGATTCTAGAATGATCAAAAGATTAATAGTTTGATTCCTAGATTTGTTGTAAGGGGTAACCACATACTACAAAATAGATTAGTTTCTTACTCGTAGAGTAAAAAAATACCCCTTATAATACAAAAACAACAATTAATATGTGGACAATGTATTTTTGTATGCACTAATTTAATATTAACAAGAATTTATGGGTTATATAAATGGGCTAGGTACTAAGGGAGAAGAAAGAAATATCCAGAGACCTATAAATGATAGGGAAAAGAAGAAAATAGACTTGGACAAGTGAATTGTGTTAAAGACGAAAATAAAAAAGTCTTGGTGAAGGACATGGATATGAAGAAAAGATGAAAAAATTATTTTTAATTAGAAACGTCGTTCATTGCTTTCTGAAAGACTACATATGAAAGATGGTCAAAAATATATTTTTTATCGTAGAATTTAAGAGTTGGAAGTGAAAGTTGCTTTAAATAAGATCATGAGGTCTAATAAGATATCAAACGAGTGGAGAAGAAACATCTTAATCACTATTTATTAGATGAGATAGACAAAATTGTGCATAATGTAATTGAGTCATACCATGAAGCTGTGAGAAAGGATAGTTAAGCGGATGTTGAGACAAAAGATGAATATTAATGATAATCAATTTGATTTTATGTCGAAGAGGTCAACCATTGAGCACAACGCCAAATATATAAATTAACAGCATGCATTTCGGAGATATAACAACAATTCTGGGCGTTGTCTATGTGAGCACGGTATGCTTTAACAATGCTTATGCAAGTATTGTTGTATGTCAACTTTTAACAGCGCTCAGTACAATGAACGTTGTTATACAACAGCGTCACCTTCAACAAACGTTATTATATATGTACATGACTTCTAAGAGCCCTCATTATTAGTAATGTTGATATGTCATCTTTAACAACACTCATTTAACATCACTCATATTAAATAAGGCAAAATCTTTCTCAGACATTTTATCAAACACATAAGAAGTCTGTCCAGTTCCACCACATTTATAAACTATTGCATGAACTTATCTCTATTAGCTCAAGTCCATTAACCCAGAAGATTATATAGATTATGGAGTAATGAAAAGGACAAAGGTGATCAAGATGTAGATGATGAATCCATAAATTTCTTCTCTCCCTTAACCGAAGAAATAAGAGGACAAAAATATACGGTTAGATTCAATATAATAAGAATGAAATCAAAATTTACATAGAAAATATGGATGAAAAATTAATAACCAACTACAAGAAATACATACACAGATTGCAAGTTTGGTAAATCAACAACAACTTCACGTAGATTCAACCTTGACATTTACTGTAATATAAAATAAGCAGTTAACGTAGATGTAAATGCAAGGAACAAGAGTGAATCAAAGAGAAATAAATGAGGTAAAATATAATGATTCACCTTATGCTCGAATGGAGAAACCAAAAGCTAATAACTTGTTTGAAGAGATAAACTAAGAGAATGAGAGTAAGAGTAGAATGATAGATGTATTATTGTGTGTGAGATTTTTGTTTTTAAATCTACAAAGATTCATGCCCACTAAAGCAAAAATGTATGACTTTTAACAGCGCTCTATAAAGAAAGCGTGGTTAAACGTGTGACTTTTCAGCTGTATTAACTCTATCAAAACTGATTCACTAAAAAGCTTGTAAAATAAAAAAGAAATAGTAAAAATAGTTTTTTTGGAATTTGAGGATGTACCTTTCTGACGTAGTGAGAAAATTTGGATATAATGAATTTTTCTACCCCAAATACATGTACAATATGTCCAATTCTTATTAGTGGTTCAAAAGTTATGTCAAAAATAACATTTCATCATAGCACATTTAACAACGATTGCTTAAACGAGTGTTTTTAAAGTTGTCATATCAACAACACTTGCTTAGATGAGCGTTGTTAAATGTGTCATATCAACATCGTTTGCTTAAATGAGAGTTGATGATTATCTTTCATCTTGTATTTAACAATGTTGTGCTAGTAAGCGTTGTTGAATGACGTTGTTAAATGTAAATTCTGGCGTAGTGGAAGCTTTATACCTACTACGACGATTAATAGAAATATATCGAAGGAACCAAAAGAACTTGCACATGATTTTCATTGATTTGGAGAAAACATACAGTAAGGTGGCTAGAGAGATTTTCTTGAATGCTCGAGAGAAAGAAGGTGTTTACATTGTCTAAAGTCGACCAATCAATTATATGTATGTCGGGGTCCAAACAAGTGTGGGAATCCGAAACGAGACTTCATAAGATTTTCCTATTGTTATAGGATTACATCAAGAGTCAACATTACGCTCCTACTTGTTTACATTGGTCTTGGATGTGCTCACTGAACATATCCAAGAACCAGTGCCACAATGAAAGTTCTTTGGAGACAATCATACAAGACGATATGGAAATTGACGGAGATGTGAACTAGAATTCAAGCGGGTTGGATGAAATGACAGAGTGCTTCAGGTGTCATTTGTGGTAAAAAGGTACTAATCAAGATTAATGGGTAATTTTACCGCTCGACTATAAGACATACAATACTATATTAGACTCAATGTTGGATTCTAAAATGTTAACATGAGAATACACTTCATGTAGGAGAGATAAGAATATTGTGTTGGATGATTGGACACATTAGACAAAATAAGATTAGAAATGAATTCATAGATGTCGCGACCCGATTTTCGGTTGGAAGACCGGCCCTACGACTTAGGGAGAGGCGAACTCGATTTCTACCTCTTCCAATTGATTTGGAGTCGCCACTACGTTTTTTGCGGTTAAAACGTAGAAAACTCTAAACATGCCCAATTAGGATAATTTGGTCTTTAATCAGAGGTTCTGAGCTCGGGAGTCGATTACGGATCGGGGAAGGTATTAGCACCCCATCCGCCCGTATTCAAACGGTACCCTCGCTAATTACATGGACTTTTATACCCTTAAAATTATTTATTAAAATTCAGTAAATAAAAACAAAATGTTTTATTTTTTATTGTTGTGCCTGACAAGAATTCAACTTGCTCCTACGTATCCCTAGCTGCAATAGGGAAATCAAGGCTACGTAGTTCTGGTTCTAAAATTAATTGGTTGATTGTTGTTTTGAAGGTATCGTTTGGTTGAGTAATAAGTTTTTTATTAAAACATTTTTTATATGGAATTAATAGTTTAGAGACGGCACTGGTCGTAGACCTCTTTCCTATTTTCAGAGAATTTAGAGACAACACGGGCCATAACCTTACTATAAACTCCTTTTAAAATCATTTGAATAAATGACATAAATTTATTTAAGATATTTGATATGAAATTAATAGTTTAGATATGGCACTGGTCGTAGACCTCCTTCCCATTTTCAGAGAATTTAGAGACAACACGGGCCATAACCTTACTATAAACTCCTTTTAAAATCATTCGAGTAAGTGATATAAATTTCTTTAAAATATTTGACATGGAATTAATAGTTTAGAGACGGCTCTGGTCGTAGACCTCCTTCCAATTTTCAGAGAATTTAGAGACAACACATGCCATAACCTTACTATAAAAATTCCATTTAAAATCAGCTGAATAATAATAATTGTCAAAGATCATCTTCTATTACATTATATTAAAACAATTGTTAATACAAAAATCATAAAACAATTAAACAAATTATTAACAAAAAAGGAGATGAATTAGGCAATGAGGGGTAACCTCCTCATTTCACGTCCATCAAAGGGAAACAATCCCTAAATTCGATTTTCTCTCATCTTCCCCATCTCCAGTGGCAGCGGTGGCTACGCCTACAGAGGATGCGGCACCGTGACCGATTTGTGGTGCGAATTCGTCTCCTCCATTCCCTCTTCCTCTTATTTCCTCACCTTCGGTTATTCATTCCATCCACTCACTCAATCCCTAATTCCTTTCGCAGTTTGCATAAGGAAATGGGAATGCAATCCCTAAACTCACATTCCTTTCTCCATTTCTCCTCGGAAGCAGCTGAGAAGACAAAGGGAGAGAACTCCCTAAATTCATTCCTTCATCTTCTTTTTCTGGCAATGGTGATAACAAATAAGGGTGAACCCCTAATCCTTCGAGGACAGCGACAAAGACACATACTCGTGGTGAAGGTATCCTGTTTCCCCTTATTGGCCCGAAACATTCCCGTTGGAACCGTTATTTACGGTGATGGTTTTGGTTTGTTGATTGCTGCTGGTTGACGTTGCATCTTGTTGTTTTTTGTGATAATTTTGGAATGGTTTGGATATGGTATGTAGCAACCACGTTCTATGAGTGTGTCTTTTGTGTGTGTGATTCTCTGCTCTTGTATGTCGCTTACTGCTTTGTTTACCAAGATTTGGCTGCTTTCCTCTTAGAACTGGATTTGGGAATACTAGTGATGTTCGTCCCCCACTTGTTTACTGCTCATCATGTTGTCCTTGACTATGTGTGTATGATTGGCTTTGTACACCTATGGTGTGTGATATGTGTGTATGGACTGCTGGTTATCGGGGGAGGGATGGCTTGTGTGTATGATAGATAGCAGAGGTTGGTTGTTGCATAATATGTGTCTTTTTTAGACTAAGGAACATGTGTATGATGAAAATGAAAGTAAGAAGATTTTCTGGTGGTTATGTTATGAGTGTGGGTCTCTGGTTTGCTATGCGTGGTATCAGTGTGTATTTCACGTGTATGTTATAGGTGTATGAGTGATATGCATTCTGATAGCTCCTCCTTTTTTGTGTGTAGAAATTGAGGAATATAGTGTATGTAGGATGGCTTTCTGGTATGAATGTGTGAACTGGTTTTTGAACTGTTGCTTTGAAGAATTAGGAACTCGTATGTGATAGATAGTGAAGAGTAGGAAGTTTTTGGAGGGTTTTGTGATATGTCTATGTATATTCTCTGCTTTCAATGTGTATGATGCCCCCCCTGTTGTGTGAGATGCCTTCTTTTATATATGCTTATGGAATATGGAAAAGTTTTGTGAAAACCTTTCAAATGCCAATTGGATGCTGCATTACTGACTTCTCCTTGCTCTGATTATTTGACTGCTCATTAATATAATGTAACTGAAATGAATAAGCCTTAACTTGCCTTCTGAAACCCCTGTTATATATGGCTCAGTCTCTTCTTCTTTCTGATTACTTTTTAATACCTCATTATGCTGATTGTTCTCTTAATGTTATTCTTTTATTGTTGCCTTTTGCTTTTCTTTTAACATTGATGACACAATTGTTGGGGCTGGCCCTGTGTTCTAGTGACTTGGATTCCCCAAAGGGAATGCTTTTCTTATTTCTTTGTTTTCTATTATAAGCCATTTTAATAGTTGCTAAAACTGCTTATGTTTAAGTTGCTCCAATTCCTCTTAAGTTCACAACCGGCTCTTAGATGGTTACATTCGTATATTGTCGTTTGAGACTTATTAATCGACCTTGTCCCTCTTTTCTTTGCAGAGGCGTTTGTTGATAATTGTGCTCTTGGACATGGCGTATTCTATCTCAAAATTCTCTCTCTTTGCCCTTATGTGAGTGGCACCACAAATATACATAAGGCTTTCCTCTTTGGGCTGCTTGTATTTGGTGGACTTTGGGGCCCCTAGCATCATTCACTGTTCCAGAAGCACCACTTCCTCATAGAAAGTAGCATGTGCACTACTCGTACTTCAAAAATCAATCAATTTGTGGTGGCAACATTAGCTTATCTCCAACCTGAAAATTGTTAAGACATTTACATATGCCCAAATCACTATGGCTAATACAAGTGTGGCAAATTTCTCTAGTATATATAGGTAGTTGTCTTGTTTTGAAAATTTCTAAAGCTATTGCCACATGCTTGCTTATTTCCATTGTATTTAGAGTAGGTCCTCTATTAGAATCCATGGTCTTGACAAGGAGAAAGACAGAATAAAGTTCAAACTCACATTCATGTAACTTAGTTCATAAAGAGTTTAACTCAACTATGTTAACCACTGTATTACCATAATTATTTATGTAAGGTTGCTCTATCTTGAACATTTCTTATTTCATTCTTAGGCAAATTCTCAATCTCAGTTAAACAGCCATAACCTTTAGTATCGTCAGGAGCTGAATTTGTAATTGAGTTATCCTACTGGTGCAAACAATTGTAGTTGGCAAAATGTCATTCAATTAGTCTCGAGACAACTAAAATTGTTGTTCTTTTCACACACAAAATTGAGTTTTGGAATCTTTGTATTTTCAATATTTTATAAATATAGGCCGGACAAAATTTGGTGTTCACAATAGAGAAAGTTAGAGTAACTCCTATTATAGAAAAGATGGTAGAGTCGTGTCTTAGGTAGTTTGAATATGTGTAATGGGAGACCGGTAGAAGCCATGTGAAGAGTAGATCAAATGAAAGTTAGTCATATTCAAAGAAGAAGAAAGAGACCAAGAAAAACTGTATGGGAACTAATAACGAATGACTTGAAGATCAATGTTTTATTAATGAACATGATTGATGATAGAGCATTATGGTGACATTTAATCCGTATATATGAGTGACTCATCTAATGAGATAAAGACTTGATTGTTCTTTATATTCAAGATTAAATATATTATTATCACTTATAATAAATTGTATATATTGGATTTTTAATTTTTTTGTACTTATATATTTTTATTTATGTTAATATTAATATCTACTAATAAAATTATTGAATTAAAAAAAATATGGGGTGGTTGTATCTCTCAAAACACTATTAATATTAATAAGAATCTTTCCCTCTTTCCACTTTCTTTATTTTATATAAATCTTCTCTTATCTTTTTATATTCTTACGATTTCTTTTGGGTATGTTTAGTTTTACATTCAATGCATAATCGGAAGAGTTGTTGGGAAAAATGGTGAGAGCATAAAACAAACCTGTTGTTAGATTGTTGTATTTGAATCCCTGATCTATCTCAAGTTCATGAAAATGCAGCTATCTTAGATTATTGAATTTAGATTTTTTTTCTTAATTTTTTAATTATATTCATACAATTTTCCGAAATCAATTAATGGTATTAATTGAATTAGATCCTGCTAAAATGTTATACATTTTTTAAAAATATTAAAATCTATCTATAAATTATTTAGTGTTATCTAAGGATATTAGTTTACACACTGGAAATGAACAATTCTACACATTCTAACAAATGTGACTCAAATAAATTCAACATTAATATTATACAATACTTAGAGATTTAACAAAGTCTTAAATCACTAAAATAACTTCTTATTAGTATATGAAATTAAAATTAATTTTAAAGTCACTAAAACAGTGGGAATATTTAATAAATGAATAAGCACATATAATTTATTAAAATTATTAAAATGTGATTATTAATATCTTTAAAATTATAAATCAAATATAAAGAAGCGATTAAAGTTATTATAATTATTAATAACCTTTTTGTAATGAGTGGTTGGTTCAAATGTTACATGTTGATTTCCCCTTTAAGTAAATCTAGGATCCAAGTCTTATATATGTAGAAAACTATTAAAAGAGTTATGTCCCACTATATTGTAATACGAAATATATGATTACACTTAGCTTACTTATAAAATTGTGAATATCCTTCCAAAATAAGACACATATACATATGCATATGTTTCAGCAACTATATCCTATTTTATTCAGCAACTATATTAAGCATATAATTAAAATTAAAATGGTAAAATATATTAATTTGAGATATTGTATAAAATTAATATTCTAATAAATATAAAATAATTTTGTTTTAAAAACCATCATTATAATAATAATAATAATAATAATAATAATAATAATAATAATAAATCCTCTGACCAAATCTTGTTCATATAATAATAATAATAATCATAAATGCTTTGACCAAATCTTGTTCATAAATATTCTAATACACATTAAATTTTGATGTAATTTTATTAGCTTTCTTGATCAGACCATTTTTCCTTTCCTTATAATATTGTCCTCCTTAAGTCATATCATTGACTATGTAGGGAAGCTTCACCTTAATTCTAGTTATGGTGGTTATAGTAAAATGAGAAAGAAAAGAGCAAGAATAAAAGGTTGTTTGCATTTACATATAGCTTATTTATATAATAAATTTTGAGAAATCAGTATTTAAATATATTTTATTTATATTTATTGAAAACAATTAATCATATTTAAAATATTTACTCACAAAATTTTAAAAAAAAGCAATTAATGTGACTACATGTAGCGACCTGATTTTCGGTAGGAACATCGATTTTATAACTTAGGAAGAGATGAACTTGATTTCGACCTCTCCTAAAATATTTGGAGTCGACACTAAGTTTTTTGTAATTAAAATGTAGAAAACTCTCTTTAAGTCTTTTGAGCTTAGAAGTCGATCACAGATTGAGAAAAATATTAGCTTCCTCCACCTATAATAAAATGACATTCTCAATAATTGTATGGACTTTTATACCCTTCAAAGTTATTTATTAAAGCAAAAACATTTTACTTTTCATTTTTGTGTCTCTTAAGAATTCATTTTGCTCAAATATATCATCGAGTACAATAGGGATATCATGACTATATAACTTTGAATTTAAAGTTAAGTAATTTAAGTTATTTGATTTAAATCTATAATTTGGATTATAGAAATATTTTTCATATTATTTTTTAAAAATAGAATTAATAGTGAATGAGATGATCATAAAGTATTTTATGATAAATATAACCAATATCAAAGAGAAGACACTAGTAGTAGACTGACTTCCCGCTTGAGGCAGAAAGGAAGAGATAAGCGAGTTACAACTAGACTATTCAAACTTCATAAATAAGTTAAAGTGATAAAAGTATTTAAATTTGTTAATAAATATAATAATTAGTAAAGAAACGACACTGAACGTAGACTGACTTTCTGATTGAGAGAGAAAGGAAGAGATGACAAATATCACAAGCAGATTATTCAAATCCCATGAATTGTTTAAAACGACAAAGTAATTTAATTATTTGGAAAAAATAGCAAAGATATGAAACTAGTCATAGATTGACTTTCCACTAGAGGTAGAAAGAAATATAATTTTATCATTCTTAATTAAGAAATACATAACATTAAAAAATAAACATTATGCTATTACTATATTTTTAAAATTATATATAAATTTGTATTAAAATTTAAAAAAAAACATAACAATATATAAGTATAAACAACTTAACATGACATATCTTTTAAAAAGTGGAAGATAGCAAATCATGTTCATTATATGTTGTCTCCCAAAAATATAAAGATTTAGACATAAATTAAAATATCTCAATAATCATATATAGTAGAAACTGCCTTATTAAAAGTAGGAGAGTTGATAATAGTAAAAATGATTTTGTGCATTGTTTTTATGTTTTTATCACTTTACTTTTTTTTGTACCGTGTTCTTTTCTTTGCTTTTGTTTGCATTATCAGGAAACTTTTGTAATAAATATAGGTACACTCTGGCAGACATTGTAAATGTGGCTATGCACTACAATTTGTAATTCAAGTTTGGTTAGTGTTAAAATTGGGTCTCATTGTTTGTTGGGTTTTTTGGGCAATATTTTTTTAATAATTAACTTATCTCACCAGTTAGAAAAGTTCATAGACGAAATGGAAATTTTGGACGCATGAATAATAAATAGTTCATTGTGAATAATGCGAATAATAGTTCAATCTATAATTTAATTGTAATTAATAAAATAACCAGTACATTCCCTCATTGTTATCACATACGTTAATACTTTTGTTTTTAGCATGCAAAACCAATCATGATTTTTACATTTATCAACTTTTGACCTAGTAAATAATTATTTTTAGAAAATATGGTGAAATTCACCTAACAATATACAAAAACGATAACAACGCAGTGTGCCACCATGATTGACTTCGAGATATTTTAAACAATCATGTCTTCCATTTTTTATCGGTAATAAAAATTTATTAAAAAAGAAAGAAAATTAGGAGAACAAGTGATACTCATATATATATATATATATATATATATATATATATATTTTGATCGTTGACAAATGTGAGAATAAGCCATTCTCCAATTTTGTGTTGGGAAGTAAGTCTTATATCACACACCTCATTGTCTTGTGAATGATTTTAGTATACGTTGGATTACTTCTCTTATTGTCAATTGGTTTTGAGATGGAACATTAACATGGTTTTAGAGTCAAATCACAACTTCTTGCCGGTTGTCATGGGCCAAAAGATGCCCTTTAGTTATGGGTTAAAGGTAATTATTCATCTGATACGGCAAACTTATGTGGAGGGGTATGTTGGAAAGTAAGTTTCACATTGTTTACCTCATTATCTCGGGAATAATTTAAATACTGAAACATTGTTTAACATTTACTATCCTTAGCATCTAAAGATAGAGAACCATCATTGTAATGTTTTCTTAATGAACAATTGTAATAGAGGTGTCAAAACGGACTACCCGTGCGGGTTCGGGCTAAACCGGACCGGGTTAAAAATCTCAAATACAATTTATGTATATGAAAATGTAGCCCAAACCCGCCCTAAGCGGGCTTCGGGTTGTGGCGAGCCGACCCGCATAATATTAAAAAAAAAAATTTTAACGTATTTAATATATATAACATTTGATATTAATGAACTTTTTTAACACACATGTTATACCCAATGCAATCAAACTTATAGATATAATGTCATGTGTTTAAGTTAAGATGTGATGTCAAATCTATGTATATGATTCATAACATAACTCATTTATTAAATATCTCATTGTTATTAGACTCTCAATCTCTGACACAAATAATTTATAACTTCACTTCAATATAATAAATGGATACACTAACAAATAATATCAATTCGATTTGTAGTAATGATAGTATAGACTCAAATTCAGAATGAATTCTATGTGTCGAATTATAATCATCATCATAATAATTCTTTACTTTGTTATATATATATATATATCTTTTGTACGCTCTTTACCAACATTTTCATTGTGAACTGTTATGTTAAATTTGGTTGTGTGAAATTCTCTATGGTAAACAATTAAGTTGTGATTCGTTGTAAAAGTTATTTTCTTTATTATGTTTTTGTTGTATAAGTTAAATCTAATTAAATATACAATTAAGAAAAGAAAAATGGAATCTATATGGTTTAATGTTTTCATTTAATTTGATACATTATTTTGCTAATGTGCTTAAAATGATATTAAGCAAAATAATATAATGTTTAACTTGATAACATTATTGTAATTTATAAATATTTATGTTATAGACATTATTCTATTTTTTATTCAAAGTTCATAACACAATATTTATCATATATTATCTATTTTTTATTATAAGTTATTTTGTAAAATAATTTTCATTTTAAGCTTATTACCAAGCCAAATGTCCCAAAAAAAAGTTTTAAAATAAATAAAAAAACGGGTAGCCCAAGCCCGCCCGGGTAAGCCCGTCCCGAGCCCGGTTTTAATATAGCCTGGCCGGACCGGGCTAAAAAGCCCGGATTCACTAAAAGGTATTAAATATGATACCCAAACCCTACAAAACTCCGGGTTGTGGTGGGCCGGCCCGCACAGGGCCGCCCATTTTGACAGTTCTAATTTGTTGCATTTTTTATATTCCTACACATGAGTTTCTTTATTTATGTTTTTCCATTTCTTCATCATTTCAAAAGTGAAAAACGTTACTTAATATATGTAAGGTTCTTAAATATAATGCCTCTATTTAGCTGTTAAAATAATTATCCGATCATATTGTTCCAATGGATAAGAAGATAAATCAAACTACTATGTCAAGTAGCTATATATCTATCTATACATTGAAACATAACATTCTCTCACGCTCCCTTTTATATATACCTAGTTCATATATAATTGTTAATCAGAAGGTATTTGCTTTCAAAACAAAAATTGGTACACGTTCAATGATTATAATAAAATATACGTGAAAATGGTGTTGAGTGAATCAAGTGATAGACAATTATTTTTTCACATATATATATATATATTAATTAAGATGGGTTACGGTAGGGAGAATAATTAGCCTTGTCTTTTTACTGAATTTGTAACTCTCAATTAACACCATTATTACTGAATCATTGGAAACAACACAAAAGAGTCTCTATTTATTCCATTGATCCCTCACAATTTTAAAGATTAAAAATATTTAAACATATTAAACTTTGCCTTATCTAATAGTTTGCATTCTTGTAGGTTGGTGCAGCTATTTGGTGGTGCCTCAGATGCTGAGTCAAGTAGCAGAGGTGCTGAGTCAGGCTGCATCAGAAGCCTAAGTTAGATGCATCAGGATGCTAAGTCAAGTTGCATCAGAAGGCAAAATCAGATGCATCAGGATGCTGAGTCAGGCTGCATCAGAAGGCTAAGTCAGACGCATCAGGATGCTGAGTCAGGCTACATCAGAAGCCTAAGTCAGATGCATCAGGATGCTAAGTCAGGCTGCATCAGAAGGCTAAGTCAGATGCATCAGGAACCTAAGTCAGCTCGGTCAGGTTTCCTCGGTCAGACCCAGGCGTGGCTTAGGCAGTTGGCACACAGACTAAGTCAGAGGCTGAGTCAACTATTGCTTGGGGCACTAGTTATCAATTTTTGTATAGTGTTAACTTGGCTATTCTTGTATTGTTAAGAGTTTGTTAGTTAGTTATTTTGGTTAAGTTTGAGTGTATTTCTTGCTATATATATAGTTGTACATCTCAATGGTTCAATTAATGAAAAGCTTTATTTTTCTTTCTACACATTTTCTTTCCTTTCTCTTCCAAGATAATTCAAGCATGGATTCTCAATTTTTAAGATGGTATCAGAACACCATATGATGCTCTGCTGCGCATTCTTTTCTTTCTTTCTGAAACACCATCTTTCTTTTCTTTGCTGCTTCTTTTTCAAAGCATGGCCAATACTATGATCCCTCTTAATGACCCTTTAAGCCTTTATTTCATGTATGTTAATGAAAATCCAAGAGCACCTTTGGTCACTCTTTTATTGATGGGGAAGAATTACCATTCTTGGTCTAAGGCAATGATGATGGCATTAAAGACAAAGAATAAATTGCAGTTTATAGATGGGTCATTACCAAAGTCTGACAAAGCAGATCCTCTTTTTGCAGCTTAGGACAGATGCAATGTAACACCCTGAATTTTAGTCTTTAAAATTATAGTATCAGTCCTGGAAGTCTCGCTTGAGCGAGAAAGGATCACCTGGGAGGGTGAAATCCTGGGCTATACTGGAAGATTCTCGCCTGAGCGAGAGTTGCCTGGCCTGGGCGAGAAATGGCAAACTGGGGTTGTTGACACTGTGAGATTCTCGCTTGAGCGAGAGGGTCAGATCTGAGTTTTTAAAATAGGCGGGATTTTCTCGCCTGAGCGAGAATGAGCTCGCTTGAGCGAGAACCCGACGACTGCTCTTTAAAAGAGAAACCCCAAACACATTTTAGGGTTAGAACTTTGAAGAGAAGAGAGAGAAGAGAGCTTTTCAAGAGTAAGGAGCCTTAGGACTCATCTTAGAGCTTGAGAAGAGGTAAACCTCTTGCTTCTAACTCTTCTTCTTGCTCTCTAACTTGTTTTGGGTATGTTGGATCTATTTTCAAAACATGAGAAACCATGGAAACTCACCCTTTAGAGTTATGGTTCGTTTTATGTTATTTTTCTCTTGTAAACTCTTGGCTTAGAGTTGGTATTTGATGAATGGAAAGGTTATGTGGGTTATTCATGAAAACCCCAAAATGAGAATATTTGTATAAAGAGAAAGATATGAAATGCTTTGATGTTGATATATGAGATGAACATGTATGTTTAGATGTTTGAAAAACTTATATTGAAGTCGTTTTGGAAATCTTGAATATATGTGAATCCCTTGTATGTTTGATGATGAAATACGAGTTATTTATGTGTTATTTTAAATAAATGACTGACATTGTTATTATTGGTGGAAATGAGGAAAGATCCTAAGGTTGGAGGAAATCGCGGATGAGACTTTTAAAGTTACCCGGAACCGATCCCCAACACTCACCAAGGTAAGGGATAAATGTCTGTAAATCATACTCGCTGATGTGAATGAGGTATGTGAAATAGGTAAAGTGTTTGTAAGAATACGGTGGTTACCCTACCCGAAGAGGTAGTGGTTTATTAATAAATACCCTACCCAAAGTGGTAGCGGTTTGTTATTGCGTCCTACCCGGAGTGGTAGTGAAATGTTATTGCGTCCTACCCGAAGTGGTAGTAAACTGTTATTGCGTCCTACCCGTAGTGGTAGTGAACTGTTATTGTGTCCTACCCGAAGTGTAACGCCCCGAAAAATACACCTTAATTTTAATGCGGAAAAATGGGTAAAAAAATTTTTTGAATTGGTGATGTAAAAATATTGTTTCCTTTTTAAAATGTTTCCTTTTCGGGACATTACCTTAAGTAACATACTATGCGGAAATCACTAACTGTTACCTAAGGGTAACTGGAATGATACAATACTTCCCTGGAAATTACTTCATCATTAAACAGTTAGTATGTATACAAAATATCTATTCATGGCGGAACATACACATCGCCCAACTAACATAACAAAATGCTATACTGCACAGCACTCCCAAAACATGCACAACAAAAAGAACAGCAAACCCAGAGCTCAACGGCTAGATACCGCACTGCTAGGAGTGCTAGAACACTCACTGGGATCCTCCTCTGTGCCAGAGTCGGATGAGAGTTCTATCACCTCGATGGAACTCTCTATGTTCACCAGCTCTATCACTCCATCCTCGTCAGCATCCGCCTCAGCCTCTATCTCAGTTGACTCATCCTCCATGAGCTCCGACGAGGAGCTTGGAGGGTCGGGAAGGGTTCTCCGTATACGTGTAGAGTTCCCGTCCATCTGTCCAAATTATAAACAAGTACAAGGATAGACAAGTAGAGAGAGTAAGACATCTAATGAACAAAATTCATTGACGGCGTGGACTTACTCTGAATAGGACACTCAGACAAAAAATATACTTTTCATAACATGCAATTCAATCATCTGACAAATCACATAATAATATACAGTTATCGTACGGTATAAATATATCGTCGTAATTAATATATCATGGATCTCACATGCACAATACTAAAGAGGAATAATGATTATATCTCAAGTATAAAAATAAATGTTCGTGCAATGCAATGTATGAATGTTATGTCATTTCATCCACCTTACACCATTATCCACCTTACACCATTATCCACCCAAATAGCCTATTCGGAAACAACCGAGAGTACAGGTCCCATACCAAGCCGATTGTACGCACCAAAATAAATAACATCCTCGCAAGGATGAATGATCGATCTGTTCCAAAGGAACTGTCCATAACAGGACGGTGTCGTAGCAACGCTTTCTGGGCATCCCTCTCATCGATCATGATTGCAAATCGAGGGGTCATCATAGATTGTCTAGTTTGCACTGTGAGAACTGTCCGATCCAACAGGATATCCTCTCCTAGGAATACAAGGGACTCGTCTCACCTAGACTCTCCCTCAAGGCTTTGTTAACGAACCACCGTCAAGCAAAGTCGCCCTCCTTGCATCTCAGTGCTCATACGTCATCCTGTAATGTTTTCTCTCCACTACTTCGTTATTCATAATGCATATGCTCTCTAACCGAAGTTAGCAAAATCCGAACTCTTAATCATTCTTTTATATAATCGGCCCATCTTAAGACATCTCCTAAAGGATGTCCGCTCCAAAAGGAATGTTTCTTATGGGACCCGATATTTCTCATTTATATCAAATGTTTTTAAACCTTGTATTTCAAAATTATCACATACATATCATTCCCATAATAATCATTCAAACATTATAATTCAAGAGTAAACATGGTATTTGCATATATAAACATAACATAAATCGGTATAAGAAATATTGTTTTACTTAATCCAAACAAACATGCAATTGATTAATTACAAGCTTTCTTAATACTCAAGGCAACTCCAAACTTTTGAGATAGTTTGGAGGTCCGGGTGCCATATTCGGACACCACTATGTCGCGATGTGTTCTCTCTCACCTGAGTGTGTCGGGTCGTTAGGTTCTATGTTTGCAGGTGAGCTTACTTGATCCGTTCTCCTCTCGAACTCTTAGTTATGCCAAAATAACGTTAATTAGTTAAATGACGATAATTATTATACTTACGAAATAACTTTTTACGCGAAGATAAAACTTCCGATTTAAAATGAATTTAATTGCTTTCGTCCATCCAATTCAAGGTTGAATATCCTTGAATCATCATTTGTCATCGAAAGTCTTACAATCAAATAATACCTTTTAAAGTAAAATTTTCAATAAAACTTATACCGAAATTATGTCGTAATCTGTGGATATACACCAGGCTAGTTCCCAGGAAAGAGAGGTGGGTCATAAAGACACCCTTAAATACCAAGTCTTTCCTTAGACAGAACCTTTCTAGACATGTATTCCCACTTCATTGCATTTTTCCGATAATTCATAAATCTTATTTTTGTAAATAAAACATTTTTACTAAAACTAACCTTTTTAAAATAAGATCATTAAGCTAGACTTATCCTTTTTAAAGTAAGTCAATTTAAACAAAATCAATATTTTTAAATCAATACTTTTTAAGTAAATCTTACCATTTTAAAGTAAGTTCACTTAACTAAGATTCAACATTTTTAAATCATTTTACCATCTAAGACTTCATAACACTTTAAGTTTATAAAGTCAAGACTTTTAGGTAACTCTCATTATTTCAAGTATACTACTAAAACAAATTTTCATGAACATCTTAACACCTCCTAATTTTTTAGGAAAAAACCTCAAGGGTTAGTAAGTGTTATTTTCATAGTCATGAAAAAGAATGACTCTTAATTTAATATTTTACATTAAACATCTTTTAGTTATTCTTACCACTTTAAAGTAAGTCACCTAAAATAAATACAACAATTTTCTATGAACATCTTAACACCTCCTAATATTTTAGGAAAAAACCTCAAGGGTTAGTAAGTGTTATTTTCATGGTCATGAAAATAAATCCTAAGGTAAGACTTTCTACTACTTTAATATCTAAAACTTCATAACACTTTAAGTTTATGAAGTCAAGACTTTAATAAATCATCTTTTGTCCCAAATCATTATTTTAACTTGGGAATCAAAGAGTAAAATATGTAAACCACTTTTAAAACATAATACTTTCTAAAAATGAAATATTTTCAACAACTCATCAACATCATAAACTTTCAAGAATAAAATACAAACTTTTTCCTAAACACATTAAAGGTTCATTTGATGTTAAAATCATCACCTTTAAACATATTCAAATACTAACAATAATTTCTAATATTTCCAAATAAATAACTCATCTAACCTTGTCCAAAGATATAGTTTTTCCATCTAAGAACAAGGAAGAAATTTCAAGATTTACAAAAGTCAAAAACTACATAAAGGTTCATATGATTTTATTATCATCCCCTTTAGTTATGCTTTCATAAAATACTTAAAGAACAAATATAAACTCTACTTTATGAATAAAATAATAAAAGCTCATAACTTTCTATGAAGTATGAGAAGAAGATGAAGAAGATAAAATAAAAGACTACCTTAGTTTGTATAAGAAATTTAGTGTAAAAATGAGAGGATGGGGTGAGGTATTTATAGGAGAGCCTCACCCTCATCAAATCAGAAAATTTAATGCAAAGTAAGTAGCTTTAGACTAGCATAGGTGATGTGTCTAATGGTGGTGGAGTGAGAGGATTTGTTGAGTGTTTTAGGGGTTTTTGGAAGCTTTTGCATTACTTGTGTAACAAGTAAATGACTCATGAAATGATGACTTCCAACTTTATTGATATGATGTAATTTCCCAATAAAAGTCATGTCAGAACATCTTCGGATAATTTCGTCCGGAAATATACAATCTCCCGATTTTGGTTTACGGTTAGAACTTCGAAACACAGAATTTGGAGTGAAAATATTTAGAAAATAGATATGGGTACACTCAGGGTCTAGATTGACTCGAAATGAAATTACGAAGCCAACGGAGCGATCAGAATTCGATTCCGAGTTACGGAACTCAAAATCACATTTTTGAGCCGTATTGAGCGGAATTTATCCCCGACAGTGGTCCAGAACCCACTGTCTCCGAAATTATCAAAATTTCCCATAAAATAGGAAATAATCAAACAAAGCTAAAACTTAACTGTGGCTTAGCCAAATTCCTTACCAATTATTGCAGAAAATTCATTTTCTAAAAATAAAAACTCATAAAAATTATAATTCCAAATCAGAAAATTCGTGGTGTTACACGAAGTGCTAGTGGACTGTGGTGGTTGTCCTTCCTAGAATGGTAGTGGATAAATAATAACTCGACCTGCCCTATGTGGTATGGATAATAACTCGACCTACCCGATGTGGTATGGATGGTAACCCGACTTGCCCTATGTGGTATGGATAATAACTCGACCTGCCCGATGTGGTATGGATGGTAACTCGACCTGCCCTATGTGGTATGAATAATAACTCGACCTTCCCGATGTGGTATGGATAATAACTCGACCTGCCCGATGTGGTATGGATAATAACTCGACCTGCCCGATGTGGTATGGATAATAACTTGACCTGCCCGGTGTGGTATGGAAAATGAAATCGATGAATACGATTGAGTGTTAATACGAATGATGAGAAATGTGGATGTCACAAAGAGAGTCATATGCATGATATAAGATATATAGTATGGGATATATATTCTATAGGGTGAATATGAATAATGAGAAATGAGAATGTCACCAAGAGAGTCATATGCATGCTATAGGATATATAGTATGAGATATATATTCTATAGGGTGAATATGAATGATGAGAAATGAGAATGTCACCAAGAGAGTCATATGCATGCTATAGGATATATAGTATGAGATATATATTCTATAGGGTGAATATGAATGATGAGAAATGAGAATGTCACCAAGAGAGTCATATGCATGCTATAAGATATATAGTATAGGATATATGTTCTATAGGGTGAATATGAGTGATAAAAGGGAAGGCGTTAAGAATGAAAGTAATATACATGCTATAGGAATATATTATGGGATATAGGTCCTATAGGGTGGATATGAATAATGAGGAGTACTATATTTCGAAAGACCATAATATGCGTGCTATAGAATATATATTACGGGATATATATATATATATATATATACTATAGGACGAATATGAATGAAGTGGAAAAGAAAGAGAGAAGATATAAATGCTTACATTTGCGTATTTGTGTTTATAAATTATATTAAAGCTTAATCGTATTTGAATGTGGATTATCATGTGATGTTAGTTTTGAACTAATGACTTACTCTCTTTGTTTTGTGAGTTGTTTATGATAATCCCATTGTAGGTAAATGAAGGATTTTGAGAAGGAAGATCACTTAGGAAGCTTTCATGTTTACTAACCTATTTGTCTTTATTTGCTACTCGACGTTGTAGTTAATTTGATAACATTATGGGATGACTGTAAATCCGTTTAGATTAATACGGATATGTGTAGTTATGGACTTTATAACTCTGAGAAACCCATAACTGGTTGTATATGGTAAATTCTATTTGAATGAATTATGTTTTTCCGCAACATAAATTTGTATGATAATATAATAGGGTAAAGAGTATTTTCAAAGAGATACTTGAGAGTTTTTAATGAAGATGACGACTGTATGTAAGAAAGGATCAAAATAAATGAAAAAATTTCAATGGTAGAATTTGGGTCGTTACATGCAACACCCTGGTTCTTTCATGGATCAATCATTCTATAGATCAAGTTATTCTGCAAAGCGTACTCTGGTTTGAAACTGTAGTGCAGGTTTGGGAAGATCTGAAGGAAAGGTATTATCAATGTGATGTTTTTCGCATTAGTGATCTTCAAGAACAGATATATGGTGCTAAGAAAGGCAACCAATCTATTGAGGAATTTTACACACATTTGAAGGGATTATGGCAAGAACTTGATAATTTTAGGCTTATAGATTCCTGTCCAAAATAGTGTGATTCCAAGCTAGCTAATAGAATGAGATCTTATAGAGAGAATGACTATGTCAATAGATTCATCAAAGGCCTCAATGAGCAATATAGTGGTGTTAGATCCCAGATCATGCTCATGGACCCCCTACCCACCATAAATAAAACTTTTTCTCTCCTAATTCAACAAGAAAGAGAGCTAGTGCCAACTGCAAATATGGATGATGCCAAGATCCTTATTAATATTGCTGATGAGACCACTCCTAAACCCAAGTACAAAGGCAAAAGCTTTGGATCTGCTAACTCGGGAATGTGAAGATGGTCAGGTTCTAGTGGGGGCATAGGTATAGGAAATTCTAACACAAAGATGTGTTCTTTTTGCAATAAAGTAGGCCATACTGTGGACACCTGCTTCAAGAAATATGGCTTTCCTCCTCATTACAAGAAATCCAACAATATCAACAACATGATCACCTCCAATGAAGAAGATGATCAACCTTCAAGAAGTAGCATGGATGTCTTCACCCCTGATCAACAGAAAGCAATATTGGCTATGATCAAGGAACCTGGAAATCATCAAATCAATCAATTGAGCAATCAAATCACCAATATTGATTCTTTAAATTCAGGTAACTATGAAATCTTAGCTTGTGCTCTTGGATCAAAAGGTTAGGTTCTTGATACAGGAGCCACTGATCATGTGTGCTTCTGTTTATCAGAATTCCAATCTTTTAGAAGGATAGATCTTATTCATATCAAGTTGCCCAATGGAAATGAGATTGAAAGCACTATTGCTGGAACAATTATCTTCTCTAAAGACCTTTACTTAAGAAATGATCTTTACATTCCTAATTTTGCTTTTAATCTCATATCTGTTTCAAGATTAACCTCAGCATTAAATTGCAAATTGACCTTCACCAACTCCAAATGTGTGATGCAGGAGGAATCCACATTGAGGATGATTGGTGCTGCTGAGGCTAAAAGAGGGCTATACATCTTAGACAATGAAAATATATCCTACAAATTCAATAATTTTGTTAACAGTGTTGAGCAAACCAAGTGCATTTTTGATGAAGTTTGGCATAAAAGACTTGGTCACCCCTCTGATGCTAAACTCAATGTTTTGAATAAAATGTTTTCCTTTATTTACAAAAGAAAAAATGATATACCATGTGATATTTGCCACTATGCTATACAGAAGTAGTTGAAATTTCCCAATAGTATCACTGAAACTGCTAATGTTTTTGATCTCATACACATTGACATATGGGGACCCATTTCTATCCCTTCCATTCTAGGACATAGATATTTCCTTACTGTTGTTGATGACAAGTCTAGGCATACATGGCTTTTCTTTATGAAAACTAAGTCAAAAGCATGCAGTCTTGTTCAATCTTTTATTAATATGATAGAAACACAATTTGGTGTTAAGATCAAGTCCTTGAGATCTGACAATGGACCTGAATTCGTGATGAGTGATTTTTATGAATCAAAAGGAATTATCCATCAAAAAAGTTGTGTTGAGACCCCTCAACAAAATGGTATAGTTGAGAGGAAGCGCCAACACATATTAAGCACCACTAGGGCTATTATGTATCAATCTTCCTTGCCTAAATGTTTTTTTGGAATTATGGTGCTTCACATGATGTGTATCTTATTAATAGGCAGCCATCTGTTAGTCTCAACAATAAATCTCCTTACGAAATTCTCTATAACCATGAACCCAATTTATTAAACCTGAAAGTTTTTGGCTGCTTGTGCTATGCTTCCACTTTAAGCAACAATAGGAAGAAACTTGATCCTAGAGCTAGGAAATGCATCTTTCTTGGGTTCAAAAATGGAATAAAAGGTTATATCATGTTTGATTGCATGAATAAGGAAATATTTTTATCTAGAAATGTTAACTTCTATGAGAATGTTTTTCCTTTTGATGATCACTGTGATAAGAAAAACATTGGCATTTGTTTACCTACTTCTTCTTTCAATATCAAAGATCATTATCTTGATCACAATATTGTTTCTGAAACTTTTCCTTCTAATCAAGAAGACGTGGTTGATGTTAGCAGTGACCATAATGACATAGAATTGCAATCTGGCCATGACAGATTGAATAGGGAAGATGAATCCTTCAAGAATAACTCTCATGATGACATAAGAAAGTGTTCTAGACATAAGCATCCCCCTACATATCTAAGAGACTATCACTGTTCTCTGGGGGATGCCACTGCTATCAGGAGTAGTAACCATGTTAAGCATCCCTTATCTAAAGTCTTGTCTTATGAAAGACTCTCCCATAATCACAGAAACTACACCTTAGCCATTAGCACCAATTTGGAACCTGATAGTTATGAAGAGGCCATTACACACCAACATTGGACTGATGCTATAAATAAAGAGCTGCAAGCTCTAGAAAAGAACAAAACTTGGCATTTGACTGAATTGCCTAAATATAAGAGAGCCATAGGTTGTAAATGGGTGTTTAAAATTAAACATCATGCTGATGGTAGTATAGAAAGGCACAAAGCCAGACTTGTGGCTAAGGGCTACACTCAAACAGCAAGAATTGACTATTTAGACACATCCAGCCCTGTTATTAAGATGACCATCATTAGAACCATCATTGCCTTAGTTTCTATAAAAGGCTGGCATATTCATCAATTAGATGTCAACACTGCCTTTTTGCATGGAGATTTAATTGAGGAGGTCTATATGAAACCCCATCATGGTCTTGATATTGCTAACCCTTCTCTTGTTTGCAAGCTAGAGAAGTCTCTTTATGGTTTGAAACAGGCTAGTAGACAATGGAATGCTAAGCTAACTTCAGTCTTGGTTCAACATGGCTATGTGCAGTCCAGGGCAGATTATTCCCTTTTTACCAAAATTCATACTAATTCTTACATTGTTATCCTTGTGTATGTTGATGATCTTGTTGTTGCAGGTAACAATCTTAATGAGATTCAATTTGTTAAGCTCTTACTTGACAAAAAGTTTAGCATTAAGGATCTTGGAAATCTTAAATACTTTCTTGGCATTGAAGTGGCAAGAAGCAACAAAGGAATCAGCTTATGCCAAAGAAAGTATGCTTTAGATATATTGCAGGACTCTGGTCTTTTGGCTAGCAAACCCTGCACAAGTCCTATGGACAACAACATCAAATTACATGGTGAATCTGGTCCTTGTTTACCTCACTCATACTAGGTCTGACATCTCTTTTTCTATTGGGCATTTGAGCCAATTCTTGGCTGCCCCTAGAGATGATCACTTTAAAGCTGCTTTAAGAGTCTTAAAGAATATCAAAGGATCACCAGGAAAGGGTATATTCTTTCCTACTCAAAGCAGCATGGCTATTAAAGGGTATAGTGACTCTGATTGGGCTTCTTGTGTTGACACAATAAGATTAGTCACTGGTTTTTGCTTCTATCTTGGAGCATCTTTGATTTCTTGGAAAAGTAAGAGACAAAGGATTGTTTCCAAGTCCTCTGCTGAGGCTGAATACAGAGCCATTGCCTTAGCTGGATGTGAGGCACAATGACTTCTTTATCTTTTGGATGATTTGAAACTTAGTCATGTTGGTCCTATAATGATGTATTGTGATAACCAATCTGCTTTGCATATTGCCGTCAACCCTGTTTTTCATGAAAGAACAAAGCATATTGAGATGGATTGTCATTCCATTAGAGAGAAGGTTTTAAATGGAACTGTTTACCTCATGCCCATAGCTAGCAATGAACAAGTGGCTGACATTTTCACAAAGGCCCAACCCCCTGGGATTTTTTATTATAATCTGTCCAAACTTGGATTGTGTAATATACACATTCCAGCTTGTGGGGGAGTATTAAACTTTGCCTTATCTAATAGTTTGCATTCTTGTAGGTTGGTGCAGCCATGTGGTGGTGCCTCAGATGCTGAGTCAAGTAGCAGAGGTGCTGAGTCAGGCTGCATCAGAAGCCTAAGTCAGATGCATCAGGATGATAAGTCAGGTTGCATCAGAAGGCAAAATCAGATGCATCAGGATGCTGAGTCAGGCTGCATCAGAAGGCTAAGTCGGACGCATCAGGATGCTAAGTCAGGCTGCATCAGAAGCCTAAGTCAGATGCATCAGGATGCTAAGTCAGGCTGCATCAGAAGGCTAAGTCAGATGCATCAGGAACCTAAGTCAGCTCGGTCAGGTTTCCTCAGTCAGACCCAGGCATGGCTTAGGCAGTTGGCACACAGACTAAGTCAGAGGCAGAGTCAACTATTGCTTGGGGCACAAATTATCAATTTTTGTATAGTGTTAACTTGGCTATTCTTGTATTGTTAAGAGTTTGTTAGTTAGTTATTTTGGTTAAGTTTGAGTGTATTTCTTGCTATATATATAGTTGTACATCTCAATGGTTCAATTAATGAAAAGCTTTATTTTTCTTTCTACACATTTTCTTTCCTTTCTCTTCCAAGATAATTCAAGCATGGATTCTCAATTTTTAAGAAAACACAACAACAACTAGCTTCGTTTTCAAACATAGCATAAACATAATGCATGAAAATTAAACTTATGATCAACTTTGTGTTTAAACATGGAAAAGTTCGAAGACCGGAAAAACAAACATATATAAAGACTAGACCAATTTCTATGTCCGAGCATAGACAAATTCAAAGACAAAGATAGGGACAATACAAGATGAAAAGACTCTTAAAACACTATTAATCATAAGAACATGCATGATTATTCAATGGAAAGATGGACCATGCCAAAATCCATTTGAGATATTATAATCGCGAAATGGATGCGTCATATTTCCTCCACCATTGACTGAGTCAAAAGACCAATCCTGTATCTGCATCATCCCTTGGATATGATTATGAGTATCCACACTTGCGTTTTCTTCATCATTCAAAGGTTTTGCTCCATTTACAGCCTCTACTGTCCCTTGCCGAGGTTGAACCCTAGACTTCTTCCATTCAATCTCTTTCAGAGACTGATTTATCACACACAAGAGATCATTTGCATCAACCGTGTTACTAGTAGTGCTTCCAGTACTCAAGCATTGGAACATGAAAAGCTCCATTTCTATCTTTTTGTTTTCATTCCTCAATTTCTTCAGCTGATCCCTTGTCTTCATGATGCTTTTCGTCAAAAAGCTTTCTTGATTCAACATATATTTGTTTTGTTCATGCTCAGGCATTGTCTTGAACTTGTTAATAACCCTTTGAACCTCAGGGTGAGAAGGCCAAACCTCTGGTTGAGTTTCATTAGGACCATATATAATAGCACATGCTTCGATTCCACAAAGGGTACTGATCTCATTGGTCTTCTTGACAAGACCATTTTTCCTTTTCTTATATGTGGCTTTCCTCTTCGAATCATCAGCTATGTATGTAAGCTTCACCTTATTTCTAGTCATGGTGGTGGTTAGAAAATGAGAAAGAAATGAAAGATAAGGGAATAAAGAAATTGTTGTTTGTTGTGGTTTTTTCTTACACCAAATATATTCCATTTATACATATGATTTGAGATAATTAGAACTTTATTTTGGATCAATACAAAGTTTTGGTAAAATGCACACAACAACTAAAGAGATTTCAAAGTAAAATATTGTTTAAAGACATTCCATATGTAGATGAAAGGAAATCTGAGAATTTAATGTGTGTATCCAAGTCCATAGGTGAAAAGGTTGTTGCATGGTTGTCTTTTCTTATTTTTTTTATTTTATACACAAAACTTGCATTTACCTTTTAAATTATCTCTAAAAAAATTACTGATATTAATTGTATTAAAATACTAATAATATATTATAACTATTAAAATAATAAATATATATAATATCATCCCTTAAATATGTGGTTGGTTAGAGAGTCAAAGATTATCCTACAATTCATTCAATATATTTTTTTTAATAAGATTTTTATAGTTCTTCTTCCCACATGTTCAAATAAATCTAAGATGAGATTATATCATTTTTATTATACTAGTGATATCATAACTTTTTCTCTAATATATTCATTCTTAATTATATTTTATCTAGTAAGTCAACTCAGCTATTATTCTCATTCCTTCTCCATTAAGTATATTCTTTAGTGGATATTTCATTCTGCTATAGCTTGAGGATTATTTTTCTATCACATATAATATTTAAGCACTTCTCCATTTCATGCATGAAATTTATTGTTTACATCTTGTTCCTCAAATTGTATGATTACTGACTTCGTGTAAGTTGTTGTATGATATAAATCTCCAACTGTCACCTCTATAATAAGATTATGCATCTTTTGCTAAACATAAAGTCTACATATCCTGTCTTACATTAAAATAAATGAAATTATACATAATTTTTGAAGTTTTTATATAAAATTTAGAAATATGCACATACAAGTTATAATTATTAAAGAAATTTCCTTCAAACCGATTGATAGCATCTTTAAGATTCATAGATGAAATTTAAAGAAACCATCAATATTATTTTATATTACTAAGTTATTTTTGCATCAATTAAAGAATGATATTTAATATTATACAAACTAAGTTAGTAAATTAATAATGCAATTACAAAATAATAAAAATACATCTATATATTTGTATCATTAAGAATTTAATTAATGATATTAAAATTTCAATATTTAAATGCATAAATATTATTTATTAAATATTTATATATTAAAATAATAATCCTACGATCATAACATATTATTTTTTATTTTATAGGTCTACCGTTAATTTATTTTTAATTTTTTATTAATGGATAATGGGAAGAGTTGTAGGAAGAAATTGTGAGAGCATAAAACAAACCCATTATTATATTATTGAATTCAATCTTCTCTTAGATTAAGTAGTGGTCTGAGTTCGAATTCATGTAAATGTAGGTATATTATAGTATTAAATTCGAATAATGTCTTTCTTATTTTGTTATTTTTAATCGTATTCTTAAAATTTCCCAATAGAAACTAACTGTATTAATTGCATCAGATACTGCTTAATGTTACAGTTTTTAAATAGTAAAGTCTATCTATATATATGAGTATTCTATATTGGTAGCACCTTATATTATTTAATATATGATATAATATATATGTATTATAAAGATTTTTCTGCACGATCGAGATATCATCCACCATTTATATGTATTATTTTTATTTAAGAGATATAATAATTAACAATTAATAGTTAATGACATACAATAACTAAAAATAACTTTTATGTTATAAATGTATAGACTATTTTCTATAATTTTAAAGTTACTAATAAAATCGAGAGATTGATAAATAAGTTAATTAATTTTAAATTTCCTAAAAAGAGATTAGTAATATCTTTAAGATTTATAAGACAAATTTAAGGGAATAATTAAAATTATCATATATTATTAAATAACTTTTGCATTACCAAACAGTGGTTGATTCAAGTATTACCTTCTTATTTCTCTTTCAAGCAAAATCGTGCATAAAGTCTTATGAGAGAAAAAACAGCATTTAGAAAATTATCCCCACTATAATGTGAATGTTCCTTGCGAATTATAGTAATTAAGAATAAAATTTAGGATCTAAACACCATTGAGTAAAATTCAAAGTGTTTTTGCCCACAAAAGAAGAATACCAATAGGAAGTTCTAACATGAATTAAGTCAATCATCATTAACGTATCTATCATGAGCTGAATCTAATGAAGCCAGTATTATATTATATTTGTATTATTAGAAAATATTAAATATAAGATAATATTAAGCCTACCCATATGTTTGTTTTAATTGCACTATCAACATCCTTGGTCGAAAATGTACTACAAGAAGATTTAATGGTTAGATATCATGTGTATGTTAAAACTATTGAATCTGATATATTGGGGGAAACATTTATCTTTGTAACCCGAATTAATATAAGTAACATCTTAGTTTTGCATTTATTTTCCTCGGCACATGTCTTTTATCAAAAGTATCTAGAAATGATTATCGTGGTTATGATATTTTACTAGGAATTATATTTATGAGCTTATTTTAATGATTTTGTAAAGTTCCAAAAATATATTCAAAGTGATTTCGAGTTTTGAGGTTAAATATAACAATTATTTTGTATGGAGTCACTTTTAAATATTTTCACAAAGAACTTGTCTTTCAAAAAAAAAATTATGCTATAATTTCCTTGCATATTGAGTTTTACCCTTTTATACTTTTGTTGATATTTTCAGTAATAAAGTTTTGAGTTTAAAATTGGTATACTATAAAATTGAGTCATTCCATTTGCAATCACTTATGATTAGTGGAAAAATATTTAAGTATTAATTTTTTAACTTAATTGTTTTTAACCAATCACACATATGAAGTATTACACTTTTTGGGATGACAGTTGTTCGTATTACACAAAGCTCATATCATTTTTCTTCAAAATTATTTCTCTATCTATCTTTTCATTATATATCCAATGTTGTTTTTATAGATTTTCTTCTTTAAAAGAATCCTTAAACTTCATGAAATACAAAATAAATGTATTTTTTGTTTCATCATTCTTTATCCTTTTCTCCTCTTTCCTTCTCCAACTTTTGATTAAATATAGAAATTTTTTCTTATAGATGCCTATGCAATGTTTAGGTTTTTTCCAGAGGAAATCTTTGAAACTTTATATGCAAAATAAAGGTTTTTTTTTTTTGTTTTTATTCTTTTGCTTTTTGCTTTTTTGTTCGACCACTTTTTTTGGTTTTTTTAAATATAAAGTTACTTTGTTAGTTTGCTTCTTTTAGAGATATTGAAGCTTTCTACAATGAGGATAAAAGTATTTATTTTCGTTGTTTTTCATCCTTCTTTTTAATTTTACAACTTTTGATTCTATGCAAAGTTATTGTTGTTAGATTTGCTTCTTTTAGAGAGCCCTTGAGGCTTATTGGCATGTAGAATAAATATTTTATAAATGTTTTTGTTCAATATTGTCATTATTTTTATCATACTTTTTTAATTCAAAGATATCTTCGTTAAAGTTGCATGTTTCCTTCTTTTAAAAAAAAATCCTTGAAGATTTTGGAAGCGAAAAAAAAATTGCCTCATCATTCTTTCTTCTTCTCCCACTTATAATTGTATGCAAAGTTATTTTGTTCCTTTTGGAGGATCATTCAAACTTCTTGCATTGTCTCATATATCCTTATGATTATATGCAAAATTATGATTATATATAAAGATAACATTTTTTAGTTGAATATTGTCAGATTTTTTGTTTGTGGCATTTTTCTTCTTCTTATTGATTTTTGTTTTGTTTTCAAAAGCTTGTTTAAAAGCATTATGTTGCATACCCACCCACATTTTTATTTATTTTATTGATTAGCATCATACATAACATAAGTCTAAAAAATTACAAATTAGTTTTTTGATATTACAAATTATCTAAAGCATTGCATCTAGTAAAATTTATAATAGAGTTTTGTAAGATTGTTGATTTTTAAAAAACCACATAGAAATAAAAATCTTGATAATTGTCATATTATCAATGGAGAAATTTTGATATGATTTAAGATTTAGTGAATAGTAATTACAATATCACATCTATTTATCAATATCAACAATACATAATTAGTAGAACCAAAAAACAGAATAATAACTAATGATAACTAAAGAAATAAAATATTTGAAAACCAACAAATGTTCCAGTTACATCACTATTAGTAAATGTTAACATACATAGTTAAATAATCTTTATTGATATGATATTATTATTTACTTATATTTTATTATTAAGTTATTAAAATATGAAAATTAAAGTAATTTATCTTCAATGTATTAGCATTCACTTTTAACTAATAACAGTATGAAAATGCAAAAGTAAGTAATAGTAAAATTTCTCCTACATTTAGGAAATTGATCTTCACATTTAATTTTATCTTTAAATATTTAATACATATATTTTGATGGAATAGAATAAAAAACATAAAAAATTACAATCTTATGCATTAGTGACTATTGCCATAAGCACTAAGCTTAGCCAAGAAGTGGGCACAAAAGTTTACTTAACAAACATCATGCTATAGATAAACAATTCTATAGTCACAAATGCATGAAAATAAGGAATATTAGTCTTAGTCTTGGTCAACGAAATAACTTTGAGAGAGTCATAGTGACAAATGATGTTTGGATATTCAAAGTTCCAAGCATAGGTAAGTAATGGTAAATAGTTTTTAATTCTCTAAACATAAATATGTTGTCTGAAATCCTATCTGAAATATGACTTGGGATAATAAATCTCTATTCTTAATTTCCCATACATATTTTTAGATGGTCCCACATAACCCGAGAAAGAACAAATTTCTTGCCACCTCTTACCTGGATATTGAATATGGTATGAGGGGAGGATAAGGAGAAGAAGATAACATGAGGTTGAGAGGCATGTGACTTTCACATGACTTTTAAAATAAAGATTATGAGCCTTTAGATTACAATAGAATGAATGGTGGAGATTTGAAGTAACTCTTCAAAGTTACTCTTGGAGTAACTTGATCCCTTCTTTAGTTAGATAAAAGACTCAAACTGATGTGATATTTCATTCATGGTTGGACCCAATTTTCATAATACAAACTACATTGAGGAGGTTTTTAAATTTTTATGCATTCTGAAGGATGATGCATTTATTTTTTAGGCAATACTAATTTTTTTAGTAGTGAAAGGAATTATTTATAAAAATTATATTAGGAGTATAGCAAAACCTTACATAAAACTTAGTTCGTGAATGATAAATACATTCTTCACGCCATTTTGCACAATTATCTTATAAGTTTGGAGTAATTAATATGTGTAAAATGAAATCACCACCTAATACATAAGTCATTACACTTAGTAACTTATAAAAAGTGTATTTGCCAAACACAACAAACTTATTATGTTTCCCCCTTAATCACCCCAATTAGCAAACCATTATTATAAAGTCCATTATATTAAAGATTGTAATATTTATATGAGAAAAAAATTGGACAAAGTTTTATACATTATATTGCATTAACTATCATTTATATTTAATAATGATTGACTCTTATAAATTTTTTATCTAAATGAATAACAAATGATGTACTGTATATAAATTTTTACGCTAACAATATTTAGATATTATACTTTGTTTATATACTATTATAGTAAATATTTATTTAACAACAATACATTGGTCAATTATCAGGTCCTCCTGTTAGATCTCCAAGATGATCAAAAAGACAATAATTTAATACCTGGAAGTGAGACTTGTTGGAAGAGACAATAAATCATCCCATGTATAAAAATTTACACACACTCACTATATTATACATAATTTATTTTGACTTTATTGGGAATCAATAGTAATGTTTGGTGACTGTTCATGTACACCGAAGACAATATGTTATCTTAGAGTCTATGTTACCAATTAATAATAGTGAGTTAGCAACTTAACATTGCAATTAACAGTTTTAATTGCAGTTAAAACTAACATGTCGTTCCAAAACTCTTTAATGGGGAGGAGACACCATAAATGACACAAAATTAAAGACATGACACACACTTTTTTTTAACTTTTCTGTGAAAACTTGCTCACATATATATATTTACACTGCTACATTTATGCTACATGAATTATGGATTGCAAATAAACTTCGATAAAATTAAACAGAAAATATTTAACATCTACGAATATTTGTAAAATCCTCAAAAATAGTTTAACACATCAACATGCCTTACTCAACCAGATGGCAAGATGTAGGAATATACCAATTATTTAACGGATTGCAAAATTAATAAATATACTAATTATGTATAGTACAAATTATTAAAATATCATTCAATAATTTTTGAGTATAATATTTATGTATAATCATTGTAAATTTTTATATATGATTAATATATTATCCACTATGTATGAATTGTATTCAATACTTAATAATAACAATATATAAATAATTAATAATATGTTAACTTATTAAAAAAGTGTAGATAGTTGGCTAATGTATATAAGTTTTTGTGTTAATTGTTACGATTATATTTTTTTGAATGTTATTTGAAAGAAGTGGTGAGGAAATAAAAAGTTTGTAATAAGTGTTAATAGTAAAACTCAGTCCAATGGAGCGTTAGAGTTTTCATAATAACCAAGTACCCAACAATTAATTTTAAACTTTATCAGTAAAAAAAATATTTCCTTTTATAAAAAGCCATTTTATTAGTTCAGCATATATTTCAAGTATCAAACTTTAATAAAAATGCAATTATGAAATTTATGTGATAAACAAATGACTATTAATCATAACTATATTGTGATAGTGTTAAGGGTGAATCAGAAAAAGATAAAAAACTTGGGCTTTGGCCCAACCAAAAATAAGAAGAGAAATAGAAAGGGGTTAAGATTTAGGGGTTTCATTTTTAGGTTTAGGGATTTAGATGAGATGGAGAGAAGATTGAGAGAAGAGGATCCCCTCTAGGCGGTCGACGACTTCATTATGAGTTCAGGCAACGACGGGGGTTGCTGTTCGTGAAGAGCATTGCATTTCACAACCGCGACGTTTCTGATCGTCGAGAGAAGAAAATGATGCAGCAGGACATTGAAGCTCGAAGGTTGTACTAAGAAACAAGATGTAGTAGTTTTATTCCTCATATTATCTTTCAAATGGATTTTCTCAAGATTATTTTTTATTTTTTATTTTTAAATTTCTCATGTCCAATTTATTCTTATAAATTGTTTTTCATTTGACTAGCTTGTTGACAGGCCCTATCGGATCTGTCAACCCGCTTTCCTATCATATGTAACGTGTATTCTATACAAAATAAATATTTAATGTCATAATTGTGTTACATATTCTAATTTGCAGTTGAATATATTATTTTTAACATTATCCATCAGGAATATATTCAACTGCAAATTAGAATATGTAACACAATTAAGACATTAAATATTTATTTTATATAGAATACACGTTACATACGATAGGAAAGCGGGTTGACACGCAAGTTAAATATAAAGGAAAAATCATATAATTTCAATATTTTACACTTATATAATATCTTTTATTCTCAATTTAAAATTTAGAGAAAAATAAGTAAGAGTTGTACCCAGTTCATTAAAAACTAGAAAAATAGAAGACATGTAATAATTTTGTGGGGAGAGGATGTAAATTTTATCAATGAGAAGATATTTCATTCTCATAATATAATGTATAATGAATACGTTTAAATCTTTCCAATGATACTCAATTCTAAAATTTAACAATTAATAATATAATCGAATATTGTCACGTGTTTCTTTCGTATACGCTCTTCTACTTGCGGTTAATATATAAGGGAGAGAAAGTCCTCTGTTTTTCAGTCTCTCTTCTCTCTTTGTTTGTCTGTGCTGTGAAGAAACAAATGGCGTCACGGGACAACAAGAAATCTTCAAAACCCTCCAGCAGCAGAATTCGTACCCTCTCCGATCTCAACCGTCCCTCCACCGATTCCGACAGCGACTCCGATGCCCCTCAGGAGTATTACACCGGCGGCGAGAAGAGGTACTCCAATTCGTTTTCAAAACTCAAACTTTCAGATTCGTTTTGATGTTTTATTGATCCAATTGAAATGGGTAGTCCCTGGTTCTTCAATTCATTCATTATTTTTTAGGGTTTTGAACTGCTTATACATTAGGCAACTATTTGATTAGGGTTAACTGTAATTTGCTATGATTTTAATGTTTATATATTATTAGTACCCTTGTTTTTATGGCTGTTTTACTACCTTGTGCCAATTAAATATCATGTATGTTGGTTGATCATCGTGGAGTTAAATCCGTATCTTTTGCAATTCGGACAAGTCTTTGTTCACAACTTCATGATATCTCTTTATATGCATAAATTTGTTTTTTTACCTTACCACTTATTTTTTTTGTGATTATGAGATTTAATTTGTTCAGAAATTGGTTGAATTGTTGGACATATGTTTGGATTTCTTTAAAATTGTAGCATGATTTATGTATATATGAGAGTAGGGCAATTGACACTCCATTGTGCCTATCCACACTGATCATCAACTAACCACAAATCTTCAAAAAAAAAAATCAAATCATGATTGGATAGAACAGAGTGTAAATAGGCAAATTAGAGTGCCAATAGTCTCACCCATATATGAAATTAGTGCTGGTCTGCTTCATTGTCTTGTCTTGTTTTGGTGTCATTATTCTTCTGTTTTAATGTGTGGCATTGATTACCTCCCACACCTTTTTATTTTGTATACATAATGGTTCCCCTAATTGATAGTCGGGAACTAACTCCTTTCGAGTAATAGAGATCACCGAAAATGTTTATGAAACCTAGCTATCTACTAACTGTGTTGCCCTTGTTGGTTCCCCAGCCCTATTTTGATTCCTCGAGGCTAAAGATAACCAAACATATTTAAGAAACCTAGCTATCTACTAATTGTGTTGGGCCTTGTTGGTTCAATAGCCCTATTTTGCTTAATGCATCATGGAGCTTTAGGTTCGCTTGCAAATGCAGAAAATAGTCTCCATTCTTTTTTGCATAATGCCTTGGTATTACAGAAAATCCTGACCAATTAGGGAGTATCAGATTCTAGGTTATTCTTTTTAAAGCATGCTTTTGAAATTTAGCTTATGTCAAGTGCTTTTAATTTTTTGTTCTCAAAGTCAATTTTTGGGTGAAAGCATTTGAAAACTTAGCTTTAAGGCATTAAAACTGGTATAATCACCTTTTTTATGAGCACTTTTATATAACCTGTTAATTTCAAGCTATTTTGCTTAACTTAGGTTGCTTTTTTAGATGTAGGCGTTGGACTTTGAAAACCCATTCATATCATGCCCAAATTTTAAGAATAATAGAACAAACTTAAAAAGCAATGTGATATTTATCTCCTGATTTTGTTCATGCTTCTCAATTGTGGGATCCTTTTGATGTCCAGAACTGTAAAGCTTTACTTTAGCACCTTAAAGCATTGTTCATGTGATAGTTTAAGCTATTTTGTGTTCTCAAATTTGAACTTATCGGGCTATGTAGCTTGATTTGGACTCTGTGCATGTAGTTAGGAATAATTATTCATCTATATTTTGTAAGGAAATTTATATGTAGTACGTAAAATATTCACTTATATACTTTACTTTTATAGAAGCCCTAGCTCTTTTTGGTGAAAGTCACTTATGACTACCTTAATAAGTTTCTAAATTATGTATATCAGAAGTTGTCTTCATAAGTTATGTACTCTTGTTGACTATGTGAGATTGGTACTTCTGTAGTCATGCTTGCTGAGCTTTTAAATTTAATGTAGACATACAGTTTAGTGACATAACTAATTTATACAAGACTTACATATATGCAAGTCTACTTACAGTTGGTTTTAGATTTGGTACTTTTTTATTGATTATTATTAATTGCATTTTATCTCTAGTGGAATGCTTGTCCAAGATCCTACAAAGGGAAGTGACGTGGATGCAATTTTCAATCAAGCAAGGCAACTTGGTGCTGTAGAAAGGTCTCTCGATCAACTACAGGAACCTCCAAGGTCAACTAGCTTTACTGGAACTGGCAGGTTACTCTCGGGGGAAACTATACAATCTGCTCCTCAGCAACCTGAAGCTGTTGTTCACAGCATTGTTTTTTGGAGTAATGGTTTCACTGTAAATGACGGACCTTTGAGGAGTTTGGATGATCCTGAAAATGCTTCGTTTTTAGAGGTAACTTCATTTAAAGTTTAGATTCCATAGATGATTTGAAGGGTAAAAAATATTGGAAGTGATGAGGTTGCATATAGTATGACAAGAGAAGTCCTCAGCAATAGAAGATTGAGATATTCTGATCATTACCCAGGGAATAACGGAACATCTCAAAAAATTGCTTATAACTTTATTTACTGTAACCTGTTATTTAAGTAAGTATAACCTCCAGCATACTTTGTTATATATGTTTTGTGTAAGGTTTCATAATCTCATAACAGGACAATGTAAGAATGTCCCAGATATATTGGCTACTATTACTTTCTTGGTTACATTAATGTTTTTGTGTGTGTAATGATAGTTGCTATGTATGAATGCAGAGCATAAAAAAATCAGAGTGTCCGAAAGAACTTGAGCCTGCCGATAGGAGGTCATCCGTTCATGTTAATCTCATAAGAAGGAGTGAGAAGTATCCTGTAAGTTTTCTGTTTGAGTTCTTTGGTTTATCTCTATACAATTGACTATCAAACCAGGATAAATTTAGTTGGTTTTGGAGCTTATGAAGTTTTGTATTTTGAAATGTGTCGCGCCTCGATTTTCGGCCGCACGACTTTGTTAGAGTCGCCACTACATTTTATAGTCAAAAATGTAGAAAATCTGTTGGCCCGATTACATTAGGCCTTGGACTTTGATATCCATGTTCGGGAGTCGGTTACGGTCTAGGGAAGGGATTAGCACCTTATCCGCCCATTTTAAATGGTACCCTCACTAAATTGCATGGCTTAATTTACACTTTAAAGTTATTTGGTTATTTAATTAATTATTAAAAAAAACAAAATTTTATTTTATTTTTGTTGTGTCTGACAAGATATGATATTGCTCCTACGTATCCCTATAAAGATAAGGAATCAAGACTACGTAGTTCTTTAGGTAGAAAAAGTTTGTTGGTTGTGTTGATTTTATTATTAAATTTTTTAGAAAATGTGATATTTGATCTTAACTAATTTTATATTAAAATGAGTAGCTCTTGTGTCCGATACCGCATCTCATATTTAAATATTAGTTAAAATATTCATCACCTTTGTGTTTTAAAAGATATTTAAATTCATTAGAAAATTTTAGTAACTTTTCGTTATTTATAAAAAATATTTTTAGATTTAATAATCGAATATGATAACAAATATTCCTAAATTTTAAGAAAGTGAAGTGCAGCCCAAGTGTCCGTTACCGCATAATGCCGTAAAAATTAGAATAATTGTTACTTTAATTTTCTACAAACAGATTTGTCTTTATACTTAATATCTAAAAAATGTTAAATTAATTCATTGTTAAATTAAAATGAAAAGAAACGTGTGATGCTGCATCATACATTTAAAACTCTTAAGTGTTATGACAAAACTAAAGAAAATGATTGATGAATGAATATTGATTGAGAGGATTGTTGTGTAATGTGGAAGATTATACTTTTTGGATGATTGTGTGGAAGGTTATACTTTTTGGATGTTTGTTTGTGGAAGGTAATGTCTAGGGAAGAAAATGATTGATGAATGAATTTTGGTTTAGAGGATTGTTGAGGATTTTTGGGAATAGATGATGGATGAATTTTTGGAGTAGTTTTCTAATATATTTTTGTATATGGTGTTAGGAGGAAGAAGATGAATGTCTTATTTGAATTGTAGGAGATGGAGTGATGTTGATAGGTTGAGATGATTTTTTTAGAGGGAGGTAATTGAGGTGAAAATGAAAAGAAGATCCTCTTTTTTAGATGAAACATGCTATTTATAGGTTAGATATTTTAGCACATGTTTAAATCCAATGCAATCTCCTAATTAATTGGAGGGAGAGAATAAAGGGAAACCTGATTTTTTATTTAGGTGAGTGAATCATTCTATTTATAAGCTATGTATTTTAGCACATGTCTAAATCAAATATAATATACTAATTAATTCTTTGGAGGATATTAAGGAAAAAATAAAACTTGTCATAAATTTATAATCAAGAATTTGATTTAGAGGATTGTTGAGGGTTTTTAGAATAGATGATGGATGATTTTTTGGAGTTGTGAATCCATCATCTCATGTGTCATATGCCTATTTACAGCTGAATTTTGACACATGTTTGAAAATCAAATCAAATCCCCTATTAACTTCCAAGAGAAAATTAAGGAGATTCTGATTTTTTGCTTTTAATTCAAATTCAAAACTTTAATTTGTGATATTATGATATTTAATGTTTAAAATTCGAATTTAATGAAAATCATAAATTAAAAATTCAAATTCAAATCATTTCTATTTTGGGCACATAAAAATTGTTATTTTTTTTTGTAGAAAATACCCAAAAATACTTTTTTATCTTTATATATTGAAAATGTCTTTTTGGCCGGACAAAATTGGGTGTTCACAAAATGCATTTGAGGTTCTTTGTTTATGAATGATTCTTATTACTTCTGTCTAGAATCACTTATGTCTGGTGTATAAATTGGAAGGTTATGTATTTTGTCACACTTGCAGGAACCTGCAAAGCAGCAACCTGTTTCATTTCAAGGAGTGGGAAGAACACTTGGAAGCAGTTCTACTTCAGTGGGACCTGAGCCAATTGCTGTCTCAACACCACTCAACTGCGCCCCAACCCCTTCTGCTGGTCTCGTAGTTGATCAATCATTGCCATCAACCTCAATACAAATTAGGTTAGCCGATGGAACGCGCTTGATATCACATTTTAATCTTAACCACACTGTCAGCGACATCCGTGGCTTTGTTGATGCATCAAGACCCGGGGCTCAACGTAATTATCAACTTCAGATGATGGGTTTCCCACCAAAGGTTTTAACAGATCATACTCAGACTATAGAGCAAGCAGGGCTAGCAAACTCAGTTGTCATCCAGAAATTCTAGCAAAACTGCACAAACACTTCTGCTGCTTAGTTTTCATTACTAGCTAAATGCTTTATTGAAGTAAAACAGGTTTGTTTTTGTTTTTGGATTACAGGAGTAAACCAGTTTTATTTAGGGCTCCTAGACGCGAGGGCCTTTCCTTTACAAAAACATTTAAATTTAATATATGAACATTTCTTTGGATGCTTATACAATGTTGAACCCAGTGTTGTAAGAACCGGACCGGACAGTCCGACCAGTCTAACTGCTAACCGGATTTGAAAATGGCTCTAGTTTGTAGTCTTAACCGAATAATGATTGAACCTCATTCTATTTCCTGTGTGGCAGATACAGTATAAGTTCACCAATGGTTATTAACATTTTTTTAGTCGTAAAAGGAATTACAAATATGGTGATAATCTCTTCACTATCTGTCTAGTAATTATCAACCATAATTAAGTTAGCTGACTTTTTTCCATAAGAGCTTACTCACTAAAGTATTTTTATTTTTAACACGTATCTTAGAGCATACATTACAAAAATCCTTCTATATTTTACACTATATATCAAAAGTGTATATTAGACAGTATGTTCCACTAGTAAAAATGAATGGTGTTAAACAAAAGCACTCTATATTACTTGCTTGGTAGTCCACTTCAACCGGACAAGAATTCGATATTCTAAATTATGTCTTACACTAATAACATAGGGAAAAAACAGAAAAATTAACGAATATTTATTATTTTTAATTGATATGATTTGAAATACAGTTTGAAACAACGAATCATTATCAATCTTTTTCCATATGTACTTTAGGCACAAATATGAGTCCCATCCGTTACTATTGGCATATCATGACATGGGCTAGAAGACAAGATGGGAAAACAAACACCTACAAGCATGTTGTAAACTCGTAACCATACAACAACAAATGCTATTCCTTATGGAAGTAATAATTATGAAAAACCCAACTATTACAATTATGAGTCCCTCTAAGATTGGTAAATTAAATCACCAACGTCTTCCTTCCCTCCAACTAGATACAAATTAGCATTTAAATTGGAACAAACATAGCTTAGTGTCTTGGAACAATATCTAATAGGTAATAAACATTAACCACCAATATCTTATCTTGTATGGCACCTAAAAAGATCTTGTAGAAAAAGTTCCAAAAGACACAATGCTAGTGCCATTCCATTTGATGGAAACAACTAAAAATATGCTAATGAGAATAGCAAGATTTGCTTTATGTTGGAAAATTGTGAGCCAAAGACAAGTGAAGAACCATCATTTATATGTTGGACCAACTTTTCAACTTGTAAGGTGCCATCTAGTTTAATTTGCTAAGTGAAATTAAATTAAGTTAAGAAGATATATATAGGTAGGGGGAGGGTATTAACATGTGGGGCTCCCCCCTATGTGTCATGTGTGGTATACAGATAATATGCCACTCCAAAGGGATGCTTGGACCCACCACTCCTTGATCATGATTTATTCTCTTTTATCAACAGGTGTTATGTATGTGAAATTATGTTAAATTAATAGTTAATAGTTAATAGGATAGCTCCTATTGATGGAGAAGCCTATTGTTTTTGCACATTGCATATAAGTTTTTAAACCCTCCAGGCTGATATTTTTTGTTCAATATATAAAAATGTATAGGGAGAGAGATGTATAAAAAATAGAGAGGGGTTTTATCAGGAGTAAAATGTTATATTTGTCTTCTTAAATAACCATCAAATAAATCTCTGATAGTTTAAAATGGCCACTTTGTAGTATAAATTCTAATCCTTGAAAAAATGTTATTTGCCACAGATTAAATCCTTAGAATAACTAATAGAATAATCACTTTTGAACTTTCAAACTTATTTGACAATTATTTTATTTTGATAATTAACTAACTTGATATTTCTTACATTTTTAGCATTTGAAAATTAAACCAGCAAATGAAAGTGCACACCGTACAAGTACAGAAGAGAGAAATATCTAAAAACTGAAAGTAGAGAGTGGGTTATAACTTATAACCATCTTCTTCAGGGGCTCATGCAGCGAAAGAAGGAAAAGTAAAAAATAGGGTTTGTTTCTTAAGTTCATCATGATTTGTCTACTTATGTTGACTCCTTTTTAACCAACCACAATAATAGTTAGGGTTTGCTATGCGGACAATGGTAAAAGAGCAAAAAATATAAAGTCAATCAAAATATATTAACTCTTCAAATTTAAATATATAACTTGTAATACTGACTTTACACTTGGATTGCTTATTTACCATCTAAGTGCGATTATTGGCAAAACCCTAACAAATATTAAAAGCAATAGCCTGAAGAAATGTTATGATATTCTCTTGTTTGTGTTCTTGAGATTTAGTATCGGTCCCATTCTAAATTTCCATGTGAATATTTGTTTTTAATGTCTTAATCTATGAGGAATGTATGTATTATGTTCATGATTGGCATATTCAAGTATTTTTATGTGAGCTTTACTAGGTATAAGGTAAGACTAATGTAGCCATTTTCATCTTTTAAGAGGTTTATTAAGCGACTTTAAAAACAACAACTTCATAATACTTATATTGTTGGAAACTAATTAAGTTTATGCCACAAAACAAAATCAAATGAAGGAACTAACTTGATAAGTTTCTCATGTTTACAATTTCTGACGCAGATTGGAACTAAGACCACTCAATCTAATTTTATTTCTACATCACATGCATATACTATTTTAAACAATATTTTGATCAATCACGCGAAGTGACATAAAGTGAGAGAATGAAGAAAATCTGAAAATTAATAATAAAAGAAAACGAATACAAGAAAAGGGAAAAAAAGTTTCCTTGGGACTATCTAGGGTTGTTTCCCTCGCTATATTTCTATGTCCCACCATCACAGTAGGAAGTAGGAACTAGCTAGTGACGTCTTTCAACTTTATATACCTTTCTTTTTCTTTTTACTTTAGCAAATGAATGTAAGTTGTTAGTATGTTATGTTATTATTTGTTGTGAACGAAACTCGAACCCTCAACTTCCTTCACTTCACCCCGTTCTCTTTAAAGATTAACCCACCTTATAACTCATTTTTTTGAAAATTTATTATGGGTGAGACTCGAACACACAACCTCATTCACCTTATTCCTTAAATATTTACCACTCTCACGTGTTCCTTCTATAAATCTTCCCAGACCCTAAACCCTAACTAGTAACGCTGTATTCCCAACCAACCAATGCCCTTAAACCTAAATGTTCTGTGTGCCAAACCATGGATGAATCGTGTTTTTTTATTTTTGGCCATTGCTTTTAGATGCTTCTTCTGTTCCTTTTTATTCTTTTCCGGTGTCTGTTACTCTGTCTAGATGTGTATTAACGATAACCTTTTTGTGCACCAAAAATATATGCTAACTATAAGGATATATTTGGAAACTAAGTTGGACGTGTTAATCATTATTTAATTTATGGTATACATTTTTTTTCTTATTTGCCTTTATTGCATTAGATAAGGTCTGACAATTGTACGTATCAATTTTTTTATAAGCAAAATGTATTAAAAAAGTACAAGGGATTATAATCCAATACAAGAAAGATTACACCAATAGTATGTATGAATTGTTAAATTGAAAAGTAATACGTTTAATAATTGTTTATTCAACAAATCATCATGGAGATTGTGGTGAAGTCATAGCTCTGGAATTAAGGAAAAAGTGAGTAACAGGAATGTCCTCCTCTTGTAATTGTAATCCATGCGAATGTCTAATTTCTAATTGTTCTTAAATTCTTGTCTTAATGATGTTATTATTAGATTCTTTCATGTAAATTCTGTACAATTGGCACCCTTCTATAAATACAATGTTTCTTATTAAAAAAAATTGTATATATTGTCTTAAAATGAAGCAAAGAAAATGTTGAAGACTTCTGTCTATCTATACTTCAATCCTGACCAGGAATGTAAATTTGATCTTAAGGCACATCACATAATGAGTAATATATCAAACATTAACGATTCACACATATTCACCTTCTATGGGTGATGTTGAGAGACACAAAACTCGCAGCCTGAAGTGGCCTTTCATTAAAGAATCTCCTTGTACTCTGCATAGTTCTTCTAGTATATTTTGGGTGTCCTTTCACCCTTTTTCGTTTTTAAAAAAAATCATACATTAAAGAATGAATTTATGATAGGGGTAACATTGAACATGACCCAACCTATTCACTTAGTTTAACATATATTCTTCGAGTTTTATCAGATATAGGGTTGAGTTCAAATTCAGAAATTATATACAATGGTAAGTGACAATCATTATATTATATTTGAAAATTAATCAGTAATAAAAGTATGATATTGGAAAAGAAGAAGGAATAACAAAAGAGTAGGTAATAAAGCGTGTGGGGGACAATGAGAAGCGACAATGTGTACCTAAGTTGATGAAGGTGCATTCATTAGTCACTACTATGATTTATGAATAGGGATTTGTTTATAATGGATGAGGGATAAATAGAAACATAATAGTCTAGAGATAGAAAGATAAAGAGACATTCGGACTGTCCCACATACTTTGCCACCTTTATTTAATTACTTGCAGAAGCGCTTTTATCTATGCTCAATTATATCAGATTAGATGCTTTTATACTTATCCACTTGGTAAATAGATACTGTTTCTTATTATGTGAATAGATACTGTTATGGGATTACGTAACTATAGATGTAATTTCTTATAATGGATTCTCTTTCTTTTTAATATATTTGGCTGAAGCGATTTATTAAAAAAATGATACTGTTATGGGAAAATATTAAGACCTTTAAAACACACAAATTTCTAATTTGGAGCTAAATAACAATAACTAGTTCAAGCAACGAAACCAGGAAAGAGTTTCGTCAGAATTTAGTTTGCTACTATCTGTTGGATTTGACTATAATTTGTAAGTAAAATGATATTACATGCTATTCATCACAGTCTACAGATTTATATCGTTGTGGGTAATTTGTATATAGTATATTAGTTTATTTTAGGGATTGTTACTTGAGAAAATAATCAATCCACCTTTTTATAGCATGAATATATCATTTATATCTTAATCAGAAATAATTATATGAAAAACATTCAATTAAGAATACATAGATATTGAACATACACAATGTCAATAACTAAACTTATATTTAGTTAAATTACACAAATTACTCATATCATTTTTTTATCTACACTAATAATCCATATTTATATTTATACATTACATTAATTATCTATGCATGGGAAATAAGTGTGTTCTTTTAAACAAAAAATGATATATGTTATTAAGTCAATCAAAATATGATATATTGTGGAGACAAATCCAAATAATATAATATTCAATATTTTTTCATTTTTTTTTGATTCGTTATAAAATGCATCAATAATGTAAGCAGATATTGTTTAAATCACTCTTATATTATATTGTAATCTACCAAAAATAATGAAGAGATATTGACTTAAATATTATTTAAATTTATATCAATAATATATAACATTTTGTTTAACTTAATTTTACTTGTTACCTTTTTTGTTTAAAAGATAACACTTATTTTTTATATATTAATAGTCAGTATTATATATATATATATATATTAAAGTGTTTATATATGTATAGAAAATAAATGGATAATTTATATAATTTTATTAAAATGAAACGAAGTTAGTGATCGAAATATAAGAAAAAGTAGTCATTAAGGTTAGCCATGTCTGATTTAGTCATTTTTTCATCCTTATGATTTTGAGAATGGACTCTTTACTATAAGAGTAAGTTTTTTAATTATACTTCACATCTTAGTCATCAATTTTAGGGAAATCTAATGATTTAGATCTACTCACTAATTCAAACCATTGGATTTTCCTATAATTGATGACTAAGATGTGAAATAAATTTAAAAAACTTGCTTTTGGAATAAATAACTCCCCTTCCTATATATCTTATAACCCATTTATCCTTTACTCACTTCATTTAGTTCTTCGTTTATTCAGGTACGTTTCATATCTCACTTTGCATTCCTATATTATATATAAACTTGAAATGTTTTTTTTACTATAATTTGTAATGCTACTATCCCTTTTGGACTAAGCTTGATTAGGTCCCTAAACCATAAATTTCTTTTCTTTAGAAGAATAAGATAATTGACATCCATATTTTCAAGGCCATGTCTTCCATATTTGAACTCGGTCTAGAATTCTGCATTAAAGATTTTCTCTTTTCCATTTTTCTAAGAGGGCTAAGTTAATGAGATTTATGTCTTTTATCCTCCATTGACTTTTGGTATGCACGCTTTCAACTATTTAACTCAACTAATTTTCTTTACACCCTTAGTCCCTCTCCAAAGGAAGTTTCATTCGATTTTTTTGATTATTTGCACGGTAGTGGTAGGGACTTTGTTGAATGACACAAGGTACACATACATAATAAATAAAATATTGTTAATCAGAACAATTCGATCTCCAAAAGAAATGTGTTTCCTTTTCCAAGGTGATAGCCTTGCCTTCACTCTCAACAAGAAGAGGTGTCCAGGATTCCCAAGCGAAGTACGAGAAGGATTAGGAGTTGGTCTTACAATTCAAAAATTCGAATAGGAGAGCAATATGACCAGAATCGACATTTAAGCCCACTTAATTTTCTTGTAGTATACCTTTAGACCAAATGAGAGTTCAAAGAGACGAAAGATATATTTAATTGCCAACATATTTTGGTCTGAACATTTACCGACATGAATAACATTATCATCAAATTAACACCAACCTCAGCAAGACTCACCCTCTAGGGATTGAATAGTCATTTTTCGAAAGCATTCTTCATTCTGGTTAAGCCTTCTACAACGGAAGAGGAAGGGTGATACGGGTCCCCTTACCTTAAACCTCTATGGAGAGAATTTTTTTGGTGGGACTACCGGTAACCAAAATGGCGGTCATAGTAGTGGGATGCATTTCATAATAATCCATCTTCTCCCAAATGTAACATAAGCCCAATTGAGACATCTTATGGTTCAAAAAACTCATAGAAACAGAATCAAAAACCTTTTCAAAATCGATTTTGAGGAGAGCACAATTCAACATTGTTTTACATCCATTAATCTACCTCAAATATCTCAACTTATTACTCAATCAAAACTCCTCCTTTATTTCTTCCTCAAAACTATTTATTAAATTTTAGTTATAATATCCAAGCTCTTAACCTTAATTATCTCTCACCTTCTCTTATCCTCTTTCAATTCGTTTCACAAAAGCTTCGAAAATTTTGAACATACTTATGTGAACGCTTGTGACATTATTGTTGACTAAAGAAAATAGATGACGAGGAAGGTGGATGAATAAAACATCATTGTGAAGTCATAACAGTAAATTGATTGGTACTGATATCAAAAAATTTAGTCATAAAAGGATGGTATACCATGAGCATAACCAAAATTGAAAGACCTAAGTGTAAAAAAATTGAGGTTCAATATTAAAAAGTATAAATAAAATTGATAAACCAAATTATATAATTTTTTCATTATGTGTACATAGCATCCTATACTCAAACCTCTTGCACATAATTTTTTTAGATTGGAAGTTGCAAGATGACAAACAAATAAAAATATTAAATTAATAAAGGCTTTAAAGGAAATTTATTGAAAGATTATTAAAACTGAGTAATGATCCTCCCCATTAATGGAGAAGCAAACACCACAAAAATACAAAGGAAATATAAGATAAAAAAATATTTTTATCATTTTGTATATAATAGAATATCAATTTTATCATTGAAAATACAAAAGAAATGTGATACTTGTCTATGGAGATCCTTAGTCATTAGAACTTGGTGTTGGTATTCTTCTTGGTATTTAAATACTAGATTTTGCATTCTAAACTTCTGTAATTCTAAGAATAATTAGACTTTGTTATATTGGGATATCACCCATTTGAGTTTATTTAATACATTTCATTTCCTGTTTCACAAAAATAATAATGAAGATGAAGAAAAGCATAATTAATATTAGAGTAACGCTATATCCTCTACTAAATCCTCATACTAATTTTCTTACTCACAAAAAGGTGATATATGTTACTTATAAATCAATCACTAACAAATAAAGTATCACTTTTTAACCTATACCATTTTTTTATAGGTAAGTTGATTAGTAGGAGAATATATATTTTCATTAATATATAAATATAGATAGAGAGAAGATTGTTGAGTTCCTTGTTCCTCCATCCATCGTCACTTGTGTATAGGTAACTTGTTTGCACCTTCTCGATTTGATCGTTCCCACTTCTTTCTCTCTCTACTGCCACTAATGGCAGTGGATCAGTACATTGCAGGAAAAGAGATGAAGAGTTTTCATTGGGAAGGTAAAAGCTTTCCTTTGCACCAGTGCATTTCATGAACCCTTGCACCTCTCTTCTTTCCGTAACTCCAGTTATTTCACTATCTCTCTCTTGCCCCGCGTGCACTGTGCTGTTTCTCCTCTTCATAGCTCCTCTAACCACTAGTGTGTTACATGTAACCGTGTGAGTGTAGTTCATTATAGCTACCTGCATGAGTTAATGCTCAAATGGGTGGAAAGAAAGATTAACAACACCTTCTTACTACTCATTTTCCAAAGGAAAAAAAATCTTTCTGTGCAGGCTTTTACAGAGAAACAACTATAGCCAAGTGGAAAAACATAAACAAAAAAATCTCTACTACTTGTTCATGTAACTAACCACACCAACTATAGCCAACACTGTCACACTATTTAGGATTTTTCTGTAAAAAACCTGATACTTTTAGCATAAAACCCGGGAGAGCCCGAAAGTTTAAGACAAAAACATCTTCACGAGAGAGTGAACAATAGCCTTCATAAAATACTACCTCCACTTTTTATTTATCTTATTTATTTATATTGATTAGAAGTTCAACAATACTCGTTTTTCTTTATCTTTATCCTTATTTAATATTTTATTGATAGATGAAAGTATTGGACAAATTAATGACATAAAAAGACTTTATATAGTAGGAAAAAAATACAATTTTTATTGACTATGCAGATAAATAACAACTGGGGTAGTACGGATAGTGAAAGAAAGATAAGGAAGGGTTTCTTTGGTTATTTATTACAAGGTTAGTGAATGTGTAAGTGAAGAAGGGAGCAATGGAGGGTGGCAGTTCAAATGGCACTTCTTGTTTGTTACCTTTTGGAGAGAACAGTGGTGGGCTATATCCAATGATGATGGTGCCTTTAGTGACTTCTCATCATGCTGGTCATCATCAAATAAATCCTCATAATCTTAATCATAATAGTAGTAACAATAATACTGATAGTACTATTAATGCTAACACTAACTGTCTCTTCCTTCCTATGCCTTCTTCTTCCACTAATGATCATCATCACCACCCAAACAGCAACAACAGTGGAGGAAACCCTTCTATCATGCTTGAGAATAACCACAACACTAGTGCCAACAACAACAGCAACACTGGGATAGGTTATTATTTCATGGAGAGTGACAACCACCACCACCACCACAACAACAACAACAACAACAACAACAACAACAATGGAAGCTCCTCCTCCTCCTCTTCTTCTGTCAAAGCCAAAATCATGGCCCATCCTCATTATCACCGTCTCTTGGCAGCCTACGTCAGTTGTCAAAAGGTGAGAAAGAAGAAATTAAAAGCTTCATTATGACACTACTGTTTATAAGAAAAGAAGAAAAAACAGACAACTTTTGACTCAGTGAGTGAGAAGGATGCTTGAGTAATTAATTAATTTCTGAAAACTCCCTTTCTTTGGCTTGGATCTGAGTTGCGTAGAATTTGTACTATAAACTATGTACTACTTTCTTTTTATTATACTATATTTGCAAATTATGTTCCATCATAAGAAAGATAAAAAGAGAGTAGAGGTTGAAGAAGTCAAAACCCTATGAAACTGAGATGATAAAGACATTTCAACCAATCTTCTGTTTTCTTTTCAATTTTTTATCATTTTGTGAACCTTATCTTAGGTTGGAGCACCACCTGAAGTGGTGGCAAGGTTAGAAGAAGCATGTGCATCGGCAGTGGCAATAGCAGGAGACTCAGGTGGATCAGCATGTCTAGGTGAAGATCCAGCACTGGATCAGTTCATGGAGGCTTACTGTGAGATGCTGACCAAGTATGAACAAGAACTTTCCAAACCCTTGAAGGAAGCCATGCTCTTCCTTCAAAGGTTGGAGTGCCAGTTCAAAAATCTCACTATTTCCTCCTCTGACCTTGGTGATAATCCCCCTCTCTCTGGTTTTTTTTATCAAAGTAGTATTAAAATATTCTTGAGATTTTAACCTAATGTATTAAATATTGATTTCTTTGGTATTTGATGCTATATAATTATTTCTTATAGTCAAACAGTTTTTTTGGGGAGGGTTTTTTGATGTTACATGATTAATTGACCGTCCATGCATGTCTTTGTTTTCAAGTAGGTTTTGTTAGGATTTCTAATGAATTTTATTCTTAAATTTAAATATTAAGCAAATAGCACTAGTTTTTTTTTCCAATTCATTAAATCAGACAGAATTAATGTTGTTGGCTATTGAAGACAACCTTTCATCTGGGTTTAGGACTAGCTATGTATAAATTTGCGTTTTTCTTTTCAATGTCAAAAATGTTTGCTAATGTTTGAGTTTCCGAGTGATATTTATTTTGTTGGTCAATTATCTTTGCTAGGACTTCTCAAAAGCATCGTTCTTAAATTTAAGAGGACGAAAGCTTTCAACTTCAAAAGTCATTTCAATTGCTGTTTTATTTTTTCTAGTCTTTTCTTTTTACAAGAGAATTTAAATTTTTTAGCAACCCCATTTTTGAACGTGTCTTTTGTCTGTTCAAAATATAGATGGTGGAGTGGTACACATATAGCTGTGATTCTCTTCTCGATGTTAGTGCATTGATTGAAGTTTTGTTGGTATCTTGTTAATTCTTCCTTTAATGTATGTGCTTGATTTTGACATATTTTCAGCTACTTTTGTTTTTTTAGAAATAATTGGACTTTAACCATTTAGCTTGTCTATGTATTTCCCCATTTGATGTTTACAGTGATGCTCAGGTTTCCCTGGTTATGCAACCTTAATGTAATTATGTAAGGTTCTACTTGAAATGAATCCGATGATATAGAATAATGGTAGCAACACCATGAATTTATGTTTTGTAAGAAACCTAGGGATTAGGGTTTCTTCTGAACTGGTTCCTAGGAAGGGTAATTGTGAGGTTGGTACAGTTGGCTAGCTACATAAGTTTATCTCTGATTGGAAAAAGCATTATGCAGGCAAAAGAGTGGCTGAAAAAATTGGAGGTTTTAGTGCAGGAGTTATTTAGGAAATAAAGGAGTTGTATGAGTGAACATAAGAAATAAAAACTATTTAAATTATTGCAGGATATTGTGGGTGAGACTCAATACATTTACCAAATTTCTCTGGCATTCTTCTTTTGATTATGAAACTTGAACTGTGAGATAATTTTCTACTGAATTCTATAAGCATTTGGTAAGAGAAATACTATTTAGCTTCTATCTAAAGAGTTCTATCTAAATTGCATTGTGATAGATGTATCATTGTATTGTATAGAAGTTTCATGATATTGATACTCATTTAGATGGTAGTCCTATGTATAGGACTTATGAGGTGAAATATAAATGTGTGGTAGTGTAGGGTATTCCTACTATGTATGCATATCAGTATATTTGTCACGAACAAATATATGTTGTTTTCATCTATGATCTATCTCCTCTCATGCCAACTTTTATTTCTATCATCCACTAAAACCAACAAGTTTTATAAAATGTGAAATCAATTTTGTATCTTCTCCTAAGAGTTTAGAAGCTTTCTCGGTGTGGGGGTCCATTAATATATAAAATTATGGTAATGCTATGGTTTGGACACAGATTAAGGAATTCAACATAGACATATTGCACAAGAAAATGGTGTATTATCACACTTCAATCCTCAAGGGAGTGAAGGGTCATGTTAGAGGGTTTAATTTGATAGGGGGATACTTGGTCTGTGACTAATTGTGAATTCCAATTTTTTATTGGATATCCCATTTGTTTCCTCAAGTGTCCATATGCAGCACCCTGTAATTGGTGGCTCAGTTCACTAGACTCTCACCTAGTACGGTGGAAAGAATAGATGTATGCAACTGTTTACATGATTTAAACATGTGACCTCTTGATCACTAAGTAACGACCTTATTATGCTGAGGCTCACCCTCTATGCACCAATCGGTTGTGTTTAAAATGTTTGTATAATTTGTATGATTTTAGAACTTGCATAACTTATTAAGTGTATAGTCATTACTATGCATATGTTTGTGTCTGTATGGGCAGATGGATATTCTCATGCTTTCCGATATTTATTAACTTCTTTCTTTCTTTCCTTCTTTTTCTTTTCTTCTTTTCTTTTGTAATGTTCATGCGTAACTTTTAGTACCTTTGATACCTTTTTAATGAAATTATTTTGCAGATAAAAAATACATTTAGGGTTCATTAACCATTGCTCTAAGGGCAATATTTAACAAAATCCTTTTAGATATGATACTAATTTATTTGCATGTCTTTAACTGAAAATGGATGGACACTCAAATTCGACATGACACTGATTGTTGAAAGAAATTTACAATTGAATGTGACAACCAATAACATGGGTAAAACTTTGCTGCTCTAGTATTAATGCCTAAGGTGAAAATATGTTGGAATATGTCATATGCTGCCTTTGATATATAAACTTGACCTAGCTCTTAGTGAATCAATGTGCTCCAGCTTTCAACTATGTATGTATCATAAGTAGTAATGTATATCTCGCTATAATTGATATATATACTTTGCAAGATTCTATTTGAAGATAGAAACCTATTTAGTGGAGCCGATCATTGTTTCTTGTTTCCCAAGCTTTATTTTTGTAGTTCATCATGAGCAGTATTTCATTTATGGAAGTCTCCTTTCATCTATTTTAGATTGATTTATATTGTCCTTAAACTTTATAAATTTCTGTATTTCTCTGAACAACCAGATTGTTCATGATGGTGGGAATCTACCTTATCAATTCCTGTTCTAGTTATGTATCTATTATGCATATTTTAGTGGGATTAAATAACTTTATGCTGTTGATAAGTTCTTCATGTTTTAATTGCTTCATTTTAATTATTCAATCACTTTGTGGCATGTCATTTATCTACTGCTTGATCTCTTTGTTACCATAATGATCATGATTGCATTGAAGACTATAGAGTGTATGAGATTTCAAATATATAATGTCCATGAGTTCTAGACAGTTATTGATTATGAACTTTTGAAGCAAACTATTTGTTCCTTTTTTCCTCCCTTATTATAATGTCTCCCCAGGTTTTCATTTTTTGCATAAAAAGAAGTTCAAATAGGCTTAACTAGGGTCTATGTATATTGATGAAGTAGCCATTCTTAATTATTTGGTGAAGTACACATTCACATAGGTAGACCTTACTTTTCTTTCTCTAACTTTATTGGGTCTGTAGAAAAAGGGAGTGTCTACTATCTCAGGGTCTAGCCACTGTGCTGGCTGGGAATAAGGTTATATTGCACCCGGCTCTTTATCCTATGCACCAATTTTAATGGTTACTTTCAATTTGATCACTCAATAATTTCCTAATCATTACAACTTGTACTTTTACCCATCCTTTATTTAATCTAGCTTATATCTCATTTTTTTGGTACTACCAAGGGTATCCCTCACCCTTTGGGTAAATAACTAATATCTTTCGTGGTATATGGTTGTCTCTCCCAACAATCAGACCTTTGACTTTTTGGTCATTCTGAAAATCTAGCCGGGCCTTATACCACTAGACTAGACTAATACTTTGGTCATTTATATACATGTAAATTATATCCCATTGTTATCAAATTTTGTCCTAATTGAACAGGGTGTAATGAAGGTAGAGAAAGGAATGGATCATGTGAAGAAGATGTTGATGTAGAAAACATAGTAGATCCAGAGATAGAGGAAAATGAATTGAAGGGTAAGCTTTTGCGTAAGTATAGTGGATACTTGGGAAGTTTGAAGCAAGAATTCATGAAGAAGAGGAAAAAAGGAAAGCTACCTAAAGAAGCAAGGTTACAATTACTTCATTGGTGGACCACACATTACAAATGGCCTTACCCTTCTGTATGTTCCCTCTATATTTTCCTTATATTCCTATTTTGCTCATTCAAATTTATATGAAGTCATAAATTTTATAACTTTAAGATACACTTTTGGTCCTTATATGTCTTGTGTGGTTATTTACAATTTGGTCCCTATAAAGTTTTAAATTTATTTTCAATTTTGTCCTTTTTAATTATTGTTATAATTATCTATTGGAGTTAAAAGTATAAGGATCAAATTTAAAATGATAGCCATGTGCATGGACAAAATTAACATGTAGTTTGTCCCTATATAGGTAATTTGTCCATATATATGTAATTTGTCCATAATTGTCTTTACCCAATTTGGTCACTAACTTTCAATTCCAACACTTCAATAAGGGTCAGATTGAAAAAAAATGTGCATGTAGAAACTGGATTGAAAAATATTACGATGCATTAATATTTATATCATTTTCAAAATCATGTATCATTCTTCAATCACTCATGTTAGAGGGTCATGCAAAATTAACTAAGTCTTTTAGGAAAACCGTTAATCGATCAAGTCTTTGCTCCGGTTGCTAGACTTGAAACTATTAGATTATTGCTAGCATATGCATGTTTTCAGGCTTTCAATTATATCAAATATTTTTCTAAATGTAATTAATATATGGGGGCCAAAAGTTGAGTTTAACCATATGTCACAAAGTGATATACTTATTAGTGGTTAGTTTCCAAGTGACATATGTCATTTTCTTGTGAGTAGGAAGATTTTAACAGGATTTAGTAGGAGTATATATCATTTTCCTTCCCCTAATTTACACGGTGCACTTTTATTGAATAATAGGAATCACAGAAGCTGGCTCTGGCAGAATCAACAGGTCTGGATCAGAAGCAAATAAACAACTGGTTTATTAATCAAAGGAAACGACATTGGAAACCTTCAGATGACATGCCGTTTTATTCTAATATGGTGGATCCAAATCATCCACAATATTACATGGATAATAATGTTCTTAACCATCCATTTCCTATGGATCTCTTCAACACAATGCTCTAAAAATTATGTGATCTTATACATTCTGTGTGTTACGGTAATGTTGTGTCAACCCAAAGTTAAAACCTTATATATAGTTGTCATGTATTAGTTTATGTGTACAAATTATTAAGCATTTTCTGATTGCTATGCAATAGTCTTTAGTACATCTTAAATGGTCCTTGTTCTCATCTCTAGTGAAGGAAATATATAAATGTAATATTTATATGGAGTTTATAAAAAAATATTTATATGGAGTCGCCAATAAATAAAATTCCAAAATTTGAAGCTATTCGATCCGTTATTATTATTATTATTTTTGTTGTCTCATGCATGATATTGATATCAAAATCTATGACAGGAACCTTAGGATATTAGTTATTGGAGTGGACAAAGTTGTTTGTAAAGCAAAATTGTACGATATACATATCACTTAGATATAGTGACATGATATAAAACTCGTACATTGTCAATACATATATTGTTTTCATTGTATTAATGTTCAATTCCATATACCATGTTTATCCCTCGAATGATATATGAGTTGTTATATTAATAAGGTGTTGGTCTAATGTTGTAAGTTTTCATTAGATATTCAGATAGGCCAAAATGTTAAAAGTTCAATTCCTGGAAGCTATGCTTGTTAGGAAGAACAGTCACACCACAAAATAGATTAGTTCATTACCCATAGGGTTGAAGTATACATTTATTATACTAAACAAAATATATGGGTTGGTAAATTATTTTTAAAGTGGAAGGTAAAGGTAACTTGCTATTGAGCCTCTCAAGTCTCAAGTGTCACAATTGATACATTATTGCATGGGCTTGACACACCCTACAGTGAATTACTAACTAATTTTTTTAGTTTAACTTCTTAATGTAACTCAAAATTGAATCATGTTCTTTATTTGAAAGGGGAAGGGCCAATATTAGTAGCTTGTTATTGGGCCCTCAAATGTCTCAAAATTAATGAACAACTAGTCTTATTTGTTGACTATCCAGAATACTTTTCAAAGCTCAATAGAAGACTAAGATGTGAAGTGTAAAGCATACAAATATAGTTCTGCTTCATAGACTAAACTTAAAATTTCAATACCTTAAATGGTTCAATTCAAAGGTGTTCAACAACAACAGAAGCTGAACAAAATGGTCTTTATAATAGCTAAGCTAAAACCTATGCAGCTAACTTGTGATGCATTCTTAAGTGTGCCACCAAATGTAATACCTATACTACAGACAATAAATCAATTGATCAACTCTAAATTATTAGATTTTTCTTAACATTTAATTAATTTTGACAAGGCAATGTATACATTTAACTTTGTTTGGATGAAGGCAATATATATACACACACAAAATTAATATAAGGTCTGGAAAAATAAACTTATGTCATCAAGTTAATGTCCATTAATATAATTTTATCTGAAAATCTCTATGCACAAGACTTTTGACAATAATCAATTATTGAAAGCTATTGACACCTATCCAATTTCCTTCAAGAGGCACAACAACAAAGATATTAATTAATCAACTGCTTATTCAAGCATTGTGATAAACTACACAATCTGAAAAATTATGTAACCAAACCAAAGTCAAAATAATTGAAGAAGCAGAAGAAAACAAGTTATAAAAAGTGCAAGAAAATAAGGGAGGAGTAGGTCCCTTCCATATGCATGCAATGTCATATCATAGTTTATTCAACTCATTACAAATTGCTTTTACTTCCCCTTTTTATGGCTTATGTTGGTGGTAGCTGAACTTTCATAAGTGCTTGCCAACAAAGCTTTTAAGTCATAAAGTTGTTCCACATAGAAATAAGTAGAAAAAACAAGTTATCTTGCATCTAGGTGAGAATGGCTTTAAATTACATTATAGTATTACAACATGGTAAGGTCAATATACAGTTTATTTTCCAAAGTTTAAATGGAGTGAAAAATTCCAACACAAATATCTTGAATCTGTTTGATAAATCTTCATCACTTCTTCCTGTGTTCTATAAGAGTTTTTTACCTGGACAACTGCACCAACTTTACACAAAATTGCAAAAAATAATAATTAAGAGGCTCAAACATTTAAAACGACATGTCTATGGCCTCATGATCTGGTGTCTTGTGACCAAAACCAGATTCCTCACTTGGTCGCCGTTTAACCACACTTGCTCTTTGGACTAATCGTACCAACGCTTGCACCACCTCAGACATGGGAGGTCGAAATTCGGGTTCCGGCTGTGCACATAATAAAATTCATTTAAGGGAGATGAAGGCAATAACTATATGCAAGATATTGCTATAACATACAAACTATGAAGAAGTGTATTTGAAAATTTGGAAGAGCTTATAAAAATAGTTTATGACCTTCCTATAAGCTCTTTTAAACTTATAAGCTAAAAACATAGAGGGAGGTCATAAGCTTGCATGCCATAAGCTCTTGCTGAATAAACACTTAATTGAGTTATTTATTCAAACGTGGCCGGAGTGCATCAGCAGAAAAGCCAAACTTGAGGGTAGTTTTACAAAAAAGCTAGATGACTGAATTCCAAGAGTGCATGCAGAGAATGGGATGGATACTAAAATAGAACTTTGCTAATAAGTGTGTTTACAATTGTTAAGGAAGCCAAAATAGGATGTTTTAAATGAATGTAAAAAATTCAGTACATTGGAAATTGAAAAAACTTTACCTGAACACACAGGGCAATGATATCGGCAAAGCGTGAAAGTGACTTTGCCGGATACATGCCATTCAGAGCAGGATCAACCATTTTGGCCAAAGCATCTATATCATGGAGCTGTGGTGTTGCCCACCTCACAAGTGATTGCTCTGATCTAGCCCGTGAACTGAACATACAAATATTACAAACGAGTCTAAGAAGCCATACAGAAAAGAAAAGATAGTATTAAGAGGCAAACATTAATGATGAACATTAATTTCAATCGTGTAGGATAGACTTACCTGTCAAGTGGCTTTCGACCAGTCAGTAGTTCCAGCATAACCACCCCAAAGCTGTAAACATCGCTTTTTACTGTGTATACCCCAGATAATGCAAACTCGGGAGCACTATAACCAAATGAACCGACCATCTGAGTTGAAACCTGATAAACAGAAAATGATTTTCATCAATGTAGTGTATTGACAAAAGATAACGGATACCATGTCTAGCAGTGCTTGAAGGGAACCCGAGCATCTTTCACCAACCTGCCGCTCAGTGTTTGGAGTTAGAGCAGCTAAACCACAGTCAGACAAGTGAGGATTGAGCTCTTCATCAAGTAGTATATTTGCTGATTTGAAATTTCTATGAACAACAGATGGCAAGCACACTTCATGCAAATACCTGATAGACAAAGCATATGATACAAAAGATTAAACATAAATTAGCCTGAATTTGATACGCTCACTCATCCTACAATGATGAACTTGGGGAAAAAAATGAGGGGACGGGGTCGCCTGTCAAGGCCATGCTGAGGATAGGCTTAATGTGTCATATGTGTATGAAACATACTCTAAAGCTCGGGCTGTGCCAAGTGCTATGCGTACACGGGCATTCCAAGATAAATCCTTACTGCTATCTTCAGCAAAATGGAGCATGTCATGCAGATTTCCATTCTCGATATACTCATAAACTAGAAGTCGTTGGCCATGCTCCGCACAATATCCAGCCAGTGTAACGATGTTGGGATGCCGCAAGCGTGACATATTTGAAACAGCTTCAAGAAAATTGTCTTCCTCCTGTAGTGACAGTGCTGAGTTATCAATCTTCTTAATAGCCATGATCTACACAAAATCAAGACCTGAATCCATTAGAATATACATAAATTTTAAGGGAAAAAATGAATAATTTTCTCAAGTTTGAATTCCTAAGGAAATGTACCAAAATAGAACATGAAAATGAAAATGAAGATAGAGACAGAGTACAGGGATCATTGTACAACTCCTAAACTGTTAAAGTTAATAATTGAATAGGCACCTCAATGCCAAATGACTTATAAAAATACTATATGCTACAGAAGTAGGGAAGGAAATTTTTGAAGAAAATGTCACAAACTATGGTCTGTATGACTCATTGCATTATTATGCTCTGGTCTAGCACAGTTTATTTTCCACAGGAGTGGTTTAACCATCAGAGGATCCAGCTTGTCCTTTAGTAGGTATTTTTCATCCACACATGATTAGTACAAATTCCTACAATGGCAGTAGGTAGAAAAGAAATGCAAAATTAAGGTCACCTTTCCATTTGGGAAATCAGCCTTGTAAACTCGACCAAGAGAACCTTCACCGACAATAAACTCTTGACTAAAGCTATTTGTTGCGCTTTGGAGAGAAGCAACTGTGTAAGATGTGGAAGTTATAGGGGACTTCATTTGCCTTACAGATCCACTCTTTGTAGGTACCCTCTCAATCATCACACTTTCGGCAGGAGGAGGTTTGAGATCTGTAACAACAGCAGCACTCTTTACCCTTTGCTCCTGCATCTGAGGAGTTACTGCAAGTAACAACCAAAAAGAAAAGGTAAAACTGGTGAGAACATGTATATGTAATTCTTCAGATCAACACAATAAATAAATAGTAGGAATTCTGAATCGACCATTTACCAGAACAATAGCTTCAAAAGGGTAATGCAAATGAGTTTTGTTAAAGAACTAAAAATAGTGCTACCATTACATTTCTAATAAAGGGGTCTTTTTGACAAAGAAATCAAAATAAATATTCAGAAAATATTTCTGGAAACAAGGTATAGAAAGGGAATTCACCATTAGTAATTCCACGAGGAAGCCTCCCACTAGAAGTACTTGCACCCTTTTCCTTCTTTTTTTGCTTTTGGATACAGAAAACAAAAGCAAGTACCACAAGAAGAGCAGCCAACACTGAACCAAAAACAATGCCTACAATGGCCCCCGTTGTCAAACCCTTATGGCTATCAGAGTTTCCATTATTATCAGAATTCCGTGTTTTATTATGTGAACCAGATCCAGAATGATGATGACTATTATGAGATCCACTTGGTGGAGGCGATTTAGATGGTGGTGAAGGAGGAGCAGGACCATTAGCAAAAGAGTTTCCATCATATCTAGTTCATATTTGAAGAGTCGCATTAACCACATCACTGAAACTATGCACTACAAAACATAATGGTATTTTTATGCAAAAATGCATAAATACTTACATGAAATTAGGGATGGAACTAAGCTCATGGGGTATCCATCCACTGAAATTATTGTTAGCAACATTTCTGAAAAAATGAGGAGCAAGATAAGAACCTACCATAAAGATAATTCATGCCCCAAAAGGAGAAGAGCTTACAAAGTATCCAATGGCAAACCAACAAGAGCAACAAGAGAGCCAGTCAACTGATTGTTCTGCAAAACGCTGCAAAAAAGTTTCGATAAGCATTAAATTAACATTAACATTTACTATGATATGCTACCAGTTCTTCAACTTAAATTTCATCCAACATACAGAGAAGAAAGATTGGACAATGAAGCAAATGAAGGAGGAAGATCTCCAGAAAAACTATTGAAGGATAGATCCCTGCATCATTGAAAATGAGGACAACACCCATTAAACAGAACCAATCTTCAAGCTAAGAATAGCTAGCCAGTAATAATTACCAAAACAACAAATAACAATGAAGTCCAAAGAATTATTCAGTTTGAGTACGAAACTCTTACACCCTGCAATGGGTTTTCATTGCAGCATAAGCTTTATGTCAATATGTATAAAGGAATAAAGGAATAAAGCTTACAAAGGAATGAAGCTTCCTTTGTAAGCATTTGTTTCTTAAACCTAATACTACGAAAATGAAATAAGTGATGGGAGAATGAGTGAAGACACTATGTAAGATTATCTTACAGGGTACTAAGATAAGAAAGAGTTTGAAACATGTCGCCAATTGTCATGGAGAGCACATTATTGCTGACATTCCTAAAAATCACACCACAGAACAGCATAAGAGTGGCTCCAATATACGACCAAATTGAAAATTATGAAATAAAATTTTTATGCATTCAAAAGCAACTTACAGATAATTGAGTGAAGTCATGGCAGAAATTGAATAAGGAAGATTTCCACTTAAGTTATTTCTTGCAAAATTCCTGATTGTTACAATTGAAGAGGAATGACACATTTCAGTGACAAGAAAAATAGAAATTTCAGACAAAGCTGTAAGTGAAACTGATCAATAAATGAAATGAGCAGACAATTGTAGGTGAATATTACAAGCTAGTAAGATTCGGCGGCAACTGGTAAGGAATTGTGTCATGGATCTTGTTGTCACTTAAGTCACTAGAAAAACAATAAAAAAGAAGTTATCAATCACCAATATATAAAAACAGTAGAGATCATGTGTATAACAAAATAACAAAACATTATCATCATCTCACAGTTTTCTCAGTGACATAAGGTCTGAAAGCAAGTATCCAAGAGTCCCATTGAGTCCTAAACCTGAGAGCTCACTAACCAACATTACAACACGGATCGAACCAGTTAGTTTTCCCAATCATGAACACACTACTAAAAACAACTAGATATAATTACAATTGTTCAGTATCATCCAAATCTCATACATGGAAACAACTGATGAACCATCACAGGTTATCCCTTTCCATGACTCTCCACACGGATCACCATCACCGATTTTCCAACCAGTTAGAACAGTTGGACTATTCATCGCGTTGTACAAGACCCCGAGAGCTTGAACTGCAAAATGAACAACAAAAACAAAAACAATCACTAATCCATAAAGGCAATGACATATCATTAATTTTTTTTAACTATAGACACACAAAAAAAGGCACATCATTTTAATACTGGATTAAGATCAACCTTATTTCCAATAAAAATATAGAAGTTTTTTTTGGTTTGAATGTTAAAAAGGCATAAAACCGTGACTTCATTTATTGCACTCTCCTTCATAAACCAGAGTTTAAAAAACAAAATTAAAACCCCAAAAGTTAATGCTCCCTCATCTGTTCTACCTAAAAATCGCTTCTTTTGGCATGGTAAAGGCAAGATAAGTCAATGTTTAAATTATAGCATTTCCCTGCAACATCAAAAAACAAACTTGAAGAAGCCAAAGTTCAACTTGGGTTGAAACAACAACCACCCACATCGCTAAATCAAAACTTTGTTATAAAAAACGAAATACTTTCCATCACACAGACCAAACCAATCAATGAATCAACAAATCACAGTATGATCAATGATCATAGAAGTATAGAACTAAGAAATGAGAAAATGGGTATCATGGCAATAATAAAAAGAGTAATATTACCATCAGCAGGGTCAGTGTTGGAGATTGAAAGAGAGAGAAAAAGTGAGAAGATGAAGGAGAATGAAAGGAACTTAGAGAAAGGGAAGAAGGTAATAGGCATTGCTGTTTCCACTTCAGAAGTGTGAATTTTCAGGCGTAAGAGAGTGCATGCAATAGTAACATGGACAAAACGGGAAAGAAGAAGAAGAAGAAAATGGTAATGAAAGTGGTAGAGTAGTAGTTGAGGTTTAGATCGGGACTGGTTGTAAAAGAAGACAATGCCATTAAAGAAATGGACAGATAGAGATTCGAAGCTTAGAATGATGAAGGAGAGAGAGAGAGAGACTTGAAAAAGGAACCAAGACAAGAAAATAGTGTATACGTGTGTCGGTCAAAATTAAAATACGTAGAAAATAGCAACTATTATTTTATATAAAAAGCTTCTTATTATGGGTATAATATTTGATGAAATAATAATGTAAAATAAAGAGGAAAGAGTGGGTGGGTGTTTTCACTGTTTTGTATATATGGGGCTATTAAGGTGGGGGCTACACCTTTCTCCTCTCTGGGTTTTTGTATTTATTCGGTTTCTTTCCATTCCACATTCTTATTCTACACCTTTCTGCCTTTTACCCCAACCACCTGTGTCTGTCCACCTTTTTACTGTTTTTTACTTCCTCATACAGTTTAGAATACTTTAACATAATAATCACCTATCTTGATCTAAAACCTTAAAGCATTAGTTTCATATGAGCATTTTTTATTTATAATTTTTCACTTCTCCCCTTTATATCATCAATATGAGACACTTGAATAATTTAAACGTGCTCTTTATTTCTTCTTATAAATTACTCTAGGAAGTAACATAGAATATTGGTCGCGTCATGAACAAAAAAGTCAGAAATCCTGAAAGCTATAAGGAAATAATTTAAATTAACTTCAATGGTTTGTTTGGGAAAGAAAACTATAGAAATGTGAACCGAAGTATGTATTGTATTTAGATTTGGATTTTTAATTTTCTCTAAAAAAAAACAAACTGAAAACAAACCTTGAACCCATTTACAATCCACCCACCCAGCATCTACATTATGACAATCACTGCAATTGCAATACATTATTATGATTGTTGACTGACTGAAATTAGTCCCAACACAAATGTGACCACAATATAACTAGAATCCTAATTTAAAACTCAAGTTGAAATTAATAGTTTAATGCATATTTATATGATTCCATAGTTTAGATTACATTTTGTATACAATGAAAGTCTTGCAATAATAATATAAAAACTGACGAGTCACACATATAACTATGGTTAAACATGGGCTACTCAGTAACAAAGAGCACGAGGCTCACATGGCTATACATATACTCTTTGTTACACAAAATCAAGTAAATGTTTGTCATATAATGTCATCAATGACTATGGGAAGGCAAGTTAAGGTTCAACACTAAAACATATCAGTAAAAGCATTGATGAAAATTCAATGATTCATGGAAAGGCTGAATGTGAATCAGACATGAAATTAAAGCAAAAATAATATTGTGTATTTATTTTTCACTATATAATATATCAAGTAACCACAAAATAATCAATAAATTAAACCAACTACTAACAATAGAGCACCCTTAGAAAGGGTCACTATATCCTAATAAAAAATGAGCTCTAGATATCTTAGCACCTTCTTTCCATCCTCTTTGCCTAGCCCTAAGTTCCCAAAGAGCAGTTTCTTTCATCTGATATTCAAGTGCTGCTTCAGCTCTTTCCCTAGCTTCTTCACATGTCTCCATCCCTGAATTGCACTTATCAGCCTCTTTTTGAAACTGTGATGCTAATTTCTTAGCCTCTAATAGTTTTATATCTGCAATCCTTTGTTTTTCTTCAGCTTCAGCTTCTTTTTGCCTTACTTCTTCAGCTAAAAGATCTGTAAAATTCTTCTCCACCTCTTTACTCACCCCTTGTTCTTGCCTCATGCAATCTACAATATGCTAAATATAATTCAATTTTTGTTCATGCATGAAAGGTACCAGAATTTGAGCTCTTTAAGTTTTCTTATACCATCAGAACTTTAGGGCTTAAGTTAAGACATTAGAAATAAAAACTGTTAAATGAAAATGAGAAGCATTTGATATGTTTATCATAAGTGAAGAGATATCCAAATTATTATAAAAGTTTCATCACTCACATATTTAACAATTCTAGTAGCAAAGGGAGAAGATCTAACCTAAAATGGAGTCATTGGCCAATCCTGCAGTTTAAGAACAAGCAAAGACACCTCATCAGCAATCACCAATCACCAATCAATGATGTCTAACCACAAAAAACAACATATACCAATACTGGTTGGCATATTCTCTGGTATTGGACAATCCAATAATAGAATGTGAAACCCATAATAATTTAAAAATTAAATTTTTTTTAATGGAAAACAATTTAAAATCCGCATCGTTAGCAATTTTCAATATCACATATTACCATATCAATCTGTACTATCAAGTTACATGTTTTTCATTACATGGCCATACACAATAAATAAATGAAAATAATGTTGTAAACTAAGTTGAGTAATTTGATTGCCAATTAATTGATAACAATGTAGGTCTTACAAACACCATGTTTAGAAGAATGTACAATGAATAATGTCATAACCAGAATGCATTATTTAAATGATGAAGGGAATAATAGTAACAATATAAGTGATGGTGCATATTTCAATATTTCATAATATAATAACCCATTATTTGGGGTACCTTCAGGGAGAGAAAGAAGGGGTTGAAAAGAGCAATCACAGTGACAAGGAGGACAAGAATTAGAAGAAAAGGAGTTAAGGGTATCATTGATATGCCAATACAAGGGTCGTCCTGCAATGTAAGCTCCTAAAGAGATACCCAGAATCCACATTAACAATTTGAACGCTCTTTGTTGCTTCCTATTCATTTTTTTACTCTTTTTGCTCTCTCTCTCTCTCTCTCACCCAAATATTTGGCACACACACTTAACTCAGGAAAAGGATCTTGACTGATATATTGGTTAAGATTTGTTTCCTTATATGTCTCTCTCACGTTTTAGGGAAAACTCAACTTCTACGTCGGTTTCTATCACATCTCACTCTTCTATATATAGTTCTAGCTTTTTCTTCTCTTTCTTCAACATTTACCAATATTTAATTAGGGCTATTATCCTAACACTTAGTTTATTCACTACTAATTACATAAACATTATTTTAAGCTACAAAGAAAATTGAGACAAGATTAAGTAATAAGATAAAATTAAAGGATAATATGATAATTTATGCTAAAAGGGAAATAATATAAATTTGTATTCATGAATTTAAGTTTGTAAAATAATAAAGAATTATATTTTCATTGAAGACATGTCTTTTCTTTAACCTACTTTATTTTCAATTATTATTTTGTATTAAAATGCTAGTTTAAAATTAGGTATATTTTTTTATATTTTATGAGAAAAAGTAGTATATTGGGTTTGTGAAATAGTTTTTTGCATTGTTATTGCATCATTTACCATTTATTTTAATTATCATTAAATTTTTTTAAAAATAATTGAAATAAAAAGAAAATATGGATTAAAAAGGGTAACACTCCGAATTTGAAAATCTTAAGTGGACCACTTTGTGATGCACTCCTTAACAAATACACTCATATACTCTTAACATTTGTAATGAATTTTTATTCCAAATGTGTGACTTCTTATAATGGCATCCTAAGTGTTAGTCACCTTATGATTTTCCTATGATTAGTTATTTAAGCTTAAAATGTTTTGAAAACATCCCAAAAAGTCTGAAAATTGTTCAAGCTCATAAAGGTCATAATAAACACAAAATAAAATTATACTTGTTTATAAGTACATTGTTTAAGAAGCAAAAAAGCTATTCGGAGTAAGGAACACAAATTGTCTAGTCCACTTTTTTGGTGCAACTTTAATTGACATATCAATTTGTAATTCGTAGCATATAGAAGTGATATAGGCAACTTGTGCTCGGGAGTAATATGTTAATGTTGAACCGAACATGATTAACAGAAAGAGAGAGATCATACCCATAAAACAAAACCAAGCAATAGGATTATGGGTTTATGGTTTAACACCATTTGTCTAAAGGGTTTAAAGCAGTTATGCTCTCCCAATCATATTTAACCTTACCACTATCATTATCAAAGCCAAACTTGCTGGTACTGCTTAAACAACACCCATTTTCATATTCATATTCATCTTCAGCTATTACCCACTCTTTCAATGCCAAAATCAACCATCTTTCTTCACAAGGTGCTCACCTTCAAGTTCTTCTAACCTATGTCTCTATGCTTAATACCCATGTTCCTTCTGACCCTTATACCTTCCCCAGTCTTTTCAAAGCTTGCTCCTTTCTTAACCTTTTCTCTATTGGTCGTTCCTTCCATCAACGTGTTGTGGCTTATGGATTTTCTCTTGACCCATATATTGGTTCTTCTTTGATCAATTTCTATGTCAAATTTGGGTTCTCTGATGTTGCTCGCAAAGTGTTCGACTATATGCCTCAGAGGAATGTTGTCCCTTGGACTACCATTATTGGGTGCTATTCACAAATGGGTAGTGTTGATGATGCATTTTATTTATTTAATCAAATGCGTAGCGAGGGGATTCGACCCAGTAGCATTACAGTGTTGAGCTTGCTGTTTGGAGTTTCAGAGGTTGTTCATGTGCAGTGTTTGCATGGTTCTGCAATTTTGTATGGGTTTGTCTCTGATATAACTTTGTCGAATTCTATTCTTAATGTATATGGGAAATGTGGGAATATTCAGGATTCTAGGAAACTGTTTGATTACATGGACCAAACGGACATTGTTTCGTGGAATTCATTGATTTCAGCCTATGCTCAGATTGGGGATCTATGTGAAGTTCTGCAACTTCTCAAGACCATGATAGTAGAAGGTTTTAAGCTTGATCCACAGACTTTTGGGTCGGTATTGTCCTTAGCTGCGTCAAGGGGTGAGTTGATGGTGGGAAGTTCAGTGCATGGCCAGATTTTGAGAGCTGGTTTTGACTTAGATGCACATGTTCAAACATCACTCATTGTAATGTACTTAAAAGGTGGGAAGATCGACATCGCATTTAGACTATTTGAAAAGAATTCAGACAAGGATGTGGTTTTGTGGACTGCTATGATCTCAGGCCTTGTGCAGAATGAGTTTGCAGACAAGGCACTAGCCGTTTTCCATCGGATGTTAAAATTTGTAGTGAAGCCATCTACTGCTACCATGGCCAGTGTCATTACAGCTTGTGCACAACTTGGGTCTTTAAATTTGGGGAGATCGATGCATGGTTACGTAGTTAGGCAAAAGATGCCATTGGATATTGCTGCTCAAAACTCTCTTGTTACGATGTATGCAAAGTGTGGTCACTTGGATAAGAGTTCCGTTGTATTTGATAAGATGAGCAAAAGGGATTTGGTTTCCTGGAATGCAATAGTAGGTGGATATGCTCAAAATGGCTATGTATGCAAGGCCTTGTGCCATTTTAACGACATGAGGATTGATCATCAAACACCTGATTCAATAACCATTGTTTCCCTCCTGCAAGGGTGTGCGTCCACTGGGCAACTGTATTTGGGAAAATGGATCCACAGCTTTGTAATAAGAAATGTCATTAGGCCTTGTATCATGGTTGACACTTCCTTGGTAGACATGTACTGCAAATGTGGTGATTTGAATACAGCAGAAATGTGTTTCAACCAGATGGCACGTAAGGATTTGGTATCATGGAGTGCCATAATTGCAGGATATGGTTATCATGGCAAAGGGGAGACTGCATTGAGCTTATACTCGGAGTTCCTGGAAAGTGGCATTAAACCAAACCACGTGATTTTTCTTTCAGTTCTATCGTCTTGTAGTCATAACGGACTTATAGACCAGGGCCTGAACATATATGAATCAATGGCCAAAGATTTTGGGATTGCACCAAATCTTGAACATCATGCTTGTGTGGTGGATCTCCTCAGCCGCGCTGGGAGGGTAAAGGAGGCATATGACTTGTACAAGAAAGTGTTCTCAGATCCTACAATAGATGTTTTAGGCATACTCCTTGATGCTTGCCGTGCAAATGGTAATGATGAACTTGGTGATACAATTGCCAATGATATTCTCATGCTGAGGCCTATGAATGCAGGAAATTATGTGCAACTAGCACACTGCTATGCTTCAATAAACAAGTGGGAAGAAGTGAGTGAGACATGGACCCATATGAGATCTCTTGGCCTGAGAAAAATACCTGGGTGGAGTTTTATTGACATACAAGGGAACATCACTACATTTTTCACAGATCACAATTCACATCCACAGTTTCAAGAAATAGTTCTTACACTTCAATTTTTGAGAAGGGAAATGATCAAAATGGAGGAAGTGGGCATTAACATTCAAAGCAGCTACATACATAACAATAACATATGCTGAAAGGTTATTTAATCACAAGTGTTCCAATTTTTATATTAAATTTCTTAATTGTTAAAATATTAAATCAATGTCTTGACCTTAGATTTAGACCACCTCACTAACTAATAATACTTGTATGCATGTAAACACCATTCTCTTCTATTAATACTTACACTATCATATCCTCTATTCTTCTCAATCAAAACACCCACCCATTACTGCATTCAATTTCTTTTGTCTCCAACATAATGACTACAAATACTTGAAGACCCTATTCCTTATATCCCATGTTCTTGTTGTATAAATAAATAAACACAACAGATAACAAAAGGAAACTGTTTTTGTAACTTGTGTTTGGTTCACTGTTCACATACATTATATGTTCTGAGTTCAGAAAAGCCTGTTTTCATTGGTTTGAACTCCACATGTTACTGGTGCTTTAGCTCTCACTTTCTTCAAGTACCAAATACCAGCTCCAATTCCAAATGCTCCTGCAGCAGAAATACCACTAATTGTCCCTGCACCCATAATTGAAACACATGCAACTTTAAACATCAACCTAAATTTCCACTTCAATAACTTTGATCTTTGTGAATCTTAATTATTTGTCACCTCACCTGCGATTACATGGGCCTTCCTATTGTGCCGTGCAATATCATAATCTGCCAAACAAGACAATATATCATTCCCATTTCATTTACTTTATCACTAAAATTTAGAAAACACCAAAATATAAGATTACAAAACCTTTCGAGTTTGGAATCATAAGCTGGTGAAGTGGTTAGGGTGAACGTTTTAACAAGGTTGAGAATTCAAATCTCACATCCACTATAAAATACTAACATTTGCACGTAAACAAGAAAACAAAATGTTTCGTGTTGTAAGTAATTGGTGTCAAACTGTAAAAGTCACTCATGCAATTTCATCTAACAGCTTAAACTCATGGGGAAAAATGGCTCGGCAAGGTATCAAAGCCTTCATAATCAAGTCTACATTCTTCTGAACAAAAGTTAAATTTAAGCACATGATAAAGATAGGCTCATACATTATGACTGAAATTCAAGCCCAAAGGGCTATTGCATGAGGGTAGTGTAAAAGGCATAGGAGAGATATAAACTTTTTTGGGAAAATTTGTCATAACATGATCATAATAAAACCCAAAGATTATTCTGTGATGGATGTTAGAGATATAAGATAATTTAAACCTAAACTGCATCTTAATTGACATGATATATTTTTATTGGCACAAGATAGTATATAAGACAAGATTTGGGATAATATGTTTTGAACATACCTTTACAATGGGTAGTGGAGTTTCCATCCTTACAAAGACACATGAAACTCTGTGACTCTGTATCAAACCCACAAGTTCCTCCTCCTTTCAATGGATCCTGGCACTGAAGGCATCTTGTAGTTACAGGAATATCAAAATCAACTCTGATCCCATATTCAGGTACTTGATCATAAGGTTGAGGAGCACCAACATTCCTCCAATAAACACTAGCATAACTAGTACAATACTTAAGCATCAACCTCAATGATTCAGTGGCTTTGGGATGATAAGAGCAACAAGAACTACTACTAAGAGCAAAAGAACACTCAGGTAAGTGTCTGCAAAGATAACTAGCACTATCACACGATGAATCACATCTTTCAGGGTAGTGTTCACAGAACATAGGCTTCGGTTGAATGATCACATTGTCTTCACTACAGTTGAAGAACATGTACTCATTTTGTAGTGAAAGTTTGAAGCTTGTACTTGTGTCCAAACTGAATGGCCTAGTGGGACGAAAGTTTTCACCATCTTCACATGCCCACATGAATGGATCAGTGACTACAATGTGTGGATCAGCATAGCTCACGTTGCGAACTTCATATCTACCTGAAGGTGTTCTAAGTTCAAGTTTTTGTGAGTCAGAACAAAGTAGAATGTGTCTGTAGTATGGGCTGCCACAACCATCATCAATGGAAAAAGGGTATTTGATTGGAATGTTACCACAAGAAGTTCTGCAAATGGTGGATTGGGAAGTTGTGAGGGTGAGAAATGAGAGAATGAGTTGAATAATAAGTAGTGATGACATTGTAGGAATGAGATGATAGATTAGAGAACTAGGTAGTGTAGATGGTTTTGTGAATATTAGAAGTGGTGAAGAAAGAAGGAATAATAGATGGAGTATTGTTTTTATAATGTTCTTCCTTTTTGCCTTTGTTCTCTTTAGTTGTTGCTTTTGCTTTCTGTGTTCTGAAGCTGGGTGACAGAAAAGAGAATTAGTGGACTGAGTAATGATCAAGTAATGTGTCTCTATGTAATTTTCTATTTCTAAGTGCTTTTGTGAAGATACAAGATTCCTTATTGTTGTGCAAATTCTCCTATTGTACACCAGATTTTTTTGTTCAGTAAACAACAGAGTTATCAGCATGTGATAATGTTAAGAGTTGGTAGACAATGAACTATGTATTTATGTGTTATGTTAAATCTAGAATAGGATTGTCAGATTTAATTTAACAATGAAGTTCCATGGCATGCAGGAATTATTTGCAAAGAGTTCCAAGAGATGGAAGGGAGAAAAGGTGAATAAGATTTGCATAAACTGTTTTTAGCAAAAATGCTATATCTATATCTTATTTGAAATTAGATTACTTGACTTAATGTACAAGGTCATGATTATATCATCAACTTTTCATGTAATGTTGTTATTAAAAGAAAATTGTACTATATATATATATAGTAAATTAATATATTTTGTACTAAAACAAAATAATTATGAAAATGAGTCAATTGCTCTATAACTTGATGAACTTAATACATATATATGCAGAATCAGATTCTCTGTAGTCTGTAGTAAATTTTCTATTTACCTAAGATGGAGGACTATACATGAAAGAACAAAAGAATGTGTTTGTACATCATTAAAGAATATCCTAGAATAGTTTGCTAGCAAATTCATCTATGTGAATTCCTTCCATGCGATATGAACTAGATTTTGAGGCAAGTTCTCTTAGCTGTGAAACACTTCTTCCCAATTGCAAAGCCATTTTCATTTCAAACAACTCTCCATTTTCTCTTTTCTCCAAATGATCCTCTTCTAAAGTTGATTCAATTGAGGCCTCAACCATGTTGAAGAAGCCTGCAGAGTTTCTATACATTTCAAAAACCATGCCAACTTGGCCTCCATGCTCAAAAGTATTAATAGCTGCACCCAATGATCCAGCCATGAGTGTCACTAATGCTGCAAATGAAGAACCATTCCCTATAAATCCACAACCTATTGCTGCTATTCCTGTCATTAATGGACCTGCTATTGCCAAACTCTTATTCACTTTCATGGCTATGTTCCCAAGTCTCTCATAGTCCTCAATGTCTTTTCTCTTCACCACTTCAACCACTTCTCTCATTTCCATTTCTAGTTCTTTACTCCATCCATTATTTTCTTCCATTTTCTTGCTCTTTCCTTTTCCTCCATTCTTCTTTTGGAACTGATTAGAAGGCCACCAAACTGCAGGTTCAAACTTTGCAGGATACTTTTCAAGCATAGCACCTAATAAGGGAAGTGGGTATGCCTTGTCAAGTGCCAAAACCTTTTCCATTGCACACTTCACATCTTTTTCAGTAGCATTTCCAACAGCAATTGTGGTTTGGATTTGAGCCTGAAGCTGCTTGAACAATCTCGTTGCATTGCGTTGTTCCTCTGCGAGTTGTGAGGGCTGAATCTTGTTCATGATAAGCAACATCCCAGTAGCTGCTGAAAACAAAAGAGCAGAAGATAGTTTCAAAGGTAAAAGTGGTGCAGCAACTTCATTGGTAGCAGCAGCAACACCAACCATGGTTGTAGCAGTGAGGGTAATCATATTGATGGAGTTTAAAAGAAGTGTGTTCCAGTTATTTCTTTGCTCACAAACATTATTATGCATTTCAACTCTATCAGCTACAGCTTCCAATATTGCATAGAGTTGAATGGTGACAGTGGACTCGTTTTTTGGTTTGTATAAAACATCATGTGTTTGTGTTTTGAGAAAATTGTTGTTATCTAATTGGGTTGTGTCTATAGATCTATTAAGTTTCTGAACCAACTGCTTTGATATTTTTGGTGGTTGTGGAACCAAATAAGGCACTCTTGGAAGTTTTGGAACATGGATGGCAGCGTTTATTGTCCTTATAGAAGAACAAGAACAAGAGAAAAATGTAGATGAAGTTTGTAAGGAAACCATGGAATAATAATCAGGGTTGTGTTGTGTGTTTGGTATATTGAAAGATGAGAATTGAATGATGAAAAAAGGAGTGGGTGGTGTATATTTATATGAACAAATGAAACCAACAAATTGGAATAAGTCATAAGAATAATGTATAAAAGTGGACTTTGTATATTTTCTGACTAAATAAATATGAAGTTCGAAAATTCAGCAACTTTGGCTTGGTCCGTTTCAACATTCAACTGGCGACGCAGTAAAAGCTACCAACTCTCTCCAAACCAAATCAAAATCATCTCAGAGTTAGATATATCAATTCACAATAAAATATATGCCCCATTATTTTTCTTAAAATACATAACATATATTGTGTAAAAATCTCTTCATTAATAGGTATATATATATTACACTAATATCAATTTTCCAATTTGTGAAATTTCATTTACAACTTTTCTAGTACTCTCAATTCAAATCCCTTATTATAATATATATATTTTGTGTTGTCTTAGTCCGATAGTTGTTGATGGTGCTACATCTAGATCCAAGAAAATAATTCAACCATCAAACAAATTTAAATATTATGGTTAGATTAATTTTGAATGAATATAATCCTAAATTTAAATATTATATTTTCTATTAGGAGAAAATCATGATAATTATATTTAAATTATCTTCATATTTACTTTTCAAATAATAGGATTGAGATTAGATTTATGAATCCATAGATTAGTTTTTAGTACTATTTAAGTAATGTTAAACTTCATTTAAATGATATAAATAATCCAATATTTTACTTTAATTTTAATCTTTAGATATTAGTTCCATTCAACACCTTTTGTTATTAGGGATTTACCCCTAACATTTTGTTAAAGAAAATAAAACATACACCTCTAACTCTAACCGTCAAAATTATGTTCAACTTATTGATGGAAGTCTTTGCATCAACAAATTAGTTTTGTATATAACTAAGGGGTTTGGGAATGTGTATTCTCAGTTAGGTACATGTTAGCAAGGTTTACCAAAAGATTTGGACAAAATTACCCTTAAAGTTTTGTGTAACATGTTTTAGTAACTAGAGGTACTTATGTAATTTAACTTTAAACAGTGTAATCGATTACACTATCCTGGTAATCGATTACATGATGATAAACTAATCAGACTTGTGCATTTTGTATGACGTAATCGATTACACTATACTAGTAATCGATTACAACATATTAAAAGCATCAGATATGTGCATTTTGTACAATGTAATCGATTACACTATACTAGTAATCGATTACAACATATTAAAAGCATCAGATATGTGCATTTTTCACATTGTAATCGATTACACTATGTTTGGTAATCGATTACATCAATCCGTTGAGTTTGTATTTGAAATTTTGGTAATCGATTGCACTATACTAGTAATCGATTACACTATACTAGTAATCGATTACTTCCATTGAGTTTGGTAATCGATTACACTATACTAGTAATCGATTACACTGTTTAAAGTTAAATTACATAAGTACCCCTAGTTACTAAAACATGTTACACAAAACTTAAGGGTAATTTTGTCCAAATCTTTTGGTACACCTTGCTAACATGTACCTAACTGAAAATACACATTCCCCATGTTAGCAAACCCCTATAACTAATATGAGATATACAGTAAGTGGAACAAAAATATAAAAACTTAAAGATTTGACTTATGATAGATACATCATGCCTATTTTAACATACCTTTTATGACCAACACTATCTTATCCTATTTTATTTTGTCATTACTATATTCATCATCTTTTACCCTTCTATTTTATATTTCAACCTCTCACACTGCATATGTTTAGTTTAGTATTTTATCTTATGATGAGAAAACTCTATATATTTCATTTGTGGCAGTAAGAAAATAGAAGAGTGACCAGATATCTATATATGAGTTTCTTGAGACTGTATATGATGAAACTTAATTACTTAGCAATATCTATGTCTCACAATTAATAAGGGATACCTTGGTAGAATAAATAAATAAGTTGAATCTTGAATCTTGAATAGAGACAATGTCAATAAAACTGGTCAATCATCAGTTTCCTTATTTGATTCTGACTTCTTCCAAATCCATTCCCTCCTCTATATATATATATATATATATATATATATATAAATAAATACTCACCTTACTATTCAAACATTCATAACACAACAACTCATTTCAAACACACAAAAACCCAAACAATCATTTCAATTATCCTCTCATGATGGCTTCAATAAAAACCTCACCTTTAATCTTTTGTTCTTCAAAGAGAGTACATGCTGCAATCCATGTCCCAAAACTCCCAAGAATCAATTTCTCAGTTCCAAAAATACCTACCACAAACCTGGTTCAGGAATCTAAGTTCACAAACACAACCCCATTATTAGAAAAGTTTAATGTCACTAGCACTCAGTTACAAGATGATGTAAACCATTCCACAACTTCTAAGTATCTTTTTCAACTCTATGCAATATTGGAAGCTGTAGCTGATAGAGTTGAAATGCATAATAATGTTTGTGAGCAAAGAAATAACTGGAACACACTTCTTTTAAACTCCATCAATATGATTACCCTCACTGCTACAACCATGGTTGGTGTTGCTGCTGCTACCAATGAAGTTGCTGCACCACTTTTACCTTTGAAACTATCTTCTGCTCTTTTGTTTTCAGCAGCTACTGGGATGTTGCTTATCATGAACAAGATTCAGCCCTCACAACTCGCAGAGGAACAACGCAATGCAACGAGATTGTTCAAGCAGCTTCAGGCTCAAATCCAAACCACAATTGCTGTTGGAAATGCTACTGAAAAAGATGTGAAGTGTGCAATGGAAAAGGTTTTGGCACTTGACAAGGCATACCCACTTCCCTTATTAGGTGCTATGCTTGAAAAGTATCCTGCAAAGTTTGAACCTGCAGTTTGGTGGCCTTCTAATCAGTTCCAAAAGAAGAATGGAGGAAAAGGAAAGAGCAAGAAAATGGAAGAAAATAATGGATGGAGTAAAGAACTAGAAATGGAAATGAGAGAAGTGGTTGAAGTGGTGAAGAGAAAAGACATTGAGGACTATGAGAGACTTGGGAACATAGCCATGAAAGTGAATAAGAGTTTGGCAATAGCAGGTCCATTAATGACAGGAATAGCAGCAATAGGTTGTGGATTTATAGGGAATGGTTCTTCATTTGCAGCATTAGTGACACTCATGGCTGGATCATTGGGTGCAGCTATTAATACTTTTGAGCATGGAGGCCAAGTTGGCATGGTTTTTGAAATGTATAGAAACTCTGCAGGCTTCTTCAACATGGTTGAGGCCTCAATTGAATCAACTTTAGAAGAGGATCATTTGGAGAAAAGAGAAAATGGAGAGTTGTTTGAAATGAAAATGGCTTTGCAATTGGGAAGAAGTGTTTCACAGCTAAGAGAACTTGCCTCAAAATCTAGTTCATATCGCATGGAAGGAATTCACATAGATGAATTTGCTAGCAAACTATTCTAGGATATTCTTTAATGATGTACAAACACATTCTTTTGTTCTTTCATGTATAGTCCTCCATCTTAGGTAAATAGAAAATTTACTACAGACTACAGAGAATCTGATTATGCATATATATGTATTAAGTTCATGCAATTGACTCCTTTTCATAATTATTTTGTTTTAGTACAAAATATATTAATTTACTATATATATATAGTACAATTTTCTTTTAATAACAACATTACATGAAAAGTTGATGATATAATCATGACCTTGTACATTAAGTCAAGTATGCTAATTTCATATAAAGAATGTTTAGGATTTGGTAATTAATGTGGGGTATACTTTAGAGTTGTGTTCATGATATTTTGATTATCGATATATTTCAAGAAAAAAAGATGTTTACAGTGTAAGCTAATCCATTAATGTGGGGTATACTTTAGAGTTGTATGTATGTATTTTGACTATAGATCTCTGACAATTCTACCCTAGAGGTTTAAGATAATCTCATCTTTTTTGTTGTAATCTTGAAATGTTTACATTACTGATCAAATCCAAATTCATGTTATGGATATTGTGAGTGTTAAGCTGACATGAAAACCTGACCTTTTACAACAGAACATATAGTTTTGTGGATGGCATGCAGACTTTGCTATAGAAGTTGGTAAAAACAATGTCAGAAAATTTGAAGACAACATGATGAACTCAACTATCATACATGTTTGAAATGAAAATTTTAGTTATTAATGCAAGGCATTCTCCTTGTACTTGATGCCAGTAAAACAATGGCATTAAAAATTGATTACAGCATTCAGATTATATGAAAACTGGTCAAGAGGGAGCAAATGGGAAATGTTCAAGGCTTATAATACTTTGTTGGTACAAATGGCATTTTTGTAACAACTCCTTCATTGGCTTTTCCTCGAATAACAATCTTTACTTTGGTGCCAGCTTTGTGCAATCCTGATTTCACATATCCCATGGCTATGTTCTTCTTGAGGCAAGGGCTGAATCCACCACTGGTCACTTCTCCAATGATGTTGCCTTCTTCATCTTGAATCTCACTGTGGCTTCTAGGAGGTGGGCCAGAAGAAAAGAAACCGACACGCCTGATCTTAGGACCATCTGCAAGTTGTTTCAGTATAACTTCAGCTCCTAGAAAACCACCTTCTGCTCTCCTTCTCTTCCCTATGGCCCATGTGAGTCCTGCCTCAATAGGTGTAATGTGTTGTTCCATGTCATTGCCATATAAACACAACCCAGCTTCGAGACGAAGACTATCTCGAGCACCTAATCCTGTCAATCTAATCTCCCCTTCGGATTTTTCCAGAAGTGCCTTGGCAAGATCCAGTGCATTTTCTGAAGCAACTGAGATCTCGAATCCATCTTCACCAGTATATCTGAAAGCCCCAATGAAGAGTGTGTTATTATGCACAGTATTACTATTGGGATTAAGCATTGTGTCCCTGAGAAACACTTATTTAGCCAACAACGCAAAAAATCCTACTGAAATAATCAAATTACGCTTGTTTTATGAGTTAAGAAACTATTGCATTTTTAGAAGGAAAGTGAAGATTTTAAAACTGATATAGCAAAAGCAACATGTGATGAAATTTCAGATTGCAAGGTAAATTGCTAATGTTAGAAAAAGAAAACCACAAGAAAGCATACCCTGTACGTGTGAGAAAGCACTGTGAGCCATTGATGTCCAACACACGGAACTCGCCAAAGTATAGCTTTCCCAAGTCCTCTTTTGTCAGGTGTTGAAGAACTGGAGCAGCTAGAGGACCCTGCCACAAACATATTTTCAATTACCCTATACAGTCACACTCCACCCAACTATATATTGGGCACGTGATAATCGGCTAAATTATCTCATAAGCATCCTTTTAATCTTTAGAGCACATTATAGCCATTCCAATACACATTATTTTGAGATCTTAACATCTAAAATACAGACACATCAAAAAAGGGAAATGAAAGAAGAAGAAAATATCAAAAGCTACAAGTTCACTTCAAAGTGTATGTGATGCAAATGTAGAAGAGTGGGACAAATGACCTGCAGAGCAAGAAGAGATCTCTCATCATGGATGTGCCACGATACATCACCGCCTTTGGCCTTGAATGCCTTCATATGCTCCTCAATATGAGCCAGATCTTTATCCCTACACCCAGCATTCACAACCAAGTATATGTGATCATCGGTCACCTTGGTAATCACTGAATCATCAATCGCCCCTCCCTTTTCATTTGTGAAGACAGTTAACGATCCAGTTCCGGGAGCAAGCCCAGCAACATCAGCAATGACAAGCTTTTCAAGGAATGCGACACTGTCTTTCCCCTTGAGGCTTAGCCCACACATATGTGAAACATCAAAAAGGCTACCATTCTCCCTACAATTCAGGGTTGAGTCCATGATAGAGTCCTTGTATTGAATTGGCATGCTCCATCCAGCAAATGGCACCATCTTACCACCATGAGCAACATGGAAGTCATAAAGAACTGTCTTTTTCAGCTCAGCTTCTGCGGAAAAATATCGCCGAGCAGCAGCCTTCTTATCACCATTAGCAAGACGGCGGGTAATTGATTGCCCAAGTTGCCACAAGCCACCCCTCATTTTCTGTTATCTAAGGTATAAAGAATAAAAGAAGTTTACAATATTAACTTTCAAGTTTAAACACACATACTTGGTTAATTGGAGGTTAAAGGAGTTCATGCCATTTCTAGAATATAGCAGTACACATTATGTTACTCTCCCTACCCACAAAGGACCAAAATTTTCAGTTCAAAAAACAAAAGAAAACAAACAATTTGATGCCAATTCGTTCAGATATTGTCATGGTTCCATAAATGATCTAAACGTTGCAGGCAGAAACAAAAACAACTTGAAGAGCAATGATTGATGTTCTTGTCATAAACCAGAAATGATCTCATGTACTCAAACAATAAAACAAATCCAATGAGATATTCGTGCATCAAATTCAAAACAAAAAATATCATAGAAAACCTCAAGCCAAGCCATCGCAGAACTCAAATCAAGATATGAAAATGGCGTTGATAAAAAAAAAAGAGTTTCTTTATCATCAAAACAGTTCAACACCCCAACACCTAAAAACTTGGAAAAATTGAACCTTTATCAAATGTATAGATCTAAGTTTGAATTCCCAGATTGGGCAGAATCAGAAACTAAATATAGAGATCATTGTATGGTAGATATGAGCAAACACAACCCCACATAGAAAAATGAAAGGAATAAGATTATAAAAGAAAGGGTGTCACTTACATAGTTGGGTTTGTTCTGTGTGTGGAGTTGTTGTTCAGAATGACATTGAAGGCATCAAAATAGAAGGGTGTCACTAATAATGTTTCTATATATATGTGATATATGTGTGTATGATAATAAAAGGGTTATTTATCTGTTGAATTTGGACATATTAAAATAAAAATAATAAAAATAGGAGTGAGTGAGTGAGAGAAAGTTGAGATGCCCCAATCAATAGTGAGTGGTAGGAGCACAATCTGAGGAGTATACCTTGTCTTTCCTATCCTCTCTCTTCAATTCAACTCCATCTTATGTTACGGTCTTTCTTGTTTTAAATTGAACCTAGGTTGGGTTATCAAACCGGTCAGGATACTGGTATAGTGGTTCAGTAATTTAACCGGTTCATCAGTTTTGACCGGTTTTCAATCGGTTTTGACCGGTTCTCTTGCGTGTCCGGTACAACAGCCATGCCGTAGCGGTTATGGGTCCGGTTTTCCGGTCGAACCGGCCGGTACGGCACGGTTTTCATTACACTAAGTACCATAGTGAGAAGAATTAATTTTGAATTAAAATCTATCAGTCATGTTGAATTCAATAGTCATAATCTTTTATTGTCACATGGAGTGATTTTACACATTCCATACTCTTCCTGTAAAATGGAACCTATAGAAAATGTGTTATTTTTTAGTGAATATAGAAAATATAGTTAAACATTGAAAAGTTGTTTTTAGTGATTTGTCTAACAAATCAATCAAGTATTTGTTGAGCAATCCTTTGAAACCAGAAACAAATAGTTGAAAGAAGAAGAAATGGTGAAGTAACATAGAAGAGAAGAAGTAATTCTATGAATAATACCACACTTTCTTTATTGCAAGTAACTTGCCTTTTATAGTATATGAATTACAAACACTAACCAACTTAACAAACAACAACTTCTATCTATAGAAAGTTTATCTAATTGCACATGTGCTCTAATACACTTAAACTAAAACTCTACAAAAGCTTGGATTACATAAGGCTTCATCTAACTTTAACAGTATTCAGTCAAAATAGATATATCTTCATGAGTAAAATAGTGTTTCTTTGATAATCAAAATAGATATATCTTATGTTCACTTTTGTTTTTATACATATATTGAGGACTAGAAATTCAAAAATTACAAACCACAAATCTTCATTACTTGTTGGTCATTACCCTTCCAAATTCCTATTACCTACCCCAAACAGGTTCCTGCCCTTAACTTTGGTTATATCAAGTAAATTGAAACTAATATTTTTTTTTATAATTCTTCATCCTTTTGTACCAAAAGTTGCAACAGCATCACTCACTGATAGAAATATTTTATGTTCTCCAATTAAGTCAATTAACTTGGATGCATAGAGCTTCTCCATTACAATTGGTCCCGGATTTGCCAACACAAGCTGCATAAAGACCAAAAAGAGAGAGAAGAACCATCACAATTATATACTAAAATTTGTTTTGTTATTTATGCATAACAATATCACTATACATTGTATAATTAACTTGTCTCAGCATAGTTGGTGAAAGAGAGAAGAAATCCTATAGTAATAAATATTAATGGTGCATAAAATGTTGAATTATGTGATAGTGTATTATTATTACCTGTACTTCTCTTTTCTGAAGGCTCTTATATAACTCTTGAAATGCATGGATGCCACTAGTGTCAATATCAGCAACAGCTGCAACAATATGGTTGCACAAATAAATTCCCTAATCAAAATTAATCATGCATGAAAAATAGGATGAGTTGATTTCATTGAAAAACTTACGTGACATTTCAACAATGAGATACAGTATTCTGTGTGATTCACTTCCTGTCCTTTGGGCATCTTCATTAGCCAAACATCTTAGAATTCTATAAATTGTTTTTGAATCATTCATCAGGACCAGTTCCATTATATTGATATATTAGCAACTTATTCTTACAACTTTAAATCAAGTTTAATGAGCATAATGCAAAAAAAATTATACTATCAAAGCATTATGCAGTACACATTTGTACACAAGTTATATATGTATGATTTGAATACAGTTAATTACCTGTCCTTGATATAGTTGGAGTTTGAGAAGTAGATTGCAGAGTCAACCCTGATAATAAACATGCCAGGAATCTGAGTTGCTTTCGGGTATTGCTGGATGTTCCTATAAACACTAGTGCCTGGAACCTTTCCAAGTACTGCAGTTCTTGGCCTTGTTACTTGTAAAAGGATTTTAGCAAAAGATATTATCACCTGCATTATATATGGTTAGGTAAAAGCTATGGTTGGGGATAACATCACAATATCACATATACTACTATATGTGTCAACTCCTACTATTAGTACTCTAATTGGTCAAGAAAATTAGTTTTAAAATTACTTATTCCAATAGTCATTGAATTGTAGTTCTGTTTTGCCAATAAGGAAGTTGGCATAGAGAATGGTACATGTGATGTTATTCCATGGATGAAGCAAATTGAAGATGCAAATATGCTAGAAATTTCTTGTGAAATTTTCATTACTGCAATTAGAAGGCCAATCTCAACACTTTTGAAGATCACGCCGAAGAAGGCTCCCATGCAAGCAAGAAAGTCGAATTTATCAATCTTCCATAGCAGAACAACAACATCAATGTTCACAAAGCCTAGCACCACAACTATTATAATAGAAGAAAGCACTGCATTTGGAGTGTACTTGAATAGTGGTGTGATGAGTATCAAAGTTAACAATACAACAATGGACATAACAATGTTTGATACAGCAGTTTTGCAACCAGCCATAAAGTTCACTGCTGTGCGAGAAAATGATCCTGCATAAAGATAAAAAACACTTGGTAAGATGACAAATAAAAAATAAAATTACAAGGTTTCTAACAATTATTTAATTAGTATGATGTGTGTGTTAATACCTGTAGCTAAATAACATGATGTGAGTGAACCAATAATGTTCATTGTCCCCATAGCCAACATTTCTTTGTTACCATCCAATGAATAGTCTTTTATGACAGCAAATGTTCTCCCAATTGCAGCAGCTTCCTGAATTTTAATGAATTTGTCATAAGTATCTAGCATCATAGTTTCCAAAAAATGAAACAAAAGGGATGAAGAATCAGAATCCTTCAAAATTTGCTTACAGTAAGTGCTACCATCGCAGCTATCACACCAATCCGAACACCCGGACCAAGATATTTTCCACTGAAAAAAATTTCACTACCAGATGATGGATTCACACCCTTTTTAATGTGTCTCACCTGAAATAGAATACTTTTCAGTTTTGAAGTTATTGCTTTTGTTTAAACTATTCAATGAATTTTATACTACTTACAATTGATACACCTTTCTTGTCAGCCCTTGTAATGTACACAAAAAATGTAGATAGTATGACTGATATCATAGGAGCAATTGCAGCCATCCAAAAGAGTTTCTTGTTCTTTTTAGACTGTCCATTACAACAGGATATTTAAGAACAAGGAAGCAAAAATAGGACACTGGAAATGAATATACAAGACATGGACATGCTGATGCAGTATATAAAATTAATACATGGTTAACATAAAAGCAAAAGTCTTCAAGTGAAAAAGAGAATATGTTAAAAATTAGCAAGAGTTAACATTGTAGCATTTCCATTTATAAGATGCAAAAATTCAAAAGATAAATGTAAAAGGCCGTTGAATTCAATGAAGAGTCTCTGAAACTGTCCATGAAGTGTGTGATACAGATATGTGCGTGACATGGATACAATCACATGACAACTATTTTGAAGTATATGTGTTTCATAGGTAGGAATGCTCAAATAGAAAGAAAGGATGGAAGATTGTTGGCATTCTTACAATGTACTTGGTTATAAGAAGGAAGACCAAGAATGCTACTCCAATCACTATTGTATGCCAGTTCCACTGTAGCAAAGATTAAGTGTCTGTGAGCCCATTTTTAGATTTATTTGACCAGCTAATTAATGCAAAATGAATCTTTACCCCATGGTGCGTTGTACTCCAAACCGAGCGCATGACAGAAACAATATCAGTTTTCTTAGTGAAGTTTTGTATGCCAAGAAGACCCTTAAGCTGTTGCAGTGCAATAGTAATGGCTGCTCCAGACATAAATCCCATAATGGCTGCATGAGATACGAAGTCAATCAAGAAACCAAGCCTGCAATATTCACAATCGGAATGTAACACAAGAAAAACTTAGGTAAATCAAGAAAGAACAATGCATAATGATAGTGTACTAAGCCAAACAGAGTTAATAATCAATTTCATTCTTGAAATAGAAATTATTGGTCAATTTGGTCCATGGCTTTATTAAAAAGCAAATTCAGTCCCTGGTTTCGACAACCATCGATCAATTTAGTCTCAACATAAGTAAATCATCAACTCAATTCTTGTAGGTACCAAGCTGAAACTCAAGATCCCTAAAGTTTTACGAAGACAAATTAAGAGCAGTCTTTTTGGTCTAGGCTTAACCATGTAGGTACCAAGCTGACACTTAAGGTATCACATGTGACGCCCTTATAGATTTAAGTGATACATGATAACTTTTTGGACTAGAGTGAAGGTTGTCAAAACTAAATTTGCTTTGTCATAATGTTCGGAACCAAATTAGCTAGTAGTGTCATTTTCAAAGACTAAGTTGTTGTTGTACTTGGATTTTGTACCTTAAAACTCCTAGTGCCAGTTGAGTAATTCCTGCAAAGAAGGTGGCAGTAAATGCAAGCCTCAGATATTCATGACTTTTGTAGTCACTAATCTCATCAGTAAGCATAGTTCCAAGCAAGAGAGATACAACCGATACGGGTCCTATGGCAATATCTCTTGAGCTTCCCATGAAAGCATACACAAGAGGAGTCACAAAGCTGGTGTCTGCACATATTACAGAAAGCCAAGTCACATAACTGAGAAGTGCTACGTCCAAGTTGATTTAAACAATTCAAAATACTCACATAGTCCATAATGGGGGTCCAAATTTGCAAGGCTTGCATATGCAATATCCTGTTATGCATGCACTTGTATGTTAACAGTTACTAGTCCAAAAACAACTAATCTTTTTTTTATAATAAAGCCAGGAATTTTTATGATATAACTCAGCCAGAATCATAGTCACAAAATTCTCTTAGTAACTACGCAAACTACATACCAACTTTCACGTATCGCATACCAATTCATGGTACTTCACAATGTAAAGAAAGTTTTGCAATTATATAACAGAATTAAGTACCGGTACAATCTATGCATAACAAAAATACCACGAATTTGGTAACCGTGGACAGAATTAATCACCTTGACTTATCCAATAACCACATCCAAGTCTTGGTAAATTCTGGCTATGTTGGGTCAACATCTTTTTTTGCTATATAACTTTACTCAATAATATTATTCAGAACTAGTTACTAGTCACCTGAGGGATACAGAGACTTGCAATGGTAAGCCCAGCAATGAGATCATCTCTGAATGTTTTAAGATTGTAACTTCTTCCCCAATAAAAAATCGGGAATACTGCTTGCAAGCCTAGAACAAACTTTCTGGATCCACTTTGGTTCTTAAATTTGCTTAAAGGGTTGTCTGAGAAGAAAATTTCCTTCATATTATGATTGAACTCTTGGAAAATAGTCTGCTTAGGAGGAAGTCCAACCTTGTGAATCAATGGCAATGTATCTCCCATAGCCATTGCCACAACCTAGTCACTAATAACCTGTAAAACCAAACACAGAGTAATTAGTAAGCAGAAAAAGTCAAGTAACTGAATGGAAAAGACACAATGAAAGTATCAATAAATGGTGTATGAATTGAGAACCAAGGAATTTGCTGTTATTGTAAGGAATCCAGTGCTTGTATAATAAAGTCAGCAATGAGACATGTTATATATATATCAACTTCCTCTGATGCATGCTGTGTCTAAAACTTATTCAAACATGTTACTACAATTCCATAGGTTAATCCAAGTCAACCATATGAAATTGATATTAACAATGTCATAGACAAATGACTCAACTATTACTATATTGTTCAAGTGACAACTGGTAAGGGTAGAATGATAATTGGTGAGTGATACAACTCTTCAAAATCAATTCTCATGTGAACTAAAGATTTTTAAGATTAGTGACAGATGGATAGGCTTAATTATTATAGTTGACCAAAATTTAACAATTCATTTAGGCATCTTTGTCCCAAAAAATCTTAACACTAGACCATGTCAATATTTTACACACAAAGACTCAAGAGTTTTCGAAACTTTACACTGCATTGCTAAGACTTAACTTCAGATTTTGTTATGTGTCGAAAGGAGAGTGGATAAGCGAATTTGGTGGGTCATACCAGTACATGGGGAGTCTTAAACTGTAGTTTTAAAAAAAATTGTGTTGAATTTCTGCTGTGATTGTGTCCAAGTTCAAGAGACTATGATTGTGTCCAAGTTCAAGAAACATTGAAGGCTTTGAATTTTTCTTGCTTAAGTGCAACTTGAACAATGATGTGTCCACCTTCAAGAAAAACTGAAAAGGTTGAATTAGTGTATAAATCATAGAGAACAGGGTGGGATTTCTGCATGCTAACTTGTAATCATGCAAGCATTACAGGATGTTATCAATGGGAGATCTAGAATCAATATCACCAAAAACAAATTTGATACCGCATCTTAACTTTAAACTTTAAGGCCTGATCTTCGGATTCATCTATTTATATGGTTTTCATTTTATTAATTTCTCTTCTATGAGACTCTCGTCACACACTTGCTTCCGAACAATCTCCTATTCAAATGTGAGTCATCGACCTGAGAGCATGTCGGGTGATGACAATTGGGCTATTCTCTCTTTTCTCTTGTATAGACTTTTTCTATTGCCTCCAACAGCCTAGTTACCATATTATGTTCAGTTATTCAGACATTTTGTATCATCATTTTTTATTGCCTCCAACACCCTACCTGCCATATTATAAACCTCATATGAAGACTGCCAATACAAGGAATCTTTTATTATCATTCATTAACTATGGCACTCTTTATTAATTGGCTCAATCAAACATTAGGTTATGATTGGGACCCCAATAGCATGTGTAATTTGGGGTCAGCCAGTAAAAAAAACCATAATAAGTGGACTGTTAGCCCATCTTAACTCAAAACATGAAAGACATTAGATTTATGTGTCCACTTATCTATATTGAACTCATTTATATTTTTAATCTCCTTACATTGACAACAATCACTCTAATATACATGTTATATTTTAATTATTTTTTATGGATATAAAGTTTAGGTGAGTTGAATAAGTGTAAGATGTTAGTTTTTATATGGAGATAAAGTTTAGGTGAGTTAGATCTCAGGGTTTATCAGGGTGACGACGAGCTTTATAGTTTATGAACGTTTATAGTAGTACTTATATAAGTACCCACAAATAAGGTTCACATGTTGAGAGTGAGATTTAAGCTCATGATCTTGTGGACTATAAGTTGATCAATATTCATTAACTCAATTCTTCTTTTTTCTATCTTTTAATATTTCCATTGACCAAATTAGCTATATAATGATTTTATCAAAATGATTTACTTTTCCATAAGAGATTAATAATATAATTTCATAGATGGATGCATTTTTTTCTTGTTGAATGATAAACCAATTTTAGAAGGGGTACTCTTGAATACTTGTAGGCCATAAAGGGAGTTTATTTCTCCTCCTGCAGATTCTAGCTGTTCTTGGAAGCAAATACAGTGTGAAGGACACATTAGTACATGAATTCTGAAATGGTAAATGGATAGAGAGAAGGTATGGTATGAGTTGCTTATGGGGGGTCCAACAACGTTTTAATTTTAACCCAATGACTTAGAGTAGATGTGATTGTGATATCCTCAATATTATTTCTCAAATGTGAATTATCATGCAAGGTAGACTACTTAAAAGAAGTAGATTGCTGCACATTAACATCCATATTCCTAATCCAATATGTCAAATTTCACAAGACATTAAACATTTATTATACTCAACAGTTAGAGTTTGTTTGTACTTTGTTACATGACATTAAACCATATCACATGTGGTTTGGACTTCAACTTTGTATGGAGTAGATAGTTACATTAGCTCTCTCTAGTTGTAATGTTTTATTAGGTGGTAATGATAATTTTACCTTTACATATGCTATTTGGAATTCATTGGTTCATGAAAATTTGGTATTATTATTATTATATTGGGAGAACCCTAGAGACAGACTACCAAATCTAGAAAAACAAGAAATCAATGCCTGTCACAAAATGACTTACACAATTATACTGAAGATTATACAGGATACTTGGCTGAGGATCTTCGTTTTGCTGCCAAAACTACAATTCCCACCTTCACTGAATTGCAAAAATCTTCGAATACATTATTATTATTATACCACGGAACCTTAGCAAAATACTCAGTTGATCATCATCATCTTAAGGCATTCACGAATGCCATCAATGAATCAACATCTCTCCTTTCCGAAGGATACTTGATTGGACGAGAAGAATGTTTTGGGAAGAAAAGTATCGTCGGGAAGCTTCCCAACTCCAATTCACTCTTTGCATACTCTTTTTGTTCTCCGTCTGCTCTGAATTTTCCAACCTTTACCCCGGATCCTGCTAACTTATCTGCCAAATCAACATATGATTCCTCCATAGCCTGTTACAGTTTACAATAAACATCTCATTAGAGAGAATGAAAATCTAAAGCAGCCAAATAGGACCTTAATGACACAAATCTTAAAAACAATATTGAAGTTTCGGGAATATGATTTTACCTGGCAGAAGCGGCACCATGGTGCATAGAGCACGACAAGCCAGGGTTCTTGACGGTTCTCCAACTTAGCCAAATTCTCGATTCCAGGCCTACTCAAGCTAACTACATTTTGTGTGTTGAAAATGTCAGCAACTGTGGCATCGTCATTTGCTTGGGCGACCCCATTGCCATTTCCATTAAGGTTTGCAGCATCTTCTTGTTTTATGTTACCTTTGTGAAGACCACACTCCTTGGCTTTGGCATCCTCCCACCACCACCTTCCCTCCCTTTCATGCTGTCCTGGTAAAACTGGTCTAGTGCATGGCTCACAACCAATGGAAACATATCCTTGGGAATGCAATGAGTTAACAGGCACATTCATTGTCCTAAGGAAGTTCCATATGTCATTACCTTTCACATTTGCAACCGGGTTCCACTTCACCAGGCTACCAACTCCACCATCCAATCCCTCGAAAACTGGATCAACTTGGACAACAGGTACTTCAGACCTAGTACCAGGTGACTGATCTTTTCTCTGCCCTGTTATCCATGCTCTGAGACCCTTGAGTGCCCTCCTTAAGGGTCTCACCTTCCTTACTCGGCAGCACTCCTGATGCCCGTCCTCATAGAATGAGAAGAGACCCTTTGTTCTTACTAAGGCCTGAACCTCAACTGCATCAGGGAACATGTACTCAATGTGAATTCCATAATGCTTCTCAACTGCATTGAAAAGTCTGTAAGTTTCTGGATTCAATCTCCCAGTGTCAAGACTGAACACCCTGTAGGGCCGTCCCGTCAAATGTGCATACTCAATCAAAGCAACATCTTCAGCACCACTGCAAAAGCAAAGGTTCCAATTAAAATCCAGATAGCACATTATTTAATTACAATTGTACACAATGTGTGATTTATAACCATGTCATAAAAAATGTAGCACAACTTTCCAATCAGTCAGAACTAGATTGAATGGTTTACACCTATTTAATAGTACTACCTTTTTTAAATTATTTTCAATTTAAGTTTTTTTTTTAATGTTCAAAGCAAACGTTCAAATATGGATCTATATTTTTTTATCTATTTGGATAGTTTCAAGGCGAATACATCATTAAATTTGTCAAACAATTGTATCACATTTATCAAAATGATACTTCATGAATGGAACTAAATCATTTTCTCTTTCTACTCAAAAAATGAGTAAATAATAGTATTTTGTTAACAAATTCATTTATTGTACATAGAATTTATTCTATAAATAAAACTAAAAAAAACTCCAAAAGGATATCATAAAAAGGAGTGGAGATACTAATAAACAATCATGTAAAAAAATGGAGTACACTATCAGCACTCTGCAGCTAATTACACATTGTCACAATTCATCGGGTAACTTATGCAAAACAATTGAATAAATAAGAGTGCAAAACAAATAAAAAAAATAAGTAAATAAAAAAAATACGCAAATATCATGCAAAAAAAAATATTCAAATTTACCATAAATACAAATTGTGATAAAAGTCAGCAATTATATGAGGCAGAAAGTACCTGAAGGCAATAGCAATATCGGCGCCAAATTTCTCCAGGGCCTTATCCATAATTTCAAGAGGAGAAGCATTTTCAAGATTTCTCGCTAATTCATCGAAATTTTCTTCTTTCTCTTTCTCCTCAACAACCTCTGCAAATCGAAAACCACACCATAAAATCATTAACTAACACGCTCGAATCACCTCCAATTTAAATAGAATGTAAATCACAATCAAATTAAAATTACCAGGAGCAACGGTCGTTGCTGCAAGAGGAACAATTGAATCCTTGCGTTGAGGTCCAGCATTAATAGGTTTCACCATGCTTTGTCTTTGAGTTAAATTCACAACTCCATGAGATCTATCCAAATTACGCAAATAACCAATCTGCGAAGCTGAAACACACAAAAATTAAAAAATTTAATAAATCACATCTAAATTAAATAATTTCCAAAATCAATGAAACGTCTAAAAAAGATTCAAACCTTTGATATCTGTGGAAGAACCAAGACGTGAGAATAAAGAACTTGAAGAAACTGTTGAAGAAGATGAAGTAAAAGCGAGCGCCATTAGAGAGTGATTGAAGGATTGATCTTTGAATTAGGTTCTTCTTCTTTTGGTGAAACAAGAACAGAATAAATGGTTTCAATATATAGAAACAGCAACGTGAGGCGACTTTTCAGGTTCATCGAACTTGGACGCTATTTCGGATTCCTTCCTTCGGCTTACGTGGCGTTCTTTAATCTAGAATACTTTAATATTTATGGGATGTAAATAATTATTAATTTTCCTAATTTTATATATAATTTATAGTAAATATATATTTGAATTAATTTATTTTAAGTTAAACTTGATAAATAGTAGATAATGCAATAATCTATATATATATACTATATATAAAGACAAAAGATCTTATAATCACCTATATATAGTATAATTTTTTATTATCAATTTTGACCTTTTAATAAACTAATATTAAAATGTTTACGGCACAATAAAATAATATCAATTAAAGTTAGAAGTAGTTACATATATTAAAGAGGAAAATTCATTGACTCCAGTAGTAAGTTTTTTAAACTTACTCCATATATTAGTCATCAATCATTGGGAAATCCAATTGTTTGAATTAGTTGGTAGATTTAAACCATTGAATTTTCCTAGAATTGATGGCTAAGATGTGGAGTAAGTTTAAAAAACTTACTCTTGGAGTAAGTGGATCCCTACCCTATTTTAAAAATATCAAACCATAATATAAGTTTTAATAATATCACATTTGATTCTCATATTTTTCTATTAATATTTGTACACTTAATACTAAAAAGTAAGAATGTGGGTCGACAAATAGGAAGTACCTATCGACACACTAGTAATATATAAAACTAATACATTATTAATAGATACATTTTTCTGTTAATGCATAAAACTAATACATTATTAATAGATACATTTTTCTGTTAATGCATTGTATTCACTTATTTGTATATTTTCAACAATATTAACATATGAATAATATGATGAGAGTATAAAAACAAATAGAGAATAACACAGATTCGAAAAGAATATTGTGTGAGACATGCAATGGGATGAGATTGATGAGCAACAAGAACCACAAATACAAACCAAACCTAGGAAAGGCGATTCCATGTTGCTTTCATAGTCACAAATGAAATCATAAACTCATAACTAATTAAATGGATGAAAATACTCTATATTTATGTTTCGATTGTGTCCTATATTACTCTTGTTTTTCTATTATATTATTTTCAATTTCTCTCCTTAATTCATCACAATTAGAAGGATAGTAGTATAATTAATTAGAATAATGAGTATAAAGATATAATTGGTAAATAAATAGTTAATATTATATTGAATTTGAAGAGTAAGGAAGGATAAATAAGAGAGACAATTTATAAAGGAAGGAATGAGGAGTAATTAAAGAAGTTTATGAAGAAAGGTTGATCCACTATTAACCTAATAATGAGTTGATTATTATTGTTTGAAATGGGGGTAGTTGTACTTTTGCTGACATGAGTGCTTACCGCTTACAAAACGCCAAAACCATTTACACTTTAAACATATCATTCTATTCTCTCATAAACCACTAATTCACTACCTTCTTTTGCCTCCACATACACTTCTTTGGAACCTTCCTTATATACGTTATAAATGTCTAATGCACACACAAATGCATATTTTCTCTTTGTTTTTAATGATAAAAGTGTAATTTCATTTCATTGAATGTTATGATGGATATTTCCGATTAATCCTAATCGTATCCCCGAAACCGAATGATTAGGACATTGTTCCGAAACCAAATGTTTATGCCCATACATAAACCCTAATGGAACAATCCTAATCCAGACCGAAGAAAACCCCAATTGGTTTCATAGTGAAGAAGAAAACGTATACCTTGGTTAGCCATTCCGAATGCTCCGAGGTATGTGGGTTGTAGGATGTTCCAGTTGCTAGAGCCTGATGGTTTTCCGTTCGCTCCGCTAGAGGGGAATCCAGAGAGAACGAGAGTGCTCCTGATGTTCTGAATGTTTTGTGTGAGAATCCCATCGCTATTCCCTTATGCCTTTCTCTTTTATATATATGTTGGTTTTGTGACTTAAAGTCACATATCCTCATAAACCAACCCTTATAACATCACAGTTACTCAATAAAACCCTTTGCTCTGCAACTGGGGACCATAACCCATAAAGGTACCACTTAAGTTGCAATATTCTAATTCAATCACTTCATTAAACTAGAAATTGCCCGAATGTATCTACACTCATAATATTTCATGACACATATGCCCTTAGCCACCAAATTAATCCATAAGACCATTTTATATATATTGGCTAAATACATAATGGTGTAAATTATATTTGTGACCCATAAATTGTCAGAAATTCCAACATGTTATATTTTCCTTTAGTTTTTTAAGCATTTATCTCTTCATTAATGAAGATGATTCTAACTCGTCTATCAACCCTATTCCTTTTGTTTGAGTTTCAATGTATATTTTTCGAACTCAATTCATAAGATCAGCATAAAACCAAAGTGTTATTATAATCAATATTTTTTAGCATCAAAGTTTACAGTTTTTACATAATATAGACCTACAAATGATTTGTTCTTTAGAATAATCATGTTGAGAGAAAAATCACAATTTTAGAGTGCCCTTATTCAATATTGAACTTGTAGTATTCCATTACAGTATAACATTGCATGAAATCATATTAAAACTTGATATTGAAATATAAGCAGATATTCCAAACAGGTTGGACCACTTATATTACTCAACAATACATGTAGATGGAATTTTCTTATAAACATCCTGTTTATGACGCGATTCCACATATCCACCTATAATTTTAGAGCGCCCTTATTCCATATTGAACTTGTAGTTTTATTATAGTGTAACACATGACAAGAAATTATATTAAAACCTCATTGAAATATAAGATATTCCCATTAGGGTGGGCCACTTATATTGTGGAGAAAGATTATGGGTTGGGTTGAATTGGGTCAAGTTTATTTTTTACCCGACCCTAAACGTTTGTAGGTAATTTTTTTAAATCTGAAGCTAACTCAACACTAAATCTCATCCATATCAAGTTTTGAAACCGAATCCGACCATTGACCCGATTAAATATAATACAATCATCATTTAGATAAAGTATTCTCAATATTTTACTTATTACTATATATAAATAATTTAACATATAAAATAATATATATATATATATATATTATTCTTATATATAATGAAAAATTAGAGAATTAATGATATTTTCGACCAAAGAAATAGACACACATACAGACACGATACGTAAGTGATAATAAGACGGGTTAGGTTGGGTCATGCCTATCCCCTACCTGACCCTAAATATTATTCAGGTCTAATTTTTAAATCTAAACCCGACCTAGATCCAATGAGACCCAACCTTAAAAGGGAGTTCTGCTCATCCCGGGTACACAAATTTCAGGTATGTTTGGTTTGAGAAAACATTTTCTTTTCAACGAGTTAGGGAATGTTTTATTGTTTGTACTGTTTCCTATACAACTATAAGAAACAATGAAAACAATCACAAAGTAGTTGTTACTGAAATCAAGCAACATGTAGAAATCAAATCTAAATTCATTCATTAAAAAAAATTCAAAGATGATGATCATAATCAAGGTGCATGATGACAATACTCAATAGGCCATGTAATGGCAATTAACTGCAGAAGCTATTTACAGAGGATATAATAAATTATTCCTATTGGGATCCAAAAGTGTTCTCTCCACTGTAAGTCATGTAAAGAAAACCATCCTGATCCTTATTTTCCTCATAAATAGCAGACATCATTGCAGCTGTAAAAAAAGGGGGATTTAGTTCATAAGCATTGCTAAGGCGGAAAATAACATTCGGTTTGAATGACTACTTACCGGTTGGAGGTAGAGTATTATTGATGAAAACAAAAATAGCCTTCTCTGCGCTGAGCTTAATTCTTTTGCGGACAACATAAACAAACTGACCAACAGTCAAATCAGCTGGGACAAGGTATCTACAGCATCACAAGAAGATCAATAAAATCATTTGAGAATCCACCACTAATGCACACATCAACAATAGGCAATGGTCAAGATTAATATTTCCTATAGTGCTTGATTGCTGGAAGGTTGTAAGAAATAAAGGTTTGGTCATTCAAATATCAATACTTATACACTTCAATGTAGATTAATGGATGTAACTTCATTGCCGAGAGGGGCAAATCAGAAGAGTCCCTCGAATTTTAAGATTATTCATAGCAATGCACACATGCATGCAGTACATGCCATTCATAAACCAAATTACCAGAAACCCCTAAGCAGAGACATGGTTTTATATCACTAAACAACCACACATTTTTTATGTTAATTGTTTTTCAAACTAAAGCCCAAGTGGAATTTTTAACAAAAAAATCATAGGTGCATGCATCTTAACTTGTTAAATCTTTTACAACATAATGACTGAAACGAAATTATGAAATGGCATAGAAAAATTATATTGCACTATCCTTCATAACTTCAAAACAAGTACTAAACCATCCAGTGTATTATTAACCATTAATGGTAATATCTTTTTTACGAGTATGAAAATATCAACTCAATGTTGCTCGGGTTTCATACTTTACAACCTTCACCGCCTTCAACTTTGGTTCCAATACTAACCCAACAAAAATAAAAACTTCGAAAATCTTGACCAGAAATACCATGCAAAGTGACCGCCTTCAACTTTGGTTCCAATACTAACCCAACAAAAATAAAAACTTCGAAAATCTTGACCAGAAATACCATGCAAAGTGATATATAAAAGAACTTCTTCAAGCATCAAAAAACAGTATTCTCAATATCAGACCTGAAAACTGATCAAAAGGAATGGAATAACTTACTTCTTCTTATCAATGTCTGGAATGTCATTTCTCTCAGCTTTCTCCACAATCACCTGCACACAATTGCCATAATTCAACAAGGATGCTTCAAGAAAGAAATAAACATCGATACGATCTATATTCTACACTAGGTAAAATCTTACAGGTATTCTATCAGGATACTTCTCTCTAATGCGGGAAGCCTCGGCTTGCCTTCTTTCTGACATGTAGAAAGAGTTACGCTATTAGATAAGTCGAAAATTGTTGATTGGTTTCGATAAAATTCACACAAAAAACAAACAGTTTATGTAAGAAAAAAGGTTTTAGAATCTCATAAGAACAACATTCGTCTGATCATAGTACAGATACAGAACTATGAAATAAATGAACAAAAAAGTAAATTTATTTACAATAAAAAAGCGAGAATTTTGAATCAAGCCAATCAAAAGTTTTAAAAGGAGTTTCATAATCTCATAAGAAAAATACTCATGTGCACATAATATATCATAATAGAGAGAGGCCTAAGAAAAAAACATAAGAAACAAAAAAGTTAACTTTTTTACAATCCAAAAGGCATGAATTTTGAACTCAACAATTCAAAAGGTTCCTTCCCATTCCCAATTCAGATTATAAGAAAACGGAGAGAGAGAGAGAGACAATAAAGTGTACCCAAAGGATGTTGAAGCTTGAAGGAGGTTTTAGCCATGATGGAATTTGACGAGTGATTGTTCTCTGAAAAATTCAAACAACAAAAGATTATAAATTTCCACCCCGAATCGAGAAAGAGAGATTTAAAAGGATGAAGAGTGAAAGTTTCATAAACCCTAAATTCACATACCCAAAACAAAAGGATCAATGATTTGAGGGAAAACGAAAGAGGCTCAGTCTCTATATATCTCTGAATGAAATAAAAATAAAAATAAAAATTGATTGATGGGATAATGAAGAGATAAAGGTTAAAATGTAAAAGATTAGGGTTTTCTTTGAATACGGAATGTTCAGTTATACTTTCTCTAAACGGTTTGGATTGCCTCTTTCACAAGTAAGCTTCGCTGTGAAGCTCCTGCTAAACGATGACGTTTTAAAAGTGTAAGCTAAATTGCATTTTCTTGAAATCATGGTTTGACAACTTGGCAGGCCTGGACCCGGGTACCCTTTCAAGCCCAGCCCATGTTCAATTAGTCAACCTAGTTGTTTTCAAGACATGTGTTTTCCATAAACAACTGATAATGACAAATAAGATAAGATATTGAGATAGCAGTATTATAAGATATGAATTTGATAAACTTTGATTTTATCCAATCAAATTATCTAATCACACAATTATATGCAAATGATAAAATTATCTAATCTCACAATTACATGTAATTTCTTATTTATTTATATATATATATATATATATATTTATTTATTTCAAGGTGAAAGCATGATGATGGCCTTCTCCGTAAAGGTTAGAAGGGAAAGTATATTACTTCTCTCTATTATTCACATGTCTCCATAATAATGAAACCTCGATAGCTTCCCGGTTGTAGTCAAGTCCAACAGAAAGCCTTAAAATTAAAAAGCGTGGCCTCGTGAATGATAATAACAACAACCAAGCTTTTATCCAACTAGGTGAGATCAACAACATAAATTAAACAATGCTACAATGTTGTATCATAAATTATGTTATTCATGTGTATTGACAAAACACTGATATACTCTTAATCATATCACCTACGTTTTTTTTTTGCCTCTCTCGTCCTCTAGGAATTGGACTAGTCTACATTTGATCTACTCTCCTTAATGGGAGGAATCAGCTCAAAAAATCATTTAATAATGATTAAATCACTTAACAAAATGTTAAAGTACAAAAGTCAAGATTCAGAAGAAGACCTTCTGCTTACACACACGTTAGAACAATACAACTTAACCCTACTGTTTTTGATTCACAATAGAGAAGTGACTTTGCTTCTAACCCTACTTGAACGCCTAAGTGGAGTAATTGTCTCCTCTTCCCCATGCCCCTGAAATCAATATTGTAAAACACACATGAGGCACAATTCAGAAGTTATACATGTTCAACAGAATAAATATTTTTGCTCAAAATATTATTAAAATTAAAATAGGAGATAGAACTACTCACCCTCTTGATCTTAATTTTGCTGTATGTGGTGAAGCTTCCATAGGATGGCGAAATTGAATCTTCGGATGAAGATGATGTTGGCCTATTGTCGACTCTGTTAACTTCATTTAACTCTTTCAGTACCTTTTGCTTATGTGAGTTCTTCTGAATGCTGCTCATTTCTGAAGTGTGTAATTCTTCATGCAAGTCAATTTCTGTTGGCCCTTTAACTACCTTTTGCTTATATGAGTTCTTCTGAATGTTGCTCATTTCTGAAGTGTGTAATTCTTCATGCAAGTCAATTTCGGTTGGCTCATTCCTGAGGGACGGTTTATCTAGAAAACTCTGATATTCTTTCGGTGTTGGTAAAGATTTAGAATAGAATGCCGCCTTAGCGAACACAGGTTTGTTAATAGAGCTAGTAACCTTTGTCTTTTTGCTTATAACTTTCCTAGACCACTTGAAAACTAAACCTGCAACTGTACCTCCACATAGCAGCAAGTATAGCATCAGGTGTGACAAAAAGTCAGTTGTTTCTAATCTCTGTTCATTATCTTCGAGTGTAGCATCTATGCTTGCAGATTCACCCTCTGCTTCAGTCAACTCTATGTCACTATCTTCTGTATGGATTTCGGCAACGTTTGAATTTAAACCAAGCTGGTCCTTGAGGCCTACATCACTGTATTTGTCAGTATTTACCCCCTCTGCTTCAGCCAACTCCATGTCTTTATTATCACGGGCTTCTGCTGTATTGATTTCAGCAACGTCTGAATGTAAACTTGGCTGATCATCATGGGCAACATTGCTGTAATTGTCAACAATGTCGCATACCTGTGTCGTCGTTGCTGCTAAATTTCCAATCTTAATCACTTCATTATGAATATCAGCAGCCTTTGCATCTAAACCAAGCTGGTCCTTGAGGCCTACATCACTGTATTTGTCAGCATTTACCCCCTCTGCTTCAGCCAACTGCATGTCTTTATTATCACGGGCTTCTGCTGTATCGATTTCAGCAATGTCTGAATGTAAACTTGGCTGATCATCATGGGCAACATTGCTGTAATTGTCAACAACGTCGCATACCTGTGTCATCGTTGCTGCTAAATTTCCAATCTTAATCACTTCACTATGAATATCCGCAGCCTTTGCATCTAAACTTGGCTTTACATCAACATACAGAACAACTACTTCTGATGATTGATTTAATTCACTTACTTCAGCCACTTGCAAAGGCTGATATAACTCTATCATAGTAGCTGGTTGGCCACCTTCAAGTGATTCCTCAAGTTCTGGAACACTTGCGATGATGGGCGTAGCTACTCCCACATCTTGCTGATCAAATTCTGACTTGTAATCCTCTGACTCTAAAGCAGTGTCGCTTTCTTCATTGTTTAGTCCTGGTAACTCAATCTCAACTATGTCCATTTTACCGGGGCCAAATATAGGTTCCTGGTCAAACACATTAGACTCTTGCAAAACAGTTAAGTTATAATATTGTAGGCGGCCCAAATGGTGCACTTCTCTAACACTAAAAATCACCTTAGAAATTGAAGACAGTAATTTAGTATACCAGGTATAGAAATATCGAGCTGATACATCAAATTTTGCCTTTGCAAACTGTGAGAATTGACCAAAATTAGCCTTAGCATACCTAGACAAGTCAGATAATTCATAAACCTTGTAGAAGTCTTGAAATACAGTTAAGTTTAGGTAGTCCAAATGGTGCACTCCTCTAAAATTTGAAATCACCTCAGAAACTAAAGACAGTGATTTAGTATACCAGGTATGGAAATATAGACCTGGCACATCAATTTTTGCCTTTGCAAACTGCGAGTATTGATCAAAATTAGCCTTAGCATACTCCGACAAGTTAGACGATTCATAAACCTTGTAGAAGCCTTGAAACACAGTATGATCCATCACTGAGGAGTTTGTGATAGAAACTGATATAATGGCAACTGCTGAGAAGAGCAAAAGTAGAACAATAAAGGTCGTTGATTTCATAAAGGAGTGTGGTTTAGGCACCTCTCTTGCTTCAACAGTTTCCTCTGCCAATGAAGTCTTAGCAGGACTTAGTTCAGAAATACCAGCTTTTGCTTTAATTACTTCATCTGAAGTCTTAGCAGGACTTAGTTCAGAAATACCAGCTTTTGCTTTAATTACTTCATCTGAAGAAACCTCCATTGATTTTTGCGAGCCTTCTTCAGATTGAGTATCCTCAGTAGCTTCTGTATCAGAGAAGCTATCAAACATTAAGTTTTCCCCTTCTCTTTCCATTTGCGGTTTTGGTTTGTAGTGAAGGAACTGTGGTCTGGGGGAGAGGTAGTTAGTTTTAGGATCATAAGGAGGTGACAAAGGATCTGCATGAGGAGGAGCTAGGGTGGAAATGGTGGATGAAACTAGAGGAGGAGGGGGAGTAGGTGTAGGGCTAAGATTAAAACTTGGGTCAAGGATAACACAATCAGGTTCATCAGCAACAGTTTGAAAAGAAAACTCAGTGTCATTCTTTGACTTGAAAGGAGAATTCATATCAAAGATAGCAGCTTCACCACTCAATTCTTCACAACTCAAGGAAGTAGCAAAATGCATTTCCTCAGTTGGGAGTCCATCAAATGATGAAGTTACAAACATTTTCTGCTCCACACCATTCTCTGATTTCAAATCGCTGCACTGTAGCGGTTCCGCAAAAGTTACCTTACGAATTATGGGGCTTTTGGCTTCTGCGGTGGCAAGAACAGAAGTTGCAGAAGGCTCGTTCCTGTCAGCAAGGACCTTTTTCTTTGGAGATATGGCGACTTTAGAGGCAACAGAAATTGTTGGAGACATAAAATTCTTTGCACTTTTTGAAGATGCAGCTGATGATTGAGCCTTTGAAGCCTTCAGAAACTGGCCTTTCCCATTTTCTTTGTTCTCATCATGATCGCTGAAGAAGGACTCTAGAACTTTTCTTCCCCCAACAGAGTTTCTTATATGAGAACCTGCAAAAGAACAAAATCAATAAAAAAACGATTGAATTCAATCAAATGGCTACATTGTTTTGGGTAAAAAGGAATATTTTTCTCATCTACTAACATAAAAGGGGCCAAAATTTATAAATAGATAGTGAAAAGAGAAGCACAATCCTATAGAAACTCTAATTGAATTCAATGAAATTAGCTACACTATATTGAGTTATAAGAAAAAATAATATCTTAAAAACAACCAATTACAAAAAAAGTAATAAAATAAGAAACCCCAAAATCACAAAAACCCTAATGGAATTCAATCAAATATCCATGCTGTTGAGTTAAAACGGAATAATTTAATCAAATTTCAGATTATCAAATAATATCTCAGCCGCCAAACAGTCACGAAACATTACCAGTGTCACAAAACTAAAAGGGTCCAATTTTTATTTAAAATAAAAAAGTAATAAAATGAGAAACCCCAAAATCATACAAACCCTAATTGAATTCAATCAAATGGTTATGCTGTTGAGTAAAAAAGGAATAATTTTATAATCAAGTTTCAGATTATCAAATAATATCTCAGCCACCAAACAGTCACGAATCACTACTAGTGTCACAAAACTAAAAGGGTCCAAAAAAAATTTAAAACAAAAAAATTAATAAAATGAGAAATCCCAAAAATGATAAAAACCCTAATCGAATCCAATCAATAGCTACAATCTATTGAGTAAAGAAAAACTATTTGTGTCATCAAATTTCTGAAGCTCCGAGACATTTTCAGCATCCAAACAGTCATTAACACTATCATGCAAGTAAAAAAGAAAAATTTTAAGAATCAAATAAAAAATATAATAAGAGAAAAGATGAACCTGTAGGAGTATTGGCAGGAGTGGTGGGAACGAAGGTTCTAGAATTAGCGATGAGGGAGGAGGGTTTGGAAAATGGGTTCCCGGTGAAACTTCTCCTCATTGGATCAGAAAGTTCAGAACTTCTGAAATTAGGGTTTGATGATCTTCCCAAGGAAGAAGATTTGCGGAAAGAAGGCATTAGAAATTGAATGAAGAAAGATTTTGAAATTGCTTTGAAAGAGAGAAGAAAGTGTTGTTTGAAGCGTAACGGCTATATTTTTAAAACGCACAAAGGAACATTTATATTGTGGGGTTTTTTTAACCGTTGGAGACAATGGATTTGTTTCTTTGTACAAAAGGAAAGAGGTTGTTGAAGTATGCAATATAGCCGTTGGGATGGGGATGTTGAATATTGAGGTTGATTTACTTGACAATGTTTTACCATAAACAAGTTTACTTTCAAAGTAAAAACATGTGAACTATAATAATAAGAGTAATAAATTAAGGACAATTGCTCCTTGAAAAAACACATTACACTTTATCAATTAAAGTTGAAGAGGGATCTATAAGTTTTTTAAACTTACTTCACATTTTAGCCATCATCAATTCTAAAAAATCTAATCGTTTAGATATACTATTTAATTCAAACCATTGAATTTCTCTAAAATTGATGACTAAGATGTATGGTAAGTTTTTTAAACTTACTTTTGGAGTAAGTGCATCTCCTCCCATTAAAGTTGTGTCGATTTACACAATTTTAATTAATGGTTGAAAAAATAAATAGGCCATGATAATTTCTGTAAGGCAAATGAAGAATTTGCATTACACATCTATATAGTCAATTATGCAATGTATGCATTTCACAAGTGAGAAAAAATGTATGCACAATGCATGGTAAATGATACTGACGACATTGTATAAATCTTTATAGTGACAATGCATAAACATTTCTTTTAACATATACTAAACATGTAACCCAAAAGAAATTGTAGAATGTAACCTTATACTATTACTAACTAAGCACCAACAAAATAATGAACCATATAGTCTAGTCTCTACAAACTGATGTGTATTGTTTTTCACTATATGCAACTATATATATTTTTACACTAAAGCTGTACAAACAGGGGATGAATCTTAATTTTGCATTTGACTTGTGTGCTTTCTTTCTATTGCAATCTCATAGAGACTTGCGTGCTGCATGGTAAAGCTCCAAATAGTCAAGTGCAGGACGGTTCCAAGACCAATCTTGCTCCATCACCTTCTTGCATAAACTGTTAAACCAATCACGGCCTTCGTACCACGCCGATATTGCCCTGAAAAAATGAAATATTGTAGTAATAAGAAACACTGACAAGTCTAAGGGCGTGCATGTGTGCGTGCGGGAGCGTGATGCAACCTGTCAATATGAGCAAACAAGACGAGACAATAGTTCTGCGTTTAAAAGTTTCGAACATGCATGATGCTTCTGGTTTCCTATGGCCATGCCATAACCACTTTCAACCCTTCTTTCTTTCCTCATGAAAATTTCTAGGTAAGATTTCCAACATATGATGATTGTTTTCAGGACCATGTATTCCAAATATACAATATGTTGGGTCACTCCAAAAACTATTTTACAAAAATATGATAATAAGGAAAAAAAAGTACCAAATATGAATCATATAAGTGCAATAGATTAAGGACATGCCACTAGCACTCTTAAGAATTATGGCCTCTAATTGGCTTTGAGTCTTGATATATATAATTGTGGAAGGAGTTTTTGACTTAAAAGCTAAGGTTAGAGAAACTTTAAAATCCATCATACCACTACTAAATATTGGTTTAACTTCTATATACTTATGCTGACTGTTAAGTAATTCTGCAGTTTTGTTGTTGGCAAATTGGTTTTTTTTCTTCATGTTCAGATATAACTGCCTGCTCATCATATAGCACATAACTCACCTATTGAGAGCATAGTCAACACCTCCAGCATCAGCTCCATCAAAACCAAATCCATTTGGCTCAAGACCTTGCGCTTGTGCTCTATCCTTATCATGATCGACATCAAATACAGTATCGTAAAGTCCTGCCAATTATATTAAGATGGATGGTCAAGTGAACCAAACTGAGTTGAGCTAACAGATAAAAGAAATTAAAAATATAATAAGTTGTAGCTATATGCATGTGTTAATAGTCAATGCATTATTAAGGGCCACCATATCAACAAGACCAAAAAAATGAATTATATTTTTGACAAAGAATAGAGCATGTACAAACCTCCAGTTTTTCGAACAACGGGTATTGAACCGTATCTCATTGCTGTGAGTTGAGTCAGTCCACATGGCTCAAAGATTGAAGGAACTACAATGAAATCAGCACCAGCATATATCTAGAACAAAAGATTGAGTCAGTAGTGCCCCATTAAGTGGTAACTGTACATATAGGTCAAAAGTTTGTAAAGATTATTGAGTTCTATGAGTTACCAAGTGTGAAAGAGGCTCATCATATGAAAGGCAAAGTCTAGCACGAGCATTATGAGTAGAATGCAGTTGATTGGCCAAACCCACAAAATCATTTTGGATTCTAGGATCCGGAGCTGAACCAAGTAATACAATCTGCATTCAGATCTTTCCACAGTCAAGACATGGATTCTCTAATACAACATTTGTAAACAATATTCTAAGTTGAACTAGAAAGTCTAATAATAAAATCAAATACTTTATTATTACCGATGGCTTATAATCAAAATCCAATATCTAAGGCTCATATTTGAAGCATTCCTTGGAGAAGGGTATAGGGTCGAGGTGGGTTCTGTTTAAGATATCATATGTACATTATTTCTATTAAACTACTTGACTTAAAGCCTGAAACTGTTACACAGGGGAGCCAAAAAACTGGCTGCTTATTTCTAACATGTGGGTAGTGAAGAAAGTCAAAACATCTTAATCAAACAAGGTTTAATACTGCATCAATTGTTAAATAACCATAGTCTAAAAGCTTAAAATTTAAAAAGTGTGGCCTCATGAATGGTAACAGCAACAACAGAGCCTTTATCCCACTAGGCGGGGTCAGCTACATGGTCAAACGATGTCATAATGTTCTATCATAAACATTGACAAAACATTAGTCCTTCTTAATCATTTCGCCTATAGTTTTTCTTGGTCTACCTCTTCCTCTAGGAATTAGACTAGCATCCATTTGATATGCTCTCATTACGGGGGCTTCTACCCGTCTCCTCCGACATGTTCAAATCACTTAAGGCGCAATTCTACTATCTTTTCTACAATAGGAACTACTCTAACTTTTCCCTAATGCATTCGTTTTTAATCATATCTTGTTTAGTGTGGCCCCATGGATGATATATAATAATAGTGTAATATCTATGCACTGCAAGTGTAAAGATTTATACATAATCAATACATCATCCACCATTCATTTGTATTATTTTCTTTTTAAGAGTATAAAACATAAATGTTGGATGATGCAGTGAAAATGTATAAAATTCATATAGCGTCAGTGAATACATTTTTCTCATATAATAAAAATAAATTTTAAAGTTTCATAATTTATTTTAATAGTGTCCATATGCTAAGGAACATTCTGCTACTGTTCAGGCAACTATGGAATTTCTGGTGAGCACTTATACATATAAAAAGAAAGAAGACCTGTCCACCGCGTTCTAGAGTGCGCCATATGGCATGCTTGATGAGATGAATTCCTTTTTGATGAGTCAGTCGAGTAATAATTCCTACTAAAGGGAGATCAGCTTTTTCTAAACCAAGCCTTACTTGCAAGGCTTCCTTGGAAGCTCTTTTTCCTTCAACAACATTTTCTGATGTGTATGGTACCTGAGATAATGTGACATTGAAACAGTAACTGAATTAGTAGAGTATAAATAAAAATTTATACAATTATAGGGGTTAGAGTAATGTACCGACTTTTTGCAGTCACAACTGAATCATGTAAAATAAAATAAAAAACCAGTCTTGCATTTAAGACGATTAGTTAAACTTTTTAATGTTAAATCCCATATGGAGCCATGTGTGCAGTTAAACATTTTTCAGTGGATATAGTCTTCATATCCATGGTGCACCCAAAATATTCACAAAGTAACAAAATAAAGATGAAGCAATTATCTTCACTAGTTGTATTAATTTTAAGGAATTTATAAGAACTAATATAGAATGGAGCCAGGTAATGCAGCACTATTCCCACATGAGGTGGCCAACTTTAATATGTAGGCATAGGTTATGAAGCAGTCACAACACTGGGACTTAATGGACCAGCCTCACCATCACAAGCGAAGAGGCTTTTTCCAAGAATTGAACTCATGACCTCCAGGTCATATTCCGCCGAGACTCACCCTCTTGAAAATATATAACAAAGGACAAAGAAAGATCATTGTAAATGTCTACTTACAGGAATGAAATTATCATTATACGGGTCCCATATATCTGGGTCAATTCCATTTATTATACCATGGAACTTGTGAAGATGAGGAGCTACTGCAGGATGTCCTGCAACCTCCCTTGAATAAGTGGGGGAGACCTGCCAAACATGTTTGACCGAAATGCTTATTCGATAACAGAAAATCAAAGTAAGATGTAGAAGCAAAAATCACAATCAGCTTCTCCTTTCTTTTAAATTGTATATGATGTGACAATTTTATAAACTTGCATTAAGGGAAATGTTTATTTGAAAATAGTCTTTAAGAACAGACAAGTGAGAGATCCAATCAAATTCATGACAAGAGGTGAACAAAACAGTTTTTTGCTGTCATGATATACTTAAAACTTTTATTCAGCATTAAATCTACCTAATCTTAAAAGTTAAAAGTAAGGTGGGAGGGGACATCAGTACTTAAGTCCAAATGGCTCTGGTTTGATGGCTGTTGTAGATTTAAAATAGCTCCAATACCTATATATATAGCTTAAGCCTTTGAAAAGGTTCATCTGTAACAAGGTAAGGGTGATGTTAGCCCTGGTTTTGATAAAATGATTGAAGTAGAAAGCATTAGTTCTTGCATAGTTTGAACTATTAATAAGGGCATAAGCTAAAATTGGACAAAATATAAGGACTTGGACCATAAAAGAGTCTAGGGACCAATTTCAAAATACCATATTTCCAAGGACAAAAAGCTGTAATTATTTTTAAATGAATATCTCTATGGAAACAGCACCTCCGCTTTTTAAATAAGCCCTAAGTAGAAAGCAATATCCTTATGACGATAAGGCTATATATATATCTACCTCCCCCAGAGCCTACTAGGTGGGAGCCTCATGCACTGGCCACCCTTTGTCTCTTTGGATTTTCTATGATGGTATGCTAATGGCTACTTTTAAAAGATTCAGTTTGACCGATATTATGTTTTAAATGTTCTACTCAAAATTTCAATTTCCTCTCTTTTTGGATTCATTGCAGGATGTTACCCATCTCTTATTCTGTAATTTATTAGCTCTTAGTTTTTCTTCTACTATTACAAGGTAAAAGAAAAGATGTCTCATAAAGAACAAATAATGTAATACGACTAAACATATATTGTTTTTAAAAAAAAATCAACAAGACAGATGATAGAGATTAGAGAATAAGGAATCCTCCTTAACAAAAGAACAAAACGAAGAAAAACCAATATAAGAGAAAATCAATGGAGCAAAGCTGCCCAATCGCCCAACATGTTTCTTAGAGAGACCCCATTAAAAAGGCCATGTATTTGACAACAAAATATCATCAATAGTGAAAATTATCATGATAAAAATAATCAAATACTGTGTGGAAGTTAGGAAACTTGATAACTTTAGGGCATAACCAGCACTTACAGTAGTAGCCTTGTCTGAGTGTTGCATAGCTTTTGCAATGAAGTTGGCTCCAAATTCAAGGTTGTGAATTGTGAAAACAACTTGTGCTTTGCTAAGACCATAATGAACATAGTTTTCTTTAAATAGCCATGCAACTGGGGCACTCGACCAATCATGACAGTGGATGATATCCTGCCCATTGTTAAGATCCAATTACATACATCCTAGGAGACAACTAATTAAATTAAAGTACATCCTATGAGGAAAAAAAAGGTGATCCGGTGCGCGAGGCTCACACTCAGTGGGGCCTGGGGAGGGTAGATGTATGCAGTCTTACCCTCACAGGTGGAGTGGTCGTCTCTAGGATTTGAACTCGTGACCTCATGGTCACTAAGACAACTAATTAAATGTAGTACATCCTAGGAGACAACTAATTAAACATGAGGTCACATGTAAAGTAATGGAAAACGTATGTTAATTAAATCCAAAAGACAAAAACCCTAATAATAGTAGAAAAGCTGATCACTTGGGAAGGTGGTTTCTGATACTTGCATATTTAGAATGATATTCTGAAAGCAGATGTTTTTTATGTAATATTTTTTGTCATAATATGTATAGGATGTTTGGTTACAATCATGCATATGCATGCATAAATCAACAATGTAGGACTCAGCAAAATCTATGTAGTAAATGTGTCAAAATAGTGGCAAAAACTTCATTACACTGTTATAAGTTATAACTTCTGACTTCTCTCTCAAACTAAGAATCTCATGCATATCATGTTTTTCTGTCCAGTGAGATGAGAGAAATTTTTTTTGATTTAGCTTTAAATCAATTGACAATTCAGTCCCACTTTTACATCAGGAAAGGAAGTGTTTCTTAAAATGTATAAAACTAACAACATCAAATAAAAGAGTAAGAACAGCTAAATGATGTCTTACAGGATGAAATCCATTTTGGAGTAGAAATTCAAGAGCAGCATGACAAAAAAAACCAAATCTCTCTGCATCATTCGCACGACCATATACACAGCCGACATGAAAGAATCTGCAGGAAGGAATATAGATTTTTGTAAAGCATAGTTCAATTCATGAAATATTTGAAGTTTTTCAAGTCAAGCTTAATATCAATCAATCGCAATTACCAAAAAAAAAGGAACACAAACAAATGCTTTAACATGATATACTTCTGGATATGTGATATTGACTGCAGATAATCACATTGTAGAGACTATTTAAGACTCGATGAAAATGATAATATAGCCGACACTTATCAATTCAAACTGTTCGCTTTGATACATAATTAATTGATGTAATTTACATATTTAGGAAGACCAAGTGATTTGTTTTAGACACATTTGATTCTTTTTAGTTTCTCCCAGACTTATTACACATATAACCATCACCATGTTTCTGTTTTCAACTGTTACTGAAGTGGTGATTGAGTTTATCTGATTTGAAATGATTTAGGTTTATCAAACAGTTGCAGATAGATAAGTTTGCAGCAAACCATGAAATACCATTTGGGTTAATATCTGGAAAAGTAGTACTTGTCACTGCACAAATTTATCCACGATAACGATATTGATACATAAAAACCCATTAATTTGAATAAAGCAACATGGTGGAACTTATGAACTTCCCCTAATCAACGTCCTAACCTTCATTCTGCTTGGAAACTTCAACCTCGGGTTTGGTACTAAGTGTCTATGTAAGTGCTCCTTAAATACAATGAAAGTCTAGCCAATAACGGACATGCCAGATGAACACTCTACAGCTAGCAAATTACGTCCAAGTGAATCCAAGCCTTTAAAGATTGTCATCGAGCAATTTTATAATAATAATATTAAGTTCAATGGTGAGACTAAAGTAACCGCAACCAATTTTTGCATTCTATCTCAACATGGACATTGCTACATCCTAGAAAGTTGATGTGAAAAATGTATTTTTTTCCAAAATAAAATATGAAGCATAAACATAAGACACGGTTAATTGATATATGTTACAAAAAAAGATGAAGAATCATTGCAGTTACCCATTTTGAGGCTCCAAAAAGTAGACAGAGAGGCCTTCAACCTTTCCACGCCATACTTTTATTTCAGTTCCGCCCCAGAAATAGTTATTATGATAGTGAAAGTCCTTTACCTGCATCAAAAGCCCTATATTTAACAGCTAATAATAACACTAATAAAGAGCGAACACAATATATGCATTTTCAACAAAATGCTCAACAATAACCATTTACATCTTTAAAGAGAGCCGCTGATGAAGATTCTCAACAATAAAATGTTAAGAGTTGTGCTTGTTAAAATAGATGTGTTTTCTGTTTTAGATCAATTAGTTAGGTTTATATTTCACTATATAAACCCTTGTCTTCTCTTCCTTTTATAATTCATATGAGAAATGAGAATAATGTGAAGTTTTCTTTATCTCATTCTTCACTTTCTTTAATCTTTTCATTTCTCATTCTTCTCTTTCTTTAAGCTTTTCATTCTTCTTGATTTATCAAGAAGATCATTCTTTCATGGCTCATACCAAAATTTACATGGTATCAGAGCGGTAATTATTGTTTTTTTTGATGGCTTCCGCTTTTTCTTCCATCAAGAACCCATGTTCATCTTCATTTAGCAGAGATCTTCTGATCTGGGGAGCAAAGATATAAGCTACAGTTCCAAGAACTGCACCACCTAGATGAAAGCCAGCAAGAAAATCCCCACCACCACCTCCTCTACTATCGTGCTATTCTGCACAAATTGAAGAAGAACAGTTCCTCCTGCTCACAAGGTTTGATTTTGTTTGAATAGTAAGCACCTCAGGTGACAATGGATTACACTTTATTAACCAAAGCTCAGGTGACTTCACATGATTTACACCGGAGATAGAGAATGGTGCGAAAGAAGTAGCCATGAGAGAGAAAGGGAGTGTGAAAAAATGCAGTACCATCAAGAACTATCAAGAACCCAAGATTCATCAAAGTTTTATATCTCCGAAGAAGGAGGACTATCCAGGCTGCTCTTTCATCCTTCTCAGATTTTTCCATCTCCTTTCCTTGGTTGATATGATCTAGTATCAAGTGGGATACTGCCAACCTCCAAGATACCATGAGATTCTGCAAATCCTTTAACATTGACTTGCATTGACCCTACACTAACAACATCAGTTGGTTCTTTATTACCAGAACCAATGGATTGCTTTGTTTCAACTAGTTTTGGGGGACATTAGAAGTGTTGATAATTTGCTCACAACTTGAAGTTGTGCTTTAAGCTACCAACATCTTCCTTAGGCTTTGAATTCTTCTCATCATTGACCTCGGGTGTGTTCACAACAAAATTAAACTTGCGGGGAGCTGCCAAAGGTGGTATAGATGGGCATGCATTCAAGCCAAGATCATGACTGCAATCTCAATTGTTGATCATCAAGTAATCTTTGTTGAAGTTTATATTCTCACATGGGTTCTTGCAAAGAACAAGAAAAGGTTGAAGCAACAAAGTGTTTGTGGATTCAAATTTCATCATTATATTTGTTTTCTTATCCTTTATATTAACTACCCCCAATTACCTTTACTTCTTCATACTCTATTTTCTTTACCCCTCCAATTAAACACACAACATTATTAATTATTATAGTGTGTATTCTTTTTATCATTAAAGCATCATATTAGGATCAAGATTAAGATCCATTTTTTCTCTTTCATCCATTATGGTTGGTTTGGTTGGTTAAGCTTTTGTCCAAGTAGATGGTTAAGCTTTGGATGAAGTTGCTTCTGCCTATGGTGGTTAAGCGTGTTTGTTGCTTCACATTCAGACTTCAATATTGGGAGATGAAGATTCAATAAGGTCAATTCATTCAATAAGGTCAGAGAAGATAACTCACCAATTAAGGAATGAAGATTAAATTTCCAATGCAGTGATTAAGATGAAATATAAACACCAAAACAACAGGGGAAAAGCTTACATTGCTGAGGTTCAAACAATCATACTTTGGAAGAACAATGTCAACATTGTGATTTAAATCCTGAACAGCCCGGGATAGACTAGTAACAACGTCAGCAAGACCTCCAACCTGCCAAACATATATACCATCTGAATCAAAAAAATATGTTAAATGAATAAACATTTTCCCTTCCAAAGCAGCCCAGTTACATATGATGCTAAAATGTATATCTAATACGTTTAGAGGGGGAGTCTCGATGCAATGGTAAGGTTGCTTGTCTTGTAACATGGATGTCATGGTTCAAATCCTGGAACCAGCACCTTCGCTTATAAGGATAAGACTGCATACATCTACTCTCTCCGACCCCATTAGGTGGAAGCCTCATGCACTATACCACCCATTTTTATTTATATAGTAGGATTCTCTATGTAAAATCTGTATGTCAAAATAAAAGGTAAGCTTTCTTCGTTATAAATTTGTAAACAATTTCCAGCCATGGCGATAAAAGAAGTTTGCAGACATATATGGAAGAAATTGAGATAGCAATACATGCAGTAGGCTAGCTTACCTTTGCAATTGGGGCCATCTCAACAGAAATATGAATGATATGCAAAGGTGGTTCCTTTACAATACCTCCAAAAACAGGTATGTGATAATCCATTCCAAATTTGTTATCGAATTCTCCACCATCTTCAAGCTCAGAGAATACAAAGTCCATCATGTATGCATCCAAAGGGACCTTAACTGCAGAAACAGAAAATCATTGAACTTCTTCAGGACCATGTTTTTTTTCCTGTAGAGAACAGTGATTACACAAAATCAAGTTGAAGACCACCAAATTTTCAAAAGTATTGAAGTTGTTCATCTTGAAAAACTATATCTATTCTACAAGATCTGTGAACATTGAATCTGAACACAACCATAAGTGACACTACTCATCATAAACCTGCACACCACAGAATGAGTGGTAAGATGCAGAGAGATTCGAAAGGTATATGACCCACATGCAATTTAATATGCTATACATCTGTTGTCACTTTTTATCTCCTTTAGTGTTGTTCAAATAGCATTATCTACACAGTAAAAATTGGTAGCACAAGAATTCATTCAATAGAAAGATGAAAAATCAGTAATCTGATAACCAGAATAGCACATCGTATATGAGGATAACATTAAAATAAAGTCATAGCATAGTAAAGGTGGAGGAAACTATATCATATTTAAGAAATAATACCCTTTAAACTATATCTAAAAAATGAATAATTAATAAAAATATTCAAATGAAGCAACCAAAGATACATCATAATCCTTGACAATGCTGATTGCTAGAATCACTGTTTTAAAACCTGGACCAAAATAGCTGGTTGAACCAGTTGGACCATGAACACAGAATGCTTCTGGATCAAACATTATCCGGTTCAGTTACAGTTCAATCATAAATTTAGTTGGTTGAACCAATCAAACCATGACCTGGAGGTCTCAATGGGTCAATCTCTGGCTCAGTTTTTCAAACATTGGCTGAAACACCAGGTTTGAATCATCTTTCAGATGTAAACTAAAGGAGAGACTCACCCGAGGCTTTGACGTGAGTACCATTGTCTTCAGGCAACATTCTCTGAGGTGGCAAAGGACCGTTACAGTGAGACCACCGGTTAAATGAACCCCTAAACCAAACCTCTGGTTTTCCATTCAAATTTGTATTGGAGGGGTTATAAAATACTGTCGCTGTGCTCCCTGCTTGGACATCAAGAGGCTCGGTGAAAACAATATGCTTTTGAGAAAGCAAAAAACTTTTCAAAGTTCTTTCCTTTGTTTCGGCTCTCATTTGTGCTGTTTTTTCAGCCTGCAACAAGAATTGGACCAGATTGACAAGATGAGTATTTAGTAGCTTGGATACATGTTTCTATGATAATCTTTTTCTTTCAAATAGTAAGAAAATTAGTATCAGGTAAATAGTTACAAAGTCAAAAAGGTGAACTTCTCCTCCACTCATATTTTCAAATAGTAAGAAAATTATAAGAATGCACTATATATTTTTTTGTAGATATTCATTCACATGAAAGGGCTCAAGAAATAAAACAGATAACTGAAAACCTTTTCTTTATGGTTGACAAGACTAGTATCATAGGTAGTGCCTCAATATTACCATGTGGAAGCCATCTCAGGTAAGAACTAACCTTTACACACATATATTCTTCTCTTAACTTCCTCTCCTCCTGGAGTTTTCTGTATATCAGCTGCTCTTCCTCGGCCCAATACTGTTCAGATTTGACCATTGTGACAATTGCATGGAAGTCTTGATTAAGATTGTTATCATACACGGCTGCACTTTGAGGTGAACTGTCAGCAAAGACCCAATCCAAGACAACAGCTTTGTGAGGCACAATAACTGCACAAAATATAAGTGATTAACAAAGTGTTGGTGCATACGTCTATTTTAAAATATAGAGATGACAAATCCACCTTGGTGCATGTCACTTATTTTATCTATTCATACAGTTTTTTCTATGTCCAGTAAAAGATTAATTCCAAGGAAATGAATTAACATCAAAGAGAAGAAACAGACATGTAAAAGATCATACCATCAGCATACCACCAATCACCACCTTTTACAACAGATTTGACAAGCCTTTCAATAATTGATAATCCATCAATCCAATTATTGTGCCCTCCATGAATCCATATTCCCTTAGCATGTGCAAGAGGACCTGAGCTTCTGTTGTAATATAATCTGACCAAGTCATTGTCTTTAAATTCACTAGGCTCAATATACCAAACATTATCAACGGAATTTACAGCATTTTTCAACAATTGCGGCAACACTTCTCGCCTTCTTTCAATCTCCACCCTCGCCTGTGACCTGTCTGCTTCCCTTGCAGCTTTGTCCTCTTCCGTTCGCCTTTTCTCTTCAGCCTGTCTTTCCTTTTCAGCTTGCTCCTTCGCAAGCTTCAATAATTCTTTACGTTTCTCCTCAAGCAAGAAATCTGAAAATGCTAATGCATCCATTCCCCCCTCAACAGGTATGTAGAAGTCTTTTTGGTCATTATTGTCATAGACATCTTCGCCGTTGAAGAACACAAAATCTACTTTGTAAGCTTCTCTTGGCACATGTAGTTGGCAAGACCACCAATCACCCTTGAGATTCGCTTTATTTAACCGAAAGGTAAAAGATTTCCACCTCCAATCATTAAATGCTCCCATGATCAGAATGTCTGACTCATTAGCTAGTGTTGAAAGACTCTTGTTAAGGAAAACTTCTATGTCTTGATCAGGTTTAACTACAGGAGGATATAAAAACAGTTTGTTTTCTTGTGAAAGGTTCTCATATGCAATCCTCTCTATTTCCTGCTTGCGGGAAATTGCTTCCAACTCCAACAGCCGAGAAGCTTCCTCGTTTATTTTATCATCAGTGCCAGTACTTGTTTCTTTGATGGATTTCTCAGCTATTTCATCACCAGAATCAGTCTTTGTTTCTTGAATGTGTTCACTAATTTCTACGTAGTCTAATGTCCTATCATCTGACTTCTTAACATTCCCAAAATCCTCAATGTAAGGAATTTGCTCCTGCTGTAATACGAGAACATCCTCATCAATTACAGAAATATTTTCAATTTCCCCACCTTGATTGCTCCTAGCAACAACAGCTAATGTCTCATCCGACAATGATAATTCATCCAACTCCGCAGCAACTTCATCAGTTCTATCTACAACCTCAAAGTTTCCCAGACGGGAAGGTTCAACCGCCCCTTCTCCTCCTCCTCCTCCTCCTTCTCCTTCATCAGCATCAATATTCACTTCAAGTGCTTGTTTATTATCATCCCCCGAAATCTCACTGACTAATGGAGTCAATGGATCTCCCTTGACTCTAGCATTCTTCTTATCCTTTTGTTGGTTGCTTGTTCCAATAGAAGATTTTGAGACAAAACCCTTTGAAGCAGGGCCCTTGGACCTTGCACTTGACCCCTTCTTCTGTTGTCTCCTCCTTGAAAAATCTACCAATTGATTTCACAAAACCCAGTTACAGAAAAGTAAAATCTATAATGAATTTGAATGACCAACAAAATTGGTAAAAAAAGGAAAACAAGGTAGTCAATAAACCTGCACTTGCACTGATACAATAAGCACCCCAACCTGCCTTACATTGTGAAGACTGAAACAAAACAAAAACACATAAATTCAACACAGTTATAAAAAAAAACAGGATTCAAGGTTCTAAAATACGGTTGTGGTCGCGATTATTTTGTGTTTACCCCAATAGCATATAATTGTGAAAAATGCAGTCAAAGTGGTTGTAGATACTACTAAAACCACAATATTATGGTCACAGTTACATTTACAAACTACAAGTTAGCACCTTGATAGGATATAATTCCAATACACCACCAATATAAATAGAAACATTGCATTATAAATCAAAGGGTTAAGTACTTACTGAATGAGAAAGTGCAAGAGTTAGTTGATGATGATGAGGGAATGATGTAAGAAGAAATGGGTTGAGGTTGAAACAACGAGTTGTGTGAGGAAAAAGTGTTTTGGAGTTGAATTTCAAACAGAAATCCATAACTTTGTTGAGTTTTGAACTGTAAGATAGGTTTTCATTGTTGATGTGAGTAAAGACATAAGCAACGGTGCCAAATTATCTTTTCTGAGTGGTTACTGAAACAAGATCTTATGTTGTTCTGTCGTATTTTGCATGTCTCTTCTTTCAATTGCCAACTCATAAATCAATTCATTTCTTTCCAATATACTTAATATATTATTATTATAAGTTTATACTTATCACAACAATAATTTCATAACACTATTAAGAGACTATTGTGTGCTTATTTTATTGCTTATTCTTGGATGAATAAACAGAATAGTGCACTTCAATTACCAAGAATTTGTTGGTATATTCATAGGATCATGACATGTGATTCTCTTTCATATGGGTATGTAGTATGTGGTACTCTTTCAAATACTTGTATATTAGGGATATATTATGTAGGATTTCTCTAACTCCTAATATAATTGTTTTTAGTCAATCAATTTTTACTTCACCAAACACTCAATGTTAAAAATCTGCTTTATATTTACTTTCAAATTCTTGTTTGTTTTAAATTAGTCATGTAGGTGAGTGTACATTACCAATTAGTACTATTTTCTTTGTTGCAAAATGAGAGAATTGTGTTTTAATAGGCCTAATGCCTAAGATTATGTTAGATTTTCAAAAAGAAAACGATAGGATAAGATATACTGTTGATAATACAAAAAAAATATTGATATCCAATTAAAGTATAATTTGCCTATTGTGAATATAAAGTTTTTATATGATTAGCTTGCCAATATTGTTAATAAACACATAAAAAACATATCATGAGCCAAATTTTCCATTGCATTGATTATTTTCTAAAAACAGTGACTACAAGGCTTATGCGAAATTCTCCGTTTGAATTATTAATTCTGGAAGGATTAGTCATGGACAGGAAATTAAATTTTATAGGTAATAAAGATGAAGGTGAACCAATAAAAGGAAAGTTTTACGGACACTCTTTTACATACATTTATATATTAGTAAATGATAATTAACATATAATATGTTTATATAAATGTTTTTATATTGGCCATACATAAATATTAAACTTATTATTTATACACAAAACTGAACTCACAATGATAGAGTGTTATTTACAAAGTTGTCACTTGTTTTTATTTTTTTGTGCATGCAAGATAAAGCATGTGAATTTGTGTAATATCTTAGATGTTAGTGGATTTTGTGTTTTATATACGTGTTACATGTTGTGCTAATTCATGAAGAAACTCTTAATAAAGAGTCATAACCTTTCAAGCATCATAAATTTCATGAATGAAAGCAACTCTTGAACACTATATATTTTCCATGAACCACTGCATAATATTGGTACCTCTTTATAGAAATGTCTTTATTCAAAATATATGAACAAGAGATGTACATGTACTTGGCTTCATTCAAAAGATTGTGTGTGAATGAATGAAGAAGTGTCTTGGGGGTATTATAGATTTTCACACAAAAAATTGGGGTCCAAATTTAAGCCTTGGGTTCATAAATTTATGTTTGAATGAATGGAGAAGTGCTTCTTGTAGGGTTTTTACAATCTGTTAAGCTTTCATCTCAAAACCAATTGACAATGAGAGGAGTAGCTCAATAGGTATTTAAATCATTTCTGAGACAATGAGGTAGACGCGTTCGATGTGAGACTTATTTCCCAACACAATCTGCTAAAAGGTTTCTCAAAGTTTCACATAAATCAGGAAAGAAAAGAACTTTCCTCCAACCTTGTCTATGCTTAAGATACTTTCTATTCTGGGCTGATATGAATCTTTAAGAGTTTAAAGAGGCCTTTAAGAATTACATAATCTAGTTACCTTTCTAAGTTACATATTTTGTTTGATCAAATTAAAACTGAACAACTTTTTCGGCTATGTAACCTCATTGCAAAGAAGCATGCAAATAAAATGCTTTAAATGAATTCATATGAGAAGTTAGTTTTTGACATGCTTTAATTGTACAAAGATATGGTCTACAACAAGGCAATCTTAATGTAGGAACATGTTGTTAGCATGTTTGGTCATGCAAGTTTGCAATGGAACATTTTCTGATTCATATAGGAATTAAATGAAATACTAATTCAGAGGTATAGCTATGCCTATAATGCAGCTGAGAACATATAAACACAGAGAACTCTGAATCTTTACATATATATGATTTAGTGCACTTGTCCTAGTGCAAAGGTTTGTGCAATTGAAAAAGACAATAAACAAGCATATGATAATGAAAAGGGGAAATAGCTATTATGATATTAATACCTACAAAGAAATCCAAGCATGGATTATAAGAGAAAAGAGTGTTCTATTCTAGTGCATTGGCACCAGCTACAATTTCCAGAATTTCACCTGTGATCTTAGCCTGACGTTGGCGATTGTAAACAGTGGATAAATTCTTCTTCAACTCACTAGCATTTTCACTTGCATTGCTCATAGCACTCATTCTAGCAGCTAACTCACTTGCAAGTGATTCCTGCAATGCCCTCAGAATCTGGCTGTTCAAATAAAGAGGCAAAAGTGCATCAAGGATCTGAACTGGATCCTGCTCAAACTGCAAAATAGGTGAGAAATCTGCAGTCTTAGTCCTCACAGCATCTCTTTCCACAGTTAACTTTCCTTCCTTGGTTGTTAACCTGAAAAACTCATCATCAGCAGCGTCAACGCAAACACCATTAATATCACAAATCTCTCCTTTTGGTGAGAGTGGAAGCAAGGTATGAATCACAGGCTGTGATTTAACTAGTGACACAAATTTTGTGTACAAAAGCTCAACTTTATCAACCTCTTCACTCACGAAGAGCGAAAAAGTATCATCAGCAATTGTTTGAGCCTCTTTCGCGGTTGGAAGTGTGCCACCTTCAAGAAACTTATCGACCGGAATATAAGGCCTACGAAGGAAATAAGTATTGCCCTTTTTACCTACACTGATAACAGTGTAATCAAGACCAAGAGTCTTCAACTCAGCTATTCTGGCCTCAGCTTTTTTCAAGATTGCATTGTTGTAACCACCACAAAGACCTCTATCACCCGTGCAAACAACAAGGGCAACCTTCTTCACAGGCCTAGCCTTTGTGAGAGGTACATCGACATCATCGGTTTGGAGCTGCTCATTGATGTTGTAAAGGACTTCAACAAGTGTCTGTGAGAAGGGTCTTCCATTAACAACAGCTTCTTGAGCTCTTCTGACTTTAGCAGCAGCCACAAGCTTCATTGCCTCAGTGATCTTTTGAGTATTCTTGACAGAATCAATACGAGTCCTGAGCTCTCTGAGGCCACACTGAAGAGGGGAAATCAAAGACCGCGAAGGGGTAGTCGCGGACGACGATGAGTTTTGTGAAGGAAGCTGAAAAGGGTTGAGGACAGAACGGAAGGAGAGGTTAGAGGCATCAGATAAAGAAGGTTTAGAGGACACCAACATGGTGAGGTTGGAGCAAGACATTGTACTTTAGTTGTTGCAATATGGAGTGTTTGGTTTGGGTTATGTTGTTGAGATGAAGATTGTGTTTTTTTTGGGTTTGTGAGGTCTTATTCTCTTCTCATCATGTCAATGGTTATGGGTTAGAATTCTCTACTGCCAAGTGAGGAATGAGTGGAGGGAAAGAAAGGGAGTGGATCAGGTTTTGGGATAACGATTTTAACTGTTGGTGGAGTGAGGAGATTTTGCTTCTGGTGGGTCCAAGCCTCAAGGAATATGCAGCTCTTTTGGAATGCTTGATTCCCTTCTGCACTTAACTTGGTTAATCTCTGACATAGACAAATACCTCACTATTTTTCTTTCTAAATCCTTCTATTCAATCATTTTACAAATTCAATGCATTATGTTAAAAAAGTTAAAACTCCTATGGCAAGTTGAATTAAACTTAAATCCTTTATATAACTGTAAAAACATTCTGCAATCTCCATATACTTCAATACAAGTCATCAATTTCACCATGATATTTGGAGAACATTAGGAAGTAAAAAGTTGATTTTTGCTGAATGCCCATGACCTCTCATAAGATATCTACAAAGACAGTATCACTATAGGCAGAGAGTACCTATAAACCACATTTTCCTTATCCACAAGCTACCTAGCTATATTAAGACTTTCTAAACTTATTATCATTAGGAACATCCAAAGGCAAAACACTTTGACCAACACTAACAACACCTTCAGCAGGATAAATCTTAAATGTTCCACCCTGCAATCCTTTAAAATCAGTCGGCGAAACTACACGAACATTCGGAGAAAGATTTATAGGGGGCATGTTAGAAAGTGAATTAGTAATAATAATCCAAGAAGCTTTGTGTAAGAGTGAGTGTTAGTTGAGTTAGTTGAGTTAGTTGAGTTGAGACTTTCCATGTATAGTTGGGTAGTTTTGAAATTCAGTTTTTCTAGTTGCAAGGGTTGCTATAAATAGAATGTATTTCTCTCTTATACCTTTGTGAATTGAATGAGATGCAATTCAATACACACTTCTCAATCTCTTTTCCTAGTTTCAACATATGGCTCACTATTCACAACATGGCCATCAAAACCATCAATCTCTTGTCAAAATGTTTCCTTTACAAAAGGATATTATAGTAAAAGAGGCGATCTTAAACATTTAGGAGATAAAGAGCAGATATTATAAGAACATGCAGTTAAGGTTTACAAATTCCAAATCTTAAACATGTTAATGAAGTCAAATGCTAATCCTTATTGTGAAGTAATTCTGCACCCTTTAGCCAAGATATTAATCTACTTTGGAGTATTGTTCTTAGGGGTCAAGTATAGCCTAAATGTTTTGCAATGTGCTAGTCCATACAAGCATCAGACCTAACTAAAGTGAGTCAAATAAGGGATCCGCTTGGTTTAGCTTCATAAGGATTTATTTGACTTAAAACTCAAGTTGAGTTCGAAACGAGTTATGTTTCCAGCTCGAATTTGGTTTGATTGAAATTCGTGTCCTGTTAGATATGACCAAGGTTGTTAAAGCGTAGAGTCAACTTTGGAACGGGAGGGTAGGGTAGGATCGCAGAAGCGGTGGAGCATAATACGAAGCGTAGCTCCACTTAAAATACAAATTTACATTAAAAAATGACACACACATATATGTATATGCCAAAAACAATAACATGGATAAGAACTTAGAAAATTATAAATAATAAGTCAAATTAACATTATACTGTCAACTAAAAAGTCACACCAAAATAGTAATAAGACTCATAAGTCATAACTCATAAGTCTTCACTTTATACTCTAGACACCTAGTCAAGCAAAATGTTCAAGCCATAATCATAATAATAGAAAAATAGAGGGGGAAATAGAAAAGAATGGGTTGGAGGAGATGAAATAATAATAGAAAAGAATGGGTTGGAGGAAGAAATAAAAAAGGTTTTGGTTTGTTGTTGTTGTGTGATTTGAGAAGAAGAGATGAAATAATAAATAGTGCAACATGATTTTTATAGAAATTGGGGAATGATTTTTTGATAAAATGCAAGTTAATCCCATGTGACAGCAACCGTATAGAAAGAAGAGATGAAAGGTTTCTAATATGGGTGGCTGGAGATGAAAGGTTTAGGTTTTTTATTTCTGATATGGCAGCAGCTCTAATGATTTTTATTTTTTATTTTTAAAAACGAGTTGCGCTTAAAATTAAGGTTAAAATGGGTTGGGCCAGAACCCGGGTCAAAAAGAATCTGAAATTGCATCAAACCTTTCAAACGGCTGCTTCTTCTTCCTCAACTCAAAAACGTGCAGCGATTATGTGATTCAACGCTCCACCACGTGACGCCACTGGTACACTTTTTTGTCCGTTTCAACACGGTTTCCACCATGAAAAGCGTTGAATCGTGCGATTCAGCGCTTTGGAGCGCGCTTTTGATAATCATGGATATGACTCACCAGCTCAAATTGGTTTGGTTCATCAAGAGTTTATAAATTGTTTAGTTCAACTCATTAACTCGATTGTTTCAGTTCACTCGAGTCAGCTCGTAAACCTAATGAATCAAACTATAATTGACTCAAATTCAACTTGTTTACTTAACGAGCTTAATTTGTAGCTCAAGTTTGATCTGTTCGATTCATGTATCAAATTTATTGAACAAAATAATCAATCGAATTTTGAATAAATGCTGAATTGGTTCACTGTCACCTCTAGTCACAATACCAAGGATCTTAGGCAATATTATTGATGAATTCCATAATAAGTATTATTTTACCAACTCCAACCTCACCTAAAAGTCCAATTTTTCCTCATAGATAATTTGAACCAGACCCAAAATCATCTGATAATAGACTCACTCAAACAGGCCAACTATTTGACTTTTCATAATTTATTATGAACATAAAAGCCCATATCCTATATCTGCCTCTTTCTGAAGTCAAACAACTTAATATATTATCATCTTTCACATTTTCTTGAACTTTCTAATAATGTTAAACATAAGAATAACCATAAATGTATTAGTTGATTTATCTATTTAATTTTACCACACTTAAATAAATCATTCGAAAAATATTATCACACGTGCACATGCACATGTATCCTACTAGTATGAACATAAAAGCCGATATCCTCTTTCTGAAGTCAATCAGCGTAGATAAATCAACTAAGAAGCTTCATGGATTCTCCTTAAAAGAAGCAAACTTTGCATAAGCAACTATAACAAAAAATAATTTGCATATAATCAACAGTTGGAGAAGGAGATAAAAGTATTTAACAAAAAAATATATTCCCTATTCATTTAAAAAAAATAAAGGGGTCTTAGAAGGAAGCAATTGTAATAAAAACACTCTACATATAAAAAACAATAAAGAAGGATAAAAAGTCAATAAAGGAATAGCATCTTTCTTCTACACTCTAAAATTGATAATTCACAAATCATAAGTAAATTTTTCAATTGACCAAGGAAATAATCCAGAATTATATATATGGTATATATAATTTTCATTACATTTACATACATATATACTTGTTTGAATAATAAAGAAAACAAAAAAATGAAAACATGAAAAAGATATATGATATGGACCAGTTGTTTGGAAAAGCAAATGAAGAAGAATAAGGTGTTGAATGTTAAGTTAAAGTGATGATGAAAATAGCAATGTTGTGAAACCCGAGCCGGACGTCAAACCAGAAGAGGTCTTGTATAGGTTCTAACCGGTTTAACCGGTTACGCCGTCCGGTCGGACCGGACGACAATATAATATCATATATAATTATATATATATACATATATTATATAATTAATTAAAATAAGTAATAACTTTGCACAAAGCTTACACATAAATCAAAATAAAAGTGCATCAAAGTTTAAGTCTTACATAATTAGAGCAATAAATCAAAACACATCTCATTTAGAGAGTAAACATTCTAATTCATCCATGTATCATTGTCTTGGTTAGATCCTAAGTTTACATTGTTGGTTAAAGATGTACTTTGAGTGTAACTATCTACATCTTCTTGAGGAAAAGAGTCTAAATTAAGCCCTCCATCAATAGTAATATTTTGTCCTTCAACCTTACCTACAAATTAGAATATACGTTAGATTAATATGTATAATAATTAGAAAATATGTATAATACTGAATATTTGAAAAACTCATGCATGAAACTAAGATCATTTGCATTTTTAAACAGTGTAACCGATTACACAATCATGGTAATCGATTACATGCTGATAAACTAATCAGACATGTGCATTTTACATGATGTAATCGATTACAATATACTCGTAATCCATTACAGCATATTAAAAGCATCAAATATGTGCATTTTTTACATTTTTTTTTAATTTTACCAACCCGACCGGTTTAACCAACCGGGTTATTCCGGTTTTACCTGGTCTAACCCGGTTGGACCAGATTTTCCACGGCCCAAAACGGCTGGAAACCAATTTCGGTTTTCTACATATACAGGACCGTTTACTCAAGCGGGTGACGGTTGGACCGGTTGGACCGGCCAGTCCGGTCCTGTCACAACAACATTGGAAAATAGACTAAATCCATCAGATGTGACAATTCTTGCATATTTAACTCACCTGACTTACCAGCTTCAATCATAACAATAGTAGGAAAATGCTATATTCTCATACTAAATTTTTCTACTAATCATCCTACTCACAAGAAAGTGATATATGTCACTTGTAGACTAATCACTAATAAATAATGTATCACTTTGTGACATATATCACTTTTTTATGGGTAGGAGAATTAGTAGGAGGATATAACATTAGATCGGGATAAAGACATGTGCAATGGGGTAGGGAAACACATGCTTTCACATGCAAACTGGACCCTTTCTTTCTGGTAACTTGTCTACAATCCACATAGCTCTAATCCCTCTAATGTTGGTTTATTTGTCCATTAGATTAGACTAAGAACAGTAATGAAGATGACAGTGTTTTTTTCCTTTGAATTTTAAGGGTAAATGTGTTTTTTCAATTTAAATAATATAGATATAAATGTCAATATGTATTAATTTTTGTTTAGTATTTTATAACACTTTCTTCTCTTATTCTCAATTTAAATAATATGAATATAAATGTCAATATATATTAATTTTTGTGTAGTATTTTATAACACTTTCTTCTCCATTACAGGAGATAGCCTTCATTCATTAGATAGGACCACTTTGGCATTAATATATGACTTTAGGAGTTGATTAGGGCAATCAAACTTATTCATGCTGCTAACCAAGTAATTGATTCAACTATATATATTTATATATTAATAAGCGTGTTAAAATATAAGTAGGATAAGTTTGATTTAATAAATAACAGAATTTGTGAATAATATTAACAAACCTTTATACACAACTAACCATGTAATTGATTCAACTATATATTTACTCTCCATTTAACATATGGGGCCTTACTAGATAGCCACTATATTGTTTTGTTTTATAGCAAAAATTTATTCACCAAGACTCTCACTTAATAGAGTATGAGGAGAGTATATATATGCAGTTTTATGCCTTCTGAACAAAAAAGTTGTTTCCAATATTTGAACATGTAATTTCATAATCACTAAGCAACAACTTTCCTGTTGGATCAAGTTCACTACTCTCTAAAATACCTTAATATTTTTTTAGTATATAATAGTTTAAATTAAAATAAATACATATTTATCTTTTTTTACAATTTTTCTTATATATAGTTAAACATTCATTTTTTCCTTCAAGCAACACCATCAAGATCTTCTCTCACCCTTCCTAGCAGAAACATGAGTAACAAAAATCATGCAACTGATGCAAACATTGGCAACAATGGCCAGAAAGTCCAAGGTAACACTTGAAGACATGTACCACTTAATGTTAATTAACTTAACCCTATTTCCATAGCCTCATTTTTTCTCTCATTATTATTGGTATATATATAATTAACTCCATCTTTATGTGTATATTATGCTCTTAACTTTTTCCTGTCTCAGGAGTGAGAGGTGAGAAACAAAAGGTAGAGTTCTCTGAATATGAGGAGAATATTATTGCCAAGATGTTTAGATTGGTTGGAGAGAGGTAACTTTGCTTTATCTTCAATATATTATCACATTTTCAGTCCATTTTTATATATAAATATGTTTAATTATATATATATATATATATTTGTATGTCTATTAACTATTATGATGATGAGGGAGTGATAAATTTTAACTATTGAATATGTTGTAGATGGTCTCTTATTGCTGGAAGAATTCCTGGAAGAACTGCAGAAGAGATTGAAAAGTATTGGACTACAAAGTTTGGTTCACCAAGTGACCAATGTTCATCTACTGATGATTAATAAGGACATATACCTAAGGTTTTTTAGTGATCAATACTGTTTGTTATAAACAGTTTCTTAATCATTGCTGAAATACTGTTGTATTCTGCTATATATATATATATATATATTTCACTACTACTGTTCTGTATTGTATCAATGGAGTAAACGTGGAAATAATTCTCCATTCCATGGAGTTCAGGTTTTAAATTAATTAGTCCTATCAAATTTCATTTGTTAATTTCAAATATCTTCTTTGAGTTTATAACATCTAACATTTGTTACAATTTTTAGTATTAGCTAGCTTAGTTAGTGTTTAATTGTTTTTTAAGTTGTAGCTAGTGCAAATGTAATTAATATGTTTATTCCTATTAAATTTATTTAATATTTTACTATTTTATTCTATATCTTAATCATCTCCATTTTTACTTAATAAATAAAAATTTGGTTTATGATTTTCTCCTCCTTTTATCTTCTTAAACTCAAAATTCCATTTATGACCTACTTCAAGCTTTATCGATCAATGGTTTCTTTCAATTTTTTAGCAATCCACCATTTTTTTCATTATGTATTATGTATTATTATTATTTTTCAATGTTTATGGATTTTTAATGTTTTATTTCTTCCCCCAACCAAACATACAATCTAGTGATGACTAGGACATCCCTATGTATATGTTTTTAAAAGGTATAGGTTTGTTCAAATTAAGTGAAGACAAATATGAGCAATGATGGTGAGAGAATACCTTAAGGCAATGTGAATAATCTAGAACATGGAGGTTATTAACAAATGCAGCTGAAAAAATTGGAAGATATTTCATGGAAAATGGTGGAATAGGATGAAAGAGAAGAGAGAAGATATAAAAAGTAAAATATTGAATGTCTTTTAATGAATTTTAATTAGTAATGATATTACATCTAGACCAATGGAAATAATGATAATATCTAATATTCCAAAGTTAAAAGGATAATTTTGAACAATTATAACATTAAATTGAAAATAAAAATTAATTTAGAGATCATATATAAATAGTCAAATGTCATAGGTCATCTAAATATACATTTCGAATGATGTGACTGTCCTTTCCAATAAGTGTCATTCCCAATTTAACATTTTGATCATTTTGGAGATCTAGCAGGGTCTGACACTACTAAATCAACACCAAGAACTACGTAGTCTTGATTTTCCTATTGCACTTAGGGATACGTAGGAGCAAGATAAACTATTGTCAGACACAAAAAATAAGAATAAAATATTTTGTTTCAATAAATAATCATCTGATTTAACAAGCTTTAGGGTATATTCAATTCAATGCGATTATTGCGGGTACCGTTTAATAATGGGCGGATGGGGTGCTAATACCTTCCTCGACCAGTAACCGATTCTCGACTCCAGAATTCTAGTTCAAAGACCAGTCTTTCCAACATTTGGGCACAAAAGGGTTTTTCTACGTTTTGACTGCATAAAACGTAGTGGAGACTCCAAACTAGTCGTGCAACCGGTGTTCGACCGAAAATCATGGTGGAACAATCTAATAATCGGAATCCAAGGTAGCCATTGCTCTACAAAAATTTGTTTCCCAATATTATGCTACTAGGATATATTAACAACTCTCTTAGAGATAATGTTTAGTTCAATACTTGATATATATTAAAATAACAATATTGAAGAAAAAATTTCCTACTATATTTTCTTAAACATCATCCTTATGCATTTAGAAGCAAAGTCCACTATTTTTTATGTACTAAAAATATGTTTTTCCAAATCAAAACTATTTTTTTTACGAGTTATGATACTTTTCATTAATTGAGAGGTAAGTACTTTAAAAATAAAATAAAAATTCAATTTTCAATAACATATATATCAATTTGATTACAATGAAATTACAATGTTTGTTATTAAAAACAAAATGAAAACATGCAATTCTCAATCCTAATTCGTTTTTACTAGCATGAGGAGGCACGTTAAGATTTCCCATCACATAAAGATCTTATATATAACCTCAAATTAAATTACACAAAATATATTATATATTACAGGTAAAACCGACAAAATAATAGTATATCTTTTGTTAGGTAGGAGGGTAGGACATTACGATTAAGTTTTATTAATTTAAAATATCCAAATAACTGGAAAATAAACATCAAAGTGGGTGATGTTTCTTTTACACATTTTATTGATACTTTGTATTAATATACTATTTAATTATTGCGAAACCTTATGCATGGATGATCTCAACTAGTGATAAAAATTGTTATAACTTACTCAAAATAGGTAGCGATTCTAAATTACCAATATTTCAAATTATTAGTCTTTAATTTCATTCAATCATGAATTTTGAGTAAATTATTTTAATTTTTAGTGCTTAATGGCTTTCCTAAATTTTAATTAATAATTTTCATGTCATGTTCATCCCAAATGTGCGGTCCTTATTATGTGTGGGAAGAATGCGTTATATTATTTAGAGTAAATTACACTTACACCCCCTGAGTTTTAGTAAAATTACATAAACCACCTTTCACTTTTTTGTCCTTACATGAACCACCCCTAATTTTGTACATATGTTACACTGACTACCCCTGCATGATATAAACGTGTAATATTTTAAACAAAAAATGTATGATGTGTGCAATTAATTAAACAAAATATTGTATATTGTGTAGACAAATTCAAATAATATAAGAGTCAATGCATCTTCATTATTTGACTCGTTATAAAATAATATAAGATTTATTTAAACATTTATTTAAAATTATTAATGTATTTTTTAATGACACAAAAATAATAAAAAAACACTCGCTTTTGTACTATTTGAAGTGTTACACCATACACAATATTTTGTTTAACTTAATTACATTCATCACACGTTTTTTCTTTAAAATATTACACTTTTATAACATGCAGAGGTAGTCAGTGTAATGTATGTATAAATTTAGGGGTGGTTTGTGTAGGAGGGGGTGGTTGGTGTAAAGACAAAAAATGGAGAGGTGGTTTGTGTAATTTCATTAAAACTCAGGGGTTGTAAATGTAATTTACTCTATTATTTAATTTCTTCGACCATAATACTAACTGCCTAGGAAGAAAAAATCCACAAAGGTGAAATTTTTATTTTTTTGGTGAAGAAAGAGACATACAAAAATAGTAATAAAATCAAGTTGCTGGATAATATCTAAAAAGCCATGGACCAAGCTTTGCTTTTGTGGGGTATAGAGAATTTAATGCAAACGAGAGGCAATCCAATCGAGTGGTCAACTAATTTACAATGTTAAAAATGTGACGTACGAACTTAGGATAAACATGGTTCCCTCACCATAAATTTTGGTCATATTATTTGAGCAAAACACATTGACACCCTGAGTTTTAGTGAAATTATTTAGATCATACTTCCATTTTTTACCTCTACAAAAATTCCTCTGATTTTTTTATATACATTACACAGATTACCTCTGCATGTGAAATAAGTGTGATTTTTTACATAGAAATGATGATAAGTGTAATGAAGTTAAAGAATATACGATATATTGTAGTGACAAGTCAAAATAATATACAAGTCAATACATTTTCATTATTTTTGGTTTATTACAAAATGCATCAATAATTATAAGGAGATATTATTTAAATCACTCTTATACAATATTATAACGAACAAAAAATAATGAAAATATGTTGACTAATATATTATTTGGACTTATTTTCATAATATACCATATTTTGTTTAACTTCATTACACTTATAAACTTTTTTTATGTAAAAAACCACACTTATTTCACATGCAGTGGTAGCCTGTGTAATATATGTGCAAAAATCATGGGTTTTTTTGTAGGGGTAAAAAATGGATGGGTGATCTGTGTAATTTCATTAAAACTCATGGGGTGCGAGTGTAATTAACTCATTATTTTTTGATGAACTTGAATTTAGTCTTAGACTTGAAAGCTAAATTGATCTCAAATGTCGATCAGACCAGATTTTGAACTTGACCCTAAACATGATTAAATATAACGTAGATCTCTTTTAGTTAAATGTTTCTCAATATTATTTATTATTGTAAATATGTAATTTGACATATAAAATTATATATATATATATATATATCATGAAAAATTAGAAATCAGTGATACTTTGAGCCTTAATAGATATCATTACTCTGTAAACAATTAAGCAGATACATACAAATATGACGAATGAGAAACCATAGGATAGGACATGCTAGGTCATACTTATCTCTTACCCAACCTTATATAATGACCGAGTTTAATCTTTTAGCCTAAACCTGATTCAATACCCAATAAAACTCTACCACATTTGTGTCTGATCATGATCGTGCCAAATCAGATGAGTAAGTCGGGTCTTGCTCAACCCTAGACTACGAACGAAACACACACAACCAACAAGAGACTTTGAAAGTTGTCATACTCGTTAAATTAAAAAAAAAAGAGGGATCCACTTACTTCAAGAGTAAGTGGAAAAAACTACTTCACATTATGATCATTCATTCTTGGAAAATCCAATGGTTTGAATTGATGAATACATTTAAACCATTAGATTTTCCAAAATTGAATGACTAATATGTGGACTATGTCTTTTTCACGTAACTTGTATGTATCACCTATAAATCTTATGATGTATGATATGAAGTAATTTTGTTTTTCATTGTGTAGTTACAATAAAAAAGAGGAACTACAAAAACAAAACAACTTGAAAACGTAAATAATATAAGTAAAAGATATTTATATCACAAGTTGGCAAAAGCAAGAGAGAATTACAAGAAGAGAACTACTTTACGAACAACTTAGAATAACATATCTATATACTATATAATAAAAAAATGTTCTTTTGTGTTATCCCATGACAAGTGTCACAACCCTAACAAAAAATTTCCCTCCCAAAACACCCCATATTTTTAATATACAACCTCTCACACAAGAAAAAAGTACATCTACCCACTCATTACCTATTATATTATTTAATAAAAATAACACCAACAATAAAGACACATCACTTTGTACAACCTTCTATATAGAAAATATATATATTCACATTGTTCACTACTCAATATATTATTTAATAAGTTATAATAATAATAATAGAATTGAATAATTTTATTGATGAAAATATAACAATTTTATAAAATTATTCTTGAATTGGTAATACAAGTAACATAAGTGTTCTTAACAATGCGAATATATGGATAACATGTGTGTTTTAACTATGTGAATGTATATATAACATGTGTTTTCTTAGCAATGCGAATGTACGAGTATCATATATGTTTTTAATTATTAAAATGTACGAGTCACATGTTTGTTCTTAACAATATGAATGCACATATAATATGTGTATTTTTAATCATTTGAATATATGGTTTAAAAAATACATGTTTGTACGAGTAATGCGAATGTACGAGTAACATATGTATAAGTAACATGTACTCTTCTTAGCAATGTGAATGTACGAGTAACATTTGTAGGGATGGTAACGGGCACGGGCGGGCACGGGTAGTGCATACCCGTGCCCGTACCCGCACAGCGGGTACCCAACGGGTTTTTCATTCTAATTATATTTTATATATTTTACAACAATTAATCTATAAAAATATTTTTTACTTAAATAATATGATATGTATATGATAATTTTATGATTATAGTCTCATTACTAAATTTTATTATGAAGTAATAATAAAATAAACAAATATAATGTTAAATTAATAATAACTAATTAAAAAATATTTAATTAAAATATGTACGCGGGTACCCGCGAGGCGGGTATCATGATACCCATTCCCACCCATGAGCTATTTTTGCGGGTACCCGTTGCGGGTATTTTGACGGGCACCCACGGGTGCGGGTATTTTTGCCATCCCTAAACATTTGTGTTTTTAACTATTAAAATATACGAGTCACATGTTTGTTCTTAACAATACGAATGCATATGTAATATATGTGATAAATATATTTTTAAACATTTGTGTTTTTAACTATTAAAATATACGAGTCACATGTTTGTTCTTAACAATACGAATGCATATGTAATATATGTGATAAATATATTTTTAAACATGTGAATATATAAATAACATGTACGTTCTTAACCATATAAATACACATGTAATATGTGTTATTAATCATGTGACAAAAAATACAGCCCGTGCATATGCACGGGTAAGTTGCTAGTTGCTACTATAGGAAGATTATTTGGATAATTTCTAATGTATATTTGATAATGCAAATTAAAACTACTAACTGAATAAGCCATTAAGTGAAAAGGCAAAGATGAATAAGGAGAAGGTGAAATGATGTTTCTCTGTTTTTTTTATCGATAAATGTTAGTATTTTAATTATTTTGTAGTAGGTGAGATTTGAACTTTCAACCTCATTTCACTCCATTGCTTAAGTCTTTCACTCTTACCACTTGACCACTCTCTTGATGCTTCTCTATTATGTCATATATAATAGTGGTCCAACTTGGAAATTGAATTGTTTCTTAGAGAAGCTTATAGCCAAGGTGTTCCAATATCCCATTGTCTTAAACATGTAGTACGTCCACTACTTTATAAGATCCTTAAAAAATGTAGTACTAATGAATCTATATAAATGTATAATACTACTAGGTATTTAAATCTTATGAGCAATTAATACTCAAACAAGCAATAATATAATTGGGCTTTAAAGAATGTTTTGGATAGGGGGGGGACCCAGTTCTGGGGTGCCCTCCCCTATGGTTGTCCTTAATTAGTTGATGGTACTATATGATGTTAATGTATGTATGATGTGAAGGTTGAAGTGTATGTGTATGATGTATATAAATAGCTTGTTATGCATCACAAACTTTAAGCACTGCAAACATACATAATAATAATAATAAGGGTTGGGATCCACTTACTCCAATAGTAAGTGAAAAAACACTTACTCCACATTATGACTATTCATTTTTGGGAAATCCAATGGTTTGAATTGGTGAGTACATCTAAGCCATTGAATTTTTCAAGATTGGATGGCTAAGATGAAGAGTAAATGTTTTTTAGAGTAAGTGTTTTTTGGAGTAAGTGGATATCTCCCCTAATAATAATAATAATATAGTGATATAATTGGGGACAAAGACGAACAAAAAGATGAGGAATGAAAAAAACAATACAAACAAGAGTAGTTATTATCTACGCTGTCATAATTGGTGGTAGGCATGTTAGTACAATAAAGGAAATGGAAATAAAAGGGTGTAGATCAAGAAGCTGTCGGTAAATCATTCAATTATTTAATCATAATATATTTGACGTAACGTGAAGAGTTAAAAAAAATGAAAAAATGATATTGTAAGAATTTTTTATACTATTAATAAATTATTTAATATTTATTTTTGATAATTATTGATTCTTAAATAAAATATTCCAAATAAATTATGAATAATATATTGAATATATATAAATATTTACACTGACAGTTGATAAATATTACATTCTAAAAAATGGTTTTCTACCGACAATACATTTATATAGTGGTATAAGTTTCTTTAATTCAAATAAACTAAAATGTCAAAAATTTGATTCATATGAATGACAATTTTTAGGAGACTAATATATAGTCTAAAGGAAATAAGGAAATAGTTTATTATCTCTCCGGATAGGACCACCAATAAGAAGGTCAGGTAGGTAGGCAATGCAATTTAATTAGGTCCACAACGTGCAAATAATATTATATATATTATTGATATAAAGATTTATATATAGTTAATATATTATATATCATTTATTTGTATAATTTATATTTAAAAATTAATGATAATTAATATGAATCATGATTTTACAATGACAATAAAAATATAAAAATTAGTTACACTATCAATGTTATCTAATGACTTATGAAGGACACTTAGGGCCACCTGCCCCCTCACATTTTTTTCAGTTATCATGTGTATAATTTTATAGGTATAGTTCCAAATACCAATAACAAAATTAAAAAATAACACTTGTATATAACTTTATGAATTGGAAATTTCATTATTCTCTTTAAAGCTCTCACCTCAAGCTCAATGAGATTTATCCTCTTCAGCATCACTTGACCTATCTCCCTCCTCCATATTTGATATAGCTTCTAATAACTTTCCCACTCAAACCCTATTTTCTTGTTACCTAAAAAAATATCATTTTTTTTTTTAAATTTCTTCAAATTTAAAATTTATATATTCTAATAATTACATTTATTTTTTAAAAAATATGAAAGTGATCATGACTATACACTCCTTAAAATTATGGTAAAGTTTCCCCACTCCATGCATATATCATTTTCTCTATATTTATTAGGATGTTGACATATCTTTCTTATTTTTGGTGTTGAGTTTATAGCCTTTATTCAGTCCAAGATGATATTTCATTTGTAAGAATTACATTATACATTCATAAAGTTTTTGTGGTGCACAAGCACTAAGACGTATGTGCTATTACAGTTTGATAAAATAATCATGACATTTATTATATATATATATATGTGGAAATACTGAAAAAGATTGTGTATTAAAAATAAAAGAATTATATATGAGAGAACATTGAATAAAAATAAAATAAAAATATTTATTCCTTATTAAATTGTCAATTTAGCCATCTAGCTAACAATTTCGGAACTTGTTCTTATTGATATTTTTTTTTGCAGGGTTTACATCATGCTACTTCAAGGATGGATATTGAAGATTGATGGAAGTGATTGTATGAAAAATCAGGACAATACTCAGTCAAATCCGCCTACAAGATTCTATTTAATCAGGAGAACAATCAAGCTCAGGAGAACAACTTACTCAAACTCTTGTAATTCAAAAATAGTATCAAGTAGTAAAACAATAAATAGTGAAAATTCATGATAAACTCTCTCTTTTTAAAGTAAAAAAAAGACTCTAAATCAAACCCTTTTTGTTGGAGTAAATGATAAATGTTCTTTTATCTTCTAATATTAGATAGTAATCGGTAGAATAGAGATCACTCGTCCCAATGTCCTCACAACCATGTTCCATTTAATAAATTATGTCACCTATTAAAAAATAACATAAATTTAATTTTTGTTTCTCCTTAATTTTTTTAATAGATATCACAATTTTATTGAATGTGGATAGGCGCCAGAGACATTTCTGGTCATTTGAAATTAAGAGAATACTATACATATATGTCCATACACTCATACCACCCAATTATTACACATGCAAGAATAGGAGAGAGTATATATATGGAACTAGTAGTCATAATACATTATTCAAATATATGCAAACAATTGAAACAGACATGACAAAAATGAAGAAGACATTATTAGAGTTAATTCACATGACCATAAAAATTACGTACCCAAATGCAATTGTGATCCTTACAACCAATAGAGATAATATTTTTTGTCATTATCCATAAAAATCTAAGCATACCAATCATAAATCACATGCTTCGTTCATAAAAAGTTGCTTACAGTATAGAAACAAAAGTCATTACTCTCAAATACAAAAAATGATGATTTATGTAACCTTAAAAATGATCATTGAGTTCAGAGTTTGTGCTGGATTGAGATAGAGGAGGAATATGTAATTAGCATCAAAATCTGGTCATTGAATTGACCAACTATAATCTTTATGCTTTTGTTATTTAAGATATTTCTTACCATAAGAAACTAATTATTGAGATGCGCATTTATGCCATTCATTTATTATATTGTGGAACATTTTTGTATTATCCAATGCAAATTGCAACATTTTTCAGTCTTAGTTCCGCCACTAAGTATATATAACGCAAGAAATGCTACAAATTATGGGATGGATAATATGATCGCAATAATTTTAGAAAGAGAAAAAAAAATGTATATACCAACAATGTAAGAGTTTTATATATTGTTAGTCTATCATTCACAATTAATTGTTAATTATCATTGACTCTTCAGAAAATGTAATCCAAATAAATTTTAGATGATGTATTAATTGTGTATAAATATTTATATTGTCAATATATTGATATTAAGGTATTTTATAAATGAAATGATAGTAAAATCCCATAAAAAAAATCCTCTAGAATTTAAGAGTAATAAAGTCATGTATGATTCCTTAGCTTAATATGCATGTAAGAGAGAATCCACATAAAATTTAAGCTGCCACTTCCATCCAGGTTAATGAAATCAATATCCATGCCCATTTGTTCATCCTTCAGCCACATAAAAACTCTTCATAGTATATAATAGCTTATATCTTTATTTAATATAAAAATCTATGGCTTGAAAATTTTGACAAGTGTAAATTGAGAGTACCAAAACAATACTTCAAGTAATCCACATTTAGCATTAAAAAAATAAATCGAACCTAGCATGAAGATCAGAACTTCAAAGTAATAAACAACTCATTTAAGTGCCTTGAGACAATGTTAATCACTCAAATGGTTTCCATGATGAATCAATCATAAGAGATCTTTTAAAATATTCTTAACAAAGTTAAGACATAATCATTAAAATATTATTTTTATATCTAAGTATCTCTAAAAGAAAGTTCTCCTAGTTAAATTAGAAACAACTTACATTATCTTTATCGACCTCATGAATTATTTCCTTTATGGTAGCTTCATCAATCAGTCCATGTTCTGTCATAGCAGTTTCCAATTCATCTTTAGTAATATAGCTGTGAATGGATTTGAAAAGGCAAAGTATATGAGAGTCAATATCAACTTTAAACTTTATGATCTCAACAAATTATTGTTAGAATTACATAGAAACAATAGAGATCGATAAAATCTCCATGATGCCAGAAAAAAGATATGCTTTTGCAAACAATGATATGAGATTAGTAACCCAACATGTATTTAAATTATTCTCGAGATAAAAATATAGATGATGTGAAGAAATGGTTATTAAAAAAATCACAATATAGCTATCACTACAATACCAATCTTATACTCACCCACTGCTATCCTGATCAAAATACTGGAATGCTGTGTAAATTTGTTCATCTCGTTCAAGCCTGTGTCTATGCATTGTAGCTGAGATGAATTCTATATAGTCAATTGATCCATTCCCATCAACATCAGCCTGAAAAATATAAATACCATATGTGCAAGAATGTCGGTTGAGTTTCGGAAGGAAAGGAATATATTCAACTGGATAAGCTTTTGGTAGTGTTAAGTAATTACTTACAGCTTCCACAAGTTGCTTCACTTCAGCCTCAGACAATTTTGATCCAAATTTGGGCCAACCCTTTCCTCAGTTCTTCATAGGTGATAGTGCCGCTTTTGTCAGTGTCCATATTTGCAAACATGGCTTTGAGACCATTAATCTCTTCATCAGCTAAATTTTCAGCCATAACCTAGGGAGAAGAGTTTAATGCAAAAAAAGTTGGAATTTGTAACTAAAATAAATCCTTGGTAATCGGGTCAAGATCCTCTTCGGTACACATAGCCAATCCAAGCTTAAATAACATCACCAATGATACCTTCGCAAGTCTAAACATTGAAAATGAAGGTTTTTCCATTTTATATCATCATATTAATTGGAATCATGGTTTAATATTGACAATTTATGATGAAATGATTGCTTACTTAGGGCTAAGTTTTGAAGTAATAGCACTAGAGGTTCATACAATATTATACCATATAGTATGGACTATGGACAAGGGTATTTGCATAATATCAGTTAAAATCAAAAGTAGCTAAACTTTCAGTTCTCAACATTCTCAAACAACTCAAAAAATGGAAAAATAAATTGAATATTGTTGCTTTTGATCAGAGTTTGATGCATACCTGCAATACAAGCTTCTTGAGCTTATTCATTAACCTGAGCTGTTTCATTCTAGATAGAACTGCACTATCAATTGGTTTATCAGATACCTCTCCACCATTTTTCATCCATGGGTGTTCTTATCAATCAAATAATTATCCTCGTCAGATTAGAGAAGTTTGATAGAAAAGTTAAAGAAAAAAGATGAATGCAAATGTATGATAAAAAATCATTAATGGCTAATAATCTGATAGCAACATATCTTAGTTCTCATTCATTGAATTAATCTAATTCATATATTTCACATGACAACATTAGAAGATGAAAAAAACTAGTAAATTTGTCACGGCTTCAAATAATCCTCGAAACAGTCTCTCTGCTTGTGGAGATAAGACTGCATACATCTACCATTCTCATACCTCATTAAGTGGGACCCTCGTGTACTGAGCCGTCCTTTTTTATTTGTAACAACAAAGAAAAGGAGGACGATGGAACTATGAAACTATACTATATATGACAATGAAGTTACTTTAGCCATAACAAAACATAGTAGTGTAATACCAAGGACTTCAGCAGAAGTAATCCTCTTTTTTTGGATCCCTTGTCAATATCTTCCTAACTAGATCTTTAGCACTGTTTGATATTGTTGGCCATGGTTGGCTTTTATAGTCAATTTCACCTTCCAATATGGCATCAAATATTCCCTTTTCATTTTCTGCAAAGGAAATTAACAACATATTCTTATCCCAAAGTACATTGAAGTGTTAATTGTTAAAAAATAACACACTTGACCATAGCTGCAAAAATGTTGAATTATAATTCCTACCACTCCAAAAAGGAGGTACACCACTGAGGAGAATATATAATATGACACCTGCACTCCAAATATCTATTTCCTTTCCATAACTATAACGCAATACTCCAGGAGCAACATAGTAAGGACTACCCACCATATCACGGTAAACTTTCCCTGAAAAAAATATTCAGCAGAAAATATTATCAACAATGTAAATAATGACCATATCAGATGACAGTAAATAATACCTTCAGAACAACCATAACAGTCAAAAGCAATTAGAATTCAAGTTGTGAGCATGGAGTGTGATATGGTATGTGATGTTCACAAAACTCATGTTAGACATGAGGTTTCACTTTAGGATACAATTAATTACCTTATCTTATTAATGCACTTGTGATATATAAACTTAAATAATGTAAGAAATTAAAGGTGGTATGCATGCAGTGACATTTCATGTAGCAAATTTAAAGCTACAAAATCATCAAGTTTTCTACATCTTTTCCTTCCCCTTTCATTGTCAACATTCAAGGGATAGAGTCCTACCAAAATCATAGGCCAAATCCCAATTATCAACACTTAATCATTCAGGGGGATAAGATAATAATATCACTCAGGAATAAGCAAAACCAATAGCTAAGTTGCATAATGTGATATAAAATGCAAACTACTAAGTAAACTAAGGACTCCACCTTCTTCAATGAATATAGACAAACCAAAATCAGTTGCCTTGAGGGTTGTATTCCCACCCTTGGTAGAAAGCAAGAAATTCTCCGGCTTTAGATCGAGGTGAAACACACCCATGAAGTGGCAAGTGTGGACAAAATTAACAATGTCTCTACAAATTGATGCTGCAGCTCTCTCAGAATAGTACCCTTGAGAAATGATCCTCTGAAAAAGTTCCCCACCAGCACAAAGCTCCATCACAAGATGCACCGAATAATGGTCCTCATAAGCACCCTTGAACTCCACAATGTTTGGTTGGCCAGACAAATGCTGCATAATCTGAATCTCCCTCTTGATATCTTCTTTGTCAGCTTTGCACACAAGCTTCCTCTTCAAAACTGTTTTACAAGCAAAAGTATAACCTGTTGATTTCTCAGTACATAAATGAGTAACCCCAAATTTCCCTCTACCAAATTCCCTGCCAAGAATGTAGTACTTCTTGATATCTTCAAAGGGTTTTCCTAGAATGGCTGGTTCTTGTTCCTGCACCACTAGACTTTTGTTTTGTGAAGAAGGTTCTGTGATTGGAACCTGTTGTTGTTGCTGATTCTCATCATCTATTATTGATGTTTGCTTCTTTGTAGCAAAAGATTGAAGGGGGTGGTAACTATGATCACGGTTTTTGGAGCTCCTTGCATTTGAAAATTGTGAAGTAGGTTTTTTCAGTTTGCTACCAGTACAACCCATTTTTTATATGATCAGAATGATAGTAAAGATCTAAACTTTGAAGTGATTTGAGGAGTTTTATGAAGATGGTGATCGAAGGTTGAGAAAAAGTGTAGCGGGATTTTAGAGTGGCAAATCCAAGATCATGTCTTTAAAACACAGGAAGACATCTTCTTCTAAAATATGATGGGATTGGTCTAAAAATCTATACTTAAATTAAACTTTAATTAATAAGTTTTTTTACTAATCATTAATAAAGATTATCTGTTTCATAAATAGTATCATAATGTGTCCTAAAACACTAAAAAATTGGCATATAATTAATATGAAAATTAAAAAAATAGAAAAATATTTTTTTTATATTAATTGGTGCAACATGATTGACTTGGTACATGAGAGACGTGATTTTGTTTATGGGTGATCCTTGTTAAAATGTTGAGTGATACATACGATAGATAGAAGATTTGACTCTCTCGGAAAAAGAAATTGTTTATTTTACTCTTAGTTTCAAGGATAGAAATAATATATCATAATATTTTAAAGGATAAAAGTGTTATATCATATTATTTTTCTTTTGATATATTTTTCTTTCCATTTACGAAGAAGAGAGGATCCTCACTTTTGACTCGCTCCCCTACAAGAGAAAGGTGGTGAAAAGCAATTCCAACATTTGTTTAGAAAAGGAAATTGTTTTATTTTTCAACAACCAAAAAGAATTTCACACGTTTTCTTTCGTGTATTTTTGGAAGATTGCGAATAACATATAGATATACTGGTATATATATATATATATATATATATATATATATATGATGGCAACATTAATTAATTAAATTTAGTCAAACAAAAGTTTAATGATATCCTATTTTTATGTGCATACATTTAATCTAATGATAGTGCCAGTAGATGAAAGAATCATCAAACAAATACTATATTTTATATTTTTTATTAAAATATTCTTATTAATAGAATTGAAAATATATTGACAAGAAATAGGACTAACCAGTTCAATCACGAACCAAACATCTGATCGGTCTAAGCAGTTCATCTAATCAATTTTGTATCGAATTTGGGATAAATCGGTTTAACTATATTAGTTAAAGCTTAAAATTTGTGACTTCTACTACCAGATTGATTGGACTAACCGAGTCAATAAAAAAATGTTTTTTAACAAAATAAATCAGATCACTTTAAAATGTAAAAAATCTCTTATATTATAGTAAAACCTTAGTTGTTTAATTAAATTTTAAACATTTATGTGATTTCATTGCAACTTAACACTTATATTATTTGATAATGATTTCCACTTATTTTTTACACTAATTAATAGTATAACTTTTGTTGTTTAATTAGATAGTTGTTTCATGATAATATTTTTAAATTTAGAGTATATAGTTATTAGATAATATATTAGCTATCATTATATATTTTTTATAATTTTAAATTTAAACCAAGTAATTTGGTTCCACCAATGTCTTACTCATTGATTCGGTAGTGTACTTGAGTCAATAACTGGTTCGAGTTTAACAACACTCATATAAATCAACGTCATAATATTGTATCATAAATCATGTTCATTAATAAAAATTGATCTCTGAAATTTTCTTAATATTTCGCCTATCATTTTTTTTGTCTTACCTCTTCCTTCATAAATGGACTAATTAATTTCCATTTGATGATCTCTCTAATGATCTCATCCACATATATCTAAATCATCTAAATCATTTAAGAGATAATTATGTCATTTTATACAATAAGATTTTCTATAATTTTCCTCATAATATATTCATTTATAGTCATATATTGTTGTGTATGCACATATTATCTTTTCACTTCTCTCTTCTAAGCATATATACTGGTGGTGGAATTCATTCATGCAATGTCATTCATGTTTATCTTTAGAAGAAGATAATTATCTAATGAGAGTGAAGTGGGGGTGGGTTTGTTTTGGTTGTAATAAGGGATACTTATAGATAAATTAGTTATGGATAGGGGTGTTTTTGACAATTTATATACCTTGTACGGGAAAAGATGAGGATCCATATCTATCATAAGAAAATAAATAAAATTTAAATAAAAATGATAATTTAAATCAAATTATGTTAACAAAAAAAATATGAGTATTCATTATATATACAAAATTAATTATGTATTATAATTTACATTAATGCTTCAACAAAAGATTACTGTTCCCAAAAAAGAATAAACAAATTAGTTTTGATCTAATTACAGTGTTATTAATACCGTATCGGTCATCAAACCGGTAGGAGTAATAGTATAGTGATATAGTGATTTAACCGGTTGTTCACTAATTAAACTGTATACCGGTAAAATTAGATATACATATATAATATATTAACATTAATGTTTAAAAATCAATTAAAAATATTTATTTTTTATTTTCATTAAAAAAATAATTTTAAATTAAAAGCGATCGGTATGACCAGTATGGTTCAATTGAAAACTGGTCGGTATGACAAGTTTTTATCGATTTTGGCCGGTTTTAACCAGTATAATTGCATGACCGGTATAATTATTGTATCATACCGGTATTTGGACCGGTTCACTGATTTACTAGTTTAACCGGCCGGTACGAAATAGTTTTTATAGGTATGTCTAGTTGTATCTTGACAAATATTGTTATATACATTAATATATAGAAATGGAAAATAATCTATCCATTATATTAAACATTTTTATTCTGTCTTTTTCTACAATTGTCTCACCAATCTTATCTCCTCAAATTAGTTGTCAGCTTAACTCATTTATAATAACAAATTTAATATTTAAAGTAATCAATAAATTAAATTTCTTACTATTATTTATATTTGCATTACTTTTTTATAAACTCTCCTCCCACATCATATTCAATTTTATTTGACCATTCATTTCCAGAATAATAATAAAATTATCCTAATAGATACACGCAATATTCCAATTAATTCAAAACATTTGAAAAGTTGAAATTACATGATTGTCCACTCATAATAATTACAAGATGAATTTGTTACTTTATATGCTATTATAATACACATTTTGATATATGTCCTATGTAAAGATTTTGCACATTTGTATAGATACTATTATATATAGCATTAATCTAAGATACTGAATATAATAACGTCAAAAGTAGCCTGCAAAAAGAGAAACATACAACATATAAATCGGCAATTCATCAATATATAGAAATGACATATCTTATTGAAAAAGAATGAAGAATAAAAAGGAAAATGGGAAAAGGTTTTGCATGCATAGAATAAAGATAAAATTTTGGTCATGTATAGTTTTTCCTTCAATTGGATGATTTAAGTTTTCAAGGAAAGAAGCAAAGAAAACCCAATGGAAGAGGGAGTTACCAATGATTCAAAGAAAGAGTAAAGTAATTTTGTAAAACATATGAGTTACAAAAGCAAACAATATATGAATATGGAGTTTAATTAAGGAAGGGACATTTACTTCTTTTATGAGAGTGAAAGAGATGTGAGTTAATGGTACAATTTAAATTTAAAAAGTTCAATTACTATTATATTCTTTTTTTTTGTTCAGCAATTATATTCTTTATATATATTTTGTCTTTATATAGTGCGTTGATAGTTACTTTATATCTCTCAGTTCATATTGTATGATAGTACGTATTCAATTTTTATATATTTTATTTTAGAGAATAGAATGTATTTTTTTGTGTTGGTGTAGTTCATATTATTATTATTTTTTTATTTATTATGATGTTCAATTTAAGGTGAGATGAAAGGTTAATATATTGGTAGTTGTTACGTATAATTATATACTTTCTTGTAGAAATTAAATAATGTTAAGAGAAAACATGAAAATAGAAATTGTATCAAAATGGTAATTAGACAATATTTTTCATTTATATATAGTATAAAGTATAGAATAGAATTATAATTTTTTAATCCACATTTTTTTATAATGACCATAAAATATAAGTTATTTATGTAATGCATTGTGAGTCATTTTTATTTTATTATATAAATATATTTTTTAAATATAAAATTAACACATTGTAAAATAATTCTGAGATAAAATTAATAAAATCAAAATTTAATTGAGTTAAATAAGCTATAAGTTCAAACCTTAGACTTTTTAATAAAAGGCAAGGTCAACCTTTATATTTAGGTTTTTAATTAAGCAATAAACCTTAAACAATATTTTGACAAGGGAGGCTTTAGCTTCAAACTACTTAACTTCATTGTTTCATTTATTCATGCAAGTAATGAGCACTCAACCTTAACAAAATGTAGAAGTAAGTAATTGGGTTAGGATGATTATGAGCATTTTTATTTACACTTGAAAATAATGTAAACACGCTTGATAGCATTAAAGAGAGTATATTTTAAAGGGAAAAAATAGAGTGATGTAATTAAACATTCTCATTGTTCAAATAGATTCGCCCTTATTATATAATATATATGATGAAGATAAATGTATAATGATTTATGCTTATGTATTCTACCTATAACATTTTCCCAAAATTTAGAGGGTGTGATATATTATATATATTAACTAATTCAGGTGAAGAATGATGGTTATAATAAGAAATAAGAATAGTTAATATAAATAATTAAATTTTATTTGAATGGTCAAAATAAAAAAAATGATCATGTGATTAATAACTAACTTTTATTTCCAATCATCCATATATAATTGTAAGACTCGGATTAAATGTTTTTACAATTTTTATATGAGAATTAATCCATATATATATCATAGCTCTATGTATGATAATAATGCTTTATAATATTTCCTTTTCACTTAACTTATATTTTTTCTCTTTCTCTAACTAGGGTACATAAGTACTAATCATATGAAATATTTGAAATAAAAAAAGAACATAAAAGCACTAAAAGATATAGAATTGAGGGGCAGTAAATTTTTTTTTAAAAAACTCATGCATGCATCTTACCAATTAATAACTCAAGGTACTATCTATAATCACAACCACATGAGTAATATTGTTGGAATTAATTGTGAATTTGTTGAAATCAAGTTTGAAGTTGTTAAAGTTTTATATTGTTTAAGTATGAATAATTTGAAAATCTTATCAATAGATGGATCAATGGACTCATTGCATTAAAGTTTTTGGTTCTATGTGAGGTTGCTCAAAAATAATAGAGGGTGCATTTATGCATGAATGTGATGGTGATATAAATTATAAGTATGACAATAACTTTTAAAAAAAAATTGTATAATTTTTTTATTGAAATAATAACCTCAAAACCTGTTCTTATTTTAAAAAAAATGAAACAAAAAAAAAATCATAAAATACAAAAATAAGTTTTCAAAAATAATCCAAATGCGATGTAGGTGATAAAAATGCTGCAAAATCAATCATTAGAATTATGTAACATCTTGGGCCTGAATATGTAAAAGGAAAGCCCGAGCCTAAGCTTCCAGGCTCATGTTATCATAAACTGGTCTCTCTATTAATTGGGGACAGGAAAAGTTTATGCCCAGCTATGCAAAGACAGATAAGCCACATGTCATACCAATAAATATCTAACAATTCTGATTTAAATTATTTGTGTGATCAATTCTTACTATGTGAGTTAAGGTAAGGAAAATATAAGAGACTATTGAACATTTATTAATAAGTTGGTCAAAAAAATATCTTAGGATCGAGTTTTGTCTGAGCGACAATAATAAATTCAAAAAAAGATTATATCTTATATCTTCACAATTTGTATAAGATATTTTTTAGTTCAAATTTTATTATAAAAATATTATATAATTAAATTCTTTTTATAAATACTCAGCATTCATTTTTAATTCATACTCACAATTTATTATGTGGATCCTCAGTTTATTTAAACTTAGTCGTTATTCTAGTATAGTTATTTATTTTCTCTAAATTAAGGGCCTTAATTTTTGTTTTCTCACTTGGTCTATAAAATATTATGTTAAGCTAAGTCCACCCTCGAATAGATAAGGACATAATCCCTTCTCTTTTTACCTGTTATTCAATAGACAATACCTTAGACAGATTCTATCCATGATAGGTTTGTTTTGCTTTAGAATCAAATTTTCAGTGTATAAACTTAGTTTCATGACTTACACGAGAGACTAGTACCAACCAACGAGACATTAGTCTAGTGGTTTTAGGTTCAACTAGATTTCCATCGAAGGTAGATTACATAAAGTTTGACATTTACTTTCCCTTGACAATGAGTCCTCATGTGGAAAAAGAATACACATCTACTCTCTTACCACAAAACCTATCTCATATATTATTTTATAATAATTAAATTTTATACTTTTTAATCAACATTATATATTTTAATTTATACGAGAAATTATACAGAATAAGATCTAAAACAATAAACATATACTCGTCGAAAAGATAGTGTATTAAGAATAGAAGTTATTCTCTTATTTGCACCAGAACCAACCAACCAAAGTGACCTTAAAAAATACATTTTAAAGATGGTGTTCCTTGTCTCGTGATCTTCAAACCTTAAAATAAAGGTGTTTAGCAAACTTTTTAGTTGTCACAAACCTACTAAATTATACTAAGTGTACCTTTCTGTTCTGGGATCCATTTTCTTCATATTCTCATTCATTGGTGGGATTGTTATACTACTCATTGTTTAAAAATCGGGAAGAGTTCTGGTCATTCCAAGAGTGAGTAAAAAAAGACTTACTCCACATCATGATCATTCATTATTGGAAAATCCAATTGTTTGAATTGGTGAATGCATCTAAACCATTAGATTTTCCAATATTGAATGACTAAAATATGAAGTAAGTCATTTTTATTTACTCTTGGAGTAAGTGAATCTCTCTCTTAAAAATTAACTACAGTTATATTGTTTTACACAACTAATTGAAAAATTAGCTAAATTAGCTAAAGCTGAAAAACTAGTTGATTTGACCAAAGACAAATTAAACGTTAAAAATTTATAATGATAATATAGTTGATTGAACTGAACGTTAAAAACTTATCAAATTACAGCGTTGGTTGAACACTTGAATTGCCTGAATAGATTCCACATCCTCTAAGTATTTGAGAATTCTGATGGTTACATGTTGCATAAAATTATTGTTATAACTAAATTTTAAATTAGTTTCTAATAAAAAGTATAAATGTGAGTTTAGTTTCAAGAAATGTTTTCTATTTCTTATTTTTATTTTCATGTTTTTCATTTCTTTAAAACATGTTTAATTTGTTAATATCATTTTCATTTTTAAAATCATTTACTCTAAACTTCACAATCGAGTATACTCTTTCAATTAATTCAATTCTAAATTTTCATCACTAAAATAGTGAAGTCAATGATTTCAACAAATTTTATCTTATGAATATATATTAAACAACTTTAATTGGTAGAGTTGGTGATTAACTATCACAAATATATGAGAAACATCATAACTAGCTAGTATTATGCACTTATAGTGCTCTCTGCAAAAATTAAAGTTAAAATAAATTACTAACCTATAAGTGTTCTATTATCTAATTAAGGTTAAGATAACTTCAAAGACGCCAATTTTCATCTCAAAATGGTATATTATTATACCAATCGTCGAATTATTTTAGCAATATCATATGAGAGGTGAAGAAAAATTGTTATGTTCATAGATAAATAAATAAATTGTATTATTAAGGTGTGTGATGACATGGATAAGGGACACATTGATTTTATTTATTAGTGGATACAATAATTGAAAAATATATTCTCATCGTTCCATATTTTTATATATTTAAGGTTATGCACATAATTAAGAAATTATTAAATAATATAAAATTTCACTACAATCTGACTAAATAGTCATATTTAAAATTAAAAGGAACATATGGTAAAAAATATTAATAAATAAGATTCTAATTGAAAAGTAAAATATGAATTGTATAAAAAAAAATGAATAAAATGAAGAAGTTAAAACATAAAAATATATTACAAAAGTTTTAAAAATTTCACTAAAATATCATTTCCTCATAAGGTTGGAAATGACATTTATTTTCATTTTTAAAATTTTAGGAAATAAAGATATTTTCAGAAATAAACATCATTTTCTTCTGTTTTCATTGAAAATGAGAACATGAGTAAAATAAACACACCCTAAAACTTCGTGTACATGGAGAATCTAGTACTTTGAGAGGAATTCAGAGAAGTTGACTACAAAATTTTCCACTTAATCGTTGCCCAGAAAACACATCGCCAGAGTGCTTTTTCGCAAATATTTTCACTAATGAACAACAATAACAATCAATTAAATTACAAACCGGTTTGAACCCCTTACCCCAATAAACCACAAACCGAACCGGTCCATCATCCATAGAACCCGGTCTGGCTCCACACAGCTTCGCGAACCCGGCTCATATCACGTCCCTTCAAGGTTCGCCCTACTCCCTCAAACAATGAATTCGCCGCCGCGTTCCGGCTTCGCGCCAAATACTCATGTGGCGGAACCATCTCCGACTCGTTCTCACCAAAATCGGCATCGTCTCCATTGTTAAATGACCCGACCGAGTCGACCCGTAGAATCTTACTCCAATCCGGCACGTTCACCGGAGCCGAAAACGCCATGGGGCGTCCGCGCGGTGACGACACGTCATCATTTTCGTTGCGGAACTGCTGCACGATCCTCTTCGCCGGCACAACCGTGCCATCACTCGATGGATCCTGGAACGCCAGGGAGAGACCACCAACTTGGCGGTAGTTATCGCGGGAAATGCGGTGCCGGCTACGAATGGAGATAGTGTGGCCATTATTCTCCGTGTGTGAGTCGCACTCGCCGTTGGATAAATTAGAGCCGCCGTCATCCGCCGTGGACCAGATATCCTCTTCATGGAGTTCAGATGGGTCAGGTGTGTCGAAGTGGTGGTGGGTGTGAGCGTTGGCAAAGGTACCGAAGAAAAGGTCGCTGCGGGTGGTGGTTAAATTGCGACCCTTGGCCATAAACGGCGGCGGCGGTGGGAAATGGAGGATTAAATAGTGAAGTAGGGTGAGGAAGGGGTGGGAATAGAGAAGAGTAGGGTTACTACTATTACTATCTACTCTTGTTGTGCATCACCTCCCACTCCTACTTCTATATATAATCTTTTCTATCTCATTTTACCCTTCATTTTATCTCTATTTAGTTTAGGGTCAAATTATGTATTTTGACCTTTGTATAGGAATCTTCAATTTCATATATAATTTAATTTATAAATAAATAAACTTGAGGTGGATTTCACATATCATTTTTTTTGTATCTTAACTAATAATAAACTTGAGGTGGATTTCACACCCAATAAAGTAATATTATGGATTGGGATCTCATATGCTTAATTTCTATCATTATGTTTTATCTATTATTTTCTATTGGAATTCTGCCCGGGTCGATGTAATTGATAAAGTTGGAACAACAGCAGATTACCCGACAGCGAGTTCGCATGAAGAATCGGAATCGGAAGAGGAAGAGGAATCGGAAGAAGTGCGATTATTCTATAGAATATTTGCCAATCATATCCATTCCCATGTCGACCTATTGATCGCCCCTTCAGCCTTTTATGAATATTCATTCCGAGGTTCCAAGGTTCAACTACTTTGTAGCGTTGGAGAGGGGAAGGCCTTTCGGGCGCAGAGGTTAGACTAGACGACTGCTCTGAGGATACGCGGTGAAGGCGGGTTACGAAGTACTACTTAGTGGGTGTTCGCTTCGTGGAATGGTACTGGATCGCCTATCTCATAAATTAAGTTTATAGTTTATAAATTGTGATAATATAATTTGCTTATATTTAAATGTCTTAACTAAAATAGTGAATCTAATTCATTTTTCACTTGGGTAAGATAGAAAAATTATTTTTATATAATAAATTATTGAAATGAGTAAAAAATTATGATTATTTTGGTTATTTTTATAATATTTTAAAAGTATATGTTTTAATATTTATTTATATGTTTTTATTATGACATTTTTAAGTTTTAATACCTCACTACAAAGACTAAAAATATTAATAAAAAAATTTAAGTTGTATGAATGATGCAAATTTTAAACATGTTGAGAATTATTCAATTCCACTCTTTACGTAAAAAAATGTTATATACAAAACAAAATTCAATTCAATAAGCATTTTACCTTACTTTCTGGAACACAACAATACCCACTTAACTTTTTTTATTAATTAGTTTCCTTAACATAAACAATAACACAAATTACATGAATCCTATTCATTCATGGAGAGGCAAATGAGTTTTTTATGTGTATTATAAGGGTAAAGATATAATCATCTTTTAAATAAAAAGGGTAAAAATGACATTGCATCTTTCACTTTCTTTGATTTTTTTAGATACTTGCCTCTTCATTGATGGAGAGGAGTCTTACTCAAATTATAGACATGATGAGATAAGCTTGGTGTCCAAGAGAAAATGACTGATAGCGACATAATAGAATAAGAAAATAAATGGTAATAAAATACAAATAGAGAACCAAAAAATATAAAGAGTTAATACACTATTTATTCACCATCCATCTTTTATTTTTTCATTATTCAAAAAATACAAATGATATAATGAGCTTATATAAGTATGGATACTAACTGTGAATAAATATTATAATATATAAATATTAGAATAGAGTAAAGTATCTACTCGTACTAAAAGATAATTTACTTTATTCGACTAATAAAAGAATGATATGTGTATTGTTTTGTTTAGTTTTAGAAATATTTTTATAGAAAATAATTAAATGGTACAAATATCACGATTTTAGTGGTTGAATGAAATAACTTATATCAAAAGATACATTATTCTCATATTACCACATAATAACATGGAACTGTGTAGAGCGTGGGAACACTCACAGATTTTGTTGCAGAGAGTGCATCTAGAATCAAAACTTTCCATATTTGGCTACGGCTGTAGAGGTTTCCCTCATTTTTTACTGGAGTAAAAGTAGATAATTTATTTAAAAGAAAAAAAAGAATTATCTACGGTTTGTTCTGAAGTATAACGTTATATATTTATATATGTTATGGAAGATGTGGTATATAGAAAGAATTATATTATTTTTACAATAGCATTTAAGACATAATTAAATTAAATTTCATAAATTATTTTTTTAAATGAGCTAAATAAGTTGTCTATTTATATTTGTTACATTTTTGTTATTTTAAATAAAGTATAAAAACTGTTAAATTTAAGAAAACGATAAGTAGATGAGCCAACTTTATAATTAAAAGAGACAGATTTAGATAAAAATAAAAGTTAACAATATCAAATATTAGGAGATGATTCTATAATAGCTCCCAAGATAGTAAATATACATTTAAAATATGTTACTTTGAATTTAAAACAATTAAACCCTCTTCTAAGTTAAGAAAATATTCCTTCCTTTTTTCTGTGTTTTTATGGTAGATTACTTATTGTATTTGTTCGGATTTTTGTAAATAAACTTTTAACTAGAATTTTTTACTCAATAATTTAATAATATAAACTTAAAATTATAAAATTATGAATGATTATTTTATAGAGACATAATATAATAATAAAAAATTTCCCACTGTATTACCCACGATTCATTAATCAATAATTTAAAGTTGAAACTAATATTTATAACTTTAAATTCAAAAGCCAAATGAATCTTATGTATATCTTACTTTAATGTTTTTATAAATATTCTACTGTTTTAACCATCTTCTAATGTTTTGGATGTTCTCACCCAAGGACTTGTATAACAATTTTGATATCATATTTGAACAGTTTTATATTTTTTAGTACATATTTTGCATCCTTTTATACACATTTTCCCTATAATATATGGAAAAGGCGTTGAAGAGTGTATTTGTATCCATGATTAGAAAATGTCAAGTTGAGTTTTCCACTACCAAATTTGTGACTAAAAACACAACAACATTGCCCTAACTAGTTAAGAAGAGTCAAATTTGTAATGAAAAACAAAAAAATGTTGAATGTTTTTTATATTATAAATCATTATACTCATGTGTTTTTTTATTAAAGAAACTGTTAAGCAATGCTCTAATTAATTCAACTAATTGAAGAAATAAAGATAAAAAACGGAAATACGTAAATTTAAGAAATTAAACGCTTAACTTTTTATAAACAAAATTTATGATAGAGAAGGAGAAAATTATGCAGTGGTCAAAGTCTTGTAAACACGTGTTTTAAGAACATCATTTAATGAATCTAAAACTAGAAAGTATTAATTACAAAACACAATTTTTGATTTTTATGTAGGCTCAATATACTGTTTTCAAATACATAATTTCTATATTTGATTTCTTAAAAAATATTATTATACCGCTTGTTAACATTCATACTTAAACTTATCCACATTAATATACCCTCACTCAAGTGATGAAATTAAAATAAATCGACCAAACCATGCATATTTTTAATTTGAACCCCGATAGTTGTGAACCATTTTTCATCTTATAACTTTAGCTTACAAAATTCAAAAATTGCACAACCCAGGATCTTAACCGGGTTGAATTTAATAATATTGCTAGTAAGGGATTAACTTTCAATTATTGGTTTGAGTCCGTTGGTGCACATTAAAAAAATATGACATTTACGTATCTACATTTAATAATAGCATACGTTTTTATGCTTTTGGGTGAACATAACATAAGCTTTTAATAAAATATGGTGCGTTACACATCATATATACTAATGCAATGTGATTTGTTATTTGGTTACATTACGACAGCATTGGCCATTAGTTAGTGTTTCACATATTCAACCAAGTGAATTTAAATATGATCTATTGGGGTGCTTCCCAAATTTAGCTAGTACTCCCTAATATAAAAATTTATACTTCAATTATTTTCCTTAACTCAATTTCTTAATAAAAATTTTACTATAAAAAAACCAAAGTGGGCGAGTTAAGTGTAATAACTCCGTCCTGACATGCGACCCCACAGGTCCATGAATATATTGAGTGTGTTATCCATCAGCATAAATAATCATGCAATATTTTATTCCATGATGTCATAGGTTCGAGTTGCGGGAGGCTATCATTTGTGGGGAATAAAATACTGCAAGGATATTTAAACTGATAGATAACTCGTTCAATATATTCATGGATCGAGAGTCACATGTTAGGACTGATGTGTGTTACATTATGACCTAAAATTATGTCATCTTAATTAAAATAATCCTACATGTTAGGAAACTCCGATTGTTGTTAAAATGGGAGGAGACATGCAAAAAGAGAGCTTTCTTGATTAACAAGAAAGATGAGAAAGACGTGAATGAGAAACTTAAAGAAAGCTTAAAGAATGAAATGAATCATTATTGAATGAATTGATGAAAAATGGATAATATACAAAGTAAGGGGTATGCCCTTTTATATAGTATATTGCCTAACTAACAATTAACTAACTATTTTAACAATGGTTGTTTAGTAAAAATCATAAGAAAAATTGCAAGTGGAATGATTAAAAGGAAGAAAAGAAGAGTCTTATGATATGTATGATAACGACCCACCCACTATTTATGTTCTATTCATAGACAAAGACAGCCCACAAACTGCCACAAATAGTGTTTTAGTTTGTGTCAGCCATTGTTATGATACTTGCAGAGGATTCCTTTTCTGCTAAATCATAGTATTATTATTCTCTTTTTTATGAATCGTTTACTTTCATATTACCACATATAATATTTGCAGTACTAATTAATTATAAAGAGGTATAGTTAGGTTTGCTATTTTAAATTTCAGAATCAGAATAAGAATCTCAGCGGTTGAATAAACCACCGCCAGTAATGTAATTAACAAGGGACATTGAAAAAATGCATAAAAAACATTATGGTTTTTAATATGATATCATCTTTCCAGATGGGTTAGATTAGATATGTTTGTTTTTGGCAGATTTAAACTATTTTTATACTAAACTATATATAGTGTTGTGATGGTAAAATTTTAGTGGCTAATTTGATCCACTAAATCAATATCTTGAATAATGATTGTACTATAAGCTGGAATCTATGGGAATTTATTAGTTATGAAGGGGAAAGAGGATCATAGAAGAAAAATGAAAAGAATTTTCCAACCCTTCCTGCAATGAAATTCATTAAAAAATAGTAAAAAATTTAGGATAACAAGTGATACTCTTATCACAAATACGATTAAACATTATAAACAATAAGAGAATCAGACGGATTCAACACCCACTCTAAAAAGGAATATTTGAAACTAGGAAAACGAGCATTGAATATATTCCATGAATGTATAAAAATTAAGTTCATTGTCTCATCAAGATGAAACGGAGAATTTTTTAAGATGGTTTTGTTCCTAACAAACCAAAGAGTCCAAATAGTCGCGAACTAGAGTGACATCCACTATTATTTTTGCCTTTTCTTCATCCATAAGATACTTGCGTGTGAAGATAAGTTCATCTTAACATCAATAGGAATAATCGAGTTAAGGCCAAACCGAGAGTGGAGCATGAGAAAAATAAATGATTTATTAATTCATCCATCATGCCTCAAATAACACATGGGTCTTGGTTGGTTAAAATTCCTCGTCGATCTAGATTCAATTTTGTCGGGACACCATCCAAGGAGATTCGCCACACTAAACATCTCATCTTTGGGGAACACTACAAGTCCACAATCTTCTATAGAATCCACTATCACAAATGTTATCCTCCTTTTCGAGCATCTCATATGTCGTACGAACCAAGCAGTGGCTACCCTTACCATTAGACCAAAACCACCCTTAACTACTACTACTTCATGTCACTAAAATAGTGTAAGCTCAAATATAATGTATATTTTGTATTTGAGTTGGTTTAAGTTGGAATTTTTTAATTAGAATATAATTGAATTTCAATCTAAAAACTAATGCACTCTATTTGCTAAACAAAATTTCTAAAAAATATATTATTCTGGCAGCTACTTGATTAGTACTTTTCATATTATAGTCTATATTTATGGCAATCCATCGAGTAATCAAGGTCCACTCATCCATAAAGAAAGGGACACATACCTTTAAAGTTTATGGAAAGCAAATATCATTCCTTGCACCCTCAAAGACTTACGATTATTTTCTTAACAAGATAATGGACAGAATAATCTTGAAGAAACTTTCTACAGAAAAAGAAAAAGAAGAATAATTGATACTTTTAGGATATACCTGATGCAAATAATGTGTATGCATTACTATATTATATATAATCCATATTGATCCACTGCCACAGTTTATGCTTCCACTCTAGTTCTTTCATCTTCACTCATACTATAAAAGTACATTTTTATTTTTCATAACATTAATCGGTTCATTTTTATGAATCTTATATATCATGTTAATTATAAAAGAAATTGCAGAGTAGGTCACAGAAGTGAGCAAATTCTTGCTTTAAACCCTAAATGCTGTAATTTGCATCTATCATAAGAATCTGGTGCATTTTGGGATATGTATTTTATTTCATGTTCCTCTAGCTATTTGGACTCTCAATCTGTTTCTCTATTTCATTATCAGATTCTAGTTTCTGAAAACATGAATTTGGATCTCTCTATATTCATTATAAACCTATGCAAGATTCCAGAGGCAACATCACATGCTTTTGATTCCACCATTCAAAATATGAATAAAAAACTTGTACCTATACTACTAGGCCATATTCCTTAACAATCATAGCTAAAAAAAAAAAGATAGGTACCTACCAATGGAGTCCACCACAACTATTGTATGCTAATTTCTGTGAACAAAATTTAGTGGTAAAAGTTACCAATGAATGTGGTTATATATATATTTGTATTGAAGCTAGATAATTGGCTGAAGATGCAAATCACAACCAGCTACTCTATTGAGTTGTTATTTTCTGATGGTGGATTGGGACACCTATCACAATGTCATGTGCTAATCTCAATATAGTAGGATTGTTTCATTCACCAATTTGATGCACACCCTAATTTCTGGTTCATTTTGAAACAACATACCTAGAATTTTAATACCAAGAACTATAGGTTCATTTTCCTATTCCCAAGTCCTACTCTTTTTATTTTTTATTTAATTTTTAAGGCAACCTTTACCTCAGGGATTTGAATGTTACAATAGTCTCTTGAGAATAATTTTACCTGACCATATTATCCAAACCTGAAAGCTAATCTGACAAGTGACAACTATATATGTAGGATACTCAATCAAATAAAAAATATTCCAACTAATCAAAAGCATTAACCAGAAATCAAGAAAAATAGGCTTAGGAGTTCAGACCTTATTTCCTAGACCAACAATTATTATATCAACAATAATTCAGATTAGTATAAGAACACAGTTTGAAAGGTACCCTTCTTATTGATTAGTATAAGAACACAGTTTTTCTTATTGATAAGAAATTGTAGACATCTCAAGTCATCATGGGGCCATCATGAAATTCCAATTGGCACGTTCAACTATAATTTGATAATTTCTTTTATATGTTATAACAGATGGAATCATCTCAGTTTCTCATTTACTTGTAATTATTTACTTATACATGCATCTCAAAAACCCATGTTAAAACCAAAGGAAAAAATATATAATTTGACTTTATACAAAATATAGCTCTTTGTTGAACTAGTCAAGAGAGAACCCTTATAAAAAATATTATTTACTCATGAATATGAATTCCCCTAGACCCCTACTAATCAGTTCACCAAATACTACGTAAATAATAATTCAAAGAATCTTTCCCTTCAGAATTCTGAATGTGTTCCTCCATCTTTATAATCAACTAAGGCATCCATTTTTTTCTCTGCATATATATAGGCTATTACTTATTAATTACTCTAAGCAAGTTGTTACGAAGCTTCTTCAGTTAGACATTTCTAAACCTATATTATTTTCTTAAATAGTAATCATTATAACTTAGTTACACTTCAACACGCTATTACGTGTTTAAGATTAAGATAACAAAGAAATAGAAAAAGAACTATAGCTTATGGGAAATTAATGGCATCAAATCATTCTTCTAGTTTTCATGGCGTGTGTGAGACACATGATGATACTATATACTCCAACTGAGAAGAAGAATCAACGTTGGAAGTTTAACATTTCATGGGTAAAATAAGTTTGAGGGAATTAATTATGCACGCATATAGTTGGTATTTTGTCGCTATCACGCATGAATGCATGATTTGTACTTATCCTAGCTCCGGTAACTGTGTCAACTAACACTTGTTCATTTATGTTGCTGTCACAGTTAACAGGAACCTCAACACTGTACATGTGTTTATGGTGAGTATGTATGAGTGGATAAGGTAACTCTTATAATGATGATAAATGTTGGTCGAATTACTTTTTTAATCTGAATTTGAACTTACATTCAAATTTAACCCGACATCAAATGTTCATTAGGTTATTTGAACTCAAACCTAAACCATATTAAATATAATACATTTAAAGTTGGCTCAAAATTTTCAAAATATTTTAAAATTGTAGTCTTAAAGTACAATAGGACACAAATTTAAGAGCAATTATGACAACAATATCAAAAACTATGATCTAATACAATGAATACTCAACGATTTTAAAATTGTGATCTGTTGTACTTTGAAGTTATCGTTTTAAAAACGTTGAAGGTGGAGGTATTACCGTAAACAAAATATAGTAGTGAGATTAAATAATAAACATATATCATTAGAAATTACAATTTTGATATTTTAATTGCATTATATCTAGGGTTAAATCTCACTTGATTAGCAGATTATTTATGTTGAGGGTGATGATATATATGACAGGATGAAAGCCATGGTGGTTCTTGTGGCAAGTGCCTTTCTTGGTCAAGTGGGGTGCAATTCAATCATGGAGTGTAGCATTATTGTTTCTCTCTATTTAGCCAAAAAAATTAGAGTGAAATATATGAATGATTGCTTGGCATCTCGTTCTAAATCAAAGTGTCACTAAAAGGTCCCAAGGCATATCAAATCATGGTTTTAATTGGCTATATTTATAGTGGGTACAAGTACATAGTTATTTAGCTTTTTTCTATACATAGACTTATCCATCAGTCATATTAATTAACCTGATTACAATTTTAACAATAAAAAAGTTACTATGATTACAACTATCTCTGATCTTTGTTTAAAGCAATGATGTCTTTTAAAATACTTGAAACTTGTTTCTTAGCCATATATGGATATACTAAAGATTAAGGTACATCTTTCATAAAAGTATTCAGTGCTTTCATCATGCACGAATTTTTCGTTTGATATGGTCCAGTAATATTTCGGCTAAAACACATTTTTGTCCATTCAATAGGATAAGGGAAAATTTTGGATAGGGTGGTGGACCTCGATGTCCTTAACCATATTTGAGAAGCCCAGTGATGGTTACTTATACATAAATGGGCCACGGGCTACTAGTGTAACACAACCTCCTTACCCTAACTATCAAACCACTTTTTAAGTTTTTTTTATCGGTAAATAAATTTTATTAAAAGAAGGAATTATTTACAAGAAATGAAGAAAGGAAAAAAAACTACAATATAATATTAAGACAAGTAATAGGATTAGAGATCCAATCAGAATAAGAGATAAGTTTCTTCCACACTTGACTTTTGATCCAAAGTCAAGACTTAACCCTTGCAGATTCGAATATGTGATTTGGTGTGTGCTTAGTAGCGTTCAAACTTATAAGTGAATAATGGGGTTCAAAGACCTAGGATAAAATGTCCATAAATTACAAAGAGATGGAATACACATTAAGGGGAATGAATTCGTTATGGAATTCAAAGGATTGTATTTTTGATGTTGACTAAAAGTTAATTAAGTCGTTAATTCAAAGGGTGTTTGATTAATTAACTTTTCTTTGTGGGGTAGATAACTTCACAGCTTTGTGCACCGCCATTTTATTTGTAACTAGGTAAGAAATTCCGCGTTGTAAGCTCCTTCAGACACACTTGCATGCGTTCAACTACCAACCGACTACCCTACTCCATACAGCTCTGCCTAGCTAACTGCCAGCTTCCATATATAATATTATTTCCGAAAACGATCTGTTGTACCGAAACACATCGCAATGTCTATCCTGAATCAATTAAAATATGTTATATTTTTACTTCATTTTGATTAGTTTAATTTGGGACATGTTTGAAGAGAACATATCTTTGTCCTATTCTGTGAGCGACAAATTATTGACTATTATATTAATGCATGGTTACGTTGTTTCTTCTCTGGATTAGATCCCATCATTCTCATGATTAGGAAAGAGACTCGATCACTAACTACGTCATCACGTAATCACAAGACTAAATATCACTTCTCTCCATTAATAAAGAGTCAAGTGACTTTTTTATGTATATTTTAAGGGTAAAAATGTAATTTTATTTTAAATAAAAATGATATAAATGTCAATACATGTTATCTTTATTTTGTTTTTTTACATCACGTATCTCTCCATTAATATTTAATTAGCATGTGTTATCCTTAACTTTTATCTTTTGAATAATATTTTATTTTGATGTGAATCAAAAAACGTGTCAGCCCAAGATTTAATGCATGTGAAATTGACATGGTGGCACCTATAAGGAAGCAACCTAATTACCTAAAAAGATTACCCATAAGTGATTATACAAAGCTCAGAGTAAAGTTTCCAAGATTCCATTGGCATGTGTCTTCACACAGAACAGCATGGCAATGCAAACCCAAAAGATGATGCTCTCTCACTCATTTAATATAACTGACCACTACTCATCTGGGTCCTACACGCCATTATGTTATTTAAAGTTTTAAACAATACACCATATCTACCTAACCTACTCATATCTATCACACTTTTTTAATGTCTTATCTTGTGACACTGTTTAAGGAATGGAAACAATCATGAGCTCCTACTCATATGGTATCTATGAAAACCATTTTATTTAGAGTTTTGGCATTCATGTTTACCAATGTCTATATCACACTTATTTTCGAGTTTAATTATATATATTTTAATTATGAATAATAACATCTCCATATATCAAAATTTGTTTTCTCTATAGTTCAATCATAAAATGCATTATGAAATATTAAAAAATAAAGTATATACAAGTATTTTTGTCACCATGTACCTCATGTGATGCGTTTGCATATTATTTTTGGGCTTAGCCCCTTTAATTTTTTTTTAATAAAGGCTTGTATTTTTTTCCACTTTTTCAACCATTTTATTACAAACATCAATCAATGATAATTAAACCGTGTTTGTTATGTACCATCTATCCTATTTTTACCTACAGCATACAAATATTTTATTACACCAAACATTAAAAAAAAAATACACCATTCATAAATTTCACTTTGCATGTGAATAATGATACTCTCGAATAATAGAAATGTCTGATTTTCCTTATGTTTTCAATGATAAAATATATTTTTTAATAATAAAATGTAATTTCAATGACAATCAAAATATACATGATACCATATCCCTTGCCACGTAGATGAAGAAATAATAATCAATATGTAACTTCACAACCATAGGTCATTTCACAAATCTCCCCTATAAATACCATAACTTATGCACCCACCCTCATATCTCTCATTCCAATTTTACAAACATCATCATACACAAATCATACATAAGCACAAGTCTTTCTATACCTCAAAGAGTCAAAGAAATTAAGGTATCTAGTAGTTAGTAAATATATAATCACTAAACATGGGAAATTGTTGCAAGGTGGCATCATCAATGGAGTGGGGTGGTGAAGACTGGAGTTCTATGACATCAAAGCATAAGGTGTTTGATGAAGATCATGTTAATGGGTTGAAGAATATGGAGAATAATGAAAGAGTTGTAGATTTGCTTAGAGCTTCTTCTGATGCAAATGGGAAAGTCAAGATTAGGGTTTCAAAGAAGGAGCTAACAGAATTATTAGGAGAGAAACAAGATATTAGTGCAAGACATGATTCTGCTGAACAAGTTCTGATTCGTTTGATAAATGGTGAAGATCATGTGAATGATTATCATAGGCCTTGGAGGCCTGTGCTTCAGAGTATTCCTGAGGTTAATTGATTAGTCAATTGATTTGTGTATTTTTTTCAATGCTAATATTATTGAGCTTAGAAAACCCCAACATTTTTTTATTTGTTTTCCATGTTTCCAACTTGTTGTTTTTCTTGTATAAGATATAGGTTGATTGGAATATGTGTAAATTTGTATTTTGATGATTCTGCCAGATAAGCCTCTTCATTAAGCAAATATCCTTGTGTAAAGCTAGACACAAAAAAATGAAGTTTTATTATTCAAATGTTTCAAAAAATAAAGACATTTTTCATAATATATTTATCATTTTAATTATAATAAAACTATATTTGTATCATTAAAAATAAAGTGAGAAATAAACATATGTAAGATTCATGAATCATGCCCAACCCATAATTAAGTTATAATGTTCCTTGAGTTATTACTTTATATATGGAGTGGTGGTTGCTCTTTATTAATTTGTGGGATCAACGTGGAAGGTGACTAGTAATTGTCCTTTTGCTTCTTCTTTTTTTTTTACATTTTCAAATACAATTATTTTGTCTGTCTCTAACCAAATAAAATTTGGTATAGTGGTTGGGAGCTAGACCCCGATGTCATACATGATCAATTGCAAAGTTTTATGATTCAAAGCTACATTAATTTAACCAGGAGTGTCAATTGCAACAATTTACAGATAATTAATTTAAATGATTTAGGATTAATGATTCCAATGTTATTTGAAATAAATTTATTTAATTTTAAATTATTAATACAATATTAATTGTGAGGATTTGAGTGTGATCATTAACCTTGACTTGTAAATTTGAAGGGGTTGAATATCATGGAAAGGAAAGGGCAATGTAATAATTATATTTATATCACCTTTTCTCACTCTTTTAAGACTTTCTTTAAATAATAAATCAAAATATAATGCATTTTAAAATAAATAAAAAGTGAAGTACATTAAATATGTACTGCATAAGTGGAAGTAATTTGTTCTCTCAAACTATGTCATACATCAATGGTATTGAAGCAAAAATGGAAAGAAAAAAATACTTAAGTTTTTAATTTAACACATAAATGGCCCATCTACTAGCTGCCACATGACATGACCAAGAGAGTGGGGAGAAAGTTTGAGTGTACTTTGTCTTCTTTACGAGTGGAGGTTGAGAAGGAAATGAAAATAAATAAAAGACCTTTTTGACTCATAAATCTTTATGTTATTTTCATTATCCATGCAATTAATTGAAGAACATACCATTAATTAGCAATATAGTCGTGCATATATATGAGAGTGGTATTTTTTGACACATGATTAATAACACACATGTTAGTCATATATTCATATGGTTAAAAATACACATGTTATTTATACATTCACATGGTTAAAAATACACATGTTACATGTGCATTCATATTGTTAAGAGCAAACATGTCACCCGTATATTTTAATAGTTAAAAATACATATGTTACTCATAAATGAGATGAATGAAGTAAATAGGAAATGACTAAAGTATCCCAAACAATATTAAATGTATAATATATAAATATATCATACAATTTATATTACAATGATATTAAAAAATCATTATATAATGACAAAATTGCCTTTGAAAAATCCAGGTGTCAAACATATAATATTAAAATGAGAGTTATTAGTATTAAAAATTGTAAATGAAAATTCAATTCTTAAGTTATAAGAATTGATTTAAAGAAATTAATTGTTGGATATAATTTTAAAAATATGTACCTAGTGATTAATAAAAATTAATATATAAAAAATGTGGATAATAATAAGATAATATGATTGCTAATCAGAGTATGAGATATTAATATAATTGTTTTCAAAATATTATAAGGAATGTGCATAATAGCATAATATAATTGCTAATCAGAATATGAGTTTAGGAAAAATTAAGTCATATAAGAGTTGATTTAGGGAAATTAATGAAGATTTTTGGAGGGAAAAAGAATATGAGAATAAATGTGTATAATAATATTTTTATGAAATCATGAATGACCATTAAGTATAATAATTATATTCATTCTAATTGAATTATTCATGAATATTGCGGTATGGTAATGATGATTAATTGTTGAGTATAATTTTAAAGATATGTATCTCATGATTACTATAAATTAATATAAATGAATATATAATAAATGTGCATAATAATAAGATATTATGATTGTTAATCAGAGTATGAGACATTAATAAGATTTGTTTTCATAATATTATAAGAATTTAAAGCACCACTTATAAGAATTGATTTTGGGAAAATGAAGAAAGATAAGAATTGATTTAGGGAGGAATATATAAGGAATGCGTATAATAGAATAATAAGATTGCTAATCAGAATATGAGATATCAATATGATTGTTTTCACAATATTATAAAAATTTAAAGCTTCACTTATAATAAGAATTGATTTAGGGAAATTAATTGTTGGGTATAATTTTAAACATATTTAGCTGATGATTAATAGAAATTAATATAAATAAATATATATGAAATGTGTATAATAATATTGATAAGAATTAATTTAGAGGGAAACATATAGGAAATGTGTATAATATGATTGCTAATCAGAGTATGAAATATTAATAGGATTGCTTTCAAAATATTTTACGAATTTAAAGCCCCACTTATAAGAATTGATTTATGAGAAATATATAGTTAATGTGCATAATAGGATAATAGAATTGCTAATGAGATTATGAAATATCAATAGAATGTGCACAATATTATAAGAATGGAGAAATATAAGAATTGATTTAGGAAAATAAAGAAAGATTTTTGGTAGGAAAAAGAATATAAGAATAAATGTGTATAATGATTTTTTATGAAATCATGAATGATAATTAAGTATAATAATTATATTCATTCTAATTGAATTATTCATGAATATTCCAGAATGATAATGGTAATGAATGTTGATTTTAAACGTATGTACATGGTGATTAATAGAAATTAATATATAAGAAATGTGCATAATAATAAGATAATAGAATTGCTAATCATAGTATGAGATATTTATATAATTGATTTTACATTACATCATAACACCGATATTTTACAATTATTACCGACACTCTTTGCGTCATGATTCTTTTTCTTCTTCTTAGGTAACATTTTTTCATACTTTAATTTTCTTCATTTCTCATTCTAAGTTTTTTAATATTCTAACTTTGTGATTTTTGTTAGAGAGAGTTCATCATTTTCGGGATAATGTGAATGAGAATTTAAAGAATTGTTTTTGTTTTTACATAATCAAACCACAATTTCATGTAGTTAATGGTAATTGCATATGTGCCTAATAAGATAATCTTACAATCTCATGATTCTTTTTCTTCTTCTTAGTTAACATTATATTACATCATACTTTAATTTTCTTCATTTCTCATTCAAAACTTTTCATTAATCTGACTTTGTGATTTTTGTTACAGAGAGTTCATCATTTTTTGGATAATGTGGATGAGAATTTAAAAAATTGTTTTTCTTTTTACATAATCAAACCACAATTTCCCGTAGTTAATGATAATTGTATATGTGCGTAATAGGATAATCTTACAATCTCATGATTCTTTTTCTTCTTCTTAGGTAACATTATATTACATAATACTTAGAATTATTTTTGTTTTTACATAATCAAACAGCATAACAGGATAAGAATTATTTTTTCCCCTAAACTCATATATCTTAATATAAATTAATATGAAAATATTATAATGAATGTGCATAATTGTATAATAGAATTTCTAATCAGAATATTATTTTAGAGAAAACGAAGAAATATAAGAATTGATTTAGTGAAAATGAAGAAAGATTTTTTGATGGAAAATGAATATGAGAATATGTGAATATGATTAAGTGTTTGGTAGGAAAAATGAAGGATTAATAAATGTGACATGCATGTGTCATTTTGATGTATGATATGAGAAGTAACATGCATGTGTCATTTTGATGTATGATATGAATATAGAGGATAATGATACAATATGAGACTATGCATGATTATTGATGGTTTGATGTATGATATGAATGTAGATAGTAAGAATACAATGTGGAACTATGCATAGTAGTTGATGAGAATGTTTGGGTGGGAAAACTTTGCATGAGAAGATGACATGTGTCCAAAACTAATAATGGATAACATTTTTTCCTATAGTATAATTGATGAGTTTGTTTTGCTTGAACTGTAATGGGTTTGTTTTGCCTGAAATTGTAATGGGTTTGTTTTGCCTGAAAGTTTGGTATTTGTTTTTGGGGACGTTTAGGAGTTTAAAATTGATTGGTGGTTGTTGATGAAAGTTTGATTGAATATATACTTTCCTGAAGTGCATTGAATTGCATTGTTGGGGTTTTAGAAATGCATATTTTATACTTCATTATTTTATGATGAGAATGAGTACATTATTTTATCTTGTCTATTACGTAGCTTGCCTTCAGAAATCACAATATTGTTCCACCTCCTTCGCCATCCAAATCTCAGCTTCTAACTTTATGCAAATATGTTATAATAGAACTATTTTTCTGTTTTAGATCAATTACTTTAGGTTAATTAGTTAGGTTTATCTTTCACTATATAAACTTTTATCTTATCTCCCTTTCACAATTCATTGAGAAATAATGAGAATAATGTGAAGTTTTCTTTCTCTCATTATTATTGTTTCAAACTTTAATAAAATAACGCATGTCAATCCCTCTAAAGTGACACTAATCAATAAAATGTTATCATAATGTATTAAAAAATGTTATCCACTACAAACTTCTTAGTTAAATTAAACTAGTACACATTTAATATATAAAATATATACTTACTCTTCCAGCAAACTAAATTTCTCATAAACTACTGCCATCATAGTGAAACTACCTCAACATAACCCAAATTAAAATGCAACAACTCAAAAAAAAAAGAGTGACTGCTATAGTAGAAACTAGAAAATGGGGAAGAAAGATAAGCATCTATCACCTTTCTTTTAAGTTTTAACATGTGCCTTTTTAATACAGATTTGCTCAAATAAAATGGGCCCTTTTTAGTTATAAATATATAGACTTTCATCAGTTAAGCATTGTACATTTATTTTAAATGTATTTAGTATAGTCTATTTATTTTTTATAAGAAATATAATTATACCTCCAACGTGTCATATATTTGATCGGGTAACATTTTGTAATACATGTTTATACTCATATTGAAAAGGATCATATACCATGTTACTATGGTCATAATGTGTCACTTTCATTATCATTATTGATTATTATAAAATGTACTATAGATGTAAAATCACATTAATGTTTAAAATTTGTGTTAGTAGCTAGTCATAAGTGTGGTTGTAATTTATGGTTTGAACTCTAGTTATACCACTTGCTATAGTGTCACATCAATTACATCTATTAAAGAAAAAAATGTCTTTCATGACACATGTTACCCTCTCCATGAAAGTTTTCTCTCCAAAACATGTTCATTTCTTATGGTGAGGTCTCACATATTATAACAATATATATATCACTATTATTGCATTTAATGCAAAATAATTCATTTCTCTAAAAATCATAAAATTATCCACTATTATTATTAAGTACACATTATTGATTTTCAAATTGAATCATTTTTCTTATTGTTTATTTTTCTCTCTCATTTCGTTTTATATATTCTTCTTCATCTCTCCCATTTCCGGTTCATATATTTCTCTTCATCTCTCTCATTTCGTTTCATATCTTTTTGTTCATCTATGCAAAATGGTAAACTACCACTTCAAAAAAGTTAGAATTTTTTTTAACAAATGAGTGTTTGAAAGTTAAAATTGAGGTTTCAGCCACCACCCCATTGCTATTATTGGTCATGTAATTCTTACTTTTAAGAACATGAATAGTTTTTACATACTTCAAATGTTCATTTATTGGGTTAATACAATAAATTGAAATTGAAATCAAATTGTTTCATTTTCTACAACTTTTTCAGTAGCATGTTTCAATTTCTTATTTTAATTTTGTTAGAGTATTCAAATGTGAAATTATCATTTATTTTTAATATGTGTTTGAATATGCTAATACACGGGAACACTTGTGCTCTTAACAATGTACGGGTAACATGTATATTTTAACTAAGTGAATGCACTAGTAACATGTGTGCTCTTAGCAATGAGAATGTATGAGTAACATGTGTGTTTTAAACCATGTGAATGCATGATTCACATGTGTGTTCTTAACAATACAAATGCACGAGGAATATGTATTTTTTTAACTATGCGAATGTACGTATAACATATATATTTTTAACTATATGAATGCTCATATAATATTTGTGTTCATAATCATACAACAAAAAGTACTGTCTCATACTTATGCACACTAGTTTTCTTATAATAGTTAGCATAGTCTATAAATTGATTAGATTCAATATAGTTGCAATCACAATAGTAAATTAAAACATACTTATGACATAAAAGACAATTCCACCCCATAAGTAAACATTATCACAATATACAAAAATTGACAAATCATCTACTTCTTCAATAGAGTCTAAAATCTAACATAACCAAAACCCACAAAAAGAAAATGCCAAAACTCATTTGTCTTGAACTCATATGATGATTTCACTCTTATAAAGAAAAGACAAGAAGCATAAGATTGTATTGCATAAAACACAAGTTTCATAGTACTTTCCATCACATATCATCATTTAATAATATAAGGAATACTTGTAAGAGTTTGTCTTCCTTTGCTATATATTCGTTTCCATGTTTTCACTTGACTTGTAAAATGTCCATGAATTCCAACTTTAACAGCAGATACACTTAACATAATCCTCTTCCTAAGCCTCCTTAACCTGTTCCCAATCTTCACCTTCAACTTGGTTATTCTGATTCTCAAGCGTAATATTTTCCTTGGAGAATTTGCTTTCTCCAAAACTTTGTAGATCAAGAATTGTGCTCTTCTACGGATTACCTCTTCAGGGTCCTCCTTATCCATTTTTGAGTAAGAGTATGGCCTTCTAGACAGTGCCATTTTTCTTCAACAAAGTAGTGTTCCACTTTGTGAGAGAAGAAAGATGAAGTGGTGAATGTGGTTACTACAAACAAAGGCTAGTTTGAAAGTAATATTTATAGTACTAAGTGTGGGGTAATTATACAATGTCATGTATTGTCTATATGTGTGATGAAGGATAGCATGTGCATTATTTTTAAGACAATAAAATAATGAAGATGATGCTGTTCTGAACTGGCCTTACATCATTTGGTGAAATTAAAATATTCCCTATACAACAAAATTCTTAGAAAATATTCCTCTCCGGTATCGGACTCTCCTGAGAATGTGAGAGAGGTAGTTTTTAAAAAAAAATAAAAAAAAATAAAAAATATGGACCATTTAATTTTTGTTTCTACCATATGTGAAAATCTCACTTATCCACAAGCCACACTTAGAAAACATGGTTTTTTTTAATCATAAGTAGTAGTGCCCAAATGTAAACTTGCATGCATTATGTTTCTTTCTTTGTCATTTACTTTGGATGCCAAGAAAATCTGCATGAAATGTGTCAAAATGCATGGTTTTTTAATATTAACTGCAACTTTGGACTCATCCACATTTTTATTTTTCAATCTGTATTAAGTTAGTAAAAGGCTGAAAGGAAAGAATCTAATTTTATTTGAAAATTATTGTGTGAGATTAAATTAAAGGTTAGTGTGGGAAATTAATTAATGTGAGGAGTGACCTCATAAGGTTTGGTAAACAGTTGAATAATAAGCATTGTATTTTTATATCTGCAATAGTTGAATAAGCAGTGTATTTTTATAGTGTGGGGAGTGACCTCATATGGGTAGGTTGAACACAATAATTGTGAGATGCTATTCTCACTTATTTAAAAATAGTTGTAATAAGTCACCAAATTTGTAATCTAACTATACATTAAATTTTATAAATAAATATATTATAATTAACATCATGCATTGTTTTATATTAATTGTTTTTATTTTTTATTTGGTGTGGGCGAGACTTGAACCCTTAATCTCTTTCTCTTTACCTCTTCTCACTACATCAAAGATCAAACCAACTTATAACTCATTTTTTTCTTTATTTTTTTAAATTTGTTATGATCAAGACTCAAATCCAGAAGCTCATTCATTCTATTCTTTAAGTTCTTCATCTTAACCCTAAAATCACTTTATTAACTCTGTGTATATATGGTGTGGATTAGGGGTGAGCAGGACCCGTCTCTACCGCTCACCCGGTATGGCCTGATTGTGGTCGGGCCTGTAAAGGGTCGGGTCTATGGCAGAGTTCAGGTTCAAAAATTAGACCTAATCAATATTTAGGGTCGGGTAGGGACCAAACAGGATCCGTCCCGACCCGTCCCATTTCCATTTTCTCACTATGTTTGTATGTGTCTCTGTTCAAATATATACAGAATAATGATACTTTTTTGGTCGAAAATATCATTGATTCTCTAATTTTTCATCATATACATGTTTAATAATATATATACACATATATTATTTTATATGTCAAATTATATATTCACAATAATAAACAATATTTAGAAGACTTTATGTAAAATGAGTATATGTTATATTTAATCGGGTCTAGGGTCGGGTCCGGGTTTAAAGGCTGAATATGTGAATATTTAGGGTCGGGTTAACTCCGGGTCTAGGGTCGGGTCCGAGTTCATAAAAATAGTCCGAACAACATTTAGGATCAAGTAAGGACAAACCTTAACTTGTCCCAACCCGACCCACGCTCACCGATAGTGTGAATGAATGACATGTCTAATACACATATATAATTAAGATCATTTAATGGAAGTGCTAAGGTACACATTGAGACAACTGTCCAGCAGAGAGGGAAATTGTATTAAAAAATATATAAAATGAAATGATACTTATATCATTATTAATTATATTGAGATTATATTTTTATGCTTAAAAAACAAATAAAAAATAAATTTCTCTGAAGTTTGAGAGGAGTCTTACTCGGGTACACACTACTTTTGATACAATGTCTTAAGTCAATGTGCAAGGTCACAACCACGAGACTTACACAGTATAGAACAGGCCAATATTCCACTGGCGAGGAGAATCTTTGAATTCGAAAGAGATATTTGTACATTTTATATGAAATAGTAGTAAAAAACACCATTATTAATTCAGTAAAAGTGTGAAACAAAAAAATTGCAGTTACAACTATTTATCATTAATCGCACTTAGTTAGTAAAACAAGATTGTATCACTATTAACCTATTCAGCGAATTTAACTTATACTCCAAAGTCTATTTTAGGTTTTATTGTCTCACGAAATTGATAGTGATGTACTCCTTATCCCTTCCCAAAACCACAAGAAATTCTTAAATGTAAAGTTTTGATGTGATTTGAATATAATAATATGATATAATTCAAATTCGAAACTACATTAAAAGGAAATAGAGAAATGAAATGGAAAATAATAATAAATAAGGATATATTGAAAATTAAATTATAAATACTATTGAATTTTTAAAATATTAAAAGATAAGAAAGAACAAAAGGTGAAAAATAAAAATATATGAAAGATAGTATATATAATAAAAGAATTTTTGTGTGTTGACATCCTAAAATTAAACGAATATGATTGTTATAGTAATCAAATTAATGGATCAATAGTTCTGAAATATGAATTTTTTGAGAGAGAAAATAAAAAATAATAATATTAATTAGCTTTTTTCTTCATTCTTATTGCCACATGGTTGGAGCATTGAGCTAGTAGCTTCTTTCTGTGAGTACCTACAGTCCATTTGTGATTTATTTATTTACTTTTAAATGGATATAATTAAGTAAAATAATGCACTTTTATTCTTTTAATTGTGTCCCATTAATTAAGTAGACTGTGATGTTATAGCAATCTGCGTTCTTCTGTAATTTAGGGTTTCATCTGATTTATGAAAGAGTTAATTCTTATGAACTTTCTATTGTTTTTGTGTGTTGTTCTATACTCTTCAAATCATATTCTCTGTTAATTTAGTTGCATAATCAAATGATGAATCTTGTTAACAATTGTTTTGGCCAATTTTAGAACTGTGAATAATCATAAGCAGTCATACTGTTAAAAAACATTGGCCTTTCTTGATTCTAAGTTGGCTTTATCATTATCATTTCTTCCTTAAATTACTAATTGTTGTTTCTCTTCCTATTTTGATATTTTCTAGTTTATTTGGTTAAGAGTTGAGGGTGAGCCTCAACTAGGTTGTTTGTCTGGAAGCTTTTTTATTATTTAGTTAGGAGCTCAACTTGTGATTATTTTGGTTGTGTTTCCAGTGGATAGAACAAAAATGGCGTTGATTTAAATATTATACATGTACTTATTGAGACACTCTAGATAATATTGGTGTCTTTCAGTTGGAAAAGGGGGAATTTGATTTGAGGTTTTTGCTGCTATTTAATTTGTTAAGCATTGCTCATTTATATCATGGTAAATATGGAGTATATTTTAAATTATGTTAATTGCTGCTTGGTGTTCCCTCTGTTCTTTGTATTTGAGCCATGATATCAAGTAAAAGACTAAAAGGGCGTCCCAAATGCATGAGGCTCTCACTTATTGAGGTTCTCATAAAAGGTAGAGATGTACGCAACCTTACTGCAACACCAAGCTCTACTGATGCGTTGAGCTCCAGTGAAACTGCCCAAACAGCTGATGGTTATGAGGAGCAGATGGTAGGGAGGGTGGTTCATGGTGTCATTGAAGGCACCTTTGATGGTGGCTATCTGGTTAAGGTGCAGCTAGATGAACTGGATGATGAGTTGATCATTCAAGAACTCAGAACTAGACTGCAATCTGTGCCTACTAAGCATGGACTGAATGAGTAGATTCCTGGTGAGCCAAACTGCTCAAATATGTAGAAGATAGAGAAGGAAGTCTTGAATGATAACATTGAGAAGTAAGTCTTTGCAGAATAGGGGGAGAGGATTTGTTTACACCATTACAAATGAATGATGAATGTGAGTTTGTATAAATCTTTACACTGACATTGCATATATATTATACTCAATCTCTAAATGGAACAATATTGATGTTATACTTGTATCCAATATCAATGTGCATAGGATACTTCCTAAAAAATGCTCAAGAATTGTAGTGTCAAGACTTCTTTTGAAATGTAGTAAGATGTTTTAGTTGATAATCTGACATAAGACAATAATATAGTATGATATGGATAAAAAATTATACTTTATATTATACTTTCAAGCATTTTTTTTTGGTAAATAAGTTATCGTATTTAAAAAAAAAATCGTGTTCCTGTATTCGTGTTGCATTGTGGTAAGCATCGATATATTGTGACTGGGATTTATAAATTTGCATATCAATATTTCAGATTTGACTTTCTGACTTTATTCACTCTCTATGCATCTTGTATGATTCACTTTTTGCGTTTGCACATAACCTGACTAGTTTTATGTTATATAACTAACCAGGCATGAACAGCATAAATAGACATTAAAAGTAGGCAACAAGCATAACCCGGAGACCTGTCTCATTATCACTCCTATATCATGTTTGTATATCTGTCGATTTAATTGTGTAAGGAGTAATGACATTTCTTTAGTCGAAAGTATTAATGATTATCTAATTTTTTATCATATATATATATGACTAATAATATATCCATAATATTAAGTATTATTGATAATATTTTATCTGAAATATGTATATATTATATTTAATTGGATCTATAGTCAAATTCGGGTTAAAATGTTAGCTCGTTCGAATTTAAGGTCGATTAACTTCAAACCTATGGCAGGATTCAAGTTCAAAAAATATCCTGAACATTTAGGGTCTGGACAAGCCTTACTAATCCATCCTCACCCAATAGTTAAAAGCATCAATGATTCAAGTGTGATCATGCATGTTCTCAATGAGTCGCTTTAAGGAGCCCTCTCTAGAGTATAAGATGTATCTTTTTTCACTATTTTCAATCTATAATGACCTTATTCACGTTAGAGATTTTTGGAACAAATATTAAAATAAGGCATATTCCTAATCTTTTGTTAATGATCTCAGTACACAGACTAGCAATAGATAAGACCATGTCATCCAAGTCATAAAATATAAGAAATCAACAAACAATTTTATGGGTACAAAATATGTTTTCCACAACAAAAATGTCATCCGGTAATCAAAAGGGAAGGGGAAAAGGAGAAAAGAGAAGCAGAGTAGGTTTTCCACGAAACACAAGATGGGAGATAAGCAACTCATAAGGTATCATATCGATTACAAAAAAAAGCGATAAATCTTAACTATATCCTATTTGCTGCTGTTGTTGTGGTGGTTGATAATTGGCATACCCTGCAGGATAACTGCCATACATGTTGGGATCCTGTGGTGCAGCGGCAGAAGGAGCAGGAGCAGCATACCCATAATTTTCATAACCTTGCTGCTGAGCATATCCGTAATACCCACCAGCACCGGCACCATTCCACTGGTTTGCATCTGGCTGAGTCTGAGAGAGAAACAAGGCAACGATCAAAATTGAAAACATGTGGATGCTATGGAAGCAGAGTAACAACAATCCGTAAATAGAATTACCTGTTTGTTTGAAGGACTACGGCCCCATGAAAGGCGAACATTTTGTCCACCCAACAGTGTTCCATTTAAAACCCGTAGTGCCTCTTCTGCAGAGCTCCTGATTCAAATGAACAATCAAAGCAAAATTAGACTACTGCATAGACTAGGAAGTTATGTAACGTGGCATAAAATATGAAATATAAGGTTAACTTACCTGTCTGCAAATTGGACAAACCCACATCGCTTGCCTGATGGAATCTTCACATGAACTAACTCTCCATACTGGCCAAAAACATGCCTCAGATAATCATCGGTGACGTTAGGATCCAAATTTCCAACAAAAATCTGAAAAACAAAAGGAAAGTTAGAAACAAGCAGGCAGGAAATTAGAGTCTATATTGCAAAGTACGCACAGTTGTATTATTTGGATCATTCTCGTTCTGAGAGTCTTGGCCTTGGGGATTCTGATATGAAGCTGCATATTAAAAAAATTAAAGTAAAATATGAATTATGTGAACACGGTGAAGGAAACAATCCATGGAAAGAAAACAGAAAATATATAGCAGCTAATTTTATAGTTAAAGGTGCCACCTTTTTTATGGCAACGGATAAAAAAAGCTTATTTATTGAGATCAAAAAGATCAAAAAGCTCAAACCTAGGTGCAAACTATAGCATGCACATATTCAGAGCGAGATCTCAGAAGCAGATAAGTGCTCAACAAAGATAACAGAATGTTCAACAATAGAAATGATGGCATACATACAAAAACAAAAAATGAGAAACACATCAGTGAACAAGACTATACAGGCAATAAGCTGATACAGGTTGAGAACCAACAAATGGCCAGTGCCATACACACAGCACATAAATAAAAATAAAAACAGGAAAGACAACACTTAACAAGAGCATATACAGACAATAAGATAATAGGAGAAAGAGGCAAGTTGAGAAGCAACAAAATGGTCAAGGTGCCATACACCCACAATATATCTTCAGATATATTACACAATTCACCGATAGAGATGAAATCAGTGAAAATATAATCAAGCATTTAGATAAACTAGGGTAAATTCAACAAAGATTGTTTGCCACACAGACATTGGCAGGATATTTAGCTCCATTACAACTGATAGATATACTGGACATGGTAAGAAACAAATATTTAATATTGCATGAAAAAAAGGGAAGAAGGTTAAGATGGCAAATGAAAACTGAAAACAGATGCAAAACCTATAGGCACAGCCTTGGTCATTTTCACCATCCTGTAACTTATGCCTAAAATTTCCAGCACCTAAGATATGTATAGCAAGAGTTTGACAGATCATGCTACATGAAAAGGATGAGGAATATAAAGTAAATTACAACTTCAATTGTATAACGTTGTACTTAGAAATTGGGAAGACAGAATGGAGACAGAACCTAATCATCTTAAAAAATACAAAAATAACATGATAACACAAAATAACCACACTTCAAGGTGAAGTTTCTGGGAAATGAAAGCAATAAACAATGGTACTACACAATTATTTTCTCATGGTTTAGAGATTGGAAATTGGAATTAATAATAAGCCTCTGATAGAAGGGAAACAAAGATATTATCAAAAGTAAATAATACCTGCTGCGGCAGAAGAAAACACTACAGGAGAAAGTGAAAGGCATTCTTATGGCAAACTAATAGGAGTGAACTAAAGGAATAGAGATTACGAATGGAGGACTGAAAAACTGTAAGTAACCAGAGAAGCTGTGTGGCATAATTGGAGTAAAAACTAACCCAAGAAATAAACTTAAAAGAATAGAGTGAAATTGTAAACGATAAAAGAAAATGCCACCAAAATAATGGGCAAGACATAAACGGATAACTGACCTAAGCAGGCCCATGCACTAAAATGGTAACCATTTCAGCTGAAATCAGTCCCAGGCTCCGAGATGACAGAGCCTCTTGGCACCCTGCTTTGAGACAACACGAGTTCTATAAGATTTTATTAATGTATATCATTTACTTGGCCCATTTTTTTAAAGGAAACTACAGGAAGAAATGAGTTTGGACTGAAATCTTCAAGAGCGTAAGTGAAAAGAATAATAACTTAAAAAAATAACATTTAGCGAACACCACAAAAGAGAACAAATGACATAAAACTTAAAATAAGGCATTATCATCACTTCAACAGAAAATGGTGAAGGCATCTGCGAATGAAGACATCCCAATATTCCTTTATGCAGCACATCAAGCAGACATTTGCAGCAAAAAGGCCAGCATATCACAATTAACAAATAGACAAACCTTTTTGTGGTGTGCCTGTGTTTTTATTAGCAGCTGGTCCAATCCTCATGGGCCTTGTTGAACAAAGAACCCCTTGCATCTCAGTCATAGCCCTCACTTGTTCACTTTCATCTGCAAACCTCACAAAACCATAACCCTTGGTCCGGCCAGTGAGCCTATCAATCACAACTTTTCCACCCTTAACCGAGTTAAAACGGGACCTAAATGTCTCTGTTAGGAGATAGTCGGTGACATCTGCAGCCAAGTCACCAACAAATATGGTGTAGTCGGGACTGTCATCATTACGCCTCTCACCCGCACTGAAAGTTGCCCAGTTCAACCTGAAGGGCTGCCCACCATTGGGCATAATAGCTCCATTGTAAGTTTGAAGTACTCTCTCAGCACCAGCACGACTATTGAACTCAATAAACCCATAGCCCTCTGATTGGTTAGTTTGCTTATTTCGAATGACTTTCACAGAAGCCACCTGCAACCAAACAAAACCCTAACTTCAGAAACAGGATATAAGCACCTTGAAATACTTCAAACAAATAGATCACACGAAAACAAACCCTACAGAGTAAAAAAACATACGGCCCAAATCCATGTAGCAGATTACCCAGTCGAACTAGACGATAAACAGTGAAACATCTAGCCATCACAGAAAGCCAGAATAATGATCTCATTCACCTAATTTAGCATGCTCTAATTAAAAAAAACTAACAAAAAATAGTGTTCCCACATGCATAATTATCATAATTTTGCAACTGAGTAGGGTTTTTTCTATATATTTTTTTAGATAAATTAACAGATGATGTTGCACCAAAAGATAATATGCATAGTAAAGTGCTTGGCGAGAACAAAAGCAGTTTTATTTTGAAAACAATATATTATCTTAATTTCGACCCTGAACCGTAAACAATCAAACTAGCTAATTAAAAACAGAGAAAAATAGTGATTTTATTCACACAAGTCTATCAGATATACTAAATTCCATGTTTATATTAACAAAAAAAAAACAGTGTTATCATTCACATCGATTCAAAAATAAAAACATAGATTTAAAAGGAAAAGATAAAAGATCTTAATATATATATATATATACCTCTCCGGTGTGAGCAAAGCATTGATATAAATAGTTCTCATCCATCCAGTACTGCAAATCACCGATCCATAGGGTACGGACCTCATCGGCGCTTTGAGGTTGAGACGGGAGTTGTTGCGGCGGAGCAACAGACTGAGACGGTTGTTGTTGTTGCCACATGGGAGGAGCCTGAGGCTGATGTGGCATGATGACGTAAGGTTGTTGACCCATGTTGGGTGGTGCTATACCTCCTCCTTGTTGAATCATCTTCTTCTCTCTTTATAATATCAAATCTCAATAATTTTAGAGAGAGAAAGTTAGAAGGGGCGTAGAAAGAGACTTCAACTCTGTGTTTCTTTCGAATTTAAATAGACGCTCAACACTCTAACCCTAACCCTAAAATTGAAATTACCAAAACGGAAAAAGGTGTCTTGTGAAACGTGATATTTCTTCATCGTGGACTTAAATTGCAATTTAGTCCTCACACTCATAACATTTATCACCTTAGTCTCTATGAAACAAATTTTGGGTCTTTTTTATCGACTTGGGATGTCATTGTTGACGAGTCTATGGGGCATAAGTAGTGTTATTAATAATGTAGCAGTTATAAATCAATTAGGGTATTAATATAATGGTATATTGGTTTAATTAGTTGTTTATTAATTAAACTACATATCAGTAAAGTTATATATATATATAATTTTATGTTAATATGTTTTTTCATGTTTTATAATCACTTTTTAAATGTGTTTACTTTAATTTATTAATCATAATATATTTTTTATTATAAAAGCGTAATAATAGTACCCTTCATGTGGAAATAGGTAAAGATGCTAAATAAAATAAAAATATTAAAATATAATAAAGCTGAATTAGTTTTGTAAACGTAAACATAAAGCATTTAATTAATTTGATAGACTTAAACATTTTTCTCCTAATTAATAGTAATGTCGTGAATATAAAAAAATCAATTTTAAAATGTCTGGTTTCATAAAAAATTATATAGGAATGTTAACTTGAACAAGAGATGTCATCCAAAAACAATCCTTCAATAAAGTATCTAATGATATAATTATAAATTATATTATTTTATTATTAAAATTATGACATGTGTCTTATTTAATTAATTTTTATAAAAAAAGTTTACAAACTTTCAATAAATGAAGAGATAAATTATCATTTATGATATAAATATATACTTTATTCTCTAGAAATAGTGTTTGGTCTAATTTTTTGTAGTGTCTCATTCATCCAACTTCATAATCTTAGATAAGGACAAAACAAGTGTTGTGATAACCGGACCGGACTGTCCGACTTGTTCGATCGCTGACCGGACTTGAAAATGACTTCGTTTTGTAATTTTAACCAAATGAGTAGTTGAACCAATTTGAACCAGAGAAATTTCGGTTTGACCGTGCTAAACCTGGTTAAACCGGCATAACACGAGGAAAAAACCAGAATGTTCACTTAAAAATTTTAAAAATGGAACATTATTCTAATGTTTTGTTTTATTTCGGACCAAAAAAAATAGAGAGATGTTAGTTCAGTATAATTATATAGAATGATTAATTATATAAAATGTTACATTTATATATAATTATATATTTATATATAAAATTTATTAATAATATTTAAAATCATCCTGTCCGATCGAACAGTTTAACTATTTAAACCGGTTAAAACTAATACAGAAACTTTTCTAGCTTCTGACTTTTTGTGTGGATAACTTCTCATATAATTTTTAATCTCTAGTATATTATCCAATGTTCAAATATTGTCACACAACAAAAAAATATTCAACACAACTATTTTTATTCAACACACGTATCTTTATTCCTAGGCCTAGAAGACAAATATGGTGAAATCTAACATGCGAACTGAGAATTGGTTCGTTTCGGTGCGAACTTTATTTTAACTGTTGGATGAGAAAATGCGATAACCTGTAACCTGTTAACAACTTGTAGGAAGTTGGTTTTGGGGGTGTATGTTTAGTTGGGATGTTGTGTTGGGGTAAACACACAGAAGTCGGTAGGAGAAAAACCGACTTCTGTGCAAAAAAAATTGGGATAATACACGAAATGGGCCAAACCTACTTCCGTTGAGAAGTTACTCTGACCCAAACCACTTCTCAACAGAAGTTACACTAGCCCAAACCGACTTCTGTTGAGAAGTTACTCTGACCCAAACCGACTTCTCAACATAAGTTACACTGGGCCAAACCGACTTCCGTTGAGAAGTTACTCTGGCCCAAACAGACTTCTCAACAGAAGTTACACTGGGCCAAACCGACTTCTCAACAGATGTTACTCAGGCCCAAACCGACTTTAGCCAGTCATATATCCAACGGCTCAAATGAATTAAAAAAAATCATACGACTGTTATTTCAGTTCGCATTGAAACGAACTAACCTGCAGGTAGCAGGTTAGTCACGGCCGACAAATATATATACATTTTTTGTGTGACTAAAATTAAATGTTTAATATATGAAAAATGATATATCCTCGTACTAACTCATCCTACTTATTTTTTTACCCACGAGAAATTGACATATGTCACTTATAAACTAATTACTAATAAATAGAGTATTACTTTGTGACATATATCATTTTTTTGTGGGTAGAAGAATTAGTAGGAGGATATAAGATTACTCTTATAGTGAAAGAATTTATTAATTATTTAGCTACATCCGTACATACATCCCTCTTACACTGATTGGTTAGAGGTTCGAAAACGAGCAATTCTCTATCACCGTTGATCTATTTGCTGCATCACCGTTTCCCGATTTAACCGTCGGATGACACTGCTTTCAAGATGCTAAATAAGAATGCCCGCACAAGATAACTTTCCATGCAAGCAACTATTCCTTTGATCAATGGCTCATGCCCTAAAATGAAATGAATCAGAATTGAGTCTGAGAGAGGTAATTGTCACAAACACCTGGTATGAAAGCTCTGATCTTTTCCCATTTTTTTAGTATTTGAAATAATTGACTTTATCAATGGTTTTCACAGTTTCTCTGCACTTAGTTTTCCTCTGTTGCAATGTTTGCTATTCAATTGATTCAATGGGGTGTTAAGTTCATAGATTGAATGAAAGTGCATAATTGGTTTTGTTGTTGTTGAAGTGGACATTTTCTGATACTGAGATCTCAATGTGTAATTTCAAGTGTTGAGAGATATAATAGTTTTACTCTGAAGTAGTGAATTTAGAAGTGGGGGATCTGTTCATTGGGAGCACAATGGATTTGCATTTGAAGAGTTTGTTTGGCAGATTTGAGGAACAGTTTGGTTCTGGCCCTGGATTAGGTCCTGGGTCTGGGACATGTCTCATGAAAGTTGATGGCATTGAGCCTAATTTTATAAAATCTTTATACAAAGCTTCTGCGGCTCTGTATGGAACTGAACCGTGGAAAAGATTGTGTCCGGGGCACTATTTTGGCGTCCGGGTTGGGAAGGATTCGGATTGGCCTGAGAAGAAACAGCCTTTCCCTTGTGTCCAGTTCATTGGAGGGGATGGAGGGGATGTTGGGTTCTACATGTTCAGGTCAGAAAACGATGCGAAGAAAATGACAGGGCCTAGAGAGACCATTCTTGTTCCAAATGTTGAGCTTCTGCGGGTCACATATGAAGTGGAGTCTTTGATGTTCCCTTCTAATCGCAAAATGATCAAAACTTTGTCACTGGAAGCATCGGGTACCGATCGATTTCCTGTTATTGATGTTACTCGCTGCATGCCTGGTGGTTATCTTCGATTTAGAAATCCCACATTTGAAGAGCTTAGGTTTGTCTATGCATTCATGAAAGCCATTTCTATGGTGCACCCCTTACTTCAGCAGGTAGACAAGGAAGGTGGTCCAAAGTTTTCAGCAATGACGTATTTTGAACCTTTCATTGAGACAGTTGATGTTCAATGATCTCCAGAAGTAACAAAGAGAGGTTATAACCTTGTTGCTGTTACTATCTCACACCCACCGGGTCAGGCATACGAAGAAAAAGGTAATATGAGTGCTGGATCAACCCCAACCAAATATAGAGAGCCACCTGGGGATGGCACTTTTAATGAAACACAAGTATACTCATGTGCTGCTGGCTTCAGACAGTGTGCAATGTGTGATAAAGAAGTACATGGAGAACACTCACTTTGTTGTGGCCAGTGTAGAGCAGTAATTTACTGCAGTTCATTGTGCCAGAAGCAACACTGGAATGACACGCATAAAAGCATGTGTGGACTTTACAAGGCCATGATGGAAAGGGAAGAAGAGCTGGCTATAAAAGTTTTCATGTTCCCATGTTCTGCTGACCAGCCTTGTAAGTGGCTTGAATCATTAAGTATCCACCAGAAGGGTATGTGGAGGAGAAAGTGCAGTTGCTATTCACACTGCCCTTTCGGTCTCCTTCCCGTAAAAGGTGGGCTTCAGGAACTATGGGGTAGACTTGATGAGTTTGAATATCCTCACGACTCTCCTTTCCATAACGATTATGTCTCAAGCCCATTTCTTCTCTCCGGTTGGTCAGAGTACTACAACCTTCGCTCGCTTCCATTCACAAGTCCTGTTGCAGACATTCTCTCACATCCATTGACCGTGTATCACATACTAACTACGCTTAATATAAATTCAAAGAACCTTATACTGAAAGGCAAGGAGGTGATTGTTCACTACCTTGGACCTGAAGGGGAGTTGGATTGGATGCCAGCATTTGCAGAAGTAGGTCACTTATAATGGATTGGGCAATGTACACATAGTGATGGTGGGACCAGAAGTTCCAACGAATTTGTCAGGCACAACTTCAGGAATAGGTAGCAGAGTTAGAGTGAATCTTGTGAGGAGTGTTTATCAGGTGGAAGCCTCCTACTTACCTACTCCACATGTTGTCATAGCTCTAAACTCCGGATTAGAAAGGTATTCGAGTTGGGGTGGAGCTCTTGATTTAATAAAGTCAACGGCTGTGCCAGCCTTCTTCACTGATAAATCGGAAGTTTCATGTCTAAATGCTAAACAAGTCCTTCGGAATGTTGGACTGCACATCACACAACCGGTGACTCCAAATCCTTTTCGGTCACCTATGAAAAATCTCACACCTTATTGCAATCTTCCTTCATACAGCAATGGTTTTGTTTTTGGGGTAAATACATGAATGTGGTCCTAGGAATTCCAAAAACGCAAGTCTATCTACTGTCATTGATTCACACTCTTGCCGCAAACTTCAAAATTTGTCAGCTATGCAGTTTGCTGAACATCACAGCAAACCATGAAAAATCCTTGCAAGTTTTATTGAATTTATGAATATTGACTCTTCTTGGCATTGTCTCTTGTATTAATTTTTGAATTATGATTCTTGTCTCTGTGCAGTTTGGTGTACTGTGGCAACAGTTTCATGAGTTCTTTCATCACATTGAAGTTTATGTCATTCATGTTTCATATAATCTTCTGAAAAAAACTTAACCAAGCTTGTGTGAGGGTTATACAATGAACTTTTATGCATTGCTTGACTAGGTTACCATATTTGCTATTCACAAAGTTGTGTGATTGCTTTCAAATTCAGTAACATCATAGTTTCTTTGATGAATTTATTGTGTAATAGAATTGGATTGCAATCCACAAAAAAAGAATAATAAGATCTCAAAGAGCTATTTCATGTTTTCTATTATTTATTGTAGCTACTAGAAGCCAGTACTCGATATTCTAAAATTAAAATAATTTTAAAAAGCCCCCAAAAAATATAAATCATGAAAAGAACAAAAAAACTCAAGGTAGAAAGAAGAAGCCCAAACAGTTTTTTTTTCCACATACATGAGGCGGTGAATCACGTGATGCCACTAATAATCTATACATTGCATCAATATTGGGTTTTCATACCCAATGATATTTCCAATCTTATCTCAACAATAAATAAAAAATAAAAAATAAAAAATATATGTACATTAACGATGTAGATTGTTACTATATCATTCATATTTAGTAAGGAATTACTTTCAAATTTTACTAATGTAAAAACTGTTACTAAAACAAAAATCCAAACCTGATTGGTAAGATATAGAAATTGTTACACCAATCACAATGGATTACTTTGTAGTTTGGTACCTTTACCATGTACTTAGCACCTCTGAACACAAAGATTTGCATGTCCCCTTGATAAGAGATCATTAACTCATTTGAAGTTATTGGTAGAGAGAAAAAGGAGTTCCAAGTTCCAACTCTCTACACTGTTTTTTTATAATAATTAGGAGATATTTTAGACATACATAACTTATGTTATCTCTCATGAGCCTAACTATGACTAATATACTTGTGGCTATAAATAGATAAACCAACTAACTTTCCTTTTTCAGCCCATAAAAAACAACATAACTTCACATATATAGCAGGAACTGAACAACTCTCATAACCAACAAATGGAGTTTCTATCACCATCTCACTTTGTTCCCTATAATTTCATCCCACAAAATTATGTTCATTGGACTGAAACTCCTCAATCTCACATCTTCTCTGCTAACATCCCTGGTAATTAAGTCTTACCAATTTCTATATCTTATAAACTTCTCTCATATTGTTTTATACATCTGATATGCTTATAAGAAAGTAGTAAATTATTTGTACAATTAAGCTTATTTTTCATAAGTTTGAAGCCTTTATAAACACTCCCTTGACCTTAGATTTGGTATCTTCTAAATTTTTAAGGTAAAAAGAATAATTTTTTCTATACGGGTTCTTCCAAATGATGCATCTTTGAAGTTAGATTTTACATTATTTTTCTTTATCTGTTTTGTTGTGATGGCAGGTGTAAGGAAAGAAGAGCTGAGAGTAGAGGTTGAGGACTCAATATATCTTATAATAAGAACTGAAGCAATAGATGAATCCATAGAAGCTGCAAGGAAGTTTAAGAGGAAGTTTAGGATACCTTGTAGGGTTGATATTGATGGAATCACTGCTGTGTATGAAAATGGTGTCTTAACAGTAACAGTTCCAAGGTCTATTAGGAGAAGCTTCTATATTGACCCTGCTTCTGTGTCTGATAGATTGGAAGTTATAGCAAAAGCTGCTTGAATGGTGACAGCTTTAGGAGCTAGTAATTGATTATGGCTTATAGTCATGATCCAAGAATTTTACTTATCTTGTCAAACTTTGGCTTATTGTTGTGTCTTAGGTATGTTATCCTCCATGATTCTTCAGTGCACAATGATTGTGATCTTAAATCTATTATGGATATGGACATGTAAAACTCATTTCAAGTTCCTAATTTTACTATAGCTAGCTTTTATATTATGTGTTTGAACTAAGGGTTAGCATAACTCGGGTAAAATTTGTCTCTTATCCGACCCTAAATGTTGACTGTATCATTTTTTTTAATACGAACCCCATCCTAAACTCAAGGTTAATCTGATCCAAAATGTTGATTGAGTCAACTTTTGAACCTGAATCTAGATCCGGTTACTTTTTACCTCATTGAATAGACACATACAAATATGATAAATGTGTGACCATGGGCTGAGTTGTGTTTCTTTTTTACCCAATCCTAAATATTGTCTGAGTCTAATTTTTAAACCCAAACTCAATCCTAAACTGATAAAACCCGATAATGTTAGGGTCCAAATAGGCAGACAGGGGCACCTCGGGGCAGAAATATTACAAATAAGTGTTATTTTATGCCATGTTAATTTTTTCATTGCCTAGAATGGGATCAATCTTGTTTATTCCTCTATGAAGAATTGAAGTAAATAAACATAGTTTAAGGATGTCTTCTCTTCCAGTTAACAGCCTTAGTAAGCCTTTGCCAACTAAAAAAATTCATTTCCCCTTATTGAGATGGCTGATTAGTGATTACAATACTTTAATGGGTAGAGTTTGGTTTTTAAATGGTAATAGGAATTCAAATGATGCAAAATCACAAAATAACTTTTGAAATCATTCTAAAACTTTCCATTTTCCTTATTTTATTTTCCAAATTCTACTTACAAACATATGGTAAGTTTAATTTTATGTCTCACTTATAGGAAGTGATTTAGTTGTTTGAGTGTTTTTTTTTACATCTTATCAACTACTTAATTTAAGTATAATCAATTACAAATTTATATATTTTTTACATCTTATCAACTTCTTAATTTAAGTATAATCGATTACAAATTTATATTGAACATTTATAAAATGTAAAAATTGTGTATTCAAGCTCAAACAAAAAATGGAGTACTAACAAGTAGTTGGTTTAGTAGTGTAAAGTTAGATCCCTATGATGACTAAAAAGTTAATGTTATGAGCACCTCGAAATAAATTAGTTTCTCACTCATGTTTAATCATTGTTGAATTTTAAAAAAAAAAATGTAATACAAATGAATGATGAACAATATAATGACTATATTTAAATATTTATAAAGACAATATATAGATATTACACTCACACGAAATTAGCGAGACTTTGATTTTTATTAATTAAAGTGTCGAGTTTGAGTTTAAGTATTGTTATTAGAAGAGAAAAAAAGTGTCACTATTTTTAAAATTGTAAAATCTATATACTATCTATTATAAAAATTTATCATTCATCACTCATGATGAGTGATAATAATGTATAAAACATACATTTTCTTCAAAATGGCATTTTGTCACTATACAATCAAATATGATGAGAGAAAGTGAGTTTAGATTGGGCTGAGCCTTTCCCATTTTGAGGCCCAAAATTGAATAAACAAAGAACAAGAACATGATTGGTTCGTGAAAACCACGCTCTTCATGATTCGTCTCGTCTCTGTCATTCACATCTATCTCTTCTTCTTCACCACCTTCTTCTATCATTCCAATTCTCACTCTGATCCTCTCGTTTCTCATTTTCCAATCACACTTTAAACTTTTCACATTCCTTTTTCTTTTTTATTCACTCTAATTTATAAGATAGATATAAGAAAAGAATGGCTCAAGCGGTTGAAGAATGGTATAAGCAGATGCCGGTCATTACTCGATCCTATCTCACCGCCGCTGTTGTAACAACCATTGGATGCTCCCTTGATGTAACCCTTTTCATCTTTTAGGGTTTTCAATTTCATTTTTTGGGTGTTTTTTTATGATTTATCGATTTGAAATGAAACTATTCATGGGGTTGTCTTAATTTTTGTTATTAATCGTGGGTTTTGATAAATTTTAGATTTTGGTTAGAAACTTTGATTGGGTCATGTTTATCCACGTCGTAGCTTTGTTTGTTATAAATTTCATTATGTATTTCTCTTTTCGTTGTAATTTGATGATTTTGTAGGTTTTAGTTTCTAATTATTGTGCCATGAATGATCAATTGGTTTTTGATTTCGCTGATTTTGAAATTAGTGATGATGATTAGATCCTTGTTGATTGATGCTCATTGTAATGATTTTGCAGATTATTTCTCCGTATCACTTGTACTTGAACCCGATACTGGTTGTGAAACAATATCAGTTTTGGCGTCTAGTTACTAATTTCTTGTACTTCCGTAAAATGGGTAAACTTTTTTATGCTCATCCTTTAAATAATCTTTATTCATTAAGATTTAGAATGCCATGTTCGTTTCTGATATATATACTTCAAATTTCAGTTTCAATGTGTCAAAGCCGTGTTTATTTTTATGTTAACATGAACAAAGGAAAATCTGAACTGTTTTGCGAATAATGGTAGTGAAGAAATGTTACGGTTATGCATGAGATATGCCTACTTTTTAGTGAGCTGCCAATCTTATTCATGGTATAAAATTGTAAGGAGAATGGGTGTGCACATAGTTCCAACTTCTAAGAAATTAAAGCATTAAACTATTTGATATATGAGCTTTTGTGGGGCTTATCAGAAGCAAACACTGCTTTTGTCAGCATAGCGTAATTCTTGATTCATATTTAAGCAATATCATAGTGCCATAGTTACCAAATCTTCTGAACTACTGGATCATGCATTCCAGATCATGGTTCTTTTGCAGTAGTGTGGATCCAGATTGCCCAAATGGACTCATCTTTTCCATGTTCACCCCCTCCGATTCCTTCTTCCAAAATTCGTCACAAACAATTGGTGACATTGGCAGATTAAAAATGTCAATTGAGTATGTAATTTAAAACCTTTTATCAGATAGTTAATTTAATAACTAACAAATTGGAACCAATATGTCAAGAGCTTTAACCAACCTAGATTATTAACAGGATCAGAATGGAACCCAATAGATTTAAAAAGTATAATATAAAAGTTGTAGAACATCTTTGATTAATACAACCAGTACACCCTCATTAGATAGGAACTAGAATACTAGTCACAACTGGCAACAATTGAGTAATTCAGTGTGTAAGTTAAAGGATTTAAACAATCCTTTGGTGATTTGGATTAGATGTTTAGATAGTCTTTGTTTGGATTTGGGTTTGGATTTAAACTAAGGGTAAATCATGTTTTTTCTTGTGTGATTTGGTTGTGTATTTCTTTTCAACCCAGCATCTCAATCTTTTGGTGATTAGATGTTTAGATAGTCTTTGTTTTTTCTTTGCCAAATCCTTTGGTGATATGGATTTTATGAGTGATGGTTCAATTACCTTAATGGATCTTCTGGTATATGACATGGGTGAACTTCAATGATTTTCACGGATTTGAATTTTATAAATGGGGGCTGTAGACTGTAGTTGTGTTTAATGGACACTTCTCTTTTGACAAATGGAAGGGGGACCGGAAGAGCCCGAGGTCGAGTTATGAGAGGCCATGTGAAGTTTAGTTATTAAAGTAAATAAATATCATTCATTAGATGAAAATAGAATTAAAGGATGAGATTTGGTGTAAGTAAAAAATTGATACCTGGTGTCAATGGATCATAACTTCTTTTAAAATCATATGCATTAATAGGCATATTTGCCTGAAAGAACTGCATATTCTCTGCTCATTTTTGTTCCCAATTGCTTGATATCTAATTTTATAGCTGTCAATTACACATCTAACTTCGGAATGATATTTTCTCTTTCAATGGGCAGACTTGGATTTCTTGTTTCATATGTTTTTTCTTGCTCGGTACTGCAAGCTTCTAGAGGAGAACTCCTTCAGGGGGAGGACTGCTGATTTCTTGTACATGCTCTTATTTGGTGCCACTGTATTAACTGGAATTGTTCTACTTGGGGGGATGATACCTTATCTGTCAGAGTCATTTGCGAAAATTATATTCCTTAGCAACTCATTGACATTTATGATGGTGAGTCACATTTATATTATTTTGTTTACTCCTCCTGTATAAATCTGTCTAAATGTTTTGAAAGTTTAATTTATCTTTTTCAGGTTTACGTGTGGAGCAAACAAAATCCATTTATCCATATGAGCTTCCTAGGCCTCTTTACCTTCACCGCTGCTTACCTTCCATGGGTGCGTATGCTTTTCTATTATTACCTGATAGGATCTGTTCTTATTACCTCGTTACCTGATATGATACATTAAACCATGTTTTATTCTTCTTCTACTTTACTTTTTAACTAATAAATGCCACTAACTTGGTCTTAAATTTTTTATGCATATAGGTTCTCTTGGGATTCTCTGTCCTTGTTGGTGCTAGTGCCTGGGTGGATCTGCTGGTGAGTCTCGGTTCGAAGAATATTGTACCATAATGCTTAACACTTAATTTCTGTCCACTCATGTGAATCTTTTGCAACATATTTCAGGGAATGATTGCTGGTCATGCATACTATTTTCTTGAAGATGTGTACCCTCGAATGACTGGTCGCCGCCCCCTCAAAACACCGTCATTCATCAAAGCTCTATTTGCCGATGACACAGTTGTTGTTGCACGGCCTGCCAATGTCCGATTTGCTCCCCCGCCCGCCGAGGAACTTCACCAAGATTGAATGAATGAGAAATAAAATAGCCAGAGAACACTAAAGTGGTTAACCTTGTAATATATAGATATACCTTTTTTCTTAATTATCATGATTTAAAGTGTTTATGACGAATGTCCAAAGTTTTATCTGAATTGAGACAACACAGCTTCCTTCCCATATCCTGCATCCAACTCCATCTTGTAGATATTTTTGTTCTAATTATTATAAAAGTGAAAAATGGCCATCCCTGGTTTCCAACTATGATGCAAATGATAAATGAGTCATTATGAAGCATCTAACACTTGTGATAGTAGTTTCTCAAGAATGAATATACAGTTGAGGTCTCATGCCATATGCAATGCAATTTTCCTTTCCTATCTAAACAAATGGTTGAGATTAACTCTGATGCATTGGTATCGTAAAACTTTGTACAGATGTAAGAATTTCAAGGTACTTGATTTAAGGGTCAAATATTTTAATAATGTGATAATATATAGTTAGTTGATGGATAGAATGAAAAACATCCAAGTTCTTTATGTCAAACACTGAGTATTTTTTACACATAAAAACAACTGCTGGCACTATACTATACCTGATGGGCCAAAGAGCTAATGAATACCAATGACTTGAGTGCCATAACTGACATGCAAAAGAGTAAATTAAGATCCAATATTATGCACTGCAGTTAGTGGATTGGGTTATGTTATGCTGAATATCCTCCTTGGATGGAGAGGGAATACTTGATAGAGTACTGTGTAGTAGATCATGTTCACAATAGAATGATCCAAAACATCAGCATTTGAATCGAATGCAGATACAAAAACCTGCATGCATATAAATAATCACCATAAATAAAACTCCAATGCTTGAATAATTATTTTAGAAATAGTTTTTCCGCTTGCATGATAAGAATACATGCATTCAACCTCTACAAAATTCACAGGCGATAATCTTCTCACTCGACCCCATTTATACTTGAATAACCATGTGTAAATTATTATTTAACCTTGATCATATTCCTACAGATTTAGTTCTCAATTTCTCATGAATCATGTCAAACACTTAAATATTATCCCTTTTATCCAAAGTTAACCTCCATTTGGGACAAGTGGGGATCTAAGTAGTGAATAGGCTTAAAATCTTGCTTTGGAACAATTTTGTCTTCCTAGCAGTCATTCTCAGTTTTATCTAACAATTGGAACACAATAAAATAACAATCACACACAAACATTAACAGACGAAAGTTGATGCTGCTTCCTTTTTATTAATTTGTTAGATATGTACTGTACATGATAACACTTTCAAGTTTCAAGGGTACAACATTTATCAAATGAAAATGCCAACAATCAGTTTTCTCCAATTCATTAAAAAAAACAGCCCAAAATGTTGGCCAGCCTAAATAATAATCCCAGAAATTATCATAAATAATAATATATACAATTTAAAAATGACAATGAAAGTACAACTATACAACAAGTCAACAACTAAGTCTTTATCCCACTATGAATAAAGACATGTTCATTGACAAAACCTTGAGGTTTAAGTCATTCTTTATCACCCTTGTGATTTTTCTTGGTCTCCCTCTTTCTCTAGGAATTGATCTAGCTTCCATTTAATCTTATTCTCTTTACGGGGGCATCTATTGATCTCTTACACATATCCAAACCACCAAAGACGCGTTCTACCATATTTTCTACGATTAGAGCTATTCCAACTTTCTCTCTGATACATTCGTTTCTAATCCTATCTTATTTGTGTTCACTCATCAAACATAACATTCTCTCTTTGTTACGTGAAGCCTATTGTTGACATTTCATCACCCGACATTCAATCCCGGTATTATGTACTGAAAGGTGCTCCATGGTCTCCTTAAATCATTCCAAGCTTAATGGAAGATGATTCAGTATTATGTATAGAAAGGTATTTTCAATTTCTATTTTGTGCAATCAAGTGGTCCTTTGCTTAATTGACTGCAAGAAACATAAAACGAGTGTGATAAGCATACAGAATGGTGTAATGAAAATGGCAAGTTACGAAAGATAAAATTAAAACTGAAAAGTGTTAAAAAATGCTAAATAGAAGTTCAAGATTTGAGACAGAAGAAAATATTTGTTGTACTCCATAGCCTTCTGTCTCTTGTATTTCTGCAATTCTCATAACATCCACCACATGTTTAGAAAATAGACACTAAATACAAATTAACCTCTACACTTTAGATACACCATAGGCACTTCATTAACCCATATAAAAACCACTGAAAGATGAATTAAATCAGAATAACTTTGTTCAAATTCAATCAAAATTGCATGAAGTTAAAGGTATGGAGTTCAAGTCGTCGGGAATGCAATTGTGTTAAATATTAAGTAGAGAGGGCTTTGCCACCCTTGTAGTGTTGCTCAGCTCAGCTCCGACCGGATTAGTTGACGCCCTTGTAGTGTAGACATACCGGATGGTTTATACCAAAAACTAGCACGGCTCAGTCATTAAGCATTACATACAATGCTATATCAGACTGTACTCGTAACAATAAGATCAGACAGCATAAGATATCCACAGGACTTAAACTAGATGACTAACTCTGTTTTATACATATGCACTACCTATATCCATAACTTCATTTAACCAAGTCATGTTACAAGGGTGCACAAATTATGAAATCCATACTGCAATTTGTTAAACAAGTTAAATTCAAAATTATGGGGAACCATTTAAAAATTGAAACAGGAAACACCATGACATTCGAATATTCAACAATAAAGATACACAAAAATATTGAATGATTTTATATATCACACTCATACATGCATAGATAGTACAACTATTTTTACAAGGAAAATGGATAAGATTAGTAAAATGGATTTAAGTACAAGAAATATTTTGAGAAACTGCTGACTTATGATTTATGAACAAGAATATGGGAAAATGTGATTTATTTTTTATTGTAAAAGGGAAAACATGATTTATCCAGCATCTAAAAAATTACATGCATAGCTGGAGCCAAAATAGAACATACCAATCCTAAGTTTCATAGGATTCCATCAGCTTCCAAGAAGCTATCAAGCTATCATACATGTCTTTATCGTCTTTAGCATCATTTAAGCCATCGACTAATTCTTGAAGCACCTCGCTACAAGAATACACATTATGAGCAAGATATTACAGAATATCAAACATTTTATCAAACCAAATATGTAATAGAAAAGCAATGATAACTTCAATAGCGAAACTGCTTACTTGTAACTCGCACAAGCCTTGTTCAGGTGCATGCAAGAATCATATTTCTCACAGACTCGCTGACGTATTCTTTATATCTAACATTAAGAAGAAATCATGCATCAGATGCCAAAAATAAAAAAGTAGTCAAAATAACATGAGGCAACAACACTGTTAAAAAAATAATAATTAAAATAAATAAACGAATAAAATTACAGAAGAAAAAGCAGAATTACTTTTCATTGGGAGAAACTCATTATAGGTCCCTTCAATTCAGACTTGGCATTTTCGTACTTCAAGTAAGAAGCATTTTCATCTGAAAATAATTTTCTCCGATTTTTGTCATTATTATTTTTATCTGCAACACCCGAACTTTGTCCTCTATCAGCCACCTCTTTGAATGAATTAGGTGAAGATGCATTTGCAGGTGCATTATTGTTATCTCTATGCCATCCAAATCAATACCCCGGGTTGCCACAGATTCATTACTTCGAAGTCCATCACTCATTTCTGTCGATTTGTTTTGGGACCCAGCGTCCACATTAATTGCTTTCTGTTGTTGTGGATGAGGCAAAATAGTTGTAGCATGGGACCTTTTTGTTTCTTCAAAAAGAATATCAGTGATTCTTTTATTTGTGTTTTCCATGTTGTGAAATCCAGAAGTCACAAGAGACAAGAATGACTTTCTTGATTCCAAAGTTGGTTCTGATGAATTTTTTTGTTCAAATAACTTTATGAAAAGAAATTCATCAGGATTGGAATCACAATGCACATAGTGTGTACCTGGTCGAGCATCCTTTAACCTCCCAACCATTTCACCTTCCTTTAGGCCATGAGAATCCATGGATAGAGACTGTTTATTTCTTTTACTAACATCTCCAGGATTCTCGGAAACCATTCCACTTGCATGAATAGGAGAGAAACTATGAGTAGTCTCGAACATTTGCATATCTGTACCAAGAGAACATTGTGCTTGGCCGAAGTATTCTACTTTGGACCTCTTTATAAATTCCATTCTCTCACAAATGCTCTTAGAAGAATCTTTCTCATGTTTACCTTCAGATAACCTTTCATGAGAGCTTTTTTTAGTCTCAACGTACTGCATCAGATTCATTATTATGCTGCTTCCCATGAGTCTCATACTGCAAATCAGGAATGTTTGCTGGAACGAGTGAGAACACCCTCTTTGTAGAGACTTTTGTTTTGTTCTTGCACTCTCTTTCATCATAACTGGTAACAACATCTACACCCTCATACAGAACCTCCTCACTGTTGGAAGATGCACCATTTTCACTGTCACTACCACTACCTCTTTCAACTGTACCCTTACTTCTACCACCACTTTCAGTGTCATTATCACTTCCTCCATCACTAGAGTTGTCTTCTTGCCCTTCACTAAGATAAGGACCTTTTTTCCCTTCAAAGATATCAGGTGAAGAACGTTGGCCATTTATGTTTTCCAATGTCTTTGATAAATGTTCCTCCAAACCATCTTCTGTAACATTCTCTTTTATTACTCCCTTTGGAGCTGGTGTTTCATCACGAAATTCTTGATGAGCAGATAGTTGAGGATGATTGTGATTGGGAGACCTGCAAAAAAATATGATAACACTACTTAAAGTGCATATAAAGGAAAATTTTATTACAGTTAAAGGAGAAGTAGCATAAAATAAAAATTACAGTTTACCGTCATTTAAACGAAAAAATATTCAAGAAATTGAAAATTTCTTTAAATCACACCAAAATGTGAACAAAAGTTTAATCCCACACCCTTCTAAACAAAACATAAAAAAATGAGAGCACAACTAGTCCTAAATATACCAACTAAAGATAAGAGTGAGAAAGAATTCAGTAACAAATACCGAAGGAAAATGAAGACACTTGCAGTACTACTCTAAATTATTCCATGATGGAGTCGAGTGAAAATAACAGATACCTTCCACTTTCAATAAGAGGCAAGTAGCAAAATATACCTTCCTGGGTACTTGTAACTTGCAATCTACATTCAACGTTAAACAAAAAATCAGATTACTTATGTGAAAGATTTCACTGTTAATATTAGTTTATTAAATATTATTAATCTGTATGTGTCCGTGCTACAACTGACAATTGTACTACACACATCAGGTACTCCCTTTTATTCTACTTTAAATAAGACCCCTCTCTAAAGTGCTAGGTACTAACTTAGATAGAAATGAAGTGTTTTTATGGACTATCCCTTCTCTCTCTACACATATCACCAACCTTTCTCACAATTGGATTAATTTTCTTTTTCAGATTCGGAACAACTTCTTTAACAGCTTTCTCCAAGGCCTGCGATAAAAGCAGGAAACTGGTTAGCATAAAATTAGTTTAATAAAAAGCTTGAGACACTAAAAACAAGCATAAGAACTCTCAGATTTTATACCACACCTTTAAAGTCATTCCATCAGGTTTCTTCATGAGAAGAGAAATTAATATGCTCCGCAGATTTATTGCTTCAACTATATTTTTTCCTTTGCTTTCTTGTGTGTTCTTCATTGCATTGTTTGTCCCAGTAAGGATTTCTTTATTAGAGACACAAGTATTAGTAAGTGCTTTGAGATTTTAAAGTTAAAAATAATAATAATTCATACTTATCAGAGTTCTTATACTAGCAAACTTCAAATAAGAGATTGTGTTTCCATAGTAAAAAAAATTATTTTTTTTCAGCCTGTTAGAGTAAGAAAGTTTTGAAGGGTAAAAGAGAAAATAAGCAATGCAGAACTAGAAATATCAGTAACAGAAGATATAGTTTATGGAGAGTATATGTTGTTTACACATACTTTTTATGAAACTTTGAGTACTGACAACACTTTCATGATAATATTTGTCAGAAATGATATTACCAATTTTTTATTTTTATTTGCATCAACATGAAATGTGAGACTAGTGAAGCGGGTAAACGGAACATGGACTATGACTATATCGAGATTAAATGTACGCAGCCTTACTCCCGAAATCGAAACTGAATTTAGAATGTACTATAAATCTACAATTAAAAGGAAAGAGGGCATAAAGTAGTAGAACTAAAAAGAAAAATTACCATCAGCAGAAGCTAATGGCTTCATAGATGGATTCCCAGGATCCAACACAATGGCAATCCGCATGAAAACAGAATGAAATTCTCGTCGTCTTGTGGGGAAAGAGTAGCCGTTGTTGCAACCATAACAACCGAGGTAGGAGCGGTTAGGGGGTTGAGGAGGGCGGTTAATCTAGGAAACACGGCGGAGCAGAGAAGATCGGTTCATGTTGCTGGAATGACAATGTGAGCCTCTATTTATAGGAGAAAAGGTCATATATTTTATTTTTTATTTAGCTTTTGAATATATATATATATATATATATATATATATATATATATATCCACCGATATTGTAAAAGTTTTTTACTATCATTCACCATTTATCTTAAATCACCATTAAATCTTTAGATAAAAGTAATGTAAATGAATGATCGATGATGTATTGAATGTATATAAACATTTACATTGTCTATACCATACATACATTATATATGTATATTTCTCATTTAAACCATGTTCTTTTCAAGGAAAATATGGAAATGGAAATGCACCACTACACTAGAAAATGTTATTAATAAAGATAAGTATCAGTTATCAAACCGGTAGGAATACTGTTACAGTGATATAGTGGTTTAACCGGTGGTTTACTAATTAAACCGCATACTGGTAAAGTTAGATATACATATATATAATATATTAATATTAATGTTGAAAAATCAATAAAAAACAATAATTATTTTTATTTCCATTAAAATTAATTAATTTTAAATAAAAATTGACCGATACAGTTCAATTGAAAACCGGTCAGTATGAATGATTTTTACCGATATAATTATTGTATCGTACCAGTATTGGGACCGGTTCAACCAGCCAGCACGAAACAATTTTAATAATTATGTCAAAAACACTTATGTGTAAACGTATGTATGTAGAAACAACGAATAAAATCTTAAAAATACATTTAAAGGTTTAATTCTAATCAAAATTTAATATAGCTAAAAAACACAAATACACTTATCTCCATAGCTGACATATTATATATATTTTTATACAAGTTTTTTGGCTGGTCCATTTTTATGGTGATTAGAACTTTATGTAATAATTGATTAATGTGAAAAAAATTTGTTTTAGTGTGGATATTATGTGTATATCAAATATTTGGTAGACACATTAGGAGCATCAAAATTTCCAACTATTAAATATTTGATATACAATCACATGCCTCCTCATGTAAGTTTAAGAGTTTCTCATTTAAGATAATTTTCTCATAAATCATATATACAAGGTTGATAAATTTTGAGAATTAAGAGTTTTTTTTTCATTATTTGGGTTGATTACACTTAAAACAAGTAAATATTTGACCTCATTTGGTCCATAGGATAATAAAGATAAGATATGGTAATTTGTACCTAGGATAATAAAGGTAAGATATGCTTGTATGTTGAACCAATAAAACATGATAGAGATATTTCCTAGAGATATTTCCTAGGCTTATCATATCCTATTCACCTAATGTAATTTTCATCGTAATGGTAGATATGTATTAACATGTTGGTCTTGACATCTTATAGGTTTGCCCATGGGAGAAAAAATTTGGACTCCAATATTATAAAAAAATTTAACCATGTGAATTTTGAATGTCAAAGTTTGAATAAAATTGAAAGTCCAAATCTTTTGATGGATTGTGCCTCTACTGTCTATAAGGGATTGTAATTTGTTTTCCTTCTGTTGCAGAGCTGATAGCTCCCCTATTTCTCATCGGAAAAAAATCTAATTGTGAGGTCAAAATGAAAATATACATTGTATATCAAAAGAATTTTATTAAATTATTTTTACAATAAACTTTTAAACAAAATAAATCTCAGATTAATTGTGATAACATGATATACACTTTCTTATCAAGGCATCGAGTCCAATATATTTTTTAATAATATAAAATAATAAAAATATTTAATGAATTGATGAGTAGAGTAATAACCATTAATAACACAATTGATTTAAAAAATAATAACATTTATCATGTGTTAATTGTGTAGTAAAATATATTTGGGCCTCACTTGAGCTATCACCCTATGCCACACACATGTGGCACACTCACAGGTCGGCCTTATATGTTAGAAATGGAACCACATCTTCTATCCCAAATATTGTATCATTTTATATACTTTTTTTATCATTGATTAAAAAAGTAAAACATAAATTAAAAATATATTAGCTTTATATTTTATAACCAATGAAAAATGAAAGATATATAGAATAATACAATATTTGGGAGAAATATATACTTTGATTAGAAATAGCACACTCACATGGTCGGCCTTATATGTTAGAAATGAACCACATCTTCTATCCCAAACATTATATCACTCTATAATCTATATACTTTTTGTTATCATTGGTTAAAAAAAGTAAAACATAAATTAAAAATATATTAGCTTTATAACCAATGATATATAGAATAATACAATATTTGAGAAATATATACCTTTACACCCAGATATCATTGTCACCCCATAAGAATATAATTGCTTTATTATTATTATCCTATTCTCAGTCATGTCCCCATCCCATGCCATGTGATCATTGCATAAGGGAAATGTTTTTTCAGTACGAGACAATTTTAGTATTGTGAATAGTAGCAACAATGTATAATTGTTTTCCCAACTTTAACTATCAATGATCATGATTTCCAGCAAAATCACGATTTTATTGGCTCATACAAATTTCCTCACAATGTTATTTATACAAATAACATCACCCATTACATAAATACTACAAAAAACATAAACTTAAAAGATAAATCTTGCTCAGTTCTATCAATGACCAAGCATGTCCTTGCAATTTAGCTCACAATGTTTATTCTCAAATATGATTTTATCAAACAATTGAGCAACATGGTACTCAACTTGTAGTATTGTACTTTCATTAAACTTGTACTTTAGATCTCCAATGTACACGGGAGTTCATGCACCATACTCTGTTTCATAGGCCCAGAGATTATTCTAAGCTTGATGGAAGAGGCTTAAGTTTTACCTATAGAAAGATATTTTCAGTATCTATCTTGTTTCTACAAATTCCTTGATCCTTTGCTTAATTGACTGCAAGAAACAAGGAAAAAGAGTGTAATAAGCATACATAAAGATGTGATCAAATTTGTAAGTTATGAAAGATAAAATTAAATCTAAAGACATGGTTAATAAATGTAACATAAGTATTGAAAAATAGAAACAGAAGTTCAAGATTTAAGTAATGGGGAGGGATCCACTTACTCCAAGAGTAAGTGGAAAAATACTTACTCCACATCATGACCATTCATTCTTGGAAATCCAATGGTTTGAATTGGTGAGTACATCTAAACCATTGAATTTTTCAAGATTGGATGGCTAAGATGAAAAGTAAGTGTTTTTTGGAGTAAGTGGATCCCTCCCCGTAAGTAATTACCTCCAGTTCCCTATGAAGCACAACATATATTCTCTTTTGTCTTTTGTGTTTCTGCAATTCATATCACGCCCATCACATATTTAGAAAATAGATACTAAATACAAATTAACCTTTACACTTTATGTACAGCATAAGCACTTGATCAGAGATGATAAAAAATTCAGCACGCCAAATACAAACTCCCGAAAGATGAATCAAAATCAGAGTAACTTTGTGTTAAATATTCCATAGGAGGACTTTGTGTTAAATTCAATCAAAATTGCATCAAATTAAAGGTACAGAGTTCAAGTCTTTAGGAATGCAGTTGTGTTAAATATTCCTTAGGGAGGACTTTGCGACCCTTGAAGTCCTGCCCAGCTTTAAGCCGATTAATTAAGTAGAGCCCTCCTAGTGTCGGTATACCGGATGGTTTATACCAAATACTAGACAGGTACTAGTCACTAGCATAGTTGCATTACAGATGACTGATTTTGTTTCTTACATATGCACTATCTATATCCATAACTTCATTTAGTGCAGTCACATTACGAAGGTGTACAAATGAAGAAATAGAAACTGCAATTTGATAAACAAGATAAATTCAAAATTATGGTGCACCACTTAAAAACTGAATCAGGAAACAGCATGGCATTCAAGTACTCCACAATAATACACAAAAATATTGAATGATTTTATGCATCACACTCATACTTGCTTTAGATAAATAGTACAACTATTTTTACAAGGAAACCCGATTAGATTAGTAAAATGGGCTTAAGTACAAGATTTTTTTTAGAAACTGTTATCTTATGAATAAGAATATGGGAAAATATGATTTTTTTTTTATATAAGGGAAATATTATTTATCCAAAATAAAAAATATTGCATGCACAGCTGGAGCCAAAATTGGACATACCATTCCATAAGTTTCGTAGGATTCCATCAGCTTCCCAAAGATACTATTGTGCATGTCTTCATCGTCTTTAGCATCATTTAAACCATTGACTAATTCTTGGAAAACATCTCTACAAAAAATACAAATTATGAGCAAGATATTGGACAGAATATCAAGCCAAATATGTAACAGAAACAAATTGATGCCTTGAATAGTATGACTGCTTACTCGTAACTCGCACAAGCCTTGTTCAAGTACATGTAAGTATCATGTTTCTCACGGAACTCATGCACATATTCTTGATATCTAGCATTGAGAAGAAATCATGTACCAAATGCCAAAAATAATATAAAAAACAAAAAATAACCTGATGCAGATAATAATAGATAAAATAAATAACTGAATAATATTAAAGAATAGAAAACGGGAATGACTGCATACTGGGAGAAACTCATTATAGGTCCCTTTAATTCAGCGTCAGCCTTTTCGTACTTCAAGTAAGAAGCATTTTCATCTGATAAATATTTTCTCCAATCTTTATTATTATTATTATCTGCAACCCCTGAACTTTGTACTCCATCAGCCACCTCTTTCAATGAATTGGGTGAAGATGCATTTGCAGGTGCATTATTGTTATCCTTACGGCCTTCCAAATAAATACCTCGTCTTACCTCAGATTCATTACATCGAAGTCCACCACTCATTTCTGCTGATTTTTTCTGGGACTCAATGTCCACATTAACTGCTTTCCGTTGTTGTGGATGAGGCAGAACAGTTGCAGCAAGGGGCCTTGTTGTTTCTTCAGAAAGAATATCAGTGATCCCTTTATTTGTGCTTTCCATGTTGTGAAATCCAGAAGTCACAAGAGCCGAGAATGGCTTTCTTGGTTCTAATGTTGTTTCTGAAGAATTTTTTTGTTCAAATAACTTTGTGACAAGAAATTCATCAGGATTGGAATCACAATGCACATGGTGTGTACCTGGTCGAGCATCCTTTGACCTCTCAACCGCTTCCCCTTGCTTTAGGCAATGAGAATCCATGGATAGAGACTGTTTACTTCTATTACTAGCATCTCCAGGATTCTTGGAAACCTTTCCACTTGCATGAATAGGAGAGAAACTGTGAGTAGTCTCGAACATTTGCACATCCGTACCAAGAGAACTTTGTGCTTGGCCGGAGTATTCTGCTTTGGACCTCTTTTCCTCTCTCACACAAATGTTCTTAGAAGAATCTCTCTCACGTTTACCTCCAGATAACCTTGCACGGCTACCAAATTGTTCATGCCTAGAGCTATCCATAGAAATGGTAGCAGTAGTTAATGCCAATTCAGCTTCTGGTTCTGCAGGCAAGTTTGTTCCAGTCTCAATTGCATTAGATTCATTATTATGCTGCTTCTCATGAGTCTCAATCTCATACTGCAAAGATCTTCCATCAGGAAGGTTTCCTGGAACTAGTGAGAGCACCCTCTTAGCAGAGGCTTCTGTTTTGTTCTTGGACTCTCTTTCATCATAATTATTAGTGACAGCATCTACATCCCTACACGGAACCTCCTCACTGTTGGAAGATGTACCATTTTCACTGTCACAACCACTCCTATTCTCTCTTTCAGCAGTACTCATACTTCCACTCCCGCTATGGCTTCTACCACCACTTTCTCTGTCACCATCACTTTCTCTATCACTAGAGTTGCCTTCTTGTCCTTCACTAAGATCGGGACCTTTCTTTTCATTCAAGATATCAGGTGAATAACATTGTTCGTTTATGTTTCCCGAAGTCTTTGATAGTAGTTCCAGTTTGGAGTTTAGTTGCATTAGTTCCTCCAAACCATCATCAGGATTGTTCTCTTTTAAGTCTCCCTGTGGAGCTGGTGATTCATCGAAAAATTCTTGATGAGCAGATTGTTGGGGATGATTATCACCAGTAGAACTGCAAAAATATGATAACAGAACTTAAAGTGCATTGAGGAGAAATTGTATTACAGTTTAAGGAGTAGTAGCTTTAAATAAATATTACATTTACAGTCATATTAACTAAAAAATATTCAAGAAATTGAGAACTGCTTCCAATCAACCAAAATGTGAAGAAAGGTTTAATCCCCATGCCCTTCTAAACAAAACATTAAAAAGGAGAACACAACCAATCACAAATATACCAACTAAGGATAAGAGCAAGGAAGAACTCAGCAACAGATACAGAAGCAAAAGTAAGACACTTGCAGTACTACTCTGAACTATCCAATGATAGTGTCAATAACAGATACCTTCCACTTTTAGTCAAAGGCTTCTTGAAGTTTTCCAAATCCACTCCTGGTAGCAAAAAATACTTTCCTGGAGACTTGTAACTTGCAATCTACATTCAAGATTAAATGAAAAATCAGATTACAAATGTGAAGATTCCATTGTTGATGTTAGTTTATTAATTATTATTACTTAATAGTCTGTATGTATCTGTGCTACACCTGACAATTGTACTACAGAAATAACTTTGATATAAATAAAGGTTTTTCTATAATACCCCTCTCCATACACCTACTGCTTACCTTTCTCATAATGGGCTCCATTTTCTTTTTCGGATCCGGAACTATGCCATTAAGAGCTTTCACCAAGGCCTACAATAAAAGCACGAAAGCAGTTAACATAAAAATCTCGACACAGTAAAAACTATGATTATGAGAACTTTCATATTTTATAGAAAACCTTTAAAGTCATTCCACCAGGTTTATCCATGAGCAGAGAAACTATTATGTTCTTCAGATCTACTGGTTCAACTATATTTTTTCCTCTGCTTTGTTTTGAGTTCCTTGTTGCACTGTTTGTCTTAGTAAGAACTTCTTTATCAGGGCCGCCAGTTTGCTTGCCAATCTTTTGTGATGGCACACCATTATCAATGCCCTTAGAGATATTTATAGCTCCCAGCGGAGAGGATGAAGCAGCAGATTGATCCGGTGGAAATGAAAGAGGAGAAGAATGTTTTCCAGTGCTCATGGTAGCAGTTGTTGAAGAAAACCCAGGTCTATAGCTAGATTTTGGGTGACCACCAACTATGACATGTTTCAAACATTAAAGACATAATCAATGAGCTAACAAAATCTTATACTGAAGTTTTCAAAACTGCTAAATGATGGCATCATAAGGTAAATGTGTTAGAAAGATGAATTTTTTAGAACAGGAAAATGAAAGTTTAATCACCTTGAAGAGTTTCCACTTTACTTTTCTTAGGAGGTGCAGCCCCTTTCATTTTATTGTAACTCTTCCGCTGAGTAGCTGGACACAATTGAAGTATAAAACTCCTCAACCAGATAGTTCAACATATAAATGTCAATAATATAAGTACAATAAAGGTACAAAACTCTGGGAGAACATAGAGTGGTAATAAGCAGAGAGCCATGACAATTATTCGAAAGCAAAAAAATTGAATTTTCTCATCCCATGACATAATAGAATAGAAGTTTGAGATTTATACTTTAAAATAATATTAACTCTTACTTACCAGAGTTGTTGTGCTTGCATAATTCAATAAGTAAAGAGAAATTGTCTCTCACTTGTATTCTTTTTTTCCTTAGAGATGATTGCAGACAAGTTTTGAACGGTAAATAGAAAATTAGCAACAAGAACTAGGAACGCTAGTAACAGGAGATAAACTTTTCGGAGAGCATATGTTGTTTAAACATACTTTTGATGCTACTTTGGATTTGGAAAAGATTTTGATAATATTTTTCAGAAATGATATGACCAACTTCTTGGATATTTACTTGCATCAACATGATATGTGAGAGTAGTGATAGTGAACTCGGTAAATGGAACAAGGTCTTCTCCGATTGTGAGGCATTTTGATGATACAGATTTGCAGAAGTTATTCAGATAGACTGTTTTCCTCAAGAGATCCTTCATTTATTTTCAATGGTGGGGTCTATGGAGATTAATTTTATGCAGCCTTACCCCGCAGCCACAAGCGGAGAGGCAGTTTCCAGGATGTACAATAATTAAAAAGAAAAAGTAGAAGAAGCAAAAAATAAGGAAAGAGGGTATAAAGTAGTAGAAGCAAAAGAAAATTTACCCTCAGCAGCAGCTAATGCCTTCACAGATGGATTCCCAGGCTCCAAGACAATGGCTCTGTTGTAGAAAAAACATAAAAAATGGTCAATGAGGCATCAAATCAAAAACAGGCACATGATATCCATGCATCATAAACAGGCCGTATTATGAAGCTGATAAAAGTAAAATCACCTGAAACAGAGCATATTCAGAACCAAAAAATTGTGATAGACCAAATGGCAAAGAACTACATGGTCAGTAGTTTCATTGCAGAAAATCAATAGCTTGTCTCATTCCATATTAAACCCACCAACCTATATACAAGTAATCACCTACATGTTCTTTCTACTAAATAACCTAATATGTGATTAAAACTCCTGAAAGCAACAAAATGAATTTCAACAATAGAAAAAACATGTACCAAAACTTCACCAGCTAGGCATTAAAGGTAAGCATCAGTTGTATTGCCTTAGAGGCGCTTAAAATTATTATTGCATACATTAGTGTAATATTTTGACAAAATCATCAAGTTAAATCTTCAATGCGTGCATCACATATGCATTTTCTTATTAATGCTTGCCAATGGCAGTCCGTGACAAATTATCAAGTATATAGAGATAGATGATCGCAAGTTGATGTCAAGGGAACAAACGGTTGCATAATTTTAGCATATATCATAATGAGGTATATATTTGATAACAGTTTCATACTTCCGTGACTTATGCTTGCGTTCAGCTTCTTCTGACCGCATTTTAACATGATTCTTAGTAGACTCATCCAATGTACGCTGTACATTCAGCTTGCGCAAAGCACACCCAGATTCAACAAGCAACCCGTTTCCATCTTCACCGCTTTGACGCTCTTCGTATATATCACAGAGGTCACCAAATTCCTGTGACCATGTAAATCTGAATTGCTTTCCACCAACATCAATAATCTGGAATAATGGAAGGACTTTTAGATTCCAGAAAGGACAAACAAAATGAATAAAAAAACATTGATGAAACAAAGCAATCCACTCTTTCAACATCTGTTAGAGAAATCCCTCTAAAACACTCACATGCTTTACCCAAGTAAAAGTCAGACACCTAAGCTTATAGAAGTTCATCCAAAGAAAACTCTTTCAAGATGCAAGAATTATGTTCCAACCAAATACACCAAAGCATGACAAAGATTGCACATTGTCACAAGAAAATGGTTTTTTTCTTCTCTCAACAACACCAGCACTCTCTAAAAATACTAAACAAATAATCCCATAATGAAAGGGCCACAGAAGAATACAATAACAATTAGGAACAGCTTCAGAACTCACACCATACATAACATACATATCATAGGAAATATCCTTATATGGCTTGTGAGCCTGCAACATCTCACTAGTATTAATTCTATTAGTGTGTTATTTAATCTAAACTTGCTTTCTATATAATTGTATACCGTGTTTATAATGAATTCCAATTATGAGAACAACAACAACAAACAACATGAAACAAAAAATGCAATTGCAACAAACTAATAATTTCTTATTGTCAAATACAAGTATCCGATGAGGATAGGCTCTCCCCATCCCAAGAGGATTCCAACACATACCATAGGATTCGAACCTCAGTCACGTATTTGCAATAAGCAAAATAATGACCAAACTCGGCAACCCCTGTTGGCAATCAATTCAAATCAAACTATTTCCTATTTTTAATGATTCCAAAGAAACCCAAAAAAATTAAATTTTTGCAAATGTTTGACATGCTGTTACAATCATCCAATCCTCAGAATAATACTATTAACCACAATAAATAACAACAACAACCAAGCCTTAACCCCACTAGTGGGGTCGGCTTGCTGTTCTTGTTGAAAGGGGGGCCTAGTGCACGAGACTCCTAGGAATGCTAATCAAAATGAATGATTCTCACGAAACAAAACCAGCATACTTGATGGATGGAGAATCCTTCTCTAGGATCAGCAAGAAAGACTCAAATAAATTAGAAGAGTAATCCCAAGGATAAAAAAGGTATCAGCATTTCATTTGAAGGTCACTAAAAACCAACTATAAATTTCATAACACAATTAAAAAATACCCAATTGAAATCACCAAAACAGAAAACTTATAAATGTATATCAGAAATTCAGTAGCACAAGTTAACAAAAACAAGCCGAGGTCGTGAATTCTAGTATAAATCTCACATTTTCTTCGCGGTCGTAAGGGTTTGAAGCGAATTTCATCCGTGCCCTCCCACCTTGGGCCTCCAAGCGCTTGATTTCCTCCACCATGCCAGGAGCCAGCCTTATAATCATGGAGAATGCTGGATCGCCGCCAGAAACTAGGCTGAATGACTCCTCTGATAACAGAGGAGCCACGACTTCCGTATCTCCATGGAGTGTGTTGCGACTGGTAGAAATACCGAGGGAGGGTTGGTTGGGGGGTTGGGGGGCTAATGGAGAGTGGAGGTGCTTAGCCTTGAGAGCGCCACGATAGAGCTTGGGGGACTGTCTTCCTCTGCAGTTCATTTTGGATTGAAGATCGAATGTCAATTGTGTTGGTGTAAGTCAGAATTTATAATTTGTGCGTTTTGATCTAGTCCATTCTTATCTTGTAATTATCCTTATCTTTTTTATGTTTATCCTTTTAAATTCCTCAAGCCTCATACACTATATATATATATATATATATATATATATATATATATATACTACAACAGTCAAACCTTTATCCCAATAGGTGGGGTCGACTACATGGATCAAACGACGTCATAATGTTCCATCATAAATCATGTTCATTAACAAAACATTGACCTCTAAGTCTTTCTTTATCATTTCCCCTATAGTTTTTCTTGGTTCCCTCTTCCTCTAGGAATTGGGCTAGCTTCAGTTTGATCTACTCTCTCCTTACGGGGGCTTCTACCAGTCTGCTCCATATATATATAGTGTACTGCTGATCACAACACACAATATAAAGAAATTATCCCTTTTACAATTCTTTTTATGGTATCAATTCATTTTTAATGCTTTCCAAAAGGTAATAAAGTTAATTACTAATATCAAACTCAATTCATTTTTAATGCTTTCCAAAAATTCCTTTTCACAAATGATGAAATATACTAAGATGGGGGAAGATAATTACAAAGAGTGTTGAGAATAAGAGATCCTCCTTATAGAAAGGATAAATAAAATGAACAAAAAAAAACATCATTGTAACAAAGCCACCAAATCGTTCGTCATATCCTTGAAAGAAATCCCTCTAAAAAGCCCACAGGCTTTACCTAAGTAGAAGTCAAACACCTAATCTTATAGAAGTTGCTCATCCAAGAAATCTTTTTAAAGATGCTAACAATTTGCTCCAACCAAATACAGCAAAGTGTGACAATTGCACACTGCCACGAGAATTTGTTTTTTCCTTTCTACCAAAACTAGTAAAAATAGTCAATAGAAAATAACCCAAGAACCTACGGCAAACCTAGCACTCTCGAAAAAAATACCAAATAAATAACGCCATAATAAGAGGGACAAGAACAATGTAGGAACAATTAAGGAGCAATTTATGAACTAACACCCCACATATCCTAGGTTATGAACCTGTAACTTGTTATTGCCATTAATTCTACTACTGTGTTATATAATTTAAATTTGTTTTGCAAAAAATAAATTAAAATACACATTTTTTATAGCGAGCTCCAAGCATGAGAACAAGAAGAAGAAGAACATGAATCAAACAACAATACACTGGTTTGCCCAAAAAATCTTCCGATATGCCATATAGGTTTAAATACCTTCTAATGGCTTCTCCAAGAATTTTTCTTGGTCTTCTTCTCCCGCTAATTATGGGGCTTTCCTCCAACCAACTCATCTATGTTGTGGCTTATGTTAGTCTTCTTTTCACATGTCCAAACATGACAAAAAAATATTAGTGAACAAGAGTTTTGGATGATGGAGGCTCTCCCGTTCCAAGTGGATTCCGACAAAACATGTGTTGTCCGAGTCGAAGTCATGTTGTTCCCATAAGCAAAAGGTCAACCTCAACCGCAATCAATTCAATTTAATTCAAATCAGACTATTCCCATTTTTAACTGTTATAAGGAAAAACTTTAAGTATTACATTCTAGCAGATGTTCCATATACTATTAAAATCACATAGTTCCCAAAATTATCACTGTTAGCTAAATTGCCACTAAGAATGATGGCTTCCCAAGAACAGAGTACAAAAGCAGCACACTTATAAGGATTCAGAATCCTTCTCCATCATCACTAAAAACTCAAACAAATTAGAACAGTAATTAAAATGTCACAAAATTTATTAGCACTTCATTTCACAACATGTGCAAGTTTTCATTCAGATACAAAGTCATTAAAAACCAACAAGAGTTCTATGATGTGAAGAAAAACATCTAAAACACTTACCAATATAAGCTAAGCAACAATATCCAATTGAAGTTACAAATAACAGAATATAAATATATGTATATTTGAGCATATAAAATCCAATAACACAATTAAGCTAAAACAAGGAAAATGATAAATTAGAATAAGAAACTTACATTTGCCCTACTTCATGGGCCTCCAATGTCATGATTTTCTCCACCATGTTGGTCTCAGATTTATGATGATGGAGAATGCATGCCTTCATCTGGGGGAGGAGGAGCCATCGCAGCAATCACATCTCGTTTTAGTGCGTTGCGGCCAGCGTCACCGCCGAGGTAGGAGCGGTTAGTAATGGAAACACGGTGGAGCTTGGAGGATCGGTTCATAGTGTTTGACTGTGAGCGGTGGAATGATAAACTCGGGTAACTGATAACTGAGTGAGAATTGAAATGTTTGTCACAACTTCTTCTTTTTATCAATTCTAATGTTAGAAAATTTGATGGCTAGAATGTGAGGTAAGTTTGTATATGTTGTCTTTACACTAATTTGAATTAAAAATTTTGTCCCTACTTCATTTCTATCAATAATGATAAATTTGTAATGTATTATGGGTGTAAAATTTTATACAAATATCCTATTAGTAGTTAATTACTTGTTAATTTTACTGATTTATTTTACACTCTTTTAGTTTATAAAATTTCATCATATTCCATAGAAGTGTCAAAATGAGCTATCTAGATATGTTCAGGCAAGCTCATATTAGGATTGGGCTAATATGAACAAAGCTAAAAAGTTTAGATACAATTTATGCATATCAAATTGTAACTCAGATTCATCATAAGCGGGTTGCAGATTGTGACGGGCTGGGCCGCATAATACTACAAAATATTTGTAGATTTAATACCTTGTGTGTCTGAGTTAAGATTTGATATCAAGTTCACTTATATAAATTTTAATATAATTCATTTATTAAATCTCTCATTTTTATTGAAGTATATGTCTCTAACACAATATTTAACTTATAAATCTTTGGGTACTATGCAAAATAATATCATCTTGAGTAGAATGAACATTATAGGTCCAAAGTATAAACAATATGGTCCTTATGTTTTATTTTCAGTTTGAATATCATTTGTATGTTTTTTGTCAACACTTTCATTATGAATTAAATTTGGTCGTGTGAAATTCTTTATTGTAAATAATTATGTTGTCTATTAGTTTTATTGTAAAAGTTATTTTTTTTACTATGTTTTTATTGTATAAGTTAAATCTAATTACATACACAATTAAGAAATAAATATGTGACTTATATGTTTTAATGTTTTCTCATTTGATTTGATACACTATTTTGTTATCATACTTAAAATGATATTATGTAAAATAGATGATAATGTTTAACTTTATAAAATTATTAAAATTTATAACAAAATGTTTAATTTTTATTTTTTATTATAAGTTATCTTGTAAAATAATTTTCACCTAAAGCTATAACCATGTCAAAGGTCCCCAAAAATTAAAATAAATAAGGAAAAATAGGTAGACCAAACCCACCCGGGTAAGCCCGGTCCGATCATGATTTTAATATAGTCGGGCCGGTCCGGGCTAAAATCTTGAGTTCAATGAAAAGTATCTAATGTGATACCAAGCCCTATAAATTTCGAGCTTTGGTAGGGCCCCGACTAGGCCCGTCCATTTTGACACCTCCAATAACTCGTGTCTATATATTAGTATTCGATATAGACAATGAGAAAAAAATGTGTACACTGAAAATGTATGAGTTTTATATATTATTAGTCTGTCATTTACCATTCATTTCAACAAGTATTAACTATTTAAAAAATTTAATACAAATAAATGGTAGATAATTGTTTGTGTATAAATCTTTATATTAACTATATATACATCTTACATTCATACAAAATACATAAACATTACATTCATACACTCTATGTAAGACAATTATTACAGAACTACCCGATGGAAATATTTAAGATTAAGTTAGACTTCACCTTTAACCTATGTTAAACCTATATAAATAATTATGTTTAGAAATTTTAAAGTCTAGGATTATTTAAATATATAATCTTGCTTCGGCTGTTCAAACACATATTATGATATAATGTCTCTAAATAGGCGGACATGTATATCTTTAAATAAGCTAATAAATATAATCATGAAAGACAATTTTTTATATAAATAATATTACTTATATGAAAATAATGTAATATAAATATTATTAAATAATATAATTAAGAATGTAATTTTGAGTAGTAATAGTATAAAAATTTATAGACAGTCGATATATCATTTATCATTCATTTGCATTACATTTATTTAACAGCCAATAATGATTAACTATAAATTATAAATTATACAATAATAGTATAAAAATCTTTTACAATGTTAGTGTTTACATATTTTTCTCTATAATTAAACAAGTTGACCTATTTAATAAATCTTTTATATAATCTAGAGTTTGATTCGTTAACCTAAATAAATTTTTAAAATAATTTGAGACCGAAACAAAAGTATTACTTAACATGTTATATATAGGTTAAAGATAGACAATCTCACCTATTTCTATCATTATCTTATCAGTAAAGAATTAAAATGATTTAAATTTTTAGAGAAACATATATTATGAGAGACAATCACCTATATCAAAAAAAAAATATTAAACTTTTTTTTAGCACAATGAAAGATGATACTTATTATACTTTTTATTATTGATCGGTTATAAAGTTTAATATTAATTTATTATAATGTAAGAGTGTTTTTACATGAATTTGGTGAAGAAACCCCTCCAACTTGTGTTCTGAAAAACCCTTGTTACCACAAGCTACTAGTTCAGTTTCCACTCCCACTTTGCAACCATGTCAATCCTCTCCCGTCTCCGCCACTTTTTCCTCAGCCGCCACCGCCATCGACACTTCTCCACCTCCATCCTCTCTCCTGACTCCACCACACCCCTCTCCACTAAGCAAAAAACCCGAGCCGCCATCTCCCTCCTCAAGACCGAGAAAAACCCCGAACGCATCCTAGACATCTGCCGCGCCGCCTCCCTCACCCCTGACACTCATCTCGACCGTGTCGCCTTCTCCATCGCCATCTCCAAGCTCACCGCCGCCAACCACTTCGACGGAATCCGCCGCTTCATCGACGAGCTCAAAACCCGACCTGACCTCCGCAACGAGCGCTTCATCTCCCACGCCATCGCCCTATTCGGCCAAGCCTCCATGCTCGACCACGCCATCAGAACATTCAAAGAAACCGAAGATCTCAACGTCAACCGCTCCGTCAAATCCCTCAATTCTCTCCTCTTCGCCGCCATCGCCGCAAAGAATTACAAAGAGGTAAGCCGAATCTATCTTGAATTTCCTAAGATTTATTCCATCGAACCGGATATTGATACCTACAATTTAGTTATCAAGTCATTTTGTGAGTCCGGTTCGTCTGGTGCTGTGTATTCTGTTTTGGATGAGATGGATAGGAAATTGGTTAGGCCAAACGCCACGACGCTCTCGACGTTTATTGGTGGTTGTTATAAGGAGGAGAAGTTTGAGGAGGTAGAGAAAGTGTTGAAGTTGATGGAGGAGAGGTATGGGATGTACCCGGGGCTTAGTACTTATAATGTTAGGATTCTGAGTTTGTGTAAGTTAAAGAAGTCGAAGGAGGCGAAGGCGTTGCTCGAGGGGATGATTTGTAGGGGGAGGAAGCCGAATTCGGTTAGTTATTCTTATTTGATTCATGGATTTTGTAAAGAAGGGAATTTTGAGGAGGCGAAGAATTTGTTTAGTCAGATGAAGAAAAGAGGATATTTGCCTGATAGTGATTGTTATTTTACCTTGGTTCACTATCTTTGCTTTGGTGGGGATTTTGAGTCTGCATTTGAGGTTTGCAAGGAAAGTATGGCCAAAGGTTGGATTCCAAATTTCACTACCATGAAAAAGGTTGTGAATTGGCTCGTCAGTGTCGAAAAGTTTGATGATGCTAAAGATCTTATTAAGCAGATCAAGGGAAAGTTTGCTGCGAACAGTGATAAGTGGGCTGAAATTGAAGCTGCAATGCCGCAGTAATGAATGAAGACTATGGTCTGCTTAGAATTCTTTGAGCAATTGGAGGGAACCTGGAAAGATTAAGCCATGGTGGGAGTGTTGGCTTAGAAATGGCTTTCATTATGTTTTTACCATTTACTCGGACACTTTAGTTCAGTAAGCTCTCCATGGTTGGACATGGTTTATTTTCTGTTAATGAAAGAACTGGAAATAGTTACGCGGATAGTTTTCTGAAAACTATGATTTGTTTTATCTCCTTCAATTGCATTATTTGTATCCTTGACTCTAGGTTTTCCTTTTTCCTTCCAAGAAACCAATAGCATGGGCCTGTATATTACCCAAAATTTTGGTTGCTTATTCTGCTCTTCTTCCGTAGTTATCAATAATAATAGTTAACTGAATTCAACCTATTAATTCATTTGCATGTTTCATTCCATTTAAATTAAGGATATAATTCTTCGAATGACTTCATGGAAAATCTTTGTATAGCATGTTGTCTGAATTTTGATGCTATCATCACTTTTTGGTGAATGTATAGTCATTAGATCTTCAGCCCTCATAGTGCATATTTATTGTGTTCACAAATGCTTGCTCTATGCCTATCAACAACCTAATGCGCACCTGAGTGAAAGATTTCCGTGATTTGTAGATGTATTCCAAGACAGGTCTAAACAAAATGTAGTTATTATCCGACAATTCGACATCAGTTAATGAGATTAAGGCTTGGTTGATGTTATACACATAAACAAGTCCTTGTCTTCCGTCCCAAAGGAGTGTATCAGTACTTGTGATTAGTCAGAAAAATATTTAATTATTAAATATTTAACTTCAATACATTTTTAACCAATCATAATTAGTGGTACGCACTGTATGGGACAACAAATGTGCGCCCCTGGATACTACCCTAGTAAGAAGAGAATAAAGTATCTCATCATATTAGGAGATAAGTTGTCTCATACGACCACTAAAGTCATGATATATGTCATATTTTTTAGTTTTTAGAAATATTTTGGTAGAAAATGTTTAAATATAACAAATGTCATGATTTTAGTAACCAAATGTTATAACTTGTCTTCTTGTATGAGGATATATATTATTCTCTTATCTGTATATTCTTCTCTTTATTTTATTTTTCCTTTTTAATTTTCACAAAAAATGTAAATGCATGACTAAACCTATTATTTTGTTTTAGAGTTTATTTGCGATTTGAATTTTTGGGGAGGAATGAATGGAAATGGAAGACATGTGAGTCATGACATACAAAATGAGATAAATTTGAAGTCTTCTATTTATTTTCATTCCCCTCCAAAACCTAATTCGCAAACTTATTGATACATATACCTTTATGAGTTGAGGTTTAGAGGGGAATAAAGACTTCAGGGTCATCTCACAAATGTATTAGACTCTCAATTTCTAATACAATATAATTTGTAACTTCACTTCAATATAATAAATGGATACTGTAAAAAAAATATCACTTTGGTTTATAGTAATGATAGTATAGACTCAAATTTAGAATGAATTCTAGGTGTCGAAATATAATTATCATCATAATATTTCTTTACTTTGTGTATGGATATCTTTTGTATACTCTTTATCAACACTTTCATTTTGAACTGTTATGTTAAATTTGGTTGTGTTGAGTTCTCTATGGTAAACAATTAAGTTGTTTTTCAGTTTCGTTGTAAAAATTAATTTCTTTGTTATGTTTTTGTTGTAGAAGTTAAATCTAATTAAATATACAATTAAAAAAAGAAAAATAGAATCTATATAGTTTAATGTTCTCAGTTAATTTGATACACTATTTTGTTAATGTGCTTAAAAAGATATTAAGCAAAATAGGAAAAATAATATAATTATTAACTTGATAACATTATTGTAATTTATAAATATTTATGTTATAGACATTACTCTATTTTTTATTCAAACGGGTAGCCCGAACCCGGTTTTAATATAGTCCGGTCAGGCCGGACTAAAAAGTCCTGATTCACTAAAAAGTGTCAAATTTAATACACAAGCTTTACAAAATTTCGGGTTGTGGCGGGCCGGCCCGCACGAGCCCGCCCATTTTGACACCTGTACTTCAGGGTCATCTCATGTATCTCATAACCCTGAAAGCCTTTCATTTCCCTAACACTAAAGATAAGAAAGAAAATGCAGTGTAGCTAATGAAAGTAACACTCACTCTATGCTTATTATTCATCTCCCAAGCCAAAGTAACGACGTTTAGTTCATTATTATTTCTACTGTTGTGTTTCTGACTATGGCTTTCAGGGACGTGTATATCACCATTGTCCCATTCCACAATTGTTTTTTCTGAAAGCTGTAATCAGAGAATTTAGCTCTCATTATAATAATTATGCTCACTTTTAACCCAAACTATGGTTTTCCAATACGATCTAATAAGTGTTACTTCAATCATCTATCTCTCTAATGCTTGTCAAATTTACCCTTATCTCATAATGTGTTAAATTTATATTTGATGAATTTGACAAACTTCAGTGTAAATCTAATTAATACTCTTATGAAGAAAGGGTATACTTAACAACATTATAAAAAATGATTAAATTGACACTTTATTCTATTAGATGATCAAACTAAAACCTAAAAATAAAATAAATTATCTACAATTTTAACCTAACTAATAATAACTAACAAACTTTGCACCTAGGTCCTACTAGACTCGATGTAGGTGTATATTCAAAGCTTAAACTCTAAATTATGATTAAGTTAAAAAAAAATCATTCAATTGATACATGTAGTACATGGTTGTTAAGAATTGATTCTATATAAATCGTATAAGGTCAAAAGATCAATGTTCCATCCATGTGAGAGACATTTATTGAGAGAGTTGGTCACACATTTTGAAAGATATTAATTCTTTATTCTCTATATATAACTAAACAATTAGTAAAAAACAAAGTAGTTAAAAAAAGTCGTTGTATCTCAATGAAATATGCAGGGAAAGAAGATAGAAGTTAATTGAGAAATAGCATAGAAGATGTATGTTGTAAAACATAACATCAAAAGTTATTTAATGTTTAAATGACATTCTTTTTTTCATCCGCTTGATATTTCCCCTCAATTATTGATAGTAATATATGTTGTTTAGTGAGTTAAGTTAGAACTAATAAACTAGGAGGGTATGCAACCAATAGAGGAAAAGGTATATTATTTTTTAATATGATAAATAATTTAAGACATTTTTTCCTTAAAAAGGTAATAAAGTCTACGAAACTCCCACATAATGAGTTTTATAAGCTGTATGATTTTAGAATCACTAAACAATAAACTTATCACTAAACTCACCTTGGTGGGGACATCATTTTTCCTAAAAAGGCAAAAATAAAATGACAGAGAGGAAGTATAATGTCATACATAAAAAAATGTGATTTGCATATATTTATGACAGAAAATCTCTATTCAAGAATTTGTCTAATTCAGCATATCACATGCCAATAAAAGACAATAATCTATTCTCAACCAAGGTTTAAGATAGGATGAATTGGTTCTTCATTTTCCACTTTACTAAATTTCTCGTCTAAAATATTAAGTACCAATCTAGGAATAAAAGTTTTGATAAAATAGGACAAGACCAACTTGTTATCCTTGTAAGATTTACCTTGCATGTTAAAAATGAAATTCAAATGGCTTTCCTTTTTATTATAGGTGTAAAAAAAACCAAACAACTAAAGTTAATTAAGCACTTTGACGTTCAAAACTAAAATAAGTGATTCTAGTTCCCTCTGTAACGTCCATATAATACAAATTTGTTCAGTGTTTAGACCATGCATAACGTCTTAGAGTTTCTTTGTTGGTTTAAGCCTTTAGTACAAACAAACACAACTTATAATATATAACCAAATTGGTTAGTGCTATTCCTTTTTCTTGGTTCTGTGAGGAATTTGTTGAGATTGGTTAAGAATTTGTGGTTTCAGGCTTTGTTAGTTTGTGCTAAAGGCTTAACAAGGTTTGAGAAAATGAGTTGCTTACCATGCTGCAAATCTGAAGTTGAATCACCATCTTACACAAAAGTGAAAGGAAAAACCAGAAAAGTTTCAGCAGGAAGGCAAACATTCAAATCAATAGCGGCTGCTATGTCGATTAAAACTGGTATGTCTTTTCTGCCTCTGTCAAACTGTTGCATGTTCAGAAACAAAAACACAAATCAATTACAATACTATGGTTCATGGCATTGTAGGTAGGACATGCTTTGATAACTTGTCTGCCTTTATTTCCGTATTTCGAGTCCGTGGCTAGGCAGTGATTCAATAATATTCACCCCTTCTTCAATAGTTATGTTTCATAACTGAGAAAAGATTCTTGGTAGTTTTTGAGAAATTGTATAACGAATTTCCGAATTATTTGCTCATAATCCTTAGCATTTCATTTAGAAACCATGGCTTTAAATCGAAATGTGAGTGTTCATATTCATATAAATACATGGTCTCAAATTGCAGGTAGCAGCAGGAATAGACATATCAATGCAGAGATTCTGAAATATGGGGCTGCACAAAATGATGTAAGAGTATTCACATATGAGGAACTTGCTGCTGCAACAGACAACTTCAGTGCTGATTGTCGTATTGGAGAAGGTGGATTCGGGAATGTCTACAAAGGATACCTAAAAAGCATTGATCAAGTATCTTTCAAACACACTCACATTATATTATGTAGTATGTTTAGATGTTAACAAGTTGTGAGAAACTCATGTTGAATATTGGTGTTCAGACTGTAGCTGTAAAGCAACTGAATAGAGAAGGAACACAAGGAACAAGAGAATTTTTCGCCGAGGTTTTGATGTTAAGCTTGGTGAAACACCCAAACCTGGTCAGGCTCCTTGGTTATTGTGCAGAGGATGATAATAGGACTTTAGTTTATGAATACATGTCAAATGGAAGTTTGGAAGATCACCTTCTAGGTATGATAGCTATAAACATTTAGCTTATTATGTATTCAAAATGGCTTTAAAAAAATTAACTGATAGTTTTTGAAAAATATATTTAAGTAAGGACATTCTGATGCTGCAAAGTTCTCATCAATAGCATGCATAGGGTTCACGAAAGGGTCGGGGGAAAATTATTCTGTAAAACTTGTTCAAGACCAAACATGTTATAATTGTGAACTTTGTTTTACTGAAACACATCAGTAGCATGCATCATGACAAGAGATTATTTTTCTCAGACACAGGTAAAGATAAGGAGACATTGGATTGGCAGAGGAGGATGAAAATAGCCGAGGGAGCAGCTAGAGGACTTGAATACCTGCATAATGGTGCAGATTCATCAGTGATATACCGTGATTTTAAAGCGTCTAATATACTGTTAGATGACGATTTCAATCCAAAGCTATCAGATTTTGGACTTGCTAAGTTGGGTCCAATTGAAGGCACTCGACAAACCAGGGTGCTGGGAACCTTAGGCTATTGTGCACCTGAGTATGCTTCTTCAGGCCAACTATCCACAAAAATAGATATTTATAGTTTCGGAGTTGTGTTTTTGGAGATAATCACTGGTAGGAGGGTAATTGACACAGCAAGATCTACAGAGGAGAAAAACTTGATTGATTGGGTATGTTACATATTTTTTCCTCTTCAATAAGCATTATGATATTTACTTTCATTAAAAGGTTTATGTGGTTTTTAGTCTTAATGTTAAAAAATAGTATTGGAACATGGAACTTATGGTAGTCCATTGTTTTGATTACACAGGCAACACCAATGTTTAAAGACAGAATGAAGTTCACTCTAATGGCTGATCCTTTGTTGAAAGGTAATTTCCCAGTGAAGGGTCTATTTCAAGCTCTAGCAGTGGCAGCAATGTGCCTCCAAGAGGAACCTGACACACGACCTCACATGGATGACGTTGTCACGGCTCTTACGCATCTAACAGCACAAAAACATGGAGAGAAAGACGTTGCCGCTGAATCTATGAAAAGTGCAGGGCATGTTGAGTCTTTTAGAGCTACAACTTCACTTGAAGAGCAAAGGTGTTAGCTTCACTGGCCAGACAAAATAGGATTCACCGAAAATTTTGAAGAAAACACAAAAAAACATTGTACAAAGATGTTTATTCTTAGGTTAATTCTGTTTGAGTCTGAGTGATGTCCTAAGTTAAATTTTAGGTTGCAATGCTTTTATTTGGCCATTGCAATCACTCAATCAGGATCCCTTAAATTCTTCAAATTTTCTCTTTTGAGGTCATGAGTTTAAATACGGGAAACAACCTTTCTTTGATTTTCATATCTAAATTGGTGATGTGATACAAAAATCCGAAAGTGTAAATGTAAACACTTATATATGTTGATCATATAAAAGTATTTTTCTGCTTGCATATTTTCTTTTTAAAGAGTTAAATACCAATGGTTCATAGATTTGAATCTGATATATCATTATGTCATTCATTTACTATCCTTAGTTACCTTGGCAGACACCATATCCCCGACGAGCAGCATTGGTTTCAAATCTGCTTATTAAATTTGTAAAACACTGGTTCTAAAAGCTAAAAAACCAGCAGTACTGAAGGCATTAAAAAACACAGGTTGTTACAGAACATGGAAAATAACATGAGCCTCAAACCAAAGACAAGAAAAAAAGTTGCCCAAGTCTGGCAACACAACTTGAATATTAACATGAATATGCTGCAATGCAAGTTTTGGTCTCTCAAAATGTAAGCCCAGACTTCACTCGAGAAACTCAAAAGTAACTTAGAGCTGAAGTTATGAATGTCATTCTTGAGGATCCTGTAGCTATAACCATGATCCTGCAACAGAACAAATTTGTGAAGTATGTGATCTTCCTCTTCTGTCTAACTCACACTTGGTGAAGTGTGAAAAGCAAAAGCTTGAAATTTCCCATAATTGAAACTTTAAAAAGGTGACAAAAACATCATCATATTCTCTTCTATTGTTTTCTGGATAATATACTTTACCCTTAAATGGTAACTAGAAATTATAGTGGTCATGGTACATATCGTATGGAAATTCAATTCCTCTGGCCTGCTATTACTATGCACACAAATTAGAAGGATCCACTGGGCTTAAATGTCCTTTATTTTCTTTCTACTTTATCTGTCAGGTTAAAATTATTGTCTGCCTATCATACCTTAGCTATTGGAAATAGAGGTAATCCTTCATTGTCCTGTTCATGAATTTTTTGGGTAATTGTTGGTTTATTAAATTTGCAGTCTTGTCCAATTGGTAGATCCACTATTTGATTATTTGGCAAGGGAGAGTTTGTAAAAAGAACTTATTTCCCAAAAAATAAGTCAATAGTTTTGCTTTCTAGTACTCCACCTTATTACTAAGGTAGAAACTAATTCCTTTGCGGCAAATGGCGCCCCCAGCAATTGATTATCCAAGAAATTGAACTCACTTTGAGATCTGGCTTGTCTATCACCAAACCCACAACTTGACTGTAATTAATAGCCTTGTTTGGTTGGGTAAGAATATTTTACATTATCAATACATCATTCATCATTTATATTTAGTTATTATTAACTTTTAAATCTAAATAATACAAATGAATGATTGTTATACTGATTGTTTTATAAATCTTTATACTAACAATGCATAGATAATATACTTATTAATAAAAGAGGAAGTTTTGAATTTCATAAAATTGGTCAGTGTATAATGTTCTGCAACCATTTATAGCAAGGTTTGAGCTCGACCCACGGTTATTAAGTGTTAACTTTCATGAGTTGAAGACACTTTTACAATTTTCCTGGCCATATATAACGGTTCACCACTTTTGAAATAACTTAGAAGATGTTTTAAGTTGTTTTTCTATTAAAAAAAGACAAGACTCAAAGATGCTATAAGATAATATAACAACAATCAAGTCTTAATCTTATTAAATAAGATCGGCTACATGAACAGAACAACATCATAATATTCTATCATTCATTTTATCATATGCTTAAGTCACATAGGCAATATCAGTATTCAGTCATCATTATAAATAATAAGGCCTTTGTATAAAATTTCATGACAACATAAAATAGTAAATACAAAGGATATCAGCAATTTCTTAAATATACTCAACTTTACAGTTCACAGTCCAGGGCCTGTGTATATGGTTGTGAAGGTGATATAAATGATTTTTCCTATAACATGCGGGGAGGTATCAGAGTCTCAACATCCAGCAGATATACAAATTGACCATTTCCAAGTTTATGATACAGTGCCATAATAACACAACAAAGGAAAAATGACAATAAAAATGAGAGACTACCCTACATTACTATCTCATGCAGTGCACAAACAATGCACATCTTCACAAGCCGCAAAATTGGACAACCATTGTAAATTCTGTAGTCTTTTTCTTCTTTCAAATTTTTTTTTGGTCTGTCTCTCTGCCCTTCCCCTTTGTTTTTAGTTTTTATTTTGTTTCTTTAGGTTAAAATGAACAAGTTATTGTATGCTGGGAAGATGGCACACATACCCTAATCTCCGATGTGAGGCAAGAGCATGTTGCAAAGCAAGATTGGTACTAGCACCCTCCCTAAATAATGAATCATATAGCCGACAGACAAATTGAGACAGTTCCTCTTCATCATCATCCCAAAGAGACGAAGTGCAGTCCCCAATTTTCTCTTGATCACTATCTTCCCAGTCACTTAATGGACTATCGGGTGCAGCCTCATCATCTCCTTCATCCTCTCCGATTTCAAACTTCCCATTCTCCATCGCATTCAAGTCTCCGGTACCATCAAAGGTAGCCATCTGAGACTCTGGGGGTTCGTTTGAAGGGCAAATGACAGCTTTAGCACCAGAATCTAGAAAGGCCTTGATAAGAGCTGGAGTAGGTCCATATGTTCCTGTGCATATTATGATCCTGTCTCTCCAGTCTCCAACCTAGATTATTCAAGACATCAATAAAAAGAGAATAACATACATCAGTCAGAACATTTCCCTGAGTGTGACACAAGATCTACTTCAAGGTTCAAACATCTTGCAAGACACAAGGAGTCCTACCAGGCTTGGGAGTCGGGGTACTATATTAAGAGTCAAGGATTACATATTTACATTTTTAAGTGGTTTTCTTGTAACTTGCTTTCTTGTACGCTGTAGTTAATTTAATTTTATAATTCCTAAATAATGGCTTCCCATGACAATTTTTAAGTGGTTAATCTAAAAGGTCTCATAGCTTGTAATATATAAGCTAAACCTCAGCCTTCCCATGACAATTTTTCCTGAATCTTAAATCTAGAATTAACAAGAAAAACTTATCTTTAGCTCATTCTTCTATAAATCCATCTCTATTCCTTGGGAGAACCCAAATACACTTTTTACTTTTTTACCATAAACTCCATATAAATCTGTTGGGAGTAAATAACTTACCATCTGTCGAACATCATCAGGTGACAAGTGCATACAAGGGACTGTCCTTCGGAACATATAGGAACCAATTTCTTGATCATCTTCCATAACCTTTAAAAAATGCTATCAAACTTAGTTTTCTCATAGCTAGTGTGATTTTAGAAAGCTACAAATAAGGGTAGAAGACATACTAAGGTTTGACGGCCTAGATAGCGGTGGATGATGCCTCCAATTTGGAAATAAGTTTTAAAGGCAACCAAATCAGAAATGGTAGAAACATTTCCCAGCAGAGATGCACCCTCTTTGCGATGGCTCGTCATTGTTGACAATAAACTGAATTTCACACTTCGTAGAAATTTTTCAGCAAGCTCTCCAGGTTCAGCAACCACGAATACATCATTTTGCCAACTAAATAAATAGTCACCACCAACATCATCCCCCACTCAAATTTAGAAAAAAGAATAAAAAGAGAGCAATAACAAGGAACTCATAGGACATTACCTCACAATTAAGCCATCTGAGTCATTTTGAAGGGCCAAATGTACAACACCCAATTGTGGTGAATTCTGCAATTTCTCATGCAATGACCTGACAGGCAAAGAGAGCTGTTTAAGTCCTCGGGGAGACATTGGAGGTGTTGCAGCTGTTTTTCCTGACTGGCCATCTAAACTTAATGGTGGAACCAGATCAATTCGTCCAATCCTCTGACCAATATCAGGACTATATACAAGTGGACTTGATGGGAGGCTTGCTGTAAACAGAGGCGACGCAAATGGTGTTGGGAATGTTGTTGCTGGCATTGTCCTTGCAGTCCCAGACAAACCCTGCATGAGGGATAATCGTATCCCACTTCGAGCACAAAATGATTCAAGCTCCCTAGCATGGTGCTTCACTCTACTGGAATCTGGATTATTTAAAGCTTCCACAAGTAATACATTTCGCCTCCACCCTAAAGTAGGGCCAGAAGCACCTGATAATGCAGAATAAAAAGAATCATAATTTTTAAAATTAGGGATCACCAATAATGAGATTTTGCAGGATAAAAAACATAAAAGCTGCAATACCCTCATTTGTCTGGGGTACTTTAGATCTTTGATTCTCTGACCACTTTTCTTCATGGTGGAAAGGCAGAAGCAATCTCTCACAGACATTTTCAAATGCTTGATGGTTATCTTGTATATATTCGTCAACTGCAGACTCCAACTTTAGCCAGATAGTTGGATCTGTCTCATCAAGTTCCATATCACAACGTTCATCAACTGCGAGGCAAAGCACAGAGAACACTGATTGAGAATTAAAGTTCTTCCAAGAATAGCTATTCTTTAATGAGACTTCCCTATTAAACAAGTACAAGAAAGGAAATTAAAATTAGAAGAAAAGGTAAACTATTGAAACTTGATTCAAATATAATTAGTAGGAGAGAAAAATAAACGTTCTTCCATTTTCCTCACTCCAAAACACAAGCATATTACCAGGATTGAATCGAAAATACTGTATCTCAGGAAGCATAGGTAGCAGTGTGCTTAAAGCTTCCTCCACCCGATCAACGGAGCATGCACTCTCAATCAACACCTGCCCAGTATCCAAATACCGCCAACCCCCTTTCCGCATCTACAAAAACATATATGTAAGATAATTAAATAAATTGTAACTTAAGAGCTTCAATAGCCAATTACATATCTGTTAAAGTCAAGATCACTAATATAATTCTTTATTTTAATGTTACACACATCTACCAGACTATAGAATCAAGTGAAACAGTACAATAATCTTAAAAGACTTTGTCTTTTTCCCCTACCAAATACATAATATATTGTAGAACAAACATGATGAGAAGAGCAATACCCTTGTTGGAACAGAACCACACCCTAATGAAACCAGGCAATCAATTTTTGTGTCAGGCCACAGAAGTTGGGCTTCTCTTATGGCAAAAACTGTTGGATTATTTGCCACTATTGCACCATCTTGCCAGCGGTTGATATCTTAAGCCAAGTTGCAGGATGAAAAGACAAGTCAGAGATATGACTAGAACCGATGGGGGGGGGGGACTAAAACTTAATAACAACTAACTCAATGCAAACAATAGCAGTATAGCTAGTACCATCTGAGAAATCATCAAGATAATAAGGAGCGGCAGATGAAGCTCTGATAGACTGCCACACTAGATGCTTGCAACTTCCAATGAATGCACTGCGCTTAGATCCAACTGGTGCACCGGTTGTAGACGAACCTAATACAGTGGTCCCTAAACTTTCTGATGTCACAAGAGCCACCTCTGGTGTTCCAGCAGGGTACTGCGTTCAGGTAGCAAAAGTAAAGAGAGAGAGACTGAGATGAAAATAAATATTAATAACTAATGGAAGTTGCTATGGCACAAATAAGTGTACAATACCCAAGGTGAGTTGCCAAACATTTGTTGGTTGTCAGAAGTACCATAAATGTTTGGAAATCCATCGAGTATAAACAACAAGCAATGATGTTAGACAATTCACATTGGATACTTAAATAATAATAATAATCAATACATTAACAATCATGAATTACTGTGATCTGTAGCCATTTAACAACATTGTCAATACATATAAATACCACACAAAAGTATTGCTCTCACACCTGATAATTGCGGAATATGAATGGTTGTGCTGGCATGACGCTCACCAAGGATGATACAACAAAAACTTTAGGCACATTTTTTACAGCAGAATCTATCATTAGATCACCATCCTCATCAGCACACATTTCCTTCAATAGACTCTCAAACTGATCAGCACTGTGCTGCAAGACAACAAAACATAATTCTAATTTTAGGGCAAGGAACGTGAAACTTCGTAGATGATAGACACATCTATTTAAATAGCAGCTAGCTTTAGACAAAAAACACGCCTTCATAGTCTTGATACATATTGGAAAACATAAAATTTAATACTGTTAGGTATCTCAAGTCCTCCCAAATTTCTCAAATACACCCTTCTATGATTTCAAACCAATATATTGAGAGTAATTACAGAACTGTTAAAAAATTACTTCATTAATACAACAACATAAAAAGACAGAGGAACATACTTTTGATCCATGAACGACAACTCTAAAACTCTGTGATGAACTCTTATAAAGTTGATCTAACTTTTCTCTCCAAGTAGCAGCTTCATTGTCCTTGGGCACAGGCTCAGCAAAAACAAGCTTCCCTGATTCATGATGCTAGTCAATATTTTATCCAGAATTGTAGGCAAATTAACAGTTCAAAAAACAGAAATAGCTCATGCCATTCTTAGGCAGCATCCTCACCAAGATTTTTGTATATATCTTCACATTTTTCCAAATCCATTAATTTAATCCCAAGGGCAACAGCTAGCATTCCACCCGTTGATGTGCCACATATTAAATCAAACAACTCGTGTATCCGCTTTCCAGTTCCCTTCTCAATTTCTTTTAGAATTTTTACAGTTGCTAAACCTTTCATCCCACCTCCATCCATTGAGAGTATGCGAAGTCCTTGTTTTGGTACTTGTCTCCCTTTTATTGCACGCCGCAGGTTTTCATTTTCCCCTACAAAAGCACAAAATAACGAAGCCTACTCAGTAATCAGGTAAAACATTCTGGAAAAGACAGAAAATACAGAGACAAACCAAGAATTGCCAAAGCACGAGCTGCAGCTTTATAAACACGTGGCTCAGTTAAAACAGTCAGGCGTAAGAGAAGTTCTCGCAAGTTTTCAGAAGTAACAAGTATACGACGATTCTCCAGGCAGAAGGCTAAATTACCAACAGCTAACAGAGCTAGCCTTTGTACCTATAAAAAGACAAACATTAAAGTTAAAGCACCAAAAATAAATAACTTAAACCATTAGCTACCAAATAAACTAACAAACTTGCCTCTGGATCTTTATGGGCACACAAATTTTTCAAAGATTTCAAAACATCCTTGTTCAACATCTTCTCAGCCACAGTATCAGATGTAAAAGCCATTTTCACCACAACTTGCAATACAGATATTACCTCCTCCTGACCCATAGATTTCAGAACTGCTCCAATAGGTCGCATGATATCTGCCTTAATCAGCTGCAATGCGACAGAAACATCAGAGGCGAGAGCTGAAAGAGCAGAGCAGGCTTGTTCAACCTGCAAAATATAAACATGGTCTCAATCACTGAATATTGCAGAATAAATAAAAATTGTATGTCTAGAACAACTAACACGTACCACATGATGGTTGTCACTGCTAATCATACTTATAAGCTGCCGCACTGCATTCTCATCTTTACCAACAACCACTCTATTTCCTTGGTCTTGCATTATCTTCGCAAGTGCAGATGCTAGTAATGGGTGATGGCAAGAGGAAAAACGGAATATAAGAGAGAAGAAGGCACTGAGCTTATGCTTAGATGCAAAATAAGAACTGTTTTCCATCTGCAATTACCAGAAAAAGCACATTTGACTGGAAATGTAATAGGTTTTAAAAGAATAAAGCAAAAAAATAGTCAAGTTAGTTTGTAAAAATGCTACCTCTATTTGCACATTCACTGATCTCAAATTTTCATCAGCCACAACCCTAATATTTGCAAGAGATAGGTGGCGGAGTTTGAGCAGGGGCAAAATTTCAGGAAGAAATTCAAGAGGATTTCCAAATAGCCTAAGAACCCGTAATTCAGCCATAGCCCTGTCATAGACATAGGGTAAAATAAAAATAAGGCCAGAAGAATACATGGAGTCTAAAATATAAAGTATTTTACATTAAATTGTCAGACCCAATGACCTGAAGTCAAGAAGAGGCCGAACAAGCTTGTTGTGTTCCAATGACAATTCCACCAACTGAACACACTGTCTCAGTTCCACTGCTCAAAATACTAAATGTTAGATACATCAATAAGAAGATCTTAGTTACTTCAGGAAATATCTAAATACCACAGGGATTCAGGGATGGACACCAAATTTGCTCCCTAAATCCATGTGGGCCAAATTAATGCATTGCAGCAGCTAGTGTAGGCTAGCATTGTCAAATAGAATCACACTTTCCCTATTTATGAGCATTTAAAAGTCTATAGTTATCTACCATTAGCATGGTTTGTTACTTTAAGGTAGTGTTGTGTGAAATCAGTATACTTGATACTTCTTCCTCTTCTACTAGATACACGTAAATTAGGAATTTACTATCACCCATACTGGTGGAAATTCAGACATGAAAAGCTTACCAGGGACTGAGATAAGCATGTTGTTATCAACTCTGAGCACTTTTATGCTTCTCAGCTCACCAAGCTCAGGTGGTAAAACTGTTAGTTTGTTGTTATTCAGATAAAGTTTCTCAATATATGGCAATTGAGTAAGCTCTACTGGAAATACCTGTCCATAAGCATACATTTAAAAACTCCCCAATCCAACAAAAAAGAGTCCAACTTCCAACCAAATTACAAAAATCAAATCTAATCCTAAACACCAAGAAAATAAAAGGCAAACAAACATAATGGCACAATTCGAATCTTTCCATATGTAATATTTTAACCTAGAAAAATGCACAACTGACTCTTTCAATTTGGAAATTATACTCCATACCACATCAATGTCCACAACCAGCATATTTACAAAACCGCAAAGGCACAAATTTCTATTCCACAAAAAGAAGAAACTCGTAAAGATTGAAACTATGTAGCACTGATCGATCAAAATGGTTGTCATAGCAGTATACAATAAGCATCATGTCAGATAATTCCATACTTCTTTAGATATTTTCTGTCTATACATATTTCAACTATGTTATGAAAATTTTCAGCCTCAATGCATCTCTACCCCATCGTATCTATTGTAAATGTGAGATAGCAAAAAAATAGAGCATCAAAACAAAGGCTAATTAAGCTGACAACACTCACAGACAAACCACAGGCACATAGGTTAAGCACAGCAACACTCCTCCAATGATCACCGGAACCGGCAACCCCCTCCGTCAAATTTGAGCGTAAAAGCCGAATCAAAACCCCGGTGCCATCACTATGGTGACCAGAGGCAACAGTCTTACTCATGGTAACCGCCCTGAGCGACTCCCTTCTCTTAACAACCTTCATATCCAAATCCACACGCTCCTCACTATCCTCCGTCCTCAGCTCCACAACAACGGTATCCTGCGGCATCGGTAACGCCACCATGAGCTGCGATTGAAGTTTTAAAGCAACCTGATCCTCATCCTCCGACGATGACCAATCCAATTCGATTCGGAATCCAGGCTCCTGATCCTGCGAGATCAGCGATGATGATGAGGACGAAGATGAAGATGATGAAGAAGAGGAAGATGAGATTCGGGAAATAGGTTCGGGTGGATCTTCGGTACCGTAGTTGAGAGTGAGATGAAAGATCTCGGAAGGTCTCTTCCATCCCAAACCCCAAGACATAGTGAGGAATGGTTCAGAATCAATTAGGAATTGATGAGAATGAGAAATTGAGAGGGAGAAATCATTGGTTTAAGGAGAAAAGACAAAATGAGGAATGAGAAATGTGAATGTGGTGATTGGTGAAGATTTTTTATGCAAAGAGAGTGAAGAAATTGGTAGGGGGAGGATGGTGATGAAGCTCAATGCGATGTCGTTTTTGGCGTCGGGCGATGGCTGCGTCGTATTTAATTTCCTCATAACAATATATTCACAATTTCATATTTTGCTCATGTTGCCCCTCCTAAAGGATGAAAAAATTAGGTGACTAAGGTCGGGTATAATAATATTAAATAAAATTATGATATATAATATGAGAATTTAGTAAAATGATATAACATTTAATTTAATAATTTATTCAAGAAAAAATAATGTATCAATATATATTATTATTGTATTGTATATTTTTATTCATATTTTATCATCATTATCTTTTATTTAAAAAGTAATAACACAAATAAATTGAGAAGATATATTTACTATATATAAATTGTACATTTACCATATATAGATATTATTACACTCAGAATTTTTCGATTTAGGACGGAAACAACTAAGGAGATCACTTTTCTCTGGTAAATAAACTAGTAGGTTACCCGTGCATAATTTGCATATAAACTCAGGTAAATAAAAGCATTATGGTAGAAATATATTTTGCATGAATCTAATTACAGAATGACAATATAATTTGTTAATAAAAGCATTATGGAGTTTAACTACATAAAAGATGATTTGTATGTATTTTATCATTGATGTAGAGTTGTTAACTAATGAAACTATTGAACTTGTTATATTAAATAAATAAATAACTATTATTAAAAAAAGTACAGAACATAACGTAAAATAATTTATAAAATATGTTTGAGATTTTAGAAAATATATTTATAAACCAAATTTGTTGTTATCTTTTGTGGTTGATCATCCTTTATAAACGACATAATTACGGGGTTAATATGTTTCTCAATAACATTATTAGCATCATACATATTAATTGAAATCTCAATTTTGGTATTCATTTTAGAGTAGACCCGATTGTTTATGGTCAATATTTGCCAAATAATATTACAAATTCTATAATTTATAAAATAAAAGAATAAGTCTTTATCTAAATTCAATAACCATTATCTAAATAAAATATACAACATAATTGATAAAATAATTACATAATAACAGTAACATTTTATAGAATAAATCAATAATTTAAATATCAATAATTGTGGTAAATGCTATGATAAATAGAGTACAATTCAATAGATTTAACCAATAAACATCTCAAATTTTTTTTACAAAATAGTCCATAATGAAAATATGAACTTAGGATATATTATCTATGGTCCAAACTTAGAACCTTAATGTAGATGCGCTAGGAACATTTAATTTTGAGAAAAAACTGTACTAATCAAATTCATAAATGGGTAAACAAAAGTAGGCATCAAGATAACATCTCTTTATGATATTAACAATGATAGTGAATGCGCTAAGAATGTGACATGTACAGAAAGTATTTGACAATCCATATGAACTAAATTTAAAGAAATTATCCAAATGAATATAAAGTCATGTATTTGTATGGCGAGAGACCAACTTACTCCAACAGTAAGTGAAAATAACCTACTCCACATCATAATCATAACAGGAGTAGATTTTTTCCACTTAATCTTGGATTAAATGGATGTTTGTTCTATTTGGAATGGGACTACATTAAAGTAAATAATAATATCCAAAAGAGAACATTGTTCTAGAGCATATAGTGTAATGTTTCATCTGTTTCTATTTATTAATAGTGTTCATGGATAGAGTTTCTATTTATCAATAGTGTTCACATATGTGTGCATCATATATGTGTTATTTTCCGCTAACTGCTCCCTCTTATCATTAAATTCTTCGTTTTTAACAGTTACTTGAATTTTACTCCCCTAAATCATAATTGATTAAAAACATAATTCCATAGTTTAATAGTGAAAATAGGAAATATTGTTACCTTAGAGTCCATCAATATCATTTCTAGATGGGTAGGTCTGAGAGGAATTAGAACATACAAAATATTGATAATTCTAACAACAATCTTCCAAACTTGTTTCAAATCATTCAGATCCTCTATCAAATCGAAGAAGTATGATATAGACCTTATACTAATATATGAAAAATTATAATTTCAGTAAGTTATATAACATATAATAAAGACAATTACAAACCATATTTCCCAAATGTGAGGGAGTATATAAAATTTATGTAGTCACATAAAAATGTTATGGTCATATTTCTCATAGGTAAGCTAATAATTAAACTACCTCAAGGATATTACACACATTTATTTTCAACATGTTATAGTCATATTTTCTCAACATAAACCTTATTTTCATGTATCAACATGATATGAAGACTCTAATAAACTGATATTCATTGTTACATAAGAAGAATATAGTAAATAAATATAATTAACACTATATGGAAATATTTATAAATGAGTGAGATTCTGTAAAAACAATATACATCGAATAAAATGATATCCTAAGTCATGGTAAAAGTAGAGTGATACATATAGTAAAATGCCCATATAGTAAAAACATTTACTATAATAATGACATTGTAGGAAGATATAAAACAGTGGTATATATATATATTGGAACATGACCAAAATAATTGCATACCATAGTATTTAATAGTTAAATGTAGTATGATTATTTAGGTCTAACAAATAGTTATACCATAGTATTTAAATTTAGGATATTCTTATCACCATTTTAGAAAATAACTATAAAGCGATATAGATATGTACAGAGTTAGCATCATATATTTTAACCTTTTAAAAACGTATATATAAATTCAAAAGATGGTAGACATTGAAATTCAAAACATGTAATTGCAAAAAAAAAAAGTAAAGTATAGAAGATGATAAGACCAATATTTTGCAATGGCTATCCTGCAAGGGTTAGTATTTTGCTTATATTATTATAAGAGTAATTCAAAAAAGATAGGAACATACAGTTAATGAAAGAAGGATAAGGAAGTAGACAATTATGTTGAGGCTATTTGTTCAGAGGTGAGTTAAGAAGTAACTCCCACATGATATAAAGTCATTTCTTTAATTTTTGAAGCCATTAATCTCTGCATAAGACTCAACCATATAAATTGTCATGAATAATTATAGTTTTACAACTTTGAAATTTACAACTTTAGATAGAGAAGGGAAATAAAATTTGGGAATATGCAACAGTTGAGTAGTGAAATATAAACTGTGACAGGATAACCTTCACAGTTGAGTAGTGAAATGAGTGAGACTCCTCTCCAATAATGAAGAGGAAAGTGCTATAGAATTTAAAACAAAAGACAATATACATTTACAATTATATCCCTATTATTTAAAGTGAGATTACAATTTAACCCTTCAAATTTAAGGGAAAAAATATTGTCCTCTCCATTACTGGCGAGAAGTCTAACTCATAAATATAAAGCGTAGAATAAAGCATGTTGAGTAGTTCCATGTTGTATATATTTCAGTAAGTGACTGTATTTTGCATGTTGAGTGTAGAATAAATCCGAAGTAAAAAAGTGTGCGCACTATGTCTAGTTTCGTAATTGCATCTCTGTGACATAATGATGGTGCAAGAATCAAAAAAATATTAATATATTTATTGGAGAAAGACCAAAACGCCTAGATACCATAGGAAGTGGAAGTACAAAGAACTATGGGTAGTTTCGTAATTGCATCTGGTGACATAATATGGTGCAGAATTTGTTTAAAATAATATTAAACAATTTCGTACAATGACCAAAATGCCTTCAAATTTTATAATAACATGGTACAATATATGAGGGGCATTTTAGTGAAATAGGGTACTTAATAATGATGTTGCAGGAATCAAACAAATATTGATTTTTTTATAATAAAAAGTGAAACCGTTTTTACCATTCTAACCTTGAAATTGCCAATTGTCAGTCATATAAAATATCTATTTTGGTAATATCAATAGTCATTTGTATTCTTATATAGATAATAAAATAGTAGATATGTCACTTGTTATGATTGGTTGAAAATACGATTTAAATAAAAATTTAATAATTAATTATTTTTCTTATCAATTATATCACAATTGACACAAAAAGTAACACAATATTGTGGAATGGCATATATGATCTATGATTAAAGTTTATGAATTTACGAGTAGATTAATATTATCAAATTTATGTTTCTCCTTAGTTTAAATGAGATCATTAATAAATATATATAAAGAGAAATATAGTTAAAAATTAAATTTGTAATTTCGGTCAAAGGTTTAATTGTGTTTTTAGATGACCTCATTTAATTGCGGTCCCAATATGGTCTAATTTCTTGTAAAACAATTTATTTTGATTTTAGTCAATATTAATAGTTGTTATTATATATTTTTTGTTTTTCCAATTCGTGTAGACATTTTGGATTTGGTTATAATAACAATGTTAATGATTTGAATTTGGTTCTTTGAATTTAGGAATATTCATTTATTTATGTGATATATTATTTATAATATTGATATTGATTTTTATATTGTATTTTATTTAAATATTTTTTTAGCCTTTGTTATTATACAATATTAAAAATCATGGGTTGATTTATTTTTTTAATTTATTTTTAACTATGTATGAGATTATTTGTTTATGTTGATCGTATGTTGTTTTTTAATATTAATATTATTTTTTATATTGTATTTTATTTTAATATATTTTTTTAGCCTTTGTTATGCAATATTATAAAATTAAAGTAAAAATATATGATGATAAATATTTAAAAAATGTATATTTAAAAAATAGTGTAAAAAAACAACCAAAATAACTATAACATAAACAAATAACCTCATAACATTTTCTGTAATTTACTATGTAAAAAATAATTTTTCTACCTTACCCAAAAAAAATAAAATAGATTAATTTATATTCAATTTTCAATTAAGATACTAAAACATAAACAGATTATAATCTTAACAGTTTATAATCTAACGGTCTATAAACTAAAACTCACATAAGAAAATAGATTTTCATCTTTCATGTTGAAACAAAATAGGAGTCCATTTTCACATTTGTTGAATTTGAGGAAAGCAAATAGCACAATGTCCTAATTTTAGGTCATACATAATGTGAGAGTAGGATAGGACGAATTCCACCTACTTCATGATGTGAAGGACCTTGGGTCACCTACAAATAAGATTCACTGCTTTTAGTAGAGATGCCAATGCTTCCCATTCTGCAATTTCCCCTCCCCAAATCCATTGGTGAGAAAATAACTTATATGATTATTATAATAATAAAACATATCAATAGTCTAACATTCATCTATCAATACAATATTACATCACCATTATCCCTTCATTTCCCTCTTTCTCTTCTTTCCTTTATTTTGTCTACTTTGACATTTTAGTAACTCTCTCTCTCTCTCTCTCTCTCTCCATTTCTCTGTAGGGTTCTTTTCTTCTTCTCCTTCACCACAAAGTCTTCTCTATCAAAAAATACCCACTACCTAACCATGGCAACTTTTACATCTTCATCAATGTCACACATTCCAGTTCCACCCATTTCAGTTCCATCATCTTCTTCAGCTTTTGATGACTCTTATGAAGACTCCTGCAGTATATGTCTTGAACCCTTCAACATCAATGACCCATCCACTGTATGATCCATCACCCTTCTTTTGTGTATTGATTTTGCATATGGGTTTTGGAAAAAGTTACCAACTTTAACAAGTCATAGCATACCCATTGGATTATTCTTCAGTTCTATTGAATTTTCCAGAGTTTGACTTGTAATTGTTAAAGCTTTCATTTTTTTGCTATAAGAAATGAGTATTTGTGTTTGTTAAAACTTAAGACTAAATGGGTTGCTGTTTTTTTTTTGGAATTTGGTATGTCCTAATCTTCATGTTTTTGGGGACTTATTATGTTGATTAAGGTTTAATATATTTTATTTGATTGTGATATATTTGTGGATCTATTTGGGTAACAGTGTCTGCAATGATCCAAACCATCGGGAAATTATGCCATTCCATGCTGTTTATTTAAGCAGAACTAGAATTGAACTCTAATACATATTTTACTTGTAGTTATGTGCATATTTGAAGAAGGTGATTGACAATCGTGTTGTGTTCTCTCTGTACTTCCACCAATTAAATTAGCATCTAGATCATCTCAACGGGTATTCGAGGATTAGGATTATTAAATCCTCTGAGTGCAAATGTTTCTTAATCTGCGAGATATTTTGATGTGTCTAACTGTGCTTTGTGTGTGGATGAGTTGTAACCTATACACAATCAACCGAAAATTTAAAATCTGTACTATATATTGGACAAGATATTGATGCCTAAACTTTGAACAGATATTGACATGTTCCTTTTTCAATTTCAGCTTACATGTTGCAAACACGAATATCACCTGCATTGCATTCTTGAATGGTAAGCCTAATAAATCGATCACGTTTGATATTTTAGTAGAAGAAACTTGTGTTCTTTGGCAAACAAGGAAACTGTTATGAATTGTGATTGGCTACTTCTAACTTAAGTCCTTTTTTTCTTCAGGTCACAGAGAAGCAAAGAGTGTCCAATATGTTCTCAATTGCTTGCTTTGAAAGACCCTTCCAGGTTTATATTCTCTTTCTAAACTTCTTCCCATGCGCTCCGGTTTCTCACTTTTCCTCCTCCCTCTTGAATCCTTGATACACACCGTTTGTGCTATAGTCTGTAGTTTTCATCGATCACCTATCTCTTTGTAGCCAAGAGCTTCTTGCTGCAGTGGAGGCTGAGAAACACTTGAGATCAAGAAACATATACTCATCTTCATTCACTAGCTCTCGTCTCCCCCTTGATCTTAATGATAACCATGTGAGTGAGATATCTAAGAATCAATAGTATTATGGAACTACTTTGTTGTGTTAATATTAACCTGTATTGGTTTCCTGGATCCAAGTACCATATTACCATTCATTGATGATCATCCGTTGCAGGATGATTCTTCCTCAGATGACTCTGGCTTTGACGAACAAATTATGCAACACCTAGTTGCTGCGGCTGAAAGTAGAGCTCATTTTGTTCATAGGCGGGAAAGGCGGAGATCGTCTGGAGTAGGTTCATCAGAGGTTCTTGTATTTAACTCTCCGGTGCATTTTTCTGGGATTCACCCAGTACTTTCAACCTCACCATCTGGGGGCAGTTCACCAATTTCTGGTGTGCCCTCTGCTGTTGACATTCAACCTCCAACATCTGTGTTCTCTCTTGTTAATGAGGTTGCGACAAATACTACTCTCCATAGTGATGCCCCTTTCAGACCCAGGTACTGGTTATATAAAGCTGCAGTATCAGTTATTCATTGGAGAGCTTTTACCTAGAGTGCTAACTTAGGATATTTCATATGTTCACTGTTTTATTGATCACAATCAGAGTTTTCTATAGCCAGACAGCACCTGAGAGTGCAAGGAGACTAAACACTTCTGAGATGTTCTCTGTCCCTGAGTCCTTCAAATCCAAGTTTTCTGCTGCTTCAGCCAGGTAAAAATGTTAGTGCATGCTTTCTTGTATGCTCCTGTTACCCTTTAGTGCTAATATAATCTGAAATCTTGCAACAGATATAAGGAATCAATTTCCAAAAGTACGCGTGGCCTTAAGGAGAAGTTACTTGCTCAAAATGCCTCAGTAAAAGAGCTGAGCAAAGGTGTTCAACGTGAGATGAATGCAGGCATAGCTAGTGTTACACGGATGATTGAACGCCTCGATCTTACCTCAAAACGACCCACTTCTCCTCTTATTCCTGTCCAGAATGAGGGAACTTCAGCGTTCCCTATAAAAGGGAAGTCTACTGAAGAGCGTGGAGATATGGTCCATGATGTTGGTTCGGATGCTCCCTCACTCAATTCTCGCATGGTTGCTAGTCATGTTGAAATTCCTCCACATGTTCAGGTTACTCCTATGGAATCCCCTAGTTTTGTTCTTTGAAAATTACTTCATTACAAAATTCTAACTGGTGCTGTAATTTCTACACGTACTTGGTTTATGATTCTTTTATTCACAGAATATAGTTAAAGGAAAAAACGAAACAGACTGAAATTAAATAAACAATAAGAACCTATTACTCTGCTCCTGTGACCTGATGGAACTTAAGCTGGTTTGAGATTCGGGTACAAGTAACTCACGAGATAATAAAACACCGTCCCGATTGGTCTAATATTTTCTTCACTGGAGTGACAATATTTTATTTTGGAAATGAATGCCTCCCTGGACTACAGTTTTAAATGATATTTTTGCCCAAAAGGTGGCTAATGCTTTTTATCTATTTTCTTTATTCATTCAGAGTGGACAAGATGCCCTGAAGAGTTAACTGAGGGTGATGAATGTGACTATGCTGTCTCACTTGTTCAAGAAATGCAACAAATGACTTTGATAACCAATTTACTTGTTGGTATGTGTCATGCATGCATTGTTATAAATGATCTATCATATAGGAGTTCAATAAACATGTAATGATCTATGGGAAGATGATTTAATCCATACTTATTGGTTTTTATGTTCCTTTATCTGATCTGCGGTCTATTGCTTTGTTCAAAAAATGGATTTAATCCATACTCTTGTAATGCTTTGTTTTAAAATGTTTTGACTACATAAATCTCTCATAGTGCCGTGCACGTTGTTGAATAAAATGTTGGAAAAAGAAAATGAGATATTGTTATAAAAGTAGAAGCAGTGTGTGGTGTGGTTGGGAGTAGGTAGCAAAACTGAGTTTAGATTAACCAGCTAATGCCGGCTTGTGTGGCTTGCTCGATAATGACACGATAATGACAGTCACTCATCCCTGGCTCGATAACGACTATCATCACCCTAACCATTACAACCACCCACTTTCACGTGATGGTGGTGATAGTAGAGGGTGTAATGCAGCGGTGACGCCACCTGAAAAATAACAAGTTTGGGTACAAGTTTTAGAAGGAGAATTACTTAACTGAAACTGAAATTATAAGCAAAAACTAGTTTTGGTATTTTAATATTTCAAAACATCAATATGTTTGGATATTTTATTGTATATTGTTTTGAAACTCAAATTTGAAGGCTTACAATTGGACTGTTTAGCTTAAAAATAAGCTGTATTTTTTGCTAACTACGCACCTTTATTTAGGGTGTAAATAACGGATAACATGTCCTAAAGTGACAACAAAAGAGGTTTAATACTAAAAAAACAAGTGAACCATCAAAACAAAACCTCACATTTATCAGTTACCTTGACATCATATGTACCTTCTTTAAAATTAATACCTTTAATATTTCCCTCCACCTCTCCTTTTATAACCCAACAAATAGTAAAAATTGGAGTGTTTGCTACACATAATCCATAACTAGAAAAGTTTTCTTGTATTTTGCCCAATAAAAAATACATTTTCTATCTTAAGTGTCATTTATGTGACACTGGTTAGAAAAATATTTAACTAATATACTTTTAATTTAAATATATATATTTTAACCAATCACAGTAGTAATACTAGTTTTTTTTTTAGTTTTTCACAATTCTTAGATTAGTTAAGAATATCAGTTCTTATAAAAGAAACTATTTTTTCAAATTGTGTGGGATGTTAGGGAGAAAAGTGTGTAAATAATTTTTTTGCTTAAGAAAATGGTTTTAGGGGTTACAAGATGAGAATAAATATAATTTATGTTGAGTGTAATGGAAGTTTCTTCTAATTAAGAAAAGAAAAAAAGATGACAGATTGTGACTCCTTGACAACCATAATAAGCATTCTAAAGAGTAAGTCTTACTCTACAGAAAGAAAGAGAGTGTGGGCCTGAGAATAATTGCTTGAAATTTTTATTATTAATTAAAGGCAAATCCCTTTGCTTATGTTTGCAAATTTCCAATCCTATACACCACTTTTTCCAATGGTGCCATAATAGGATCTAATTATAAAGTGATCAATATTAATTAATTTTAGCTTCTTTTTTTCTGTTTGATTTCTTGCAGAAAAAGCAATTGCTAGGAACTTTCCCTTTAGTATTCATTAGCAAAAGTCTATTTCTCTTTATTTGATACTACTAGTTGTCCAAATTAAGATCTAGAAATTCATATCCAAATTGCAACCTTATCTTACTATTCTTAGTGAACACATGAATGCAAATGAACTGAACATGTTAAGTTGATAAGTATATAAAACAGACAAAAAGATAACTTAAAATTATATAATGAGTAGAAAGGAAACAGAGAAATAAATAGTACCATTAATATCACTGATTGAAACAAGGACAACCTTATCTATGAAACCAGATAACAAAGAAATGTTTGTCCACAGTGGAGGGTTACAAAACCTAGGATGAACCTTCCTAATATTTAAGTACTTATGGTTTTCTCATATACATACATAATCACCTATACATAAACAATAATATAGGAGTTAATTAACCATAGAATTATTGCCTAAAAGCTAAAGAATCATACCCCATAAATAATCAAACTTAGTAATGAATTTAATCAGTAGAATTTCCAAAAGCAACACTTTTTCTTATTAATTTCTTGGTTTGAAAGAATTCTTGTTAGGAACTTGAGAAACCATTCTAGTATCTTGAGACTGCTTTTGATATTTAGCATAAGAACTAGATCTTTCTTTCCTATGCTTCCTTCTTGGCTGTGTTACTTGAGGAATAAACACACCTGTCCCTTTGCTTTCTCTTCTCAAATTCTGCTCATAGATGAAAGCAAATTGTGGAGGTTGATGAATTGCTCTAGAAAAGTCCTGAAAAGTTAGTTTAAGCATGTTAGAACTAATTGGTAGAAGAAGAAAAAAAGTGGTGTATATAATATATATGGTTGAAGATATGTGAGTAGTGAAGAACCTGTAAAGAGTCTTTAGGATAAGAAGCAAGAGGGTCTTCATCTTCATCCATAATTAAGAGAGCAATTTCTTTGCTCAAGTTAGCAAAAAATAGATCATCTTCAACTTCCAAAGCAACCTCCATGTGTGTTGATATAACTAAAATGCAATGATACCAACTATTATACTTACTAATCTTACTCTTTCACTCTCTTTCTATTTTTTTAAGTGTTGTGTACTCAAAACTTGTGGGCATATAGGTTTATATAGGAAAAAAGAACATATGAATGTTGTTTCAATTATGTTGTCTCGCATCAAAGAAAATGAAGCAAAAAATAATTATAATTTTAAAAATTTGATTTACATAGAAGGTTTTTATTAGCGCGAAACAACTTATGAGATAATATCTTGGATTACGAATCTTTTTTCTAAGGGAAAAAAAAAAAAAATAAGGATGGGTGAGTTGAGATGTATAGGGTGATCATGTGGGTTGGTGGGGCCATGTTGACAGTTGTAAAATCTGGTTAAAACCTAGAAACCCCCCAATAGAATCATGAAAATGTGTTGTGATATTATCCTATTCAAGAAAAAGAGATGAGGAACAGCAGAAAACAACCCATGTCCAGATATCTCATCTAGATATCAATCCCAATAAGCAATTTGGTTGTAAATGGGCCCTCAATTCTATCTCATTCTTATCTCCTAAAAAAAATATTAAATGAAATTATGTCTCAATTCAATAAGGTGAGTATCTCTCCGATATCGTAGATTGAAAAAACAAAAAAAACATAATGATACAACCGACAACATTTTTACCTTTAAATATTCAAGGAAAAGAATAACTTACAACAAATGAGTTTTTGTCCCAAAGGTTTGTTAATGTTATCAGTTTATCTATCTTAATGTGATTTAGTGATGGTTAAGATTAAAGAAAGCAGACAAAATATTATTTGTAAATGGGTCGGTGGATCTGCATGTTGAACTACTTGCACTTAGGATCCAGTGGTATCTATACTACATGGTAGTGTGGGACCATTTAAGAATAACTCCACTGCAGTGTCAAGTTCATTGGAGGACTCTTGTATATTCTCTAACAATACTTTAATTTGAAAACAAAAAAGATTTATGAGTATAACAATTTTTCACATTGTAATCGATTACAGAAAGCCGTTGAGTTTGTATTTTAAATTTTTAACTGTACACCATGTGGTAATCGATTACACTTATCAGAACCATGACTTTCTATTTTTTTTAAAATATGTAATCGATTACCAGGGTTGTGTAATCGATTACACTGTTTAACTGGTGTAATCGATTACACCATATAGTAATCGATTACACATAATACAATTTTAAATCTCAGCCGTCCATTTTTTTTATTACACGTTTCGCAATCTGAGGGCTCACTGACCTCTCCATTACAGGAGAGGAGCCAAACTCTCTTTATACGGCCGTTTTTTTTTTTTGAAAGTTTGTTTCTACTTAATTGTCAATTTCAAATTTCATGACAACATTAATTACTTTTTTTTGTTAGATTACATTATTATGAAGAGGAGAAAATAATTAAAGAGAGAACAAAAAAGAAAAATATAATAAGAACAATAATAATTTTATTAAAATATCAATATTCACTTGATTTATGGAAAATAACAAAAAACAACGTTGAGACAGGAAGTTAGTAAGTTTTAAGTGCAATGGTATAGCTAAAATTTTCGGAAAAAAATCACATGTCCAAGACTAAATGAATTATCTCCGGTACTAAATAGTCTAATATTGGGAATGTGAGAGAAGATAATTTTTTAAAAATGTCAAAATTTGGACATTAAAATTTTATTTTTAACACATGTTATAATCTCGATACTCTCCCCTGGCGGAGTCATCCAAAACAATCATATCTCATATCGAATGAAATTAGGATAATAATATGAAATGAGACAGATTATGTTGAGTTTTGAGTAAGAGTGGTTGATGAGTGTCCCAACTTGCTTAGCTCATATTTGGAAATTAATGCTTTTAGTCCCAAAACAAGTCCGCGTCACTCTTGTTTTTACAATAAATATGCATGCATCATGCATCATTTTCCCACGCTACGCGGTAAGCTTGTTACTTGGGTTCTAAGTATCTACTCAATAAACTTAGGCCAATGTTGAATGACTAAACAATTCTATAATATTTATTAACAACTTTTTAGTTATTTTTGAAATTAATTTATAATTATTACTAATTTGGAAAAATTACTATTAATTATACAGAATTTACTATGACAACAAAATATTTGCTGTTTTTTCCCCTTTAAAACATGCAACTAGGACAATCGTTGCATAAAAACGACCGAAACTTAATTTCAGATGCAACTATATCATCAATTTGCAGCTTGTATGAAAGATATTTAGCAGTTAACATTACACTTCATTTTTAAAGCTTTTCAGGTTAGCTTATCAACAATGGTGTATTTTTCTGATGGCCCTTTTTTCCTGCTTCAACTCCTATATGACAATTCACCTAATTACCTAAAATTAACTCTTACAAAATTTTAAGATGGCATGTAGAAAGCACAGTAATTCTCAAACAGAACAAGTTTGCACCTTACAACTATTAGTAATACATTACTTGGTGGTGAATTAGTTCAAACTTTAAACCTCAATAAGATAACATATCTCAATATGTACCCTCCATTACATTGTACCATGCAATTTTTATTTAATCATTTATCCTCCCAAGTCTAAAAGGTACCAATAGAAGAGAAACAATCCATGAAAAATCTCATTTAACAACCAGCTTTATAGTACCAGCAGCATCACAAGTAAGCTTCAAAGCAGATAAATAATACACCATAACTCAGGCAAAAAGGCAGAGGATAAACCAATATTATTGCCCAAAACTGTTACCCATCAACCAGAATCTAACCGAATTAGACCACCACACTTTGATTCATGATTTTAATATTCTACTTGTATTAATTAACTATATATTATATATAGTTTTAAATATTTAGCTTGTTCTTTCAGTTAGTCTTTAAAGATCAATCCGAGGTGGTAAGTTGTTCTAGTTTAAGCAAAGATTTTCAATTCTAGTTCTTGAAAATGCATGGAAGTATGAACATAAATCTTATATATCCACTGTTTTGAATTAAGATGTGGTGTTCAATCCCTTATAGTAGTGCTTCAATGACCTATTGATTGAAAATCGCAGCGCTCATCAGAAATAACAAGTTAATGTATTAATTAAGACGCCCAATCATTACTAGTAAGTGGTAAACAACTGTAAGAATAAGGTTTCTGCTAAGATTATTGACTTCTTAATAGCTCTACTGATCCTGTATTGATAATGCTGAGGAGTTTCTCACCCCAAAAACAACACTCATTTTTAGATTATAGGTACAGAACACAGCTAATAAGCACAGTCTCTATTAAATATATTTGGCTATACAAATGCTGGGCAGAAGAAAAATATATCTTTGATGTAATAAGGATGACAATTTTGTGCCTTCCAAAACATAAAAAAGAAAACAACACAAGATGAATTCTACACCATGTCTCACATGTTAAATACTTAACACTAACATTAATGAAAGCAAAAAGCAAAACTGTCACATGTTAAATACTTAACACTAACAATAAATCCAATAATGAAGGCAAAAGGCAAAACATATATTCTTCGTAGAACCTGGAAGCAGACACCTTTCACTAAGAAGTCAAATATCAATTTCACAAAAGCAGGGCATGGAGCTCAGAGTGCTTCAGCTGCTTTGGGGTGAACCTGTAAGAAGTAGAAATATCAGTTTCACAAGCTTCACTGTGGGGGATTCATTTGAATAAGCATGTAGTCTTTAAACCAATATCCAATTTAGCTTCTTACAACGTTCTAGGCTCTTCTAGCTGTTTTTGCATTAAAATGCTATTTTCTATTAACTATGTGACCACATTGTCATTATATGATAGCAAAAACTACTGACACTAATATCATCGATCAGTTTAGTTTTAAAAAATTGGGTGCCACAACCACACATCATTTGCCACCCCCAACTTAAATTAACAGATGCCGGATATTTGGTCACAAGTAGGGGAGCCAACAAGAGACATTTGGCTATTCTATGGGTACAATAAAAACTTTCTAGCTACAAACTATTTTAAAAACTGTATCAACAATAGGGACCACAAAATAGCATAAGTAAACCTTTATTAACCTTAATATTATTTGACAAATGGCACTTTGCACTTACTCTTCCTTTGGATGTGCCATTTCTCTATACTGTCATACCAACTCCACTGGAAACATAGTGCTGCTATACGAAGTATTCCAGCAGCAACAACCTCAACAAATGCCATTAATAATGATCTCTGAGGGGATAAGCCTGCAGTTGCTATGGATAGCGCAAGTCCCTCCAAATTGCAAGGAATGAAAAAACTGCCAGATTTTATTCCATCAATAGCTTTCTGGGCAACTTCATCAGCTTTCATTGCACCAGAGGAGGCTGCAATGATTTTGGTGACCTCTGGTTTTCTCTTATTTTCTGTAAAGTTGACCTTTCAGTTTGTACTTTCACTTTGATAGAAGAAAACAAAAACTTGGCAATAGGTTATATAAACAAATATTTGACATCACAAAAGCACAAATTACATTTTACAAACCAGGGCTTAAATTTTAAAAATCCATTTAATAACCACATATTCAAACTTAATCACCTAATCTATTTTTTAACTATTCATTCTCAATAAGTTTCCAATCAGGACTGTTCTAACAACACCCCACATGACAACACATTCAATATATGAGATCACAAAGAGAAAAGGATGGTGATAGACAATCTGATATAATGAGAAGGCATGGCTTACTAAGAGGACATTCGCGTACATGAATCACTAACAAAAGAAATATGGAAATATATGCAAAAGTCTGTGTAATTGACTAAATAATGTGAATGGAGTAATGGATTCAAGCACTCCAATCTAGGCCCAGTATCATCACATTATGATGAACTTGAACTAACAAGTTGGAATTCATGACCTTAAGCAGAAGTAATATGTATGGAGAACTAAGATCAGGCACCAAACTCAATACCTTCTACAAATCCAGGAGTATCAGTGTCTGGAGGAAAGATAAGAGAGACATGAATGTTATCTGCTATAACCTCTTGTTGCAATGCTTCTGCTAAACCACGAAGGGCAAATTTACTGGCGGAATAAGCTACATAACCATAAATTCCCACCTGCATATAAAAATACATTCCACGGCAACCAGTGATAATTTATCAAGATTCCACATCAAAAAATAAACATCTTTGATCAACTCACAATCAACCATCAAGTTCTATACATTGAAGACTCATTATCTGAATACTTGATGCACTATGAAAAACAATGTAAATATTGTACTATTATTGCTCAGAGTTAAATAGCTATGTTAAAAAGAATAGGTACCAGCCCTTTCACAGAGCATGCCCACATTTCTAGTAAGGGAAGAGAAGAAATCAAAAGAAAGAGAAAGAGGAGTTAAAGAATTAATTTTCTTCCTTTTGTTTGGATGTTTAAAGTCCTCCGACATAGGGGGAGCCTTAAAATATTCATACAAATGAATAATTAAGGGTTTGGAGAATCAAATGAAAATCCCATGTTTTTCCCCTTTTATAAAAGTCCCAAACAGAATGAGGAAGGTTTCCCGAACTCCAACCCTTATACCACATCCAAACATATGTTTTACATAGTCAACTTCTTGTTCCAAAATGTCTTCAAGGTTTCATGAACTTACTTGGTTTACCAGTGCCATTTCAGAAGGACATTAAATAAATCACAAACTTGAAATCAAATTGCATATAACAGTTAGGGTTAATTAAGATAACAAAGGTTACAACATGAGGCAACATTTTACCCAAGAAAATGGATGTTTTCACTCATCTAGTAATAATAGAAGTTGCATGAAACAATGTGCTAAAACAAGTGACTCCAGAGCGAATCCTGTACTAAAACTCATGAGAACATAAGGTTTATAACAAGTCACATGAAAAACGGAATTTGTTTGTACAAATTAAAACATAATCTATACCAAGTTCATCCAAAGAAAACGGTACACCTATTTTATTCCATGAATCCATGATAAATGAAAAGTTGCAAAAAATTCCAATTTACTCCCCAGTAGGGACTAATTGTCCTAAAAAGGACAAGGTTAACTGGCATTTAGGATTCTTGAAAACCAAGTTGGGATTTGTCATGATCTTTCATTTCTTGGAGACTAAATTGATGCGGACCAATGCATGAGGTTTCTATCTAGTAAAGTCTGAGAGGCAAATGTATGCATTTTTACCCTTACAATAGACTCTGTATAATTTCATGAGGCAAACCTTACCATTGCACCAAGGCAACCCCAAAAGACTAAATTGGGGGGTGAGCTTTTAGTTGGAACCAATTTTGCTATTCACTCTTTAAAGTTTAAACAATGAAAATTCCCAGCAATATGAACTCAAATTTGTCTCTAGTTAAGGCATTGCAAAACTATCACAAATCTAGAAAATAATCAAACACCTAAGAAACCTTAGAAAGCACATTGATTTGAAAGTTAAAGTTAAAGTAGCATAGAATAATTATGATAGTATACCTGACCAGCCTGTGAAGAAACAAAAGCAATTGAAGCAGGTAGAGGATCCTTTCTAGTCTTCATAGCAGGCAACAAAGCCTTAATCATATTGAAACACCCAATCACATTCACATCCATCGTAAACTTCACCTCACTCAATTCCATATTCTCCAGCTCCAGCGCCGTGAACACGCCATGGTTCAGAATCAAAACATCGATCGGCCCTGCCTCCTCCACCGCACGCTTCACGGCGTCGTAGTCCCTCACGTCCGCCGCGAACACCGCCACCTCGATGCCGGTGGCAAGTTTGACGGCGTTTCTGGCCTCGTCCAGCTTCTTTTGGGAGCGGGCGAGGATGGAGACACGTGCGCCCTCGGCGGCGGCGCGGTGGGCCAGGGCGAGGCCGATGCCGCTGGATCCGCCGGTGATGAAGACGTGGCGGTTTTTGATTGGAATTCGAACGGTACGGGGACGGAGGATGAAGTAGAGGAAGGCGATAAGAGCGAGGGGGATTATGATGAAAAGGGTGAAGAAGGAGAAGTATGCGTCCGCCATTGATGATTCTACTAACCAATTTTGATTACTTCATAAGATATTAATAACAAATGAAAACTATTATGTTAAAGAATGTATGCAGTTATGCATTAACATTAGCATTATGTATATGGGGTGTTTGGTAAAAGAGAAAAAGAAAAGAAAGAGAATATGAAGAGAGTATGATGTTATCTCTCCACCTATGGAATAAACAATTATACTCTCATTCACATTAATAATATTTTATGGGGAGGGATCCACTTACGTAAGTGGAAAAACACTTACTCCACATCATGACCATTCGTTCTTGGGAAATGTCATTCTTGGGAAATCCAATGGTTTGAATTGGTGAGTACATCTAAGCCATTGAATTTTTCAAGATTGGATGGCTAAGATGAAGAGTAAGTGTTTTTTGGAGTAAGTGGATTTCTCCCCATATTTTATTTCTAAATTAAAATTAAATACTAGTTAAAAATTTAAAAAATATAATGTTAATACTAAATATATAATTTTATATAGATGATTAAATATATAAATTTAATTAAAGTGTCTCAAAATAATATTGAATTGTTTAATTATATATATTGATTAATATTTAAACGTGAACTTTAATAGTGATGATAACATATAAATAATATTTTTAGGTTCAAGTGTGACTCATATCTTTGTGTAAGGAGATGTGTTTGAAGGTAAATGATAAATATAATAATAGCTAGATGTAGTGAAATAAAATGAGTTAAAGAAAAATGATGATAAAATATGAGTTTTTCTTGTGCATATGCAATTTACCATTTTATATAATTATATACTAACTTTACTTTATTTTTGTAAGTTTTAATTATAAAAATGTATTTGGTTTTAAAATGTGTAAATAAATTAGTATTTATTTAAACTTTTTAAAATAGTTTGAAAAATATCAAACAAAAATGTCACATTTAAAGGTTACATGAATATTTAATGGCTATGGGCAATTTAGTCATGTATGGTTTTTTATTCTCTTATCTCACATTCTTCTCATATTTGAAGAGAAGAAAAAATGGCATGGGACCCACATCTTTTGTTTCTCTCCTCTCTTTTTCATTTCACAACCAAACAAGAGAAATTTGTAAATCACCCTCACTTTCTTTCTTGTCATTTTCTCTCCTCTCATACTCACGTCAACCAAATGAGGCCTAACTTCTATCTTTCCATTTTCTTTCATATCTCCCTTTGTTATTTCTGTTCCACTGCCAATAGCATTAGAAAATGTGGATTTTCTGTGTGCGACAACATGAATATATTGGCAGCTGCGGTCTTTGTCACCATGGAACTGCTCAAAATTCATTTTCATCCTTATAAATTCTTTTGTACACTAATTTGATTCCTAAAAATATTAAAATTTATTTAAATATTATGAATGTAACTCATAATAGTCTTCATTAGGGACTAAGATGTTACGAAAATTGATCATAAAAAACACTTGAAAAGGACATGGTATCTCTGGTAAGTAGAGTTTTGTCACTTGGTTTGATTTGGATAATGAATTTTCCACGCGTAGGATTGTGGCATCATATGTTACTATACATTAGGGTGACGTGGTATAGTAATCCAAATTCATGTTCTTTGTATAATGTAGTCAACGTATATCCGCACAAGTATAAGGACCAACTTGCTCCTCGCGGAAAAGTCAATTTATAAAGAGAATAATGCTATAAGGAAATAAGATATTTCCTTCAACCATTAAAATTGTGATATATGTATCATTTAATTATTTTCTGCAAAAATATTTCTAAAACTAAACAAAACAATACACATCATTTTTTTACTAACTGAAGGAGGTAAATTATTTTTTAATATGATGAGATTCATTATTCTCATTTATAAATCATAGTACATATTACCCTACTCGTTTCTCTTATCTTATCCACAAAACAAGTCATAAATGACATGTCTCTCTTGGGTTCACTTAAATCAGTGTTGTGATAACTGAATCGGACCGGACGATCTGACTGACCTGACCGCTGATCAGGCTTGAAAACGATTCTGGTTTGTAGTTTTAACCAAATGAGTGGTTGGACAGTTTGAAACAAAGAAATTTCGATTAGACCGTGCTAAATTCGGTTAAACCAGAATAACCCGGGAAGTGAACCAGACGATTTACTTAAAATTTAAAAAAAAAATGAAACATTACTCTATTGTTTTGTTTTACTTCCGTCCAAAAAAGATATACTTCACTATAGTTATATAAAATTATTAGTTATATAAGATTTTACAGTTATATATAATTATAGATAAAAATTATTAATTATATTTAAAATTAATTTATCCTACTATCAACTGTTTAAACCGTTTAAACTTATTGACGATATTCTGGTTTGATGTCTGGCGTTTCACCCTCTTAAACAATTAAACAATTATGAGGCTAGTTGAATAGGTTGAACACTTAAATGGCTTGACAACTTGGCACTGGCCCACTTGGTTCACTTATCTTCGGTTTTCACCATTTATTTTTCTCTTTTTATTACCCTGCCTTTTCCAAATACAAAAAATGTGCCAATTTTTTTTCAGGTTTATGGTTAAAAAACAAAGCATTAATACTTGGTGCCATAGAGGTTTTGTACCTTTACTTGTACACTACACCTTTTCTATCCTTCTTTCTTTTCATCTTTTTTTACTTTCTTCAGCTATGAGCCACCTTTTTTGAACGGTATAGTCAAAGTGTGATAAATTCATAAATATGACAATTAATATTGCATCTACTTATGCCCTTACACCCTGCTATATAATAGAATGTTAAGAACTCAGCATTATGAAATATGAACTAAAATAGTATCTAATACAAAACATAATAATGGCTTCATCTTTTGCATTCAACATCTTCCTTCTCTCAATAGCCCTTTTTTCAGTATCACTTGCTTCAAGTACCAAACCAAACCACTTTATCCTTCCTATTAAGAAAGACCCATCAACCAATCTTTTCTACACTTCACTAGGCATAGGAACTCCTACACAAAACTTCAATCTAGTCATTGATGTTGCAGGAGAAAACCTTTGGTATGATTGTGACAAAAACTACAATTCATCATCCTATATTCCAATCAATTGTAACACAAAAAAGTGTCCTTTTATTGGTTGCACTGGCTGCAATGGACCCTATAAACCAGGTTGCACAAATAACACTTGTCCTGCTAACACAATTAACACATTTGCTGAGTTCATATTTGGTGGTGGCCTAGGTGAGGATTTCATATACATTTCTCAAAACAAAATCTCTGGTTTGCTTACAGCTTGTGTTGAAACTGATTCATTCACTTCATTCAATCCTCTAAGTGGTTTACCTAAAAGTACTAAAGGTATTATAGGCCTTGCAAACTCACAACTTGCATTACCAACACAACTTGCATCTGCCAATAAGGCTCCACCAAAGTTTTCTCTTTGTTTACCTTCTTCAAACAACCTAGGATTCACAAACTTGCTTGTAAAAGATGTGTCTAAGTTTGTTTTCAAAACTACTCCACTCATTGTAAACCCTGTTGCCACTGGTCCTGTGTCTGAGCAAGGTGTTCCTTCCAAGGAATACTTCATTGATGTGAAATCAGTTAATATTGATGGACATGTTGTGAACTTAAAACCTTCCTTGTTATCTATTAACAACAAGGGAAATGGAGGTACAAAAATTAGTACTACAAGCCCTTTCACTGAATTAGAAAGCACTGTCCACAAGACCTTTATTAGAGAGTTCTTGAAGAAAGCTTCAGATAGAAAACTAAAGAAAGTGGCATCAGTGGCACCATTTGAAGCATGCTTTGATTCAAATACCATTGGCAATTCTTGGCCAACTATTGATCTAATGCTACAAGAGGGAGTTCAATGGACTATTCATGGAACCAATTCTATAATAATGGCTAAGAAAAATGTAGCATGTCTTGCATTTGTGGATGGAGGGACAGAACCAAGAATGTCTTTTGTTAAAGCTTCCATTGTTATTGGTGGATATCAGTTGCAAGACAATCTTTTAGAGTTTGATCTAGCTTCTTCCAAATTAAGCTTCACCTCATCACTCTTGCTCCAAAATGAGACTTGTTCTTCCCACTCTTGAATGTCACAGTTTCTTAAATGAAATTATGTTATCTATGGTTATTTTAATATGGCATATATCTTTCACCTCCTTGCAAGGCCTATATAATAAATAGGTGAAGTTTGCAATATTATTTTGAGCCACTTGACTTAATAAACACAATATGATTATGTAAATCTTTCCAACTTAATAATCTATTTTGGCTTCTCATTTTGCTGTAAGGATGGTGGATGAAAATGAGTGAAAATGACATATTATAGAGAATGAAGTGTCTTTGGTATTCCTTAATAACTTGGTTGTGTGCACCTCAACAAGGTTGAAAAAAAAAATCAAAGTAAACATGGATAAGGCTTTCACGATTCCTTAATCTCATAGTTTGTTTTGAAATTGCCATGTGTGGTTTTCCCTTTGGTTATTACTATGTTTCTTGGTACCTAAGTTTCTAGACAAAATATTATATGTAAAAGGTGTTCAGTTAACTATTTTCGGACTCAACTTATATTTATTTTTTAGTTTTCCGATATATATAATAAGTTATCCCACTGATCACGTCGCTGTATTTTGTAGACCTGATCTTCTTACCAACAATACTATAAGAGGACAGACAATGGTTCTAGTAGGAAAAATTACTGGGTCGCTTTGGTATAGTGAAAATTTTATTTACGATCTTAGTATAGTTTTTAGGATCTCGTGGATAGGATCCATGAGATTGGGATGTCGTGGATAGGGAATACTACTACCTAACAGGAGTCGTGCATCAGGTGCACGAGACATGAAAGTCGTAGATTGCAGCCACGATTTCCCTGCAACTCAAAAAAATAATTACTTTATACGACAACACTTGTCATTCTTTTGGGTATGCAATATTTTAGAGATAATTACTTTATATTCCCATATTCTACATTCTTTGAGTATAGATTACTCCATGAAGACCCACCATCACTTCACAAATTATCATCTTTATTAATAGAAATATAAGTGGAGTTATTACCCTTGGTTTTAAGGACAAAAAAATTATTATAAGTGTAATAAAATGATTGAATTGTCTTTTTATTTTTCATTGTTTTACACCTTACTTGTCTTTCCATTAATGGAGATGAAATATACTCCAGCTTATACATCAGAAAAAATGATCACCAAAATGTATTTGTTCTCTGACTTTCATTGATTATAAATTCAACACATTGTATTATTTATTTTACGTTTCAGTTTATTTATATATTATGTAATAACTACAAACAGCATAGATTTTTATAATGAAAAAAAAATGGAAATGGAAAAGGAAAGGGCATAAGACAGAGAGGTTTAGAATTTTTTTTAAGTTGCAGGGAAATCGTGGCTGCAACCCACGACTTTCATGTCTCTTGCACCTAATGCACGGCTCCTTTCACGTAGTAGCATTCCCTATCCACTACATCCAATCTCGTGGACCCTATAAATAAAGTTTCCACTACACCAAAGCTTTTTCTGGTTCTAGCAGCATCATTGTTATATATTTATTATTATTTTCCCACCAAATTCCCTTATTATTAAAGTAAAGCTTGCCTATCAAAACAGCATAACTATATTTTCTTTATTTTACTGTTACAAAAAAGTTGTACTTTCGTAAAACATCTTATTCTTATAAGAAAAATATATATTAAACATTAATAATAATTAACTCTTAAATAAAAATAATACAAATAAATAGTGAATTATAGAAGTATACAAGTCTTTATGCTATCCCCATATGCATTATCTTTTATAATACTATGAATCGAACCCATCATATAAGAAATGCAAAAGGACAAAAACTGTGTAGGGACTCCTTATCTTTTATACTACCATCTGTATACTGATGTTGACTAAACCAAGGAAATGGGGTCTAAAAATGTAGGTTGCAGGCCATGTCTTTACTTCCCTATATCAATTTATAAATTAATATGCTTTTCACATTATCATAAGTCCACAATGTTATTAGATCCATTTCTCATAAGAAAAGATGAGGATAAAGAACAAGGCATTGAACTCAAATAATCAAGTTTGAAGTAGGAGTAAATTCCAATATCACAAACATTGAACCAAAAATCTCATCCATTATAGGCACTCTTATACACACAAAGGAGTTAAAAAAGGTGATTACAAAATCTAATAAAACGTGGATAATTCACCATAACCTAAACAAAGAAGGAAAAAAAAAATCATCATTAGAGTTTTGGTTCAAACTTCAAAGTTATTGAGCAGATATTGAACTAGATTTGAAATCAGAACAACTAGTATGGCTCATCAAAAGTGAAGAACTGAATCCCAACATTGAAGTATCAAAATCAAACTGCAATAACACATCCTCCAATTGATATCCCCCAATCACAATTGAATTTCTTGTGTTCTCACCTCCATCCAACAACCCCAAACACATAACCTCATCACTTACCCTCACCATTGAGTTCCTTCCATATATGCTCCATTTCACCATCTCACTCTGCAGCACAAAATCAATAACTGGCACATTTAACCCAACTTTTTGTGATCTAAAACATAGCCCAAAGGGTGAAACTGAATGAGCTCTAGTAATGTTCATAGACAAAGCAGCTTTCAAATAAACACTTTCAAAGTTAGCATAGATTGAACTCTTCATAGTGGTGTAAGGCACAATTGAACTTAATTGAGTAAGGGAGAGTGATGGGGTGTTAAAAGATACTTTTTTTCCACTGATTTTGATTGAGTTCACGTTGATGAAGTATTCTTGAGATGGGTTTGTAACAAGGGGTGTGAATGTTAAAGACCTGAGAGTCTCAGACTCAAAGGGTATAATGTTACCAAATGAGACAACCCCAGATGAAGAAGAGAGACAAAGTGTGATTTTTCTTTGAACTGCGAATGAATCAAACACTTGTGATGTGAAAGAAGTTCTAGATCTACCAAGACCTATCATTCCTCTAGCACCACTTGCTAAACAATTCAATAGCATTGAGTGTGAACAAGAAAATATAAAGTTTTCAGTGGGTCCCATTTGGAGGGATATGAAATCCTTAACAAGTGTTCCTTCTATGGGTTTGGTTCCTGTGATTGTGTTTTGTGGTAGAATTTGACAAGGTTGTTGTTGGTCCTGATCAGAAATGTTTGAGAGCCACGTGTGGGTATAAAAATCATGGCTTTTTGCTGTGAGGCATTGGATTGAACGATGTGGGATTGTGAGAAGAGAAGATGAAGAAGATGAAGTACAATCAAGCCATAAGAATGGGCCTCCAAGATCAAGGACAAGGTTAGTGGGCACAAGAGGGGTGCCATAAGAAAGAGTTGTTAAGTATTGGAGAGATGAATGATGTTTTGTGATAGGAAGGAGTAAGGAAAGTGGTGAGATTGAAGAACTTTGAGTGTGGTAGAGATTGGAAAAGAGGCATAAAAGTGAGAAAAATAGAGTAATTGAAGGCATGGTGTTAGAAGAAGAAGAAGAAGAAGAGGAAAATAGAGTGGAAATTGTGGGTTGGGAAAGTGGTTGGTAGTTGGTAGTTGGTAGTTGGAGGGTTTCGGCGGTGGATCGCCGCGGTTTTTATTTAGTTTGGTTATGTTAGGTATTGGGGTTGGAAATGGATAAAAGGGTTTCTATTCTGCTGATTAGATAACAACACAATATGATGCTTTGTGCTTATCTTCTTCTATCTTTAGAAATGTGGATGAGTATCACCCCACGTGACTATAAAAATATTAAAATATATTCTTCAATTCTACAATTCTATAATTCAGATTCTCCCCATTAATAATTACTTGTTTTTGTATTTAACTATGAAATGAAAAATTGTGGGGATATTTATAGTGTATGAATTCATTATTTATCAATTATTTATATATTAATTAGTTATTCATTCTTGAATAAAAATAATAATATATTTAATAATGGATATTGTACTTATACTAACAATATATATTACTTTTTTATTATCAATAAGATATTAATTTAGTGGTATAGGGTTTTGATAAATCTTCGCAATAATTAAAAAGTCAAATATTTAACTCATGTAAACAGTACTTATTGGAATGAGTAATCACCTACACATTAAAAAAGATATTCTTTCACGGTGAGTGCTTCCAATTAGAGATGTCAAATCCATTTTGTTTGTGCCAAAAAATGTTCGCAAAGATAAAAGCGAACATAGACATATATGTAATGTCTTAACGGGCAAAACTACATGTCCCGTCTATTTTGAATTGAAGATAGCGAATATACGGGTGACCCACTTGTTGAAAAACAAAAAAAAAACAAAAAAAAACTTTGATATTTTATATGAAGAAAAACAAATCATATTAGATTATAAAATTTTTAAACATTAAATTTATATTGCATCATAATTTATTACAAAATTTCTTATTTTTTCTTAACGTACGCATGTAGGCCGCCTGCATTGCACAATAAAAATGTCCACAACCTTGTCGGACAAACATGTAGGGCAAACGGGCAAATGAACGAAATTTCCATGCTCGACTCGCAAAAAAAGTAGGGCTATGTAAATGTGATCGCATGCATTACCCATGTAACGTCTATAATTCTAATTTTTTTATTTTCCATTTTATAGTTTTAATTAATGCAAAGTTGACAATGTGACTAATTATGCACATGAACACACACGTATATTATTAATTATCCACCTCAAGCTGATATATGCTCATATCACTTTTATATCTACATAATTACTTTAAAACAAGATGCATGTCCTATACCCAACAAGATCAACTCAAATAAAAGATTTTATTCATTTTCTTTAGTAAAATTAGAATAAATTGTTTTAGTTCCACCCCTAACTTAATTCTTTCAGTAAGAGATGCCAAAAATTAAAATGAATGATGAATGATATAACGACTATGTATAAATCTCTATATTAAGAGTGCATAAATACTATACTCATACATTTATTCGAGTGATGAACACTACAATATAACAGGTTAATTATCCCAACTTTATTTTCCTCTTTTGACATAGTAACCCTGTGTAGTTAAACAAGCCCAATAACAAAAGTATGGGTCATTTTATGGGCCTCATATACAAGCTGGATCATTTGCTTTCAAAAATATAAAGTTTTTTATACACCAAACTATATGAGTATTGTGTTATTTGTTCAATTTTTTGGGGGATAAAACTGCTAAAAATTGAGTTTGCCTAGCTAAGGAAGTAAGGATATATATTCATAGTTAATTTAAGTAAGCCTCTAATAGAAACAGGTCTCTATTGCTATTCCTATTTTGGCTAAACAAAAACCCATGTGATTGAACCTATTCATTTCTTTCTAATACTTTTCTTTAATAGCTTCATTATATATCATGTGAAGAATAAAACACATTATGAAATTTCCCCTTTACTCTTTTTAATAATGTGAAATAAAGTTGGCAGGACTTTCTAATTTTGTATAATTGAAAAAATATATAATTTTACCCACAAGCACTATTCACATTACTTTATTTCCTATAAGTAATCATGACATATATATATATATTAAACATTTATACACAAGACTCCACCTTAAAGTCTTACTTAAAAAAATAGTTTCAATGTATACTTGAATTATCACTGATTGATATTAATGCTAATAAATGTTAATATTAAAGAAATGTTAGTTAGGCATAAATGTTTTTAAAAATGTATATTAAAAAATGAAGCACACAACGCATTCAATGGTTAATGGATATCATTTTTGGTAAATATGGTTATTCATGTCTATTATATTTATTAGAAAAATGGTATGATCGTCATATATCCTCTTATAAAATAAATGTATAAATCCCTCTTTACCGTAAAAAATGATACATATCATAACATATTATATGGTTTGTTTATAAGTGACATGTGATTTCTTTTATGTCTAACATGAAGAAGATATACTATTACCTGTATATCATTTAAAATATCTAAAATTTTGGAGTTCATAATAAATGGAATTTTTTTTAAATGTTCTTATAATTTATTGAATAATAATTCAAGCATTTACGATTACATTATATTAATTTAAATTTGCATGAATGATAATACTTCTGAGTTAAGCAATGTTAACTAAACAGATAAAGTAGTTCACTCATCTAGCTAGGTTTCATCCTTATTTAAAAATCCCAGTTACTTTAGTGTTTGGTGAGGTAATTGAGTTTCTACTTTCTACCAATAATAATTAGCAATGGTACGATAAAGCATTTGATTATGGCCATGATTGTCATATAATGTCATTGTCATACCTTCATTATTTCCGACATATTATACTCATATATTTAATTGTAGATAGAGATGAGGTGCAAACATTCAATCACCATAGGCTAATCTCTTTGGAATCCTCACTTTCACTTCTAATATTCTTCTCTAGTTATTATATTGCTCTTAATTTCTCTCTCTTTTTAGTTTTACTCTTAAATAAAAACATTTCTTGATAAATAGATGTCTTGATTTGTTGTGATATATTTTATCTATTTATACATTTTGTTTATTTTTTTAATTTATTATATTTTAATTTCTATTAATTTTGAAATTTTATTTAATTTATTTTAAATAATATAATTTTTATTTATTTATTCATGTACATTTAATTTATTGTTATAACTTACAACAAAAATTATATTTTATAATAAATAATATCAATTTTTAATTTATTAATTAATAAATAATTATTTTCAATATTTTATTATATTTAATGTACAATATAAAAGTGTAAAATAAATTGTAAGACTCGAATAAAAATAAAAATGACGAAAATTAAATGTTATTTTTAATTTAAGGGAGGTGTGTGCTACTCTTGAAATGGAAGAATGATGTTTTTCCATCTTTTCAAAGCATTATTACTTTTTTTTATCAGCAATAAATTTTATTAAAGAAAATGAAACAATTAGCAAAACAAATGATATTCCTATTTACACCTACAGAAATTAAAAAGAAAGACAATAAAATAGATTTGACACCCATTCCAAATAAGAAAACTTAAACGAAGTACAGTGAACACTTAAAATATTCCATAGCATTATTTCTTCTTGATAGTGGAGTCACTCATAAGTTGCAAACCCTATTTAGCAAATTTCTTATAAAACGCACTCAACAATAAAATAATAGATTGATGGAAGAATGAGAGGATGTTTTCCTGTATTAGAAAGAGAAATTTTCGTTTTTGTTGTTACTTTTACTAATAAAAATGTTACCTTTTATTATAAATAACAATATAAGTGTCATTGCAATATATATTTATTTTAGTTTTTTATAATACTTTTCATTATGGTATCGAAAACAATACTAACTCCATATGGAAATGTGGTGAGAAAGTATGCTACTAACCTTTGTGGAAACCCTAAATAAACAATGCATGTGAAGTATTTGTTCTACTACTTCCATCAAAAAATTTACTTGAGTGGAGTGTTTTAACTATTAAAATTACTCATTTGATTTAACTTTCTCCTTTATTACCAATATAGTATAATTTTACATATCGTGTTTCATATGTATGACTTCTAAACAAGTCGATGACTAGTTTAAAACTCGTGGTCACTATCCACGATTTTACTTTTTTTATTCAATAAGTATAATTATTTGTTTTTTAATTTTACATAAATCATATTTCATATGCATGACTTCTTTAATTTTTTTTGTTTTTTTATAACTTTGATACATCATTTGTACAAGAACTCTAATACAATATAGTTAAATTATTGCATTATATTCATTAACAAATTTTATATATTCTATTTTAGATTGTATCTTCATTATTTATTTTATATTGTAAATCAAAATCTCAGCCACACTTACTTAAAGCATAACATTATACATATGTAATACTAACAAAATAAATAAACAATGAAGATAAAATCCTACTAGAAAATATGTTGTAAAGGTCAATTTTTATAGTCGAAAAGTTAATTAGATTAAGTTTCTGGGTACAATAAGTTATAAGTAAGTTCTAAAGAGCTACATGTATGCCACTTAATAGAATGTAAGAGTAATAAGAAACATTCTTATGGATTGTTCTCTCATTCAAAGTAAGGTTACAAGTTCTTTTTTGGAAGAGGAGAAAAAAACTACTTTAAAGCCATCTAATTAATATACACATGGTTGAACGTTTTGTTTCCCTTGTAAAATGCAACACGAAAACGAATCAAAAGGGAAATGAATCCCAAAGGAATCATTGTTAGGTAACTAAATCCCAAATTGAAGAATACACTGATCTACTCCACCATCCAATATATGCAGAGATGATAATATGTATCATTTAAATTTTTTAACGGACTAGATTTTAAATTATTTTTAATTGAAGTAATTTTTTAGTTTTCAAATTATTCTGGACCTCGCAATCCAGTACCAGACAATTCAATAATGGGGAGGATACCAATCAATTTTTGTGGGGTGAGGGGTAAGAGAAAAACCAATAGATAAGACGATTTGTTGTTAGGTTTATGTGACTGCGCTTCTTTGCATACATCCAAACACTGTCACACACCCCAATCTACACGTGAACTATGTGATTAGTCAACCATTAACTCCTTACTCTCTTGCCACGTGTCCCACCACAAAACACAACCCTTTTCTATATCGGAATCTTTATTAACAATGTGTTGATCTACTGATATAAGACTTTGTTTAATTTCTAGGATGATCAGAAGGTTAATGTTTTAACCCCTGAGAACGACAGTTATTGAAAGGAACATTACTTATCTTCTTGGTCTAAGGGGTGGTTAGTTTTGGATCCTGTGCAGAACTGTCCACTTAAAGAAAAAAAGTAAGAAGGCATATGCTAAGATAGGAGGACATACACTTATATTTTTTTTTTGTAGGGGTTTGCTAACATGAAGAATGTGTATTTTCAGTTAGTTATATGTTAGCAAGGTGTACCAAAAGATTTGGACAAAATTACTCTTAAAGTTTGTGTAACATGTTTTAGTAACTAGGAGTACTTATGTAATTTAACTTTATCCCACACATAGTGTAACATGTTTTTACCTCAAAGTTTTGATTGAACTTATTGATTAAATTATTATATTTTCTTCCTGTATAGCTAGATAAAATAATTGTAAATTAAAACGAATACAAATTAAATACACTATTATTTATGAGAATACTTATATAATAAATTAAAATGAATACAAATTTTATTAACCGATAAAAATTAAAACTGTATAAATAGATTACAAAAAATGTATAAATAAAATAACATAGAGAAAAGAATAGTACCAACTTCTTTCATCTCTTTCTCTACTCAATACTTCAACTCCTTCTCACTTTCTAAGAATAGTGAACACAAAGCTAAGCTCAACCAGTGTTGGATCATTTGCAATTGATGATCTTTTGGGGCATATAGATTTTCATTGAGAGAACTAATATTGTATTACAAGTTATAGATAGACCATGATCACATGTCATATTATGCATGTTCTATTCATGATTGTCTTAATTATTATTCTATATGCATACTAGCAAGTTACCCGTGCATATGCACGGACAATATTACATGTGTATTCACATGGTTAAGAACATACATGTTATTCATACATTCACATATTTAAACATACATATATTACATGTGCATTCGTATTGTTAAGAATAAACATGTGACTCGTACATTTTAATGATTAAAAACACAAATGTTATTCAAATGTTACTCGTACACAAACATGTGTCTTTTAAACCATATATTCAAATGATTAAAAATACACATGTTACATGTTCATTCATATTGTTAAGAACAAACATGTGACTCGTACATTTTAATGGTTAAAAACATATATGTTACTCGTACATTCGCATTGCTAAGAAAACACATGTTACCAATACATTCGCATAATTAAAACACACATGTTGCCCGTATATTCGCATTGTTAAGAACACTTATGTTACCCGTATTACCAATTCAAGAATAATTTTATAAAATTGTTATATTTTCATCAATAAAACTATTCAATTCTATTATTATTATTATATCTTATTAAATAATATATTGAATAATGAACAATGAGTATGTATATATTTTATTCCATATGGGAGGTTGTACAAAGTGATGTGTCTTTTATTATGGGTGTCATTTTTATTATTATTATATGTTATTAAATAATATAATAGGTAATGAACGGATATGATTTATTTTTATCTTGTGTGAGAGATTATACATTAAGAAAATGAGGTGTTTTGCGAGGAAATTTTTGTTGTTGAGATTGTGACACTTGTCATGAAATGACATGAAAGAACATTTTTTTCTTATATAGTATATAGATTAGAGGTGAGCATGAGTGGGTTGGTTTGAGTAAGAACTCTTCATTATCCATCCTTAAATATCAATCAAACTAATATTTTTTGATAGGAAATTAATTGATTAAATTAAAAAAATACCAAAAGTACAAGAAGTTACAGGTAAAGTAATTTAATACACTTACATAAATGCAACCAATAACTAATCTTACCGTCTAATTTGGAATGTGATATTATAGTTTTTTCGGAATGTGATATTATAGTTTTTTCGCTCGGTAGAGTTGAAAATGTCATTATTCCTTCCAAGTCAGATTAGTGTAACATTTGAACCCGATGACATGAAATGGTATACACTTTGTGATAATAAATCACATGCATGCTCAATACAATATGAAATTATAATAGTAAATTTGTTGTTCACAAAAATACACTATCTATTTTGGGTCATATGAATTTAATTTTGTACACAATTATTACTATGTACATAATTGAATAAACATATATAAACAAGTTAGGAGTGACCATGATAATTATCCGATGCGAGAATGTTACACCCTTTAGCCAAATTAATCTGGTAGTCTCTTTTAAGGTAAAAAGTTTTCTTATACTTTTGACTGATGGAGCTTATATAGTGTTTCTCAATGTTGAAAAAGCTATGTCAGCCGCAAAGCTATCCCAATGTTGGAATTTCTAACAATTTATGGGTCACAAATATAATTCTATAATTGTGTTATAGCCATTATGTATTTAGCCAATATATATAAAATGGTCTTATGAATTAATTTGGTGGCTAAGGGCATATGTGTCATGAAATATTATGAGTGTAGATACCTTCGGGCAATTTCTAATTTGATGAAGGGACTGAATTAGAATATTGCAACTTAAGTGGTAACCGTTAGTGTTACCTTTATGGGTTATGGGAGCAACGGGTTTTATTGAGTAACTGATGTTATAAGGATATATAAAGGAAAAGAGAAAGGCATAAGGTTAAGCCAAGCTCTCACTTTTCACTAAGGCATTCAGAACATCAGGAGCACTCACGTTCTCTCTGGATTCCCCTCTAGCGGAGCGAACGGAAAATCATCAGGCTCTAGCAACCGGAACATCCTACAACCCACATACCTCGGAGCATTCGGAATGGCAAACCAAGGTATGCGTTTTCTTCTTCACTATGAAACCAATTGGGGTTTTGTTCGGTCTGGATTAGGATTGTTCCATAAGGGTTTATGTATGGGCATAAACATTTGGTTTCGGAACAATGTCCTAATCATTCGGTTTCAGGGATACGATTAGGATTAATCGGTAATATCCATCACCCAAAGCTAATAATTATTGACTATTGATGAAGATAACTAATAACTCATCAATGGTTTCAAAGCTAAATGAAAGGTAACATTGCCGGTTAAATTAAATCATTCAAACAAGTGTACTTAAGACAAACCCTTGTGTCATTCTGTAAGCTCAAGCCTTCTACCTTGTCACATAACACATGATGTGGTCTTTTTGATAAGCAAAAGATGTAAAAGTAGAACAAGGGGTCAACCCAAATACAAAGGAAAAACAACCAAGGCAGATCCGACCAAAATTTAGATCTTCTACAATATTAGATGAAAGAGTTCAATCTTTAACTGAATTGGTACACATTGAGACACAAAAAATGGAATAAATAATCTAGTAGAACGAAGTTAAAGATCTAATAGAAATAGAAATCAAATCTATAATTGGATGTGGTCTCAAAGCTAACTATTAATGCAGCCTCCCTTGATAGTTAACATTACCCATTATAGTAAATTGAGTAATTTACAAAATGTTACTTTAATTTACATATTATTGAATCATATGCATATTCAATTTTATAATTTAATTATTAATTAACATGGATCTATCTCCATCTATCTCTTAATACTTCCTTATTAATTAAAAGACTCCGAAGTCCAAACTACCAAATTAAGACAAACACCTATATAGTTGCATGAGCTCAAACTTCCATGCAAACCACCTTCATACATGTTCACTCCATTTTCATGAATAATGTCTCACAGAAATCCTAACTTGATTTCGAAGATGAATGACTAGGTGAAGAAAAAAGAGTTCCAAGGTTTAATACTTCAAGGTGATACTAACAAGGAATGGTTACAACCTTAAGCCAAATTAGCAGTGATATAAGAACAAGGATCATCTGTCCCTAATCCTATCCCAAACCCTGTCCCAAGCCAATCATATTTTAGCAAGTAAAATAAATATGTTATTTTTTATTTATATGACAAATTCTAATTGGCTTGGGACATGGTTGGGGATACGCTTGGGACAGGAGATCTTCATTCATTCGTGATATAAGGCCCTAATAAAATTCCTTGTTTTAAATTATTGATATCTTAATGCGGATTGGGGTGCTTCATGTTTGAAGAGTTATGTCTCGGGCAAAACTTGGCATTATGAAACACATATATGTTCTCAAAGTTTACCATCACTTCAACTACTATCAATCAAGTTGACCAAATCATGAATTGATTCTAAACTTTGAAAGCTAAAGAAAAGTAATGTTGGGTAATAAGTGTGTTAGAATAGAACAAATATACTCAATCTACTTTGTAATTATAATATAACAAGATGAAATTAAATTGGCTCTTGAAGTATTATTATATAAGAGATAAGTGAAAAACTATATAAGTATAAAACATATCTCACTTGTCATTCTTTCTCCTTGCAAGGCGATCCTTGCTTATTCACACGAGATTCCACGTGCCCCATGCTACTCGGGTCAAAGCATAAGCTAGTGATGTTTTCGACTACTGGACTCTCGCCATCTAGGGTGCAACACTCCACCGCTTTGCCTAGCGGCACAATGCATTACGATAGGAACACCCATTTCTCTAGCAAATACACCTCTTTTTATCATTTCTTCACATGTACCCGCAATAGCATTCAAGTCATGTCCTTTGATTTCACCTGTTTCGTTTTTCTATCTTTTGTTATTTTCTTCTATTTTATTTTTGCCCTTTTTTTTTATTTTTCGGATGCCCAACTTATTACGCAATAATATTGATCGGAATCATTCTGATACATCAATAACCGGTGGTTCATATCCACCAATCACTTAATTTTCATAAAATCCAATGGCTATAATTTGGTATTCCTACGATGATCCATTGACTAGTGGTCCACATTATATGAATTCTGAGAAAACAGACAAATCAATCAGAATCAGACAATACTCTATGATTAGATTTAGATGGAATCATTCTGATACATCATCACATATCTATAAACTTTGATGATCAAGAATGGTTTTTTTCCCACAACCTTATATTAATGATGCATAACAAAAAAAACTTGGTGTCAAAGTGTCAACGCCGTTAGATACTTGGGAAATATAAAGTAGTTAGGTTGTCTTTGTCGATAAAAAAACCCTTCTTTGTGTGGCTAAGTGTTTTTAAACATAGGACCCACCCAATACCCCTTTGGTCTCTAGCTTCTTCCGGGTGCTTTGTCTGACACCACTCCACTCTAGAGTTTATAGTGTATACTTTCTGTATTTCAACTTTCAATGCAAGAGCCTCAACTACCCTAAGGCCAGTAATAATTACAGTACTTATTTTTCACTACTTTACTTATAGATATAACTTAATCATACAAAATATGTTTTGTATATTCTTTTGAAAAACTGTAAGTACTATATATAGCTATGTGAGTGAGAATAATGACATAAGATAAACAGGTTCAACAGTCAACTCAAATGAATATCCTACTACTGCACCTAGTGTCTCCATTTTCACCAGTACAATTAGCTGCAAAACATTGGTTTGTGGGTGTTATAATGGAATAATTAAATGGTATGGAATATATACTGTTGTTATTATTTTTGTTTCTTAATTAAACCGAATTTACTCCTGACAAAGGAATTTGGTGTTTATCATAAAAATTGTAGTGATGGTGGTGGCCCACCCACTACACTTATTACAAGAGCATATAAAAAAAACCACTGTTTGTGTTTTGGATGGATGCAACCTCAATTCTGTGCACCCCACCACACAAACATCCATTATTTCCTTACATTGAAATAAGGGACACTATGAAATTTTATAAGGTCGAAATTCTATGCTGAGCATTCTATACTGGATTTGATATTTACTATGCGTTTCAGAAAAAAATGATAAAGAATTAGCTAAGATAAAGATTATAACTTGTGAAGAAAACTTAGGGAGAAATTATATTTCGTTGTTTTATTCTTGTTTGTTTGCAACATATAAACACATATAAACATCTCACTTAGGACCCCAGTTACATCAACATAAAATATTATAAGCATCTATAAGTTACTCCCCCCTCCCCCCATGGTAAGATAAAAGTTCTCTAATTTAAACTTAAACAACAACCAAAGAAAATATAAAGTTAAAACTAAAATTAAAACCCATTTCCATTATATGATGTTGCAGAAAGGCCTAGCTTGTAGAAGCATAACCAAACCAGCATGGTCCATTTTACTTCACATGACAGTGCAGGCTGAAGTATTCTCATCATTGAAATAATTGTATGATTCAGGAGGAGGATAGATATAAGGTGAAGGATACATATAATTCATTGGGATATGAGGGCGAGCATACATCAACTGCTGCTGGTTCCCATTCCCCATTGCAGCAATGTATTGTTGTTGGTAATTTGGATTTCCAGCCATCATCACATCTGAGCCAGGACCTGGATAGTATCCTCCACCACCACCGACACCGCCACCGCCACCGGGAGCTGCACCTGCTGGGAGGCCTTGGGCTGAAGGGATGCTAGCCATATGGTTCATTGCCATGTTGTTGCCCACGGAGGGCACTATTGGGATGCTCATATTTCCCATGGGTCCCACATTAGCCCCATTCATTCCTCCACCACCACCACCACCACCACCACCCATGTTGGGCATTCCATTGTTGTTCATAGGTTGAACAACTCCCTCTCCCATTATTCCATTTCCTTTTTTGCCACCATTAACTTGGACAGGCACAGCTCCTCCTCCGCCACCACCGCTGCCACCACCGCCTTTCTTTTGGCTGCCTCCACCACCATTCTCTCCCTTTTGGGCATTCATCATTTGTGGATGATTCCCGTTCAGCATAGCACCGCCATTCCCTGCACCTTTCTGAGCATTCATCATTTGTGGATTCATCATACCATTCATCTTCATCATTTGAGCACCATTATCCATTGGAGGCATCTGCATCTTCATGTTATTGGCAGGATTGTCCATTTCATCATCAAAATCCTCGTCATCAAGATCGTCCAAATCATCATCGGTAAAGTCATCATCTTCTTCAGGCAAATTGAGATTCACATTCTTCATGTTTGGGTTTTGATTCAGAGGGATCTTCATGTTCTTGTATTCTGCTGGCAGCTTCAGATCTTCAAACCCTTTCATCTGCTGAAGTTGTTGCAGCTTCTGAAGCTGTTGTTGTTGCATCATCTGAAGCTGTTGTTGTTGCTGTAGCTGCTGCTGAAGCTGTTGTTGCTGCTGAGGATTCGGTCCTTGTTGACCACCGCCACCGCCACCGCCACCACCACCCTTGGGCTGATTGTTTCCATTTCCACCTTTTTGATTCTGACCCTTGTTATTTCCACCACCTTTACCATTCTCAATTTGCATGTTCTTCACCTGATTCACAAGCTGGTTCGGGTTGATGTTGTTGCCATTGTTATTGTTCGGTTTAGGAACATCCCACAGTTCTGCATGTTTTCCTGATTTTGCAAGCTTCTTGATGAGAACTTCATGATCCACATTTCCAGAAACAGTGACTTTGCCATGTTCAGCATCTATCTCTGTGGTAAACACCCCTGCAAAAATGACCCAATAAATCAATCAACAACAGATTCCAGATATTGTTTTATAAGATATAAGATTCAAGATATGGATAGTGATGTAAGATTTTGTTTTGCAAGTTAATAGAAGAAAAGACAAAGCTTTTAAGAGTGGAAAATGTGAATAAAAAAGATAGGAGGTGCATACCATCAATCTTATGCAAGATTTTCTTCACCTTCTGCTTGCATCCTTCACAGTGTATATTCACTTTAAGAGTACATTTCTGCATGCAAAAGCAATCCCAAAACCAAATACACAGTTAAGAGAAAATTTCATTTCATTGTAAAGAAGAAAAATTAGAATTAAAACAGTGATAATAGAATAAAAAAACATTACTTTACCCTACATAGAAAATTAAAATAAAACTTGTACAATCATGAAGTAAATGCTTTGAAAATAACAGTTGAGATGAGGAAGCGGTGGATATTTTATGAAAGTGATAAGATATAGATGTGATAGAATTTACCTTAATCTTCAAAAACTCTTCTTTACTCATTTTTAGCTACAACCCCAATAATAGACCAAAATGCAGAAAAGGTTGGTATTAGATCTGAGAAAGAGAGATATGAAAACAAGAGAGAATAGCTTGTAATAAAATCTTTGGTATATTTTTGTAAAACTTTTGGAAGCAAACACAAAACCAATGACAGAAGAGAAAAGAAAAGTGTATTCAGTGTCTGAAATAAGCAGAGAAAAAGAGTCTGAACAAACAAAGGCTCAGACTTAGAGAGACAGAGAGAGAGAGAGAGGCTTTTAAAGATGGTGGGTAGTCCTTAAAATCTCTGAAACTTGTATTTCAGGGTGAAAGAAAGAGTAAAAAAGAGAAGAAGCATCATAACTCATGACTCAAAACTCATTATAAGCAAGAAAGAAATGAAACAAACACAAGATAAAGCTATAAACTTCAATGGTGTTACTACTCTTTTATCTTTCTAAGACATTGTTACTATTTATTTGGTACATTTGCATAACTACAATGCCATTTTATACTACTATTCTAGTACATGGGATACCCGTCATTCTATCCCGGTCCAATCACATATTGCTGCATGAATAAATAAAAAAATTATAAAAAAAAAGTAACATTCTAATTGATTTGGACATGGAATGAGACACCATTTGATACAAATAACTTATATTCGTGGTGGAGTAACCCCACCACTTTTAACCATGGCCACGTGGAGTGCATAGCATGGCAGCTTATAAACTGCTTTTGAACTCACTTCTATCTTCTTTCATTTAGTTTCAACAAAAGGTGAGAGTCAATCACTCTTACGTATGAATGCTCAAAAATCATAAGTGAAATTGGTTAGGTTAAAAAATAGTATTTAATACTTTTATTAAATGTTTTAATTATTAAAGGTCAATAAACTATTCAAAATTGAAACCGTGTACATTATTTACAATAAAATATATATTCTATTTTTGTATCTTTACTAAATTATTTAATGTATTGATTGATTTTCATTAATTACTATAAAGAAAATTGGTATTTTTGATAATAAATATTAAATGTTTTGCATATTTTTATTAATAAATATTAAATGTTTTGCATATTTTTATTAATAAATATTAAATGTTTTGCATTTATATCAATTAAAGTTTAGGTGAGTTGACTCTTATGACAAAAACATATTCACCATCCTAACAAGTAATCTGTACATTTGCACGAGATTGTATTTTTTTTGTATGATTAAGAACACACATTATATGTGCATTCATATGATTAAGAACATACACGCTGTTTGTGCGTTTGCATAGGTTCGTGAAGACATGTTAGCTATACACTTTTGTACTTTTTTATTGATTTTGATATTATATAGTCTATATATTTTGTTAACTAATAAATACAATAAAAACTTATATTGATGATTCTTAATATAGACGTACATATGGAGAACTTGTTTAGTTTTATGATTTATTGTGATTATTTCTTAATGTAACTTGTTTATAATTTCTTTTATTTCTAGGATATTATTTCTTATTATTAGTTGTTACTATAATTGGTTTATTATTTCATTTTTTTTAAGTATACAAAATGGGAAATTGTAATTAATTACTTAGATTTTTTTTCAAAATAAATACGGATTTAATCATTTAGTATGACAACTTTGATAATAATATTTAATAGATAGAAAATAAATTTTAGTAATAAATGACCATTGAAATAGAAAAGTTGTATATAGTTCGATTCTTTTTCAAAATAATGGAGGCCTTAATTATTTAGGATCAAAACTGCTAAAATATTTTAAATATAGTAATGGAAATGTATGAACAATATTAATAAATGGAAATATACATTTAATTTTTAGTTTTAAAAAAAATAAAGCACACATATTAATTTGCATGTAGTGATTACTATATATTATTTTTCATCTTGAATGACATCATCGATATCACAAATAAACATCGCATTAAATGACAATATGTGTTTTTATTCCTTTATATTCATCAGTTTTATTTCTTTCTTAATGGTCGAAGTTATTTATTTAAAGTAATTATTAATTATTAGTTTGCAACTGATCGGCGATATTTATTCAATTTTATCGATATTTATTTACTTATTCAATTACAAATTACAATAGTATAACAAAATTTATTGTCATTATTCATCTCTGCAGTTTTTATTCCGTTATGAATTTCCTTTATTGTCATTCTACTATGTTTTATATTTTATTATTCATATTAATTACTCTTAAATCTTAAGAGTAATTCTCTCCAACCGTTATTATTCATTAATTATCCACAATTTATATAAATGACAATTTTAGTAATTGAAAGAAAAGAAAACAATAGTGTTTAATTACCAATTAATAAAATTCACCTATGTGACATAGGAAATGGTCCAATGGAAATCCAAACATTAGTATTTTTGTGAGATATTAAAAAATTATGGTGCCATTTTTTAATAAATATATAACATATGTAATGGTTAATAAATTCAATGAAAATATAAAATGAAGAAAAAATGTACTCATGGTATATTTTAATTAGATAATAATAAATTTTTGTTTTTATCATAACATAGACTCAAAAGTAAAAGAATATGATTAGGTTAACTTCCATGAGCACATTTCTTTTTAAAACAATGAAGAAACTTTATATTTTTGACATTTGAATATTGAAAGACACATATTCAAATATCACATATGATGATGAAACTTAAATTAAAAGAAATTTAAGAGAAAGATATACTCTAGGTGTTTATAACAACATGCAAAACAAAAAATGAAAATATTGTTTATTTGAATAAAAAAGTGTATAAAAATAAAATAAGAGATGAAGATAGAGAAAACTAACGTGCGAAGATGTTCTGAAGGGAGAACCAAAATGCAAATGAAAAGAGAAAATGATTATGGTAAAATATGATGAAGATATAAATATGTTGTAGAAAAGTATTGAATATTTGAATAAAAGATATATAAAGATATCAGTGAGATATGATGAAGAGATAAATATGTTAATAACAAAAGCAAACAAACAACCAAAAACCATAGATTTTGAAGGTTTGATCGTACTCTAAAATGATACTATATTAGAATACATTACGTAGGTTAGAGAGTTCATATTAGAATACATTACACTGACCTACTCACTTTTAGGAATGAAGATTACATGTCCCAAAATGGTGTCTCAAACTCTGTCTCAATCAATAATATCGTGTCATGTAATTTAAAAATTTATATCAATTTTCACTAAAAAAATATTTATTCACGTGACTTTTCATTTTCATTCTCTGATTGGCTGAGATATAGTTGGAGACACCATTTTAGGATAAGCGATCCTCATCCGAGTTTTAGTAAAATTATATAAATTATCCATCCATTTTCAATACCTACAAAAAACCCATAATTTATAAACATACATTACACTGACCACCCATCCATTAGAAACAATTTGATTTTTTAAACAAAAAAAGTGATAAATGTAATTAAGTTAATAAAATATTTATATATGAATCAACACATTTTTATTATTTTTTGTTCTTTATAATATAGTATAAGAGTGATTCAAATAATATCTCCTTAGAATTATTGATACATTTTGTAATGAACCAAAAATAATAAAAATGTATTGACTCGTATACTATTTTATCATTCATATACTATTATTTCACATGCAGTAGTAGTAAGTATAATGTATATATATATAAATCAGGAGATTTTTTGTAGGGTTAAAAACGGAGTGATAATCCATATAATTAAAGCTTACTATTATATTACCCACCTCACAATTATATATAGCTTAGAGAATTATTTGTACATTACCCACCAATAATGTTCATATATTGGTGGGAGTTTGCATTTACTTGCTAGAGTTTATATTCACTTTGAACATCTAAATGGTAAAATTAGTTGTTTGAAGTGCTTACTCCGAATTATATTTTATACTCATATTGTAATCTTTATTATAAATACTGGATAAGTACTATATCATTTGTATTTTATATTCATATTGTAATCTTTGTTATAAATATGAGATAAAGATTACAACATCAACCCGTATAAGTAGGTTGGTATTGTAATCTTCATTATAAGAGAACATTTATAATATTGTAATATCTATGTACTGATTGTATAAAGATTTATACAAAATTATTGCATAACTCATCATTCATTTATATTACTTTATTTAAGAGTCAATATTGATTAGAAATAAACGTTAGATTATGCAGTAACATTGTAAAAAACTCTTATATTGTTAGTGTATACAATTTTCTCTTCATTTATAATCTATTGGTGGTCATTTTAAGGCACTATATATTTTACATACAGTATTTATTATTTTATCTTATTTGTCTTTATTAAAGATATAACTCTATGGCCTTTATTAATAGTTCATTAAAAAGAAATAATAAGTCGGGAAATATTTCAATGAAATTTATAAATGTAAAAATGTAATGTTATAGTATCTTTTAAAAAATACCAATAAAATTAATGACTAATATTGATGTCTCTAATTCAATTAAAAATGACTTATAGTCAGGATCATATAGTGTATTTTCTTACAACACAAAATGATATATACTAGTTACATATAAAATATTCTATTTTTTCATATTCATTTAAAAATATTGAAAATTTTATGTAAAAAGTCATAATGGTCCTCCAAAGATTTATTGGCCACCAATTTAATCCTCCAAGAAGATGATTACTTAATAAGGTTCCAAAGTTTGATTGACCAAGAACAAATTGACATACTATTTAAATTTTAATATTTGAGGGATTAACTTTGTGATAAATTTATTCTTTCAGACCATGATGCTTATTCTACAATATTTGAAAGACTAATTGAATGACACCAATAAGAGTATTTGTTTGGTGTAAGTTATTTAATGTTGTTTATATATTGTCAAAAACTTATATTTCAGTAAGAAAAAAAGATAAAAGTTAGGTATAATTCTTTAGGTACAAATGCTGTTTGTAGCATATTAAAAGGTGACACGTGTTCATTCACCATCTAAATTTTGAAAAGAGATTCTTAATTGCAAAAAAAAGACTAATGATATGAATGAACACGTGTCACCTTTTAATAGGCTACAAACATCATTTATACATAAGGAATTCTACCTAAGTTTTTTCGTAAAACTTTTACAAAATGTAACATAAAATGGGATAGAGTAGTAATTATGTGTCCTAACTTACCAAACACCCTTTTTATATTTCCAAATTGGATGGTATACAATTAATATGTCATTTATTGTGCAATGGGCTAACTTGTTAAATTTCCATTTTTGGTACTTTGGATGAGTTCCTCTCAAGTGCATTTACACTTCCATCCACGTTAGACTTTATCAACCCAATAATTTATGCTGACTCCACTTTTGTAACTTCAAAATCACACATTTTTCCTCATTTATTTATGAGCCCATCCTCCAAACCTATATATATAAATAAAAGTACACTTAAATCTAAAACATTAGTTTATTAGGTGAAAAAGACTTATAATTTAAGTATTATATTGAGTTTGTTATTATACATAATGTGGAACTCTTAATATTGATGTCTCATTTAAGGGCCGAAGTCCTTGGCGACTTTCACTCTATTGATATTGATCTGACGACAACCCTTTCTCTTTTAGTGGCTCCACTCACTGAACAATATTCAGTAATGTACCTTAGTTCATTCAGCCTATAAGTAGTCATTTTCCATGACACAATTCTCAATGAAAGACATCAATTGTTAGGACTTAAGCATATTAGGAGAACTCAAACTAAAAGACTATTCTATTAGGTGAGAGAATATCATAACTTAAATTTATTGAATTTACCATGAGTTTATTTTACTTTTGAAGAGACAAAAATAGTGGTCCCCATTCCCCAACTAAATAGTTAAATCAAGTGTACCTTCTTCTTCTTCTATCCAAAAGCAAAAGATATGCATTACTTGGATTGAAAATATATATTCCACTTATTCCTTATTCATTTTCAGGGAATCTTTATTTATTATGGATCAATTCCACTATACATTTAACAAAAGTTCTTCTGTTTTTGGCTAACAAAATAAATGCATTAAAACGAGCTGCTTCATCTACATAAACTTCATTAAGGCTCATCTTTCTTTGTGGAATTTTTTTTGTGTCAACTGTGTTGAGAATGTTTTCTGATCTTCAATAAAAACTAAAGTGTTCTAAATCTCAAAATCATCCAATGCTTTTATATTTTAGGCTTGTGTGATGAGTTTAAAAAATAATATTATAAAGGTGTTTATACTTTTAATTAATTTTTATAACAATTTTATTACTATATATATACATAGAACAATTAACCTTCAATATTTACAACCGAACTTTTTTGCCTAATAGATAATTCATTTAATTTAATAATTTATATTTATTTATAAAATGAGTATTGTAGCTATTTGAATAAATTTGTGTAGCAGTTCATAGCTATATATTACATCAATTAGAGAGTGCACTAGAATTATTTTTCATAGCTATATATCAAGATCAATACCTTATTTTAATAAAATCTAACCTTTAGATGATATCAACATAATCATTAATGAAAAAAAATATTATTTCACATGAATCAAATAGATTATATAACAGCATGACATAAAATTAGTTCAGATTTGTTTCCTTTTTTTCGGACAAAGATCTGCTGTTAATTAAAAAAACTCATGTGAAATTAAACATTCATGATTTTTTCAGCTATAATTAATCAACGAACATAGAAGGTATTCTTCCTAGAGAGCAAAATGCTAGCTATAATTAATCAAGGAACATAGAAGTCATCAAATTCAATGAAGTACTAAGCCAAGAGTAAATCTTCATATAGCACAATAATAATTAACCATACATAAGACCTATTTTATTCAAGTTCATTTTTATTTGAATTTTATCTAGTAATATAACATTTCCCATGAAAGTACCAGCTCTCTAGAAATAATTAGAGTCTTCCGAAAATTACTAAAATTAGTAACATTACTATCTACTAAAGAATATTAATGCCCTATTAATGTTTTTTATAGCCACAATTAATATTCCAATTTTGAAGATAAATTAACACCTATGTTAAAAAGAGACCATCTCCATTCATCACTCTTTGAACATAACATATGTTAGAAACTTACCTTTATTATATGATGAAAATAAACATAACATAGGATGTTAAGTCTCAAAATGTCACATGTCTATTTATCCCAAGTTTTGAAAATAACAAAAAGCAAAAAATTAATGATTGATTGAACTATTTATATATTTCTAACCATTTTATTAAATGTGGGAAATATAAATAAGAAACTATCTCAACTATATGAATGAAATTCGTTATGCATATCAACTTGAGAAGAAAACACTGATGGTGTAAGAGTCTGACAAGCACAACATATTCTACTGATGAATCATGTTATAGCCTTCTAGGTTTCTAGAGGATCCAATACTGAATATGGTACCATTCGTCCATTTGTCTCAAGATGCAGAATATTAGAGTTAATTTTATAATAAGATATGGGCTTTCACGAGACCAAAAAAGTATATTTCAGCAAATCAGCAGTATTAAGCAATAATTGAAAACCCAAGTAGATGAAAGTGAACCAACCAAGTATGTCTATATATTTAGTATCTACTTGTCCAGTGCCCAGAGCATAATGCAAAACCTTCTATTTGATTTGGTATGGTGGATCTCTTATCCACTTCTTCTGACCTCAAACACCACTAAATAGAGAAATTGTAGAAAAAACACTTTACCAATTAGGTCATAATTAGTGCATCTAAAAGATAGTTGAGTTGTTTAAGTATGTTTAAATTTGAGTTTGGTTCATGGCTTATGTATGAAGATTATTTGCTTGGAGTTCAATGATGGATCCAAAATTTATTAATTAATGAGAGCAAAAACTAACATAAGAACAAAACAAAAATAGTAAGGGCAAATATCATACACATATTAATAATAGAGGTGAAAATGACAAATGAGTCATGCAAAAAAGATTCTTAACTTTAGTGGGGTAAGTGCTCCCAATAGCCTCTTCTTATGTCCCTCTCTAGTGAGCCTCGCTACTAGAGTAATAATGTTAATAACCTTGTCATATAAACAACACAAATTCAAACCCAACATAGTTAGGAGGTAAAACTGTATATCTATCTAAATTTCATCAAGTGAGAGTTTTGTATATTAAGTTGTTATTTTTGTTAAGATTACATCTTCAAATCAATTGGCAATGAGAGAAGTAGTCCACCATATATTTAAATAATTCCCGAAACAATGAGTTAGACGGTGTATGACTTACTTTAATTCTCAACATGCCTCCTCCATATAAGTCTGTCGGACAAGACGAATGGTTAACTTTGACCCATAATTAAATGACATATTTTGGCCCATGACAACTAGAAAAAGTTGGGCTCTGACTCTAATATCATGTTAAAATTTCATCTTAAAATCAATTGACAATAAAATGAGTAGTCCAACAGATATTTAAATTATTCCTAAGACAATGAGTATGCGATGTGAGACATACTTCCCAAATAATTTATGTATTCCATTAGTGGGGGAAAATAATTTGGTAGATATGATTGTGACATGCACAAGTATATGATAGCATGGAATTTATATATATAAGTGAAGGAATGGTGGGTAATTCTTTTTTGACTTGAATAGGGCCACCTATATTTGGTGATATGATTTTACACATTTTGTCTCTGAGGTTCTATATATTGTGAAATGATTTAACCAGCCATGCAAAGCCATTACCGTTTCATTGAATGCTTCACATGAACAACCACATGGTCTATATACAGTGATTAAGAGTAGGGTAGAACTATTTATTGAGCCTTGTCTACTTGAAGAACACAGTTTCATAGTACTAGTTTTAAACATGGTATATGTGAAATTAATAATGGGGTGTAGTGTAGGTGTATATACTTGGCAAGGTGTAAGAGATCAACCACATGCTTTAATTACTACCATTATTCCCAACTCACTCACATTATAAAGAAACAAGACCTAAAGGTATACCCTATGATTTAAGCATATAGATGTATGTTTATATGTTACCTTTTACTTTGGTATGTGGGTATATTCATGCATATATATATATATATTTTACTTTTTTAGGTTTTGGACTTTGGTTAACTTCATTCTTTCTTTGCAAAAGGTTGAAAAGGATACAAAAGTATCTATCTTGAAAATTGTAAGGAGGTTTAGTGAACTTTGGTACGTTACCTTGTTTCTTGGTTTTCAACTTTTTGACTTTTTGATAGACAAAATTTTATATGTGTTTATGTTGAGGGCTATGGCTCTAATGAGAACTAATAGATTTTTGTGTGTGAAAGGTAATAGGAACTAATAGATTAATTGTACTAAGAAAGCTGTTTTCCATTGAATAAGCTATTCCTTAATGTTTATATCCCAAGAAGATAATATCTAGTTCAATGTACTAGTTTTAATTTTGATTTTTTTAATTTATTTATTTGATATCTAATAAGAACATTTCAATTTTACCATTAATTTTGACATTTTTAACTTAATAATACATAATCAAGTGTGAAAATATGATGTATTTTCTCATTAATTTAAGTAAGGTTATTGAAAGATAAGCCCATATACCATGCAATAATGAGAATTTCGGAATGGAATAATTTGATGCCCATAACTGCAGTTGTTAACTCTTCATTTTCCTACCTGTATGTTACATGTGTGGGGATTTCAATAAACCAAAGACATATCCTAAAAACTTCTAATGGTCCTACATATGAATGGATGAAATAAAGTAATTGAAGGTAGAAGAGATTTAGGTGTATGTGATGCCTTTTTTCTAGTAAGTAGTTGGGACTCATATTTCTCTATGTAAAAGCTAAAATGAATACATTTTCACCCATTTGCTTTTACCTTTTGGTAACAATTTTCTGGGTCAGCAAGCACCAGCTAAAATACACCTAGAGAGGCTTATATGGAGGGGCCTATCTAGGTAATTGAAGGTAGAAGAGATTTTAAGATTGAATCTTGACATGATTTTAGAGTTAGAGCCAACTAAACCTCCACCGTCTGGTCTGATAGGCTTATATGGAGGGGCATATTGAGAAGTCTCATATTGACTACTTCATTCTCTCGGGAATGATTTATATACCTAAGAGTCCATTCGTTTACTTTCCTATTTTAGCATCTTATGGCCACTGCAGTCCCATAAGATCCAGACTATTGATAAACAAATGAATTTCCTATTCATAAGGATGAGTTGACACATTTAATTTTTAACAGTTATTTTCCAGATTTGATTATTATTATTAGCTAGACTTTTGCTCTTATAAGTGAAAGGCTGGTAGATTGGATAACAGTATTCCAGAAGCTGCTAAGCACAATTTACTCAATTTTTAACAATACTAATCAACACAGGTCTAAAAACCTGTGCATGCATTATGAGTATGAGAGAATAATAAAGAATTGAGAACATTTGTAGCATGAAGTATGAACTTCTCTTGTGTTACACAAAAAGATAACTAGTCAACAATCTGAACATGATAGCAGGATTGACCAATTCTGTCACAAACTATATTTGTAAAAATGTTGGAACTGTACAAATCACAAATGAGCATGCAGCAGCAGCTACTGCTTAAGCTTTATAGCTTTTAGAAGAAAGTAGGGACTAGAGAGTGAAGAAAGAATTTACACAAAATGAAATTTACTTTTCATGATTGCCTTCTGTAGAATCTATGTTAATTATGAGAGGTTGGTTGAGATCAAGGGATGATTCAGCAACAATTGGTAATGCTGAAGAGGAGGATGTAATGCCATCAATATCTTCATTTTCAGCCAATGCTTTATCTAAAGCAGACTTGGCAACTTTAGTAACACATATCATCAGAACCACTGCACAAACACCCAGATAAAAAAGCATTGGAATATTGGTCTTATTCAATATAAAGAGAGGGAAACATCTTATAAGTGATATTTTGTTTTTTTACATAAATTTTTTATAATCAACCGAGCTAACGCGTGATATATTGTTTTAGCTAGGTTTAAAGACAATATAATTCAATTTGCCCCAAAATCTTGTCTTGTTTGTTATCACTGTTGCACATGAAACATGCTAACATGTAAAGAGAAGGGAGGATAAGGAAACCACACATGAATGTTCTATATTTATGTAAGATCTTCATAACCAATATTTTAAGTTAGAAAAACAAACGCCGTCTTCTGACAAACTAGTTTACTACAAATATTTATTCAATACAGTTTTCAAGACAAATTCATCATGTGTGAAAACAATGTAACTTACCAGATATTACGACGCCTGAAATGATAAAAGCCTGCATCCACAAGAGAGAAATGTGTGTTATATCTGATTAAGATAATGAGAGAACACACCTATTTGATACAGTCGAGAAAATCAAAAGATTATACCCTCCAAGACATCTTAGATTTCATTAACAAGATAAAGGTAAAGCAAAGGTAAGTAGCCCTTGGAAGGATCATTTGAATATGTAATACAGGATGGCATATCTTACCCAACGAGTCTTTGAGAAGTCGCCCCAACTGTGTGTAACATCAGAAAGATCTTTGAGAGTTGTTCCAACATATACAAGTGCCAGTGTTATCGGCTGCAACAGTAACAACAATGGAGGAATTTAATGAGTTTCCCTAATTGGAATGCCATCTAATAAGGTATAAGAACGTATCGATATTAGTTTACAGTGCAAACTACCTCATTTTTACTACATTTCAGGGAACATATGTACTAGCAGCAGAGTAAAAAAAATTGTCACTAGAAATCACAGGGTTGCCCACAGGTGGAATGAATTCAAATAATGATCATAAGTCAAAACCACATTATTTTCCCAGTGGTTGCTCTCAAATATTCAATATCTAATGATTCAAAAATTCATTTTGTATCATAGTTACAAAAAATTCATTTCACTGACAAGCAGCAGTGTAGTCAGAATTGCATGATTCAACTTTCAAGTCACACGCTGGTGATCCAAGATTAAAAATTTGTGATTTGCTTTTTTCATACATTGAAGTATAGATCCATACAAAGATGAGTTATTTAGCTTTGTCTATCGATGTTTGTCATTTTTTAATTCATTAATTGATTGAATTATATGTTGCTATGACAAAGAAACATTTTACACTATTTTTAAAATTAAATTGTGAATCTTAAACCAGCTTTTTGATTTGCTATTCAATTCTTGATTTGAAAACAACGATATGCACAATGCCACAACCATTGGAAACTGTGCCTTTGATGTGGAAATTAATGATCTTTTTTGTTTACGTATTTACTCGGGTACAAGTCAAAACATAACTCTTTACATAGGTGTCCGGTTCTCCATTAATCCCATGCAGAGTTTAATTGAAAACCTTATAGATAATGTTTTTAACAATCAGTAAGCAAGAGATTGACTATCCAGAAGAAATCGAATTAACAATAAATGAAAATCATATAGGACAAGAACAGAATATACTATTCGACCAACTCCACAATATATATTTAATCAAGGACCAGAAGATACCATCATTCCTAACCAGGAAGCCAGCATGTATTCCCCAACTGAAACAGGAGTCACCGATAGAAGATAATTTAGCATGTTAAACGGTAGTAATGGAACAAGCCGAAGTAGGAAAACAATCTGCAAGGATGGATAAGGAAATTCAAAACAGAAAAAGGTCAGACATTCAGTTAAGAAAAATTAACAGAACAGAATACCAAGCAAAAAGTAAAGCAATGACTAGAAATTGTCATGAAATACGCCATCGACAAAATATAGTCATGTTAAGGTATAAATAATTTCTATGTTGAGTTTGTAAACAAGATTGGAAAATAAAAAGATAAAAACAAGAGGAAAACAAATAATTAAAGACCAAAAATTTCAAATCAATAATAAACGGTGTGGAGTCTACATGCCTTAAAACCAGATCTCTGAATTGCAATTGCCACTGATCTGAATTGGGGATAATCCCTCAACTTAGAAACAACAAATGATCTCCCAATCTGTAGGATATTAAAAAGATATGAATAAATAACATAATATGATACACAGAACCATATTGGTATGGAAACATATGGACCAAAATGCAGCCCAATCGGAATGCTAAAAGGGATTGCAAGAACAATGTAGAATTATAGATGAAGAAGGAGCAAGACACAAGCATCTACTTAAAAATGTAATATCATTTTTAACTATTCAACAGCTAGTATCAGACCAGTTGTTTTTATTATTGACTTTTGAAAACTACTTAAAAATGTAAAACTTGAAAAACTTACTGTTCTACCAAGAAGAAATGCAGCTCCTGCACCAACAGTTGCACCAATAGAGTCAGCAACAAATCCCACTGGAAGCCCAAAAAGATAACCACCACCAAGCTGAAAATGAAGTATCGAGTAAAGTGACTCGACAAATTTACTTTTGACTTTGCTTTTTGAAGTTTCCTTCTTTTCCAAAACGTGTTGTCAAGGAGATGGAAAATAAAAGCATGAAATGAAAAAGAGGGATATAATTGCATACAAAGAAGTTATTAACATAAAGGAAATCATAAAAGGATGAAATAATGATCGACAAATGCAAGCCGCTGTCAATGTTGAAATAATCTGTAGTTTTTTTTGCTCATCATTGATGCATAATCCTGAGTTACCTATCAGTCAGCATTTCAGCCTTTTCAACTGAATAGGCATATCAAATTTCCACTTTCAGAGTTAAAAGAAAATGATAAACTTTCTATAATTTATACAGGTAAGTGGTAAGATGATAACCCATAATAAGTTCAGCTCAGAAATTTACAAGTGACTAATGGTGACAAACTAACAATCACAAATACCTAAAAATATTAACCAACAATGCATACAGAATTGTAGGTGCTTGAGAATATTATTCTAGTATAAATTAAATAAGAATGCCAGGGTATCAATGATTCTTACAGTAAGTACTGAAGCTGGAACTGCCAAGACAGTCAAAGGAATGTAAGCAAAAGCCCTGAAAATCACCAAACAAATAACCAGTTCACACATTATGCCAACTTGTACGCGTATAACTATTATTCTCCAATGCATCATGATCTAACACCAAAACTATCAGACTATAGAAGCATGTGACCAATCTCCTCTCCAAACATATTACATCGTTACATATACACCCTGACTGCCCACACACCGCATTTCTTCAAGAGAGAAGGGCCATAAATGCATTTCAAAGTTTTGAAGATTACCGAGGTGAGTTTGGCGCAACAGTAAGGTTGTTGCTTAGTGACATGAGGTCATGAGTTAAAATCGTGGAAACAGTCTCTCCGCTTGTGGGGTAAGGCTGTATATATCTACCCTGTCCGGACCCCACTAAGTGGGAGCCTCGTGCACTGGGCCACCCTTCTTCTATCGAGTATCAACATCCACAACATAGGGATCTTATGATCATAGAAATGCTCAACAATCTTCAAGCATACAGCAAAGTTTCAGACCATTATTAGTAGTTGTGCAAAGGGTAATGAAGTCCAATACTCAGATGTATTTGGGCCAATTATATGAAGATCTAAAAGCAATACAAAAACACTGGGGAAGAAAGTCTTACTTCACCTAGCAAGATTAATCATTTTAAATGGCATTGTTTCTCAGCACTACCTCAAAGTTCAAATCATGTTAGACTTATGGTTATCATCTGTCAGCCAGGACACACTATCCGAGCTCTAGCACAAATATTTTGACCAAGCTAATCCTCACCAAAATAGTTCCATTTAAAAAATGAACCCTATCAATGACAATTAAAACTACACCAGTTATAACCAAAAGAAAAACTACACAAGTTGAAACAAGTTTCACAAATGTGAGATTGTACAAAAATCCAGTAAAATTAGTCAGTAGATAGAGATATAAGTAATCAAAAAATAAAGATAGACTTACAGAACAAGCGGACCCCAGGGCCCAAGATCATGATCAACCCATATTAGGAAATCCTTCATTATCTGCAAATAGAAAATGAGAAAGGATTCTAAACCTCCATGAAAACAGAACATTCGGGAAATTTTCCATAAATGCAAATCCAAAGGCGATGAGAGGAAATTCCCATCTGTAAAACTAGCTCAATTACACCATGACTAATGACTTATGAGCTACTATTTTGTTTTTCACCTTTCAAGCTCACTACATAGCTGAACTTTAATGGTATAAGGATTTGAAGCAAATTACATATAAAGTCAATATCTTCCAATGATCACTAGTCGCTACTTTATCTCTCGACTTAAGCACAAATGCTACTTATATTACATTAAATCCAATAACCATAGATAAAACTGCATGACCAATAAGCAAATCTAGCAAAAAATCAATTCAACAACAACAACAACAAAAGAAACATCCACCCCATTTCAAGAAAATACTAATAAAAAATCAAATAAAAATGAAAAAAATAGGAGAGACCCAGAAATGAAATTAAAGACAAAAGTGAAAAGGGTGTAAGAAAAATGGAACCTTTTCAATAGGGAGAGTGAAACAAGCAAGAAGAACAGCAAGGAGGAGGAAGAAGAAAAGTGTGATCCTAAGCGCAGAAGGGCAATAGAAAGGCATTGTAAACCTACGACGCCAAGGCTTACACTCTTTGTCGTCGTGGTTGAGATCAGAAGAAGGTTGCTTCAATGAAAAGCGAGCCCTCAAACCCTCTAAATTTGGCAGAATTTTATTTTTGATGAACAATTTCAATAATCACAAACACTGTAGTAGTTTTAAGCCATAAAACATGTTATCTTTGAGTAGAAATGAAATGGCTAAAAAAAACAAACATTTTTGGATTAGAGAGATTGAAAAGGTGGTGGCTTGTTGGAATTGGAAGTGGTTAGTTTAGTCATTTGGCTCAAGAGTTGGGTCTACTTCTCAACCATTATTACCTACATTTCTGTCATGGATTATGTGTAGAGCTTTTGGCTAAATTGTATACTTTGTTTCATTTGGAATTGTTGTCTCAAATTGGAATATGAGAATATTATTTCACTCAAAATGATATACCTTCCTATTATATGATATATCATCTTATTCATAAGAAAATGACACATGTCACTTGTAAATGTAGAATGATTTAGTACGAAGATATAATACGTTATTCATTCATTTTCTCTTTGCATTCAATTAATTATTATTTTCTCTCTTTCCAATTAATTAATGTAATGATGTTTAACGTTATTCTTTCATTTTTCTCTTGGCATTCGATTAATTATTATTTTCTCTCTTTCCAATTAATTAATGTAATGATGTTTAACGTTATTCATTCATTTTTCTCTTGGCATTCAATTAAATAATATTTTTTCTATTTCCAATTAATTAATGTAATGATGTTTTATTAACAAAGTCGATGAAAGTACATGAAATTTTGAAAATGATTATATAAAAATGATCAAAACCAATGTACCCAAAAAAATATATAAAGAGAGAAGTTGTATATTAAGTTTAGTTGATTAAATTTTTGATAGAACCATATCATAGAAACATATGATAGCATATATAATTAATAAGAATGTATAAAGAGATGAAATTCACTTACTCTATAGTAAGTTTAAATATTTTCATCCGTAACGTAACTATCACTTATTCTATGAACATTAACGATATTTTTTAATAGGCAAATGTTCGTATTTTGTGGTGAGTGAGATTTAAACCATCAACCTCCTTATCACTTCACTCATTAAGTCTTCAACTCTTACCACTTAATCACCTCATGACTCTGATGAACATTAACAATATATCACAATATATTGACATAATATATGCATGCAATATCTTTTTTTGGTAATACCAAAGTTATCTCTTCACCCTTTTGGATAAGGTACTAATCCATTCAGAGTGTGTGATTGCCCTCATAATAAGTATTGCTGATAGAAATCAAACTTTTAACTTTTTGTTCATTATAACACTAGCATCCAAGGAATGGAACCCAAATGATAATGGCTAGCATCCCCATTAGGAGAAAGTGTCTCTTATGCAAGCACATGTGTCTCACAAATTAAGATCGTAATATCTATGCACCGTTAATATAAAGATTTATATACAATCAATATATTATATATCATTTATTTTAATTAATTTTTTGAAGAGACAATAATAATTAAATATAAATAATATATAATAATATGACAATATATATAACTCATACATTGTAAGTACATACATTTTCCACTCATAAATTAATCCTCATACCCCACCTCACGTTCTCAAATATATATGTAGTATAATATAATAAAGATCAATTAATACATTATCTATTATTTATTGAGTGTAATAGTTTAACACTATTGATGCAAAAATTTATACAAATAGATATCATTGGTGGATGATGTGGAGATATTGTAAAAACTATTACAAGTGAATACATCATTTTCTCTTATTTATTTTGTTAATGATAAATATAAGTGATGATAATTAAATACAACTGACATTAATAATGTAAAAACTCATATATTACCAATATTATATTCTTTTTTTAGTATAATGTTAATATGTTGGCAGTATAAAATTTATACATAGTGATATGTTATCCAACATTAATTTCAATTATTTTTTAACTAGATAATGGTAATTAAATATGAATAGTAAATAATATTATAAGACTATATAAAACTCATACATGTTAATATATATAGATTTTTTTTTCAAACCCAAACATACATATCTTATTTTAATATATAAAATAGAATTTGAATAAATAAAAAAGAGAATAAGATATATGAATCGAAAATATAAGAATTTTTTATATCATGATTGTATCATATATTTTGTTATCCTTTTAAATATGATCAAAATTGTAATATTTATACTCCAATAAAGATTTATACATTTATATCATTGTTAATGATGATTAAACATAAATAATAAATAATATTATATAAATTTTATATAATGTCAGGACATATTTTTTCTTCTTACAATAAATATTAAATAAATGATTAATAATGTAGTGATTGTGTATAAATTTTTAGTATTAATATTATTTTAAGGACAAAAAAAAATAAGTAAAGAACAACGTACCTGGGGGGTGTTTTTGTTGGGTATGATGCACCACCACCTTATATTCACCACCGTCGTCACCACCATGCCCTCTTCCTCCTCCGTCGCCAGTCCTTCCTCTCACTTTAAACCCAAACCCTCCTCCCATTCCCACCTCTGCAACCACTCCCCCTCCGCCACCCTCGACCTCCTCATCCTCCTCGTGGTCCTCTTCGCCGGCGTTTTCCTCCTCTCCTCCTACTTCTCTTACATCTTCAACTCACTCTCTCTCCTCTTCTCCCAATCCCAATTCCAAATCCCTTCCCCTTCTTACCTCATAGCCTTCATCCTCCTCTTCCTCTTCTCCTTAACCGCCGTCAAATGCTGCGGCTCCAGATCGCGCAAGTGCGAGAGGAGAGGGTGTAGGGGTTTGAAGAAAGCGATGGAGTTTGATTTGAAAATTCAAACAGAGGAGAGTCTTAGGAGTGGTTCTGGGGAGATTGATAAACTACCTTGGAAGGGAGGGAGTGAAGGGAATCCGGATTATGAGTGCCTTAGGGCTGAGCTTAGGAAGATGGCTCCGCCGAATGGTCGCGCCGTCTTGCTTTTCCGTTCCCCTTGTGGCTGCCCCATTGCTAAGCTTGAAGGTTGGGGCTCCAAGAAAGGCAAGCGCCACAAGAGGTGTGTGTATGTGTGTGTGTGTGTGTGTGTTACTCTTCTTTTACATTTTATCATCAAATTTGGAAATTCAGTTCTGGCTTGTTTTTTTTTACTTTACAAGATAGAGTATTTAAGAAATCATGTGCTACTTTGTCTTATTGGTCCAGAATGTAAGATTTAGTGGTATAAGGAGTTGTTGGTATGGATAATAGTGGTATGAGTGTTGTTAGCTGGTGGGTAAGTGCAGGAAGATGCTAGTGTTTTGGTAGAAGAGTTGGCATAAAAGAAAAATTATCAAGTTATGGATGGATGCGTTAGAGGAGAAGTAGGAGTGACACTTGTTGAGGAATTGTGTATGATGGTTTGGACATGTGAGAAGAAAATAGTTAGAAGAGTTGATGAGATAATGGTATGGTCCATCGAGAAAAACCTAGGTGAAACCATAGCAAAGTATTGCAAGATTTGGTCTTTGAGAAATTGAGATAGAACATGGTTACATTGTTTGATCTACGTAGCGGATCTCATCTAGTGAGAGAGGGATTTGATTGTTGTTGTTGTTGTGTTTGTTGTTCAATTTTATGTGTTTCTGAATTCTGATTACTATCTGAATGGATCTGGCTCAGATATTATATTTTGAGACATTTTCAGTGTGAATTGTTTTGTGTGATTACTTTACTTTACTGTCTGAAATTGTTGCTAATTAAGTGTGGCTTTCTGTCCTTTGATTGCTTCATGTGTAGTTTTGTGTGATAATGTGCATTCTGCTCTTGTTGTCTGTTTCTCATTGGTTGTGGCTTTTTATCTTCTGATTGCTGTGTGTTGTGTTCATTTTCTAAATAGGTAAAGGGACGAGCTGTTTTGACTAATGGTTGTGGCTGAAATAGTTGTAGACATGGCTGAAAGAGTTGCATTAGTTTTCTTCTTGTCATATGGCTTTTAGTTTTCTTATGTTTATCTTGCGAGCCTGGTTACGACAAGTTGTTCATATCCACATGTTATCCAGTTATAGTATTTGCTGCTTTGGGTTTTCAGCTGGAAATCTTCCTCTAATTCTTGTGATTGCATGAATCACCTTGAAGGGGTTAAGTATATGGTCAAAGAGTTATTATCATAAGAGATCAATCCAAGGCCTCAGTTATGGAGTAGTCAATAGTACATTGGCAGCTCTATAGCTGCAGAGTGGGGTGTAGCAGCCATCTGCGACTGCAGAGCTCTTGTGGCATCGCGTATCAATGTTGAGTCTGTTGCAGCCAATATAGCAGGTCAATCACAGACGGAATAGCCAACCTTTCCTAGAAGCCCCAAACTTTCCAGCCAACCTCATCTCATATCTGGCTAAACTAAACCCTCCCTTTTCCAACCAAGCCACCCCGTTTTCCTAGTATGCAACCCTAGTTTCAATCAAGCCTCCCCTCCTGGCCAACCCTCCCCATATCTGATAAGCTCGCCCTTTTGCAGCTTCCTCTGTTCTGCATGCAACTTTCCCCTTCTGTCTTTGTTTTCCCTTGTCTTTTTATTTATTTTGTTGTCTATCTATTTTAGCTGTTGTCTCTCTATTTTACAATCTAAATCATTTTGACTCTCAGTCTTGAATCTATGAAGTCTGTTTTATTGTTCCTAATCAATTTTGTAACTATTAGAGTTACTTATCATGTATGTCATACACATTTTTTAAGTTTATATTGTAGCTGCTGCCTTCACTATAACAGCCACCCCACTTGCACTATGCTGCTATAGCATTGGTGGATGTCTCCGCTTCATGCCACTATTCATCGACCACCATTGATTACTATTTGTCTTTAAACAATCTGTTTGTTTAAATGGCATGAATGGAGAATTGTTTTGCCAATTTGCTGATAAGATAATGCATTGTGTTTCTGACCTTTTAAGCATTGCTTCAATAGACTTTTGGGTTTGATGCATTATGTATAAATATTTAATTATCACAGATTTGTTGTATTATGTTATTTTTTCCTTATTGAAAAGATAATAATAATCTTTAGGAAAGTCCCATGTCCTTCACCTGGTCTTTCTATTGTATTGGGCTGACCTGGCACATGAGGGTAGTTGTTGGAACTTGTGTAGTTAGATGCCATTAGTGTGGACCTTTGGATGTGAAATTGAAAAACTCACAAGTCCCACATTGGAAGATTTTGTAAAAACCTCACAAGTCCCACATTGGAAGATTTTGTAAAAACCTCACAAGTCCCACATTGGAAGATTTTGAAAAAATCTCACAAGTCCCTTATTGGAGGATGCAAGAGTCTTCACAAAATCTCATGCTATAAATAGAAGCCTCCCCCTTCATGTTTTCTTGCACCAAAGTTGAGTACGCTTTTACTTAACTTTTTCTTTCTCCCTCATAATTTCTGCCGATGCATTTCCGGCAAACTTCTGCCGATGCAGTAAGAAATCGCATAACAGAGAACTGGACTGTTTTATCCTGGGGACGACGTGGTTGATAGTCTACTTGCACATTTTGGGCAGTGTCACGAAACGTCTTATTTCGTGTCATTTAGAATTGCTGCAAGTTACCGATACAACAATGACGTTGTTTATGGTTTGTCCTTCCCTAATAACTATGCCCTCTTAGATGATGGGGCCATTGTTTTGGTAAGAAAAGCAATTCCATGACTCCTTGTATTCCTCTACTAGTAGAATATGTTTGTCCAGACATTGATGCAATACTTTCAAAACCATTATTGGGTGAATCTGGATATTTCTTTCTTTATAGTCTTATCTCATGATCATAAATTGTGTTCTTAAATCTTTTCCTTCTTACAATTGTATTTCTACGAGACCACAGAAACAAGTTATTGGTAAGAATTATATAGTCTTCATCTGCTAGATTGCCTGTGATTTGCTCATAGAGGTAGAAAAATTGTTGTGGGAAATTTTTCATATGTTTGCCCTAATATATACTTCTCTCGTTCAAAAGTAGACAATGGAATTTTCTATCATCGAAGTTTCCTATGGTGATTTATACCATGATTCATGAGGGTTTTATCAGGCTTCTTTCACTCATCCTTTTCTCTTTACTACTGCCTAAGCTTTGATGCTATGCTGAACTTTAAGCAGTCCAAGATTTGTCTCAAAAGAGTTTCTGCCTAATTAGTTCATCTTAACAAGCTACATAAACCATGCCCTTATTATTGGCAACATATTGTTACTTTGAGGATAGGTAACAAGTGAGTTGCTTTAACCAGAAGCATGAAGCTTCTTTACCTGTACATCCTTCATCAACAGTTTTAAAACTTAGAATTGTTGTTTTATGAATTTGTGAAACTTATTGATAATTTCATCCTTTGGTTGCTATCATCTCGTCTTGCATGCATCACCTCAAATTGTTTTTTTCAAAAGTGCATTGAATGTGAACTTGGTGATAAACTAAAAATTGTTCTCCTGAATTTATCCTGGAATTGATTTATGTTATATTTGTTGTCATAAACTTTCCCACTTAAACTTATGTTATCCCACTAATGCTAAAGTTGTTGTCATCATGCATTTTTACTTAGAATAGGAACCTTACCCATGGTCATCATAATCTGGTTCAGAAATCATTGTATATCGACCGGTTAAGATTTGTTGAAGTTATGCTCAATGGACTTGAATGAATTTTACTAAATCGTAACTCTGATTTTACTGATTTGAACAGGTCCTCACCCAAAATGACTCTTAATGGAGGAGGGGCTCATTGATAATGGTGCTGACATATAATTTATATCACTATCATTCTCATGGTTCCCATTTTACTGGAAGACTGATAATCAGAACCATTTTTTACCCCAGAGAAAATAGCAATATGGTATTAGCCATCCTTCCATATATATATATATATAATGTTATCTATGATTCTTTGCATACTTTGGAAGGATCATACATAATTAACTGCAATAAATATATGATTCATCATTGTCCAATTTCATCAGTTGTAGATGTCTAAAGTCCCAAAATGGCCTCCTCCCTTGCCCCTTAAACTATTCCACTTAATTCCTGAGTGTTCAATTGTTCATTCATCATTCCTTTATTTATTAATTTATACCCAAATATTAAATATATCCCTCCTAATAAAGGTTGTTACAAGGAATTAAACCTTTAACTTTAATCTAACAACTTTTTAATTTCTTCATATAGAAGTTAAGGGTAAATGAGTGTAAGTCTTAAGTAACTAATTATTTTCATTATATAATTATACTTTCTTTTATATTTTTGCCTTTAATTTTTAAAACATTAGTTAAGATAAAAAATTAATCATTTTTATCATATAATATATTTATTTATCTTTTGGATTTTTTAAATTTTGAATTGCATGATAATTTATATATGGACCATACTTTTTAGTAAATTGGAAATAGTTTTTATTAGTTATCTTATTATAATTATAATTTTTTTTTAGTTAATTATTATATGATACCACATAATGCAAAAGGAATAATAGGTGAAAAGCTAAAGTGAGGGTTGGTAAGACTATAAGAGGGTGCTAGCACATTGTAATAGCTTTCAAATCGAAACAAAAGTAATAAGTATATAGTGGTATAAGATTGTGTTAGATTCTTAAGAAGACCAAAATATTAAGAATTCGATTCCTGATAGTGACATTTGTTGGGAGTGGTCCTTACCATTACCATAGGGTGAATTGGTGAAAGGATATGCTTTGGTCATGCCAAAAAATCCAAACAAAAATAAACAATCTTGCTCAAAGTGGTGACCCAACTAAAATTCTTGCACATTTCCACAAATATACGTACACTATTAATTCCTTTGGTATAATACAGACAACACATTAAAATCAAATAATCCTCTACATTCACAAGTTTCCTTAAACCAACCAAATTATTGATAGCATATAGGTAATTAAACCAAGATGGACCCCATCACACTATTAATAATTATATAAATAAACTTTACACTCACCATTAATCATAAATATATCACTCTTACAGTTTCATTTCCATCACTATTATCAATATCAGACATTATATATACTTGTAAATTGGATTTCAGATCAGTATCATATCAATTTTGTATCAAAATTGTTAAATTCTTAAAATAAAATAGAAAAAAACAATAAAAATGGATTATATTTTTACCAATTAAAATGATAGTAAGATATATATATATATTATTTCACTACAATATAATTACTGAAATACTAGTTGAATTGGGATACAACTATATCAGTATCTTAATCATTTACTATATACCCCACATGAAAAAAGGTCATGGGATTATGAACTATATACTTCTATTTTGTGACTCAACATCTTCACTTGATTTATCCTGTACCAGGAATTCTTCTTCATTATCATTCACTAAAGAGAAATAATGAACCATAATTCCATTTCCACCATAAAACTGGATCAAAATCAAGTACAAAGACATGCCAAAAATTGTGACCAATATGAAGAACAAGCTGAACTGAATATTGACAAGAGATTTAGCACGATTTAGGGCTTCATTATCATTGCACCTCACAACATTATGACCCTCCTCAAAGTTCATGAAGCACCCTTTAGGTATAAGGCTTGGTGTCCAAAGCATGAAACCCATAAGCATGAACCACAAGCCTTGGAAAAATATGCTTAGAGAACGAACAAAACTTACTAAGAAACTTCTTGGCATGCTTATTCCCATAAGTGTTGTTAACAAAGAAACAATGATAAGAAGTTGCAGTAACATGTGGTATTGTCCCTCTGGTCCAATGTGATCTGAGGAGTGAACATGGAATATGAAGAGTTGTTGAGCAAAGGCTATAGAAGCTAACAAATTTGTTAAGGTGTTTCGCGCTTCAGTGTGGATATTGTCTAGAATGATCGCGAATGCGGCGTAGACCAACAAGGTCATTGAGATTAAAGAGTGCTCGAAATTGTGGAGATGGTTAGATGGAATGGTTCCATCAGGGTCTAAAGGATGGTGTCTACTAGGGCCAATGAAAAGTTCCATGGATATTGAGGCTATGGAACCAGCAATGATGAGGAAAAGTTCAAAATATTTGGACTTTGATGTTGGGAACCATGGTGAAGAAATGTAGGATTTTGGGTTAAGAGCATGGAGCTTGATGTGGTTGAAGAGGTGCCATAGACCAATGAACAAGAACCCAAAACCTGGAGCTACATGTCCAATTAGAGTGCCCATATTTTTTGTTGTGTGTGGGTTTGGAAGAGAGAAAGGGTATGAAGCTAGGGTTGAGTTATGGAAGAGTACTAGACTTAATTGATGACTCAAAATTTGAAAGGGTTGTTGAGGTTTTTATTATGTGGCTTTAGGCTCAGGATGCTTCTAAAACATGGATTTTGGTGGTGCCTTAAGGAACAAGTTTTTGTTTTTACCTTTTGGACCAGTACATCACACTGGTGTAGATATGAAAATCATACTTTATGTTTTTACCTTTTGGACCAGTACATCACACTGTTTTTGGTCGAAAAAGCGACATTGTATCTTCCATTTTCTTTGTATTGTTAGGGTACTTCCCTCTACATTAATAGAAATGAGTCTTACTCGTTTTTGGTGTAGCTATGAATATCATACTTTATCTTGTTATTAGGTTGTATCAGTGAACCGCTCTCCATATTATTATTGTCCAACAATTATATCGATCATATAAATATATCATTTAAAATCGGTCAAAAATGATCATATCAGCTATATTGAACGATTTCTATTAAAAATTATAAAATTGGTATGAAAGTGACTTAATTTTTACCAAGATATTATAGAGAATTAAAAGCAATCATTACTTTTTTACACTTCTAAATTAAAACATGATATATCACCAAATCACACATTTTATCTTTAAAATGATTTAAATAAAAATATTTATTACATTATTATTATTATTAGTTTCTAATGAATACTATATATAGTATATATAATTTCACCAATATAAAATCAATAATTGAAGTGTTATATATAGTAGTACATTCACTGAAACAATACTAATAAAACTAGTTTTTTAGTAATGAAATGAGACTTTCATGTTTCTTAATTTGGTTTCTGTTTGCTTTACATCTTGATATATGATTTGGTTGAATTTTTTTTCCTAATTGGGTTTGTCTTAAATAGTTGAAAGAATAGCCCCAGTAGGAAAAATTACTCAGAGTCATTAATCAATATAATAAATTTTTATTTTATTTCTAATAACAATAATTTTAAATAAAAAATGACACATTATGACTTTGAAGAGAAATTAATTCATCACGACACCCTCAATTCTTTTTGATAAATTATGTTCATTTTTAAGGGCAAACAATTTTTAAAGGTATCAAAATCATTCAAATATCATATCATTGCTTCATTAGTATTAAGGTAATTATTATTTAAAATATATATATATATATATCACCTTTCCCACTCCGGAGAGGTGAAAGAAAAGGAAATAATGACATCTTGTAGTCCACTAAAAGAACATACAATGTTATCCTTGTAGAGATCACATATTTAAAATTTCAATCACTTAAATATTATTATTTAATATCTAAAAAGGAATTATTATTTTATTAGGTAAAATAAGAAAACAAACAATTTTTTTACATTAATTCAGTATTATATTTTTATTATTAGAAAAACTAAACAAATACAATAAAGGTTTTGATGGTTTTGACAATAAAGTGATCACACAATGTTTAGTTGATGTAACATTTTTAATTTCAGAAAGATCTGGATGTTTTAAGTCAATTACATTTCACTAAGTAACGTAAATCTTAATTAACTAATACCTTTTCATTAGATTGAAACATAGTAATATATAAAAAATGGGACACATAATATCCATTCCTCATTTTTTGTATCTTTTATAAATTTTACATTAATTTTTTGATATATTTACAAAATCAAAGTAGATTTTATTATTTGATTTGAATTTTTATTTACAACACAACATATTAAATAAAAAATAAGTTATTAATGTAAAAGTGATACACTTCTAATAAATAATAACCTATATCGTCTTTAACAACACTAACAATTCATATGTTTTCTTTAAAAATCAAAATTTACTAATTAACATGATTCACTTCCTATTTTATGTTTATTTACTTTTCCTTTTCTCTTTCATTCTGGTTCATTGGCCATACAATAAGAGGATTACCAAATCAACCTAGATTGAAAGTCACTGATTTAATTATTATTATTATATATAAAAAGTATATATATATATAAATAAAGTACATATAATATGTAATAAGAGTAGCTTTTTGTGTGAGTTATGTTGATTATATTTATTTGGGTGTTGTGTTGATTTTAAATAATAATAACAAATCAAAGGTTTGAATTAAGAATATATTAAAAAATGACTAGATTGTTAGAAGCTTCAGAGAATATTAATTTTATAAATAAGTATCATGTTCTAGATAGACCTTGAGAGAATAAACTTGTAATCTTTCTTATTCTAGTGCCACACTTTGCTATGAAATTAGCCACTCCGAAGAGTATGTGACTTGGACTTGCCACTCTATCAATATATAGAAGCTTCTGGATGTCAAAAATCTGTGAATTTTAATGAGTCTAGTATTTTAAATTGTATTTTCACTGGCAACTACTTACAGTTTAGTGCAATTATAAAAAACTATAGGAATATGTGATCATTGCCTATACCCAAAATCTAAATATTGGGACCATAATTACTGTAGACAATGATCTATTGTTAAAAACATAAAAAATAAACTTATATTAGGCTTCTTTTTATATAACGGGTTATGTTATACCCTGACTTGTTTTTCATATCAGCACAATCACTTTCCTTAATTATTAGCACATGGAAAGAAGGGTAAGGAAGTTATTAATGTTTACATGCTGGCTTCCTCACTTAGCATAAGATTAGGTAACAAGATGATGAGAGATTTATCTTTCAGTTAAGTGAAATAAGTATACAAGTGAGTTTAACATCATATATCTTGATCCAAAATTTTAAGACATTAGAATTATGGGTCCATCAATTTATATACTCTTTAACTCATTCACTTTTATCCAATGATCTTAAAATACTTTGTCACACTTCATGTTTGTTAGGGGTACATGTAAATGATACAAAGTTTTGGAGAAAATATGTGGCTGCCAAGTATGGGATGAAGAACAATTTTATTGAGCAAGTGCACATCCAATTCAACCCATACTAGCAAAACCATAAATCTAAGTTTGGTTAATGTAGTGGATGCTCTTGAATCCAAAAACATTCAAACATGCATTAATGAATTAAAATTATTTAAAATGAATGATTTCAATATGTTTAGGATCATAGTCCGGGATAAGACTAATAACACAAAATGCTCTTGGACTTTTGCACTCAATGCTAATAGCAATTTAGTTTACACAATTCATTGTTAATATTTCAATGAAAATCCTTTCTGCATCTCTTACTTTCAACACTACATTTTAATATCTGCATACTGAAGTTGAAAATTAACATATGGTATATGTTGGGAAGTAAGTCACACATTGTTCAACTCATTATCTCGGGAATGGTTTAAATATCTGTTGGGCTACTCCCCTCATTGTCAATTGGTTTGAGATGAACCTTAGCCTGATATCAGAGTCAGAACCCAATTTCTTTCCAGTTGTCATTAGCTAAAAGATACCCTTGAGTTATGGGTCAAAGGTAACCTTTCGCCTGGTCCGGCAGACTTATGTGGATGAGACATGTTGGGAAGTAAGTCTCATATTGGCTACCTCATTGCCAATTGGTTTTGAGATGGAACTTTAACATTATAGATAAATGTATGAAGATGTTATTCATGCTTGTATGAGAACAAATATACCTAAACATGAACCTGACTTCTCTAAAGTGTATTATGAACATTACAAGATAAGGTTCACATTTATGACCATTGATCCATTGATTGAGAAATAAAAGTTTGTGATGGTAATAATATGCTCCACACATATAACAAATCATGAAATTTTATAATTACAACTATTGATTTATGTATTTACCTACTTAATTGTCTAAAATTCATTATACATTTCAGAGGAGCATAGCTACCTAAGTAGCTAACCTGGAAATCATAATTAATAATTAGATATAATTGTAAAAAGTTAAATGAAAAATAAGTAAGTAGATTGTATTTTAAGTTATGACTGTCAAATGTGAGATTATGATATATGATATTATAAATTGAAAAAAAATAAAACAACTCATCAAACTTTAAACAAGTAATATGTTATCTCAAATGAAAGATTCACCTACAATTAGAGCCATGCTGTTTTTTACTAAATCTGTGAAAAAGGAAAATTACATAAATGACACTAGGACAAGTTGTATTAAAAAACAAATATCCCTTGTCTAAAAATATATTGGTTTCAATGATATAAAAAAATAAGTATCTAATCTTTTTTACTCTTCCACTAAATATCATAAATATTCACATCATTACTACTAAACTCCACAATTCTCACTTTCTTCTTCTTCTATCAAATATATGAACAAATAATTATGTATAAAACTTTGTTATACAATATTAAAATTTTATTAATTATTATAAACCACCTATTTTATATAAAACTTAACATTTGTGTATTATTTATCTTGTGAATTGTGTAATTCAAGTTTAACAACTCCTATTTATTTGTGTGTTATATTATTTTTTAATATTAATATTGATTTTTATATTGTATTTTATTTAATAATTTTTTAGCATTTATTATGCAATATTAAAAATGTATAGTAAAAATATATATGTTAGTGAATTTTAAAAAATATATATTTAAAAAATAACGTTAAAAGAAATAATCATAATATAAACAAATAACATTGTACCATTTTATGTAATTTACTATATAAAAAATAATAATTTTAATTTACTAAAACAAAACAGATTACTTTATATTCAATCTTAAGAGACTATAATATCAAACATTTTTTTTTTGTAACTGAAACAGTTAGAATTCCGAAGCCATGAAAATCGGAGCCCTAAATTGAAAGAAAGACCCGACCCGAAATCAAACGAATACGAAACCTGAAGATGAAACGGTGAAACTCCAAAAAACTCGACACTCGAAAATCCGAAACCGCATTTCTCCCCATCCACCATCGATGGCCATCATGACGCGGAAGAGACGGCGCATGATGCTTGAATCAACTCCTCCATCATCATCTCCATCGCCGCCGTCACCACCAACCATTATCCTCCCGGAGGATCTGATGATCGAGATCCTATCTAGGGTTACGGAGTGCAATCCGTTGCACTTAAGGTGCGTGTGCAAGTGGTGGAAATCGCTGGTTTTAGATCCACAATTCGTTAAGAATCACTTGCACAGATCCATCACTGACATCAACGATCTCGCGTCGAAGGCACTAGACGACATGAACGCGTTCGAGTCACAGCTGAATTTCGCGCCGGAGGCGGTGGCAGTGCCGGAAGAGGTGGAGGAGGAGTTGGAGCGTTCGTTGATGAATGAGTTAGATAACATGTTGATGGTTGTTCAATCTTTGAAAGGGAGTTTGGAAACCATAAAGATTGATGTTCAAGAAATTAGTGATAGGATGAAGTGTTTGCAGAGTTTTCTGCAAATTTATCTCAAAAACTGTGATGTAATATGATTCTCATTGTATGTAGTATTCTCTTTTATAAATAACATCATATGTTTTTTTTGTTGCTTAATTTTAATTTACTATATCACATTGAAGGAATTCTGATGCTAGATTAATTAGATGAATGTAAACAAGAAGTAACATTCAATTATGGTTCATAACTTATAGGCTGATATAAAACCATTGTCTTGTTGCAGGAACAACATAGCATTTTTGTGTTCTTCATATGTCTTTCTTTAGGGCCAAATTGAACACTCAATTGACACCCCATTTGAGATTTAATAAGATTAGTAATAAGCATAATGGTTGTGATGTCCTGATAGAGAGAAAGTCACTATTAGATAGGATGTGAAAGTCACTCAATCGAGGATGAGAGGAAGCGAAACGGCTATGATCATTCAGCGAAGAAAGAGGGAACTTCTCCCGACTCCTTCTCGGATGCTCTAAGGTGGTGGTTTGGTGGTGCGATATGAACATTTGGGTGGTTGTTATTCTCACAGGAGTGGCAGTTTGTGGTTGTGGGTGAGAGGTTTTGCAGCATATATTCATACTTCTGGGTTGCATTGACTAATGGTGTGAAGAAAAGCTATACTCAATTAAAAATCTATAATTCAGATAGATAATAAGCCAAATCTCAAAGATTCTCTATAGGAGAAACCCCATAATCATATCAACAAACACCTATATAAGAATAAACATGATCTGATGAAACAAGTAATAATTGAAGTACATAACTGTTGCATTTAAGTTGGCCATTTCTTCAAACTGTGTATGTCTTAAGTATTGGTTACAGTGCTAGAGTTGCTCTTAAGCTATTTATTGCTCATCCTAAAGTTAAAACTTTTCTTACTTAATTATACTTTTAAAAGGAGAAGATGATCAACTTGGATGCTACACAAATAACCATTACTTTACTGTGATGTAAGATTGTGAGTCTAACAAGTGCAAAAGCCTATTTACAATATCCATTTTGTACAATTCAAGGATAGAGGAAGCAAAATGTAGTAATTTAAGTGATAGAGTAATCCTCTTATAATATCAACCTACATATAGAGAAAAAATGTGTCACTTATAAACTAACTATTAGTAAGTATAGTAATATCAAATGGCTAATATTACGTTCATATATGTGTAGGTGGATTTGTAAGCTTATTTCATATAATAACATCATTTTTCTTGATTAATGATATTGAAAAAATGTTAGATAAGTTGGATACATGAAAGAAAGAAAAAACAATAAACTTATGTGGAAGAAAAAAAAATGTTATACTTCCTTGACAAGTCTCTTAAATATTTTTTTTGATGTGATCTTAAACATACTAAAAGTAATGGTGCCTAAACATACTAAAAGTGATTATTTCTATTCTGTGGTGAAGCTATTGCTCTGCCTAAAAATCTTTCATGTTCTCTGTCATTGACAAATTAGAGTGCAATTAAATCATCAATTGAACCCCATTCACACTTTAAATTGATGATGCAAATTGCAACATTTAAGAGTTTGTTATCAAGAAACTTCTCTAGACCTGAGTCTCTCAAGTTTTTCAGCTGTTTTATAGTAATCAAGGTTGTGCCACCTCAAATTTTTTAGTTCAAATGATCAAATATTAGGCATAAGGCATGAAGAACCAAGATACCATAGTTTTCATGGCACAAGGTAGTTGTTGGTCACATAGGATCAATATAATCCAATATCAATACCACTGACCACAAGCTCTAACTTGAGCAGTAACAACTTTTCATGCCATGTATTGAGGCTTGGCTGCAGTCAATTAGAACCTTCAATCCCATCATCTTCCGCCTTCGTTTTTACAACTCGGGTTTCTTCTAGGATAGCTTGATGCAGCATTCTGAGCTGAAACAGATGGGTTCCTAACCCCCCTCCGCGGTTCAGCCTCTGCCGTCATTGCCACTCCACAGTTATTATAACGCATCACTGAACCGACAACTTTTCCGGGCCTGGCAGCAACACCTGAAAAGACAAGCAAAATCTACTCAATCCAAGCATCTGTTAATTTTTTACAGCAAAATATTAACAAATAGGTGTTAAATGTATACATGAAGGATGAGAATGAAATGTTACCACATTCTGCAAGTGATTTTATGGTCAATTCGCGTGAAAGTGCATGTAAATGTGTTAATGTGCTCTATAATATGATTACAGAAAGTAAGCCATCGAAAGAATTTGAAATTTTCAACAGCTCTATTTCAGTATTTATTTTATTAGAATTTGTAACTTTCATCCACGCACGTACAACTCCTGTCATGTGCCGAAGAAAGAAGTACTTATGTGCACACATTCACAGAGAACATCTTATAGGTTCAAATAAACAAGCTTGAAGAAGTCACAACGCTCTTGTCAGATAAGTCTGTCGTGTGCACAATGAATGGGCGGCCGAGCAGGACTGAAGAAAACAGAAATGGGAGACAAAGGAGGAAAAATTAAAGCGAAGTTTGTCATCACACCTTGAACGTTGTGAGGAGCTTGCACACCGGTACTCCTATCTATGGGTGGTTCCTCAACTTCTTTGATGCAACACTTGGATAGATCATCTATGACCTCTGTCATATTTTGTATTTTGTTATCCGAATACAAGACACATGCCCTGTATGTACATCCTCAATCAGCAGAGTTGGCAATTTTAAAGCAGATAAATGGATGATTCTGTATGACAAGATACGAAGAACTATAGGCAAGGAAGAAAGCAATATTTACCTAAAACGGTAACAAAAAAAGAAGGATACCTGGGTAATGATGATGCATGTTGCCTTTCAGGTGGAGCAACAGTTCCACCTTTGCCATAATGCTCCTCAAGATATGTAAATCGCTTCTTGAACTGGTCTACAGCACTATCAAAAAAAGGAATTATGGGAAATGGGGCTGTTAAATCAAAGGGTGTCCTGATATACTGCATAGATAGGTAACAAAGCCAACCAAAGCTTAAATGCATCTACAGAATACAAAATGCTTGAAATCCACAAATTTACAATATCATAAAGCATGAACTTGTAGTTAAAATTAAATTTCAAGACACATATAATGAGGTAAAGTTTTCAAAAAGGTTTAGAAACACAAATGAAACAGTTAGTATTCAAAAGAAAACTTAAGCTATTTTTTAGAATATATAAAAGAACTTTCACCTTGAAGGTCCCCATGTACAGGGATTTATAACATACTAATCAAAGAGCCCGAAAATGTCGTATGGCTTACTATTAAAAACCCAAATCTTTTTCATCAACAAAAGAAATACTTTTGGAAAGAAAGGAAAATGCAGAAATGGAGAGTAAGAAATGCCTTGTAACAATAGATAAACAAAACAGAAGACAAAAATATCACCTCATGAAAGCTTCCAATCCCTTTGGCATATTTAGCAACTAGCAATTACAATATATACATATACACACACACATATATATCTATGTCTACAATCATTTTTTAAATTCATACTTATGAGAAGAGGCATTGGAGATGATTTTTGTAGGATGACTATATTATGTATAGATGTTAGTTAGATTAAGGCACAATATGTCTCAAGGCCCAATATCTCCTTGTCTATATATATTCACAATGTACTCATGAACTATTAAGATGAATATGATAAACACATATGTTCTCTATAATTTTCTTCATATAGGTTGGGGCTTCTAATAGCATTTTCACGTACTTTCTTTAATAAATATGATTATTTAGTCACAATTTTTTAATATGCATTCTGAATAATATGGCCAATATGAATGCCCTAAAATTGAATCGACCGCACCTAGTAGAATTAAGATTCGGTTGTTGTTGTATGAATTCTGAATAATAGTGGTTAAATGCAACCAAAAGAATACTGGCAATGTAGACTTGTTAATTAATGAATAAAAGTGTAAAACCGTAAAGTTTGAATTTATGAATCATTTTTCCGTTTTTCAAAGATAAATTAACATATTTAAATTGTGTCAGATGCAGCACCAATACCGTATCTTATCCATCTGGTTCAGTAATAATGTCAGGTGAAAGCAATAACCAGATATGTTGTGTACAAATTTACAGACTGCAGTGAGTTCTTAAAATAAGGCAAAAGAGAATGACAAGTGAAACAAAATGTGGGTAGAGGTTCAGACAATACCTTGGATACATGAAACCTGTTGGCTCTGCTCCCTCTAGAAATTCCTTTAACATCTGTGGGTGGTACTCCAAAATCTCTCGGTATATAAGCTCTCGTACATCTTCCTTTGTTATCCTACGTCTCTCAAATTCAAATTCCATCTTGGTAACAGGCTGAGCAGAAGGTTCTCTCTCAACCTTGGCCAAACCTTTAAAATATGGATCAGCCAGAGCCTAACATTATTAATATCATACACAAGATGCCCTGTTAAAATCAGATATAACACAGAAAGTGAACTTCGGATGGATGGAAATTCAAGATTGAAACCTCTACAGCAGTAGGACGATCCTTAGCCTCAAATGCCAACATTCTCTCTAATAAACGAAGAGCACGAGGGTCTGCATAAGGAAATTTCTGGGAGAAAGGAATGGGATTCTTCTTACGCATGCTGCTCAAGTATCTACAAGCTTTCTCATTTCGTACCTGTTAATATACTGACAAGATTGCAGTAAGGAACAAAATAAAAACACAAAATTGCTAAATGAAAATGAAACTTAACTACATACCCTAGCAATGGCTTCAAGTGATGGTGTTCCAAGAAGATCAGTCATGAGGTCCAGTTGATGGACTACATTCTTCCCAGGGAAAAGAGGTTTTCCAGTTAAAAGTTCTGCGAAAATGCAGCCAATGCTCCATATGTCTATAGCTGGTGTATACTGAAAACAAAAGGTTTGTTAGCATGATCTTAAATCAAATAGCTGATGCCCAAAGCATCCTAAATGACAATCCAACACAAATTTGTTCAAAGAATTATACTCATGCACATGTATCCCAGTGAAAACTAATGAGTTGAAAAGTAAAAATGATACACCAGTTGATAATTGACTGCAGTTAGACATAAAAACAAACTTTGAAACAATATTTAATGAAGATAGCCCAATATTCATAAGACACATTGGGTACGTTTGCAATACACATGCAAATTGCAAATGTGATTTGAGAAATGATTTGGACTTCTGTATTACTATTCAAACTTCTACATATAAAAATTAATCATACTCAAAATGAATTGGAAATCCTAGAGCAACATATTTATTCATTAGTACAGGTAAAAGTAAAAACTATTACTTGACAAATTTGTCATGTAAAATAAAAGTATTAGATCAGGTGTAGATTTGATATACGTAGTACAAAATTAATATTAAGAATATGGTATCAATCTGTTAAATTTTGTTTTCAAATTTCTTACCACCCTGGTGCAAATTGAAGAAAATAATATCAACAATTTGATAAATCAACAAAGAAAGTTTCCTTATTTCCGGATTCTGTATCAATGAGTGTGAGTATAACTAGTGCTTATAAGCTAAAATTACAAAGCCTATACAAGTCCAACAAAGTAATTGGATATTTAAAAGAAAATGCTAAAATATAGACTATTGAGAAGAGATCAATATTGTAGAAAACACAATATTCCAAGAGATTCCTGGCATATTTGTTTGAAGGAAAGAAGCAGGAAAGGGATCTACCCAAACTTTCAAATATCAAGTAGAGCTGTATAATACATATCAGATAAATAATAAAGAATATTAAATAATAGTGGTAACATATATCTCACCTTGGAGAAAAAGGATCCACACAACTCAGGAGCCCTATACCACCTTGTTGCAACATAGTCCTGTGAGCAAACAAATAGGATTAATTGTGATAAACTGAGAAGAGCTACATCGAAGGTGATAGTGTAATGGGAAATGGTTCATACTGTCCAGAATATAGCAGTGGGTGTATCATTAAAAGCCACTCTGGCAAGACCAAAGTCACAAATCTTCAGTTTGCAGTCAGCATTTGCTAAAATGTTTTTTGGCTTTAGATCTCGGTGAAAAACATTTGCTACAAAACCATTAAGGAGTAAAATCAGTCACAATGGTCATAAAACATAGCAGCTGGTTTTATGCAATAACAAAAGTAAATATACAACATCAAGCAATCTAAAGAAAAAACACTAATGAAATATGAAGATCATGACCTGTGTGTATATACTTCAAGCCTCGAAGAAGCTGATAGAGGAAAAACTGGTAATGTTCTGGAGTCAGATCATCATTAGCTTTGATGACCTGATGCAAATCAGATTCCATGAGTTCAAAAACAACATATATATCTTTGAATTCCCTTCTTGAAGGAGGTAACAAAATATGCTTGATCTCCACTATATCTGGATGACGCAAGAGTCTAAGAAGCTTGATTTCTCGAAGAATGCGAGTGGCATCAGAAACATGTTCAAATATGTCATTGATTTTCTTTATTGCAACCTTTTCTCCAGTGTGTGTATCATATGCAGAGCAAACAACACCATAGCTTCCTTTACCTATTACTTCCTCAATTCTGTATCTGCTCCCTTCACCATATTCTGTAAAGAAGTCTACATCCACAGAGGACTGCATAAATACAACGAACCAAACTATTTAGTGAAGATACTAAGCAAAGCCAAAGTATATATGGTTTAAATATCTGCAACACACATAAAATAGTGAAGAAAGGTAGAATGATGTTCCACATTATTATACCAGAAAGGTGCAAGTTCAATGTCTAACATTTGCATCCACCCGCACACAACAAACGGTAAAAGTATCTTCAAAGTTTTATAGCGATGAGTATCAACATAGTTGATTTATACATAACACTAATAGCACCTGGAGCACATTAGACTTGATCCCTCTCTAACACCAACAAAAAATCTTAGTACATACAATTCATGTATCAAAAGCATGGTTATCACCGTGGTACGATTCTGAGTACATATAATTCATGTATAAAAAATCTTGCATTTCACAACTATTTTCCTATTTCCAATAGGAGCAGTTGACAATTGAATCCAATTTTCTCATTATTTTTGTATCTGTAATAGTGTGAAAATAAAAGAGGGACTGACTCGAAGTTGTTCGAGAATAGTGGTGTTGAGTTCAGAGTATCTTAAATGGAACAGATATTGTAGATGTATAGACTGAAACAGACAAATTGGTTAATAATGTGTGTATCGATAATATTTTTGTCCAATTCTGAGTAGACTTACGAATACTGAATGGGCAAGAAACCATTTACTGAAAGTGAAGAACAATATTCTTAAGCAACCAGTTCCAACTCATGTGCAACCCATAAGTCATAGATAAGAACAAGAGAGGCCCAGTGCATGAGCCTCCAACCTGGTACAGTATGGGGGAGGGTAAAAATGGAGTTGTTTGCATGATTTGAACTTGTGAGTCCATGACCCCACTAGGCAGCAACCTTACATTGCGCCGAGGCTCACTCCCAAGCATAGATAAGAACAAAAGTGAAAAAACATTGTGTATAGGTAATCCATTGCAATAGTCTGCACATGCTGGATGAATTATATAAGAATAAAATTTCAATCATGAAGAGTAATTTGTTTATCCATATTATCTAGATGCAAAACTCATAAACAAACAGCATACACTCCCCTCAATATCCACACAATCTCTCAGAAGTGACTGCTTTGAGTTTATTACCACTCCTATTTTATTTTCCTTTTATTAAATTACCTTGCATTTTGTTATGATGAAATTATTCTAATTTACATTTTTAATTAAAAAAATATTGGAATCGGAGTGGACAAAAGTCGAAATTAATAGCATAGACCATACTTATATGATTTTGGGCTTAGTTGGAGTAGGAGTGGACACAATCTCTCAGTAGTTTGTATATCTAACTTGTACTTTTATGAGTATCTCCATCCATTAGATGACCTTCTTAATGACAAACACCTTTTAGATAATCTCTAAAGGCGAATATTATGTAACTATGGCATGGACACTCCAATTTCTCCCCCAATAACACAAACCGGTGCAAACTAAACCACATACATGTTGGGAAAACATGACCTAAATCTCCCTCCACCATGTGATGCAAAAATTGACATTAGTGGAAATGTTAAGCAAACAAATGAAATAGAGCAAAAGTATAAGAATAACACCTAAATTTGTTTAGTGAAAGAACCTCTTCAAATTAATGAGTAAAAAAACCAGGACCTAGTCCATAAAATTTCTCCCAACAATCCATACAGAAATATATAAATATGAGTTGAGGAACTTCACCTTTTTTCTATGATCAGCCATCATTTTGAAAATTGAGCATATAAAGTTATACACCCTTTAATGATTTAAGCCAATAGGTGCATCCAAGTATCCAACAAATACCTCTTCTCAACAAGAGAAAAAAAGAAAACTTTCAATTAAGATTTGAGCAGAACTCAATAAGAAAACAGACCCAGCAAGGTTTTGCAGCTAGTATAGCAGCTACGATAGAAAAAAGCTAGAATAACAGATACTAGAATACCACCTTACTAGAATCGAAAAAGTAGAAAGAGGAACTAAAAAAACAACAATTTTGGGGAAGTTCAGAAATGTGAATCCTTTTAAGGTGTTGAGCTAAGAATCAAGTGAAAAAAACTAATCTTGGAGAACCTGCTATGGCGAAAATCACTAGCGCTACTAAAAGGAATGAATAAATAGAAGGGAACGTTGCTATGAATTTGAAAGGAAAATAAAATTTGTGAATATTGGGAAATGGAGAAGAGGGTTGGGAATGAAGAATGGAAGTAGAAAAATATAAACTTTAGGATCTGAGAGAGAGAGCATGTAGTTGAAGTAGAAGGAGGTTATGGTGTTAAGTTGAGTTCATAAAAGGGACGAATATGAAAAAACAATTAAAATAAAAAATCGAAAATGATTGTGATTTGAAATGGGGAAAGTCTTCACCACCCAAATTTTGTACTATTTTCAAATTATTTTGGATTTAAAATATTATCTATTTAGTGTTAGGTAAATAATAATGAAATGATGTTGGATAAGATCTAATATTCTTATGTGGAAGAGAATGGCTTGAAGTTGTAAGTTGTAATTTCCTTACCCTGAGTATTTGTTTTTGGTAATAACCCTGAATGTTTAAAGTTTAAACAGAGAGAGAGGGCTATGTCTAAAAAATGAACCCATCAACATTTGGTGTAGGGTAGGAGACATATATCACATGTTCCAATTAGTCACACAAACATCCCTAACTCTTATGCTCTTGTTTTTTTCTTTGTAAAGGCTCTCCAATGTAATGAAAATGTATGAATTTTATACATCATCACTATAAAAATATGTATAAATTTGTACAGATAATGCATAAATATTATTATACTATATAAAAATATGATATTTGGACAATATGAACCATTGAAAGAAAAGTAGAAAACTATAGTTTAATCAGTCTTTTAACAGCATTTAAAAAACGTCTGTATCATTTGGACATGATCATCAACACTATATCTCAAAGATCATTAGTTTTATTTACAGAATAAGACATCACATTTATTTATAGTTAAAAATAGGTATAACTCTGTCATTTGTTATTTAAATATTCTTACAATTTTCACTTTGAAAAGGTTTGAAAGGTCCATTCTAAACATATACCCTCTGTAATTTATTTCATCCTTAGCCGATAAAACAATCAAGCACTGAATTTGATATAAGAAAAATAATGAAGAAAACACATTAATTAAACTGAAAAGACAAAATTGTTTGTTGAAAACAAAACAAAGCACATCAGAAAGACATCTCCTGCTAAGTTTAACTTAATATTAATCCGGGACTAGCACATTGTCCAATATAATCTGAATCTCAAAAACTGAAATCAATGCAACCTTGAATGTTAAATAAGAAAACTAATAGAAGAAACCCAGAACTTTTCCACCAACATTCTTTCTCCTTGCCTCTTCATGATCCATGATGCCAGCAGAGGTTGTCAACACAATATATCCAAACTGCACCAGAAGAAACAACTATTAGGATACATGATTACTTAACAAAAGTGCACACGGAAGAAACATTATTCCACAAACTTGTATTGTGATACAGATATAATTTCCATGCCGGAAATGAAGTTCAATCATGGCTATATTAAAAGGTTAACATGCATATTGTAACATATATAGCACCAGTTAAGTATTCATGCTTCATATGTAACATGCATATTCAATAAAAAATTAAACCAAAAACAAACTTTGTAAACCATCATGCCAAGTTTTCATATATTCAGACTTTTCTTGCTTAAATAATTATGGCATGCAATTCAAATCTCTCAAATTGTTACCATTGAGTGGAAAATCAAACAAAAAATAAGGTCCTTAAATTTGATCTATATGACAAATAGAATGGGAACAATGCAACTCAAGGAAATTCCTTTTGAACTAGGTTATGGTTTATCAAGTGAAAAGGGGTTTGAAGCAGACCTGTCTTGAGGGGAGCAGCCTAGCAGTCCAACCTTCGATCTCCTTGACACCGACATCAAAACGGGGACTAATAACCCCACATTTGTTGAGTCTACCGTTCAATTCAACCACAATTTTTCCAGACCTGTGGTCATCAACATACTCAAACTCTCCAATGTACCCTAGAAAGAAATAACCAGAATATACCAAATCAACAAACTAACTAAATAATAACTACGCGGAAGAGTCAACATTGATCAAATTGAGGTACAGTCAAACAAAAAGGACAGAAATACCATGCTTCTGCATCACGATTAGGAACTTTATGATCACTTTCGAGGAAGGCCTAATCATGACTTGGCGCTTGCCGCGCTTCTCAGCATTGTACATGCTCTTGAGAGCATCATTCAAGACACTAACCCTCACCATTTTCACTGTTACAAATTTCACAAGAATTAATCACACTAACATAAACCAATGTTGTGCAGATAAAAAAAATAAAGCAAAAAATGACAAAAACGAGTTTTCAGTTTAAAAAATTTAACACAAATCTGAACAGATACTAATCCCTAGCACGCTACCGTGTGAACCAACTCAACACAATGAAGAAAAAAAGATAGCAAATCCGTGAAAGACTAAATTTTTCGAATAGGGTTTTCTCCAATTACTAAAACAACACAGAGTTAAAGAATGAAACGCCAATCTATAATACAAAAAGGTTTCTAGGTCAAGGAGTGAATCAAAATTATAAGACAATAAGGAAGATAAATAAATGAAGGAAACACAAATAAATTGAATAAAGAGGTGAAGACACGACGATAGAATAGAAGATCTTACCAAGCTAGAAGATGGAAGCTTCAAAAAATGGCGAGGCTGCTGAAGAATGATAACTATGTAGCGGGAGAGGCTATAAAACGATGCCGTCTACTCCATTTTAGGGTTTTAGACCAAACGGTTTTTGGGCCCTCTTGGGCTCTTCTATTCCATTTTTTTTGTTTTCACCCCTTATCGTAAAAAAATGAGAGATTCGTTTACTTTAACAGTAAGTTTTTTAAACTTATTTCACATTTTAGTCATCAATTCTAAGAAAATCAAATGGTTTAAATTAATGAGTAGATCTAAACCATTAGATTTCCTTTGTAAAATGAATAAATATTGATGGAATGTTACACAGACTGAGTTTATTATTTATCATTTATTTGTATTACATGTATTTAAAAGTTAATATCTTAAAAAACATGTGGTAAATAATGCAATGATAATATAAAAATGTGTTACATTTGTAGTGTATATGTCTTTTTCTGTAAATTATATATGCTCATAGACACATTTTTTATGGGGAATTATTTTTAAGAGGCTTATTCTCTAAATCATAAGCTTTCCTTGTAAAATTATAGTGTATACGTCTTTTAATTATTTTACTATCTGATTTGATTATGGTTAAAGATAATAATTGTGATGTGTTGTGGAGTTTGATCTAAGGTTCATATATATTGTACAAAACATGAGTTTATCACATGTAGGATGATACTATACAAGTAAAAGTTATGTTATTAAAAACTCCATAATTTTCTATATTTTAGTTACATGGACATATATCAAAATTCCACTTTTACTACTATATTTAGGAAATAGTGTAATATATATGCACCGAGTTAGTCCATCATTCACCATTTACTTGTATTACATTTTATTTAAGTGTAAATAATGATTAAAAATGAATGATAGATAAATGATAGTTTAAAAAATTCTAGTGGATGAGTTAGTGTATCAGTGTTTACATATTTATTTTATTATTATCTAACAATTTTGTTAGACCCTATATCCCTATGGATGAAATGATAATAAAAATCACAAATCCTACCTAGGTAACTTACTAAATAATCATGATTCATGAATACAAGAGACAAATCATGAACACACAACTGAAATATTTGAAGTAAAAAAGAGACAAATTATGAATACAACACAATACAAATTTAAACAACTCTTTAATGATATGTTGAAGATAAAATCACAAATCCTAAGCACATAATCCAAAGATAAATGATGTTTATTCAAGACTTTTTCAGCATTGTATTCTTTCATTAATCAAAGCTCAATCACTTAAAACAACCAGATTTGTGTTCACACTTGATTTCAATAACATGCATCTTTTGTTGTGCACACAATCTTCACTTGACATGTTTGATAAACCAATTCAACATGTCCTGATGAGCCTCTTCTGCACTTTTAACAGCTGCTTCATCATCAACATTGTACCTAACTGTCCATCCATGACTCACACCAGGGTATATCTTCACAAAGCTGTTGAACTGATTAACAAAAAAGCATAAGGAACTTTGAGTCAATAACACCTATGGATATTTTCACTAAGGTAAAAAGGAAGGCCAAATGCACAAGGCTTCCACTTAGTCGGGTCTGACATAGATGTAAGCAGTCTTACCCCACAAGTGGAAAGACTATTTCAAGGATTTGAACTCATCATGATATCATGATCACTAAACAATTCCCTTATAAGTTGCGCCAAACTCACCCTCTACATATTTCCATTAACATGCTTTTATTAGTGACTAGTAGTTACAAAAATATCATGACATTATCTCATTTTTTAGTTGTTTACTATCCTTAAACTTTGGACAAAAAATAGTGAACATAATTTTTTCCTTATTGTAACCATTTCTGCAGAGTAAACAAACCAAATAGCATCATAAAAGAAATCTAATCAGAAGAAGCAACAAAGGACTAACTAAGAATTTCTCACCTCTGATTTTGCAGACAACAATTCCTCAATCTGCTTCAACTTTGATGGTGGGAAATGAGTGTCAATTTCAGCTCCCAATATTGCAAGAGGAACACTAACCTCTGAAGAAAATAAGTAAATAAAGTTTGTCAAAAATTGCTGTAACAATGAGTTTCTATGAAACAAAAAGCCAAAAAACACTAATTTACCATTAAGTTCATCATCTGTGACTGGTCCAGGATGCAGAATAACTGCAGCCTGAATATCACTAGAACTTGAAAGTGCCAATTTCACAACCACAACCCCTGAAACAAATCAATGGGACTAATAAGTTAAGCTAAGTCTCATCCATTATCATTAGAGATTATGTCTTGCAAATGATAATGAAGTTGAGTATGTTAAGATTCCATCTCAAAACCAATCGGCAATGAGAGAATTATCTCAACGGGTATTTAAACCATTCTCGAGATAATGCGGTAGGCGATGTATGACTTACTTCCCAACAGTGTAAGTAGAAAAATGTCTCACCTCCCCAGCAGAAACCTGCAGCACCTATAGCTGTAACACCTTTACTCTTTAGAGCAGCAATTAGAGGTTTGGTATCTTCACTTGCCTTATCCTATACGGAAAATATTCAACATCTTTGCATAAACATGTTATAATAGTAAAATCTTAGGCATACCAACAAGTGATTAGGCTTAATGCACTGATATGTAAAGAATCGGATATCGAAAAGAAAACAAAAAACAAAATTTAATCCATGAAAAGGAAACTAACCGGTGCATGTGCCTTACGCCATGAATCCCGATCGAATTCAGGATTTTCAAGATCGGCGTAGTCACCATAGAGAAGATCGGGAACAACAACAAAGAATCCAGCTGCAGCCACTTTGTCAGCAAGTTTCCTTTATAATGAGGGAATGTCAAAGCTAATTGCAAATCATTTCAGAGGCAGTAAATTTGATGCAGCAATTAAGCCTAATAGAATCTAACTTGAGAGGCTTGTCACATAAAATTTGATCATTCCTTATAATTAAATAGTTAGAAGTTTAGACTTCTATCAAATTTATGGCAGCATGTAAGTTCATCAACTTAAAAATTAGAGTAAATTACACAAATCATCTCAAGATTTATTGCTACAAGCCTATAATGTCAAAAACCTCAAAGATGGTTTTTATAATTTATTCATAATCCTCAATATACAATTCTATTAGATTTGATATTACATAAGATCATACAAAGGAAGCATTAGAATGAAAATTTCAGTTACCTTAGATTTGGTGTTTCAAACCCTGAAATAATTTGAAAACAACTTGTAAGATTCAGATTACAAAGTATATATATTGAAAATGAAATGGGTTTTCAATGAATGATGAAAAATCTAAACTTTACCAAATACATCAGAAATAAGGATAAGTGCTGATTTGGAATCAGAAGGTCCAGTGACATAGGATTTAAGACCACCAAGTTGTTGGGTAGTGCCTGCTAGATTGATAACTGAGTTCAAGTTTGGTGGATTCTCAAAGCACTGAGGACTAGACATGTCTCAGATTATGTCTTCTGTAGTGCAATTCTCTCAACTTTCTGTCTCAGTTTATAAGTCTTTGACTTACACATATGTTTTATATAAGTTGCTATGATATATTGTCACTGAATACGTCATACAAATTTGCTTTTTCTATAACCTGCTAACATTTTTCCTTTTGGGTTTGGGCTTTTATTTTATTGGATTTGTTCTTCCTTGAATTGCTTCATGAAGGGTAAGGACTATTTCAAATCATTGTTAAAAATAGACAATGAGACATGCTATCACCTCACTTGTTTTGTATTTGCATAAATCACCTATAATTTATATACATTACATTGTACTAACTATCACCGTAGAAGAGATGAATGTAATTTTTAAACAAATTGACGGTGAATGTAATTATGCTAAATTTCATAATGAAAATGGATTGCCTTATAAACCTAATCTATTCCATCCCATTGATAATGAAATCCTTTTAATTTAGTTTTGAATTTGCATAAACATTTGTTGAAATGTAAGTGAGGATGGTGAGCCTTGGTGCAACAGAAAAGTTTTTGAGTTCAAATCTATATGCTTAACTATAATTGTAAAATTTACCATTTCACCATTTGAGAACCTCGTGCACTAAACCGTTCCAATTTTGATTGAGTGAATTTGGTTTGTAATCCCTCATTTGAGTGTACTTTACTTGGACTTCCAGCTCCAGTTCATAACATTGAATTTAAAAGAGTAAGATACATGGATGACTTGAACTCATAAGTCATAAAACTATATAATACTTGGTAAACCAATTCAATATTTCTTGATGGGCCTCTTCAGCACTCTTGACAAGGAGAATGAATTGAATGTCTTGGAAATATAAAAAGCATACATTTTTTTTCTATACTTAAGATTAAGATGATTTTTATACTAAAATTTCAGGAAGATACAGAATTATAGGATGCTTTCTCAATTAATAATCCCTGAAATCACTATGGTCCTTGTAAATAGATTGTGGTCTCATCTATCAATGCCAAATATGAGTAACATTTGCATAGGCACAACCAATGAAGTTATTTTAACAATAAAGCAGGTAAGAAAACTGAGACAGAGATCATGTGGTAATTCATATTATTAGCCAATCCAAAAAGCTTTCATCCACTACCTTTACCCACATGAAAAGTATCCAAACAAACTCTTTAGTTCTCTCACAAATAAACAAAACATAAAGCATTCAAATGGAACCAACACATCAAGTGTTAAAAATGGTCACATCATAGGATGATCCTAAAATGCTGCTCAGTCTCTATTGATGACTTATTTACAGCTTAGTAGACAAAAGAATTGTAGAGTCTGGAACATCTTCCTAGGTAATCACTTTGGAGACAACTCCTGCACCAACTGTTCTGCCTCCCTCTCTCAAAGCAAATCTTTGTCCTGGTTTATAGATAATATGACTACTTTCAGGTCATATTGCACATATGAAAGAAAAGTAAATAATAACAAAGAAGCCTGCACCAGAAAATCACACCTCCTGACTTCTACTAAAATCTAGACCCTCCAAATTTACTAAATTTATATGCCACGCACAATATTATTTTTATTTTGAGGGGGTGGGGAGTAAAAAACAATAATTACACAAAGAAGTATAAGGAGAACTTAAAAAATGCTAAAAATATGTAGATTATGTTGTGATATAAATCCACTTAGAGTAGCTGGCCTTGTAGTTAGTATCAAACTTAGAAGATGCTTAATCAATTTATAGAGATTACAGAAGGATGGCTAGAAATTAGAGGCCAAAAATACATTCTGATTTAACTTCCTTTTTGAAATTGAGTTCTAGCAACCTTCTGAGATTAATATAGGAGAATCAATAGCAAGGCTAGGAAGGATTAGTGTTTAACTGCAACCAGGTAGGACTGAGTCTTAGGTTGTATTTTTCATTCTCTTGCTTTACAATGTTTATAACAAACCAAAAAGTTCATGTGAGTAAGAATTATTCTATTTAGCTTTAATTGTGTATATATTTTCACCAGATTAAGAGATCAAAGGCTATATTTGAAGCTGCTTTAAGAAAGGGAACATCACATTTTAGATTTGTTCAGTTCATTCAAAATTGAGCAGTAGCCTGTAGGTTCGGTTTCTAATCTTAATAGCCTTTACATTCTGCCATAGCAAGAAGTTTCCATTTTGCCATGGCATTTGATTGGCTGAAAGATGAGGGTAGTTAGTAATTTCCATTCTATACCACATATGGGATTCAACCTTACCTGTTTCGAGAGGAACAGCTGACATCAACTCAAAAGTTGCAGTCACGTTATCACCGGGCATAACCATCTTAACGTTCTCCGGTAATTGCACCTTCCCGGTGACATCTGCAGTCCTCAGGTAAAACTGAGGCATATAATTAGAGAAAAATGCAGTATGACGACCACCTTCATCTTTTGAGAGGACATAGATCTCTGCTTCAAATTTCTTATATGTTTTCAATGCACCAGGCTTGGTGACAACCTATAATTTTCACCAAAATAAGGTTTTAAAAACAGGAAAAAGAAAGATTTGGTTAAATTCCATAAAATGAAATGAACCACACAAGCCTAAATGACATGATGAGAGTGTTCATGTATATTAGTTCAGGAAGGCTCAGATGTGAAAACTACATTTTCAATGATCCTTACTTCTATTCTCAGTACATCTTATTTACAATGTTTGAGCACTATTAATTGCAATTCGAGTAAGAACTCGCCATTTTAAGACAAAAGAGCGAGACAATTATCCGGTTTTCACTTTCGAATAAGGCTTTAGATCAACTCTAAGCACATGTTACATATATTAACGTTAACACATTTAATCAGCTTCATCACACATATATTAACATTACAGTTTGAATCAGCTTCACTCACCATTCCTCGCTGTACATCGTCACGCTTCAAACCACGTAGTAGAAGTCCCACATTATCACCAGCCTAGAAATGGACACAAATTAGGATATCCAATTATCTATCAGTCCAAATAGGGAAGGTTAAATGAATATACTCACTTGCCCGTGATCCAAAATTTTCTTGAACATTTCCACACCAGTTACAGTTGTCTTCAAAGGCCCACCCTGTAGACAAAGATTGATAAATACAAAAGCATATATCATAAAGTAAAAACACTCATGGACATGCTAATGCATATTTAACCTTGCATACCTGTGTTAGTCCCAATACTTCTACCTCCTCTCCAACTTTGATGGTGCCTTGTTCAACACGACCGGTCACAACAGTTCCTCGCCCCTTTACATACATAAAGTAGTTGAGTAAATATGAACAAGTTCTTTCAGGAGGACAGAACATAATACAGTAAAGATTAAATAAACCCATTTTATAAGATTAAAAGAAACAGAATTAGGACCATGATAAGTGAATAAATGTAATTCCCGGAAAATAGTATATAAGGACTACTAATATGGACACAGGTGCTGAGAAATTGCATTGCATTGCATTATGAATATGACATTACATAAGGATAGTTCTTATATACATATGACATCTCTCCTAACCTGAATTGAGAAAACATCCTCTACCGGCATTAAGAATGGCTTGTCAAGCTGTCGTACAGGGTCAGTAATATATTCATCCACAGCATCCATTAGTTTTAAGATAGCCTTCTTTCCAAGTTCTTCATTTGTCCCCTGCAAGGCAGACAGGGCCGAACCTCGTACAATTGGGATCTCATCCCCGGGAAATTTGTAGAAATTAAGCAACTCTGAGAAAAAGTTGTTGTCATGATGCAAATCCATTAAGTATTATTGTATATCGGAGAAAAAATCCATAAGGGCAACTTTTCATACCACGAAGTTCCATTTCCACCAGTTCAAGTAACTCTGGGTCATCAACAGCATCAACCTTATTTAGAAAGCAGACTAGTGATGGAACACCAACCTGACATGGGAAAACAAACAAACAAAGCGCCTTATGAGTTACGGTCTTATGGTGTTGATATAGAAGACCACAAGAGCAGACTAGTGATGAAACACAAACCTGACGCGCAAGCAGTATATGTTCCTTTGTTTGAGGCATTGGCCCGTCTGGAGCAGAAACCACAAGAATTCCACCATCCATTTGTGCAGCTCCAGTTATCATGTTCTGTGATTTGGCCAAATGAATTGAATTAAGTAATGTTAGAGTAGGCAAAACACAGACAAGAGCACTATTATGCATAAATATGATCATTCATTCTTCAAAGTAGAGCAATGTATGTTTAGGAGTTAGTTAGAAAAAGATTATGAGAAGAGTTTACTGCTTATGAAAATATGATCTTCTTAGCTTATTTCAAAAAGATAAGCTTATGAAAATATGATCTTCTTAGCTTATATAAAAAAAGCTTATCGAATAAGCGTTTAATTAAGTTGTTTATTCTAATACCACCCTTATTCAATATAGAGGAAAAAATACTAGAGACATAATTTACACCCAGAAAATTAACCCAAGGAAGAAAAAATAATAAGGTGTTCATGGGGGATACTTTAACAACAAAATATAACGTGTCACCGGCTTAGCCTAATCATCAAGCTTACCTTTACATAATCTGCATGTCCTGGGCAATCAACATGAGCATAGTGCCTTTTCGCTGTCTCATACTCTACATGAGCCTGCAAGGTCAAGATAATACCTAGGATAAACTAAAGATATTTTACAAGATTTGAATACTACTATAACATTTAGCTCTGAATCATTCACAATATGCATAAATTGATAAGGACTTAAAAAACAAGTATATTTCTCACAGTGGCAATAGTAATTCCTCTTTTCTTCTCCTCAGGAGCCTTGTCAATCTCCTCAAAAGCAATTGCCTTGGCTTTACCTTCATCAGCTAGCACCTGTTCCACCATATAAGGCCTGAATCAACAAAGTTTATAAAATTGAAAGCAAATAAATGTACAATTCCTCTCCACTATTTAAGTAAGAACACATGGAAACCTTTGTAATTGCAGCAGTTAGTGTGGTTTTTCCATGATCCACATGGCCAATGGTGCCCACATTAAGATGAGGCTTTCTGAAAAAGAGAACAATTCATGAAAAGTGAAACACAAATTAAACAACCATCAGTAACAATCACATGCCAAGATCATTTTTTTTGTGGACAAAATAGGATGTTTTGTTATGTTCATTTTTTGTTTGACCAGAACCTTGCCATTTAAATTGTGGACCGCAATGCAATTTCATTTGGTCCGCATAAGGCCCCGTCAGATCACATGTGATTCAAAAATATTGTTTTAATAATAAAATAATTCACACCACAACAGCCCCAATCGTGCCGCAAACACAATTTAAAACAATGCCTTCTATAGTATCTTATTATGTATAGCAATCATAGAATATAAATCCTATCAAACATAGAACATGCATAAACCTCATTTTGCTGTCATCGTATATTTACACATAATAACCTCTTCAACTTATTAAAGAATAAACCTTTCTTGATCTGCATGATGACCATGTAAACGTAATTAATCATATCATGCAAAAGACAAAAAATACAAAGCATGGTAATGAGAAAATGATACGTTCTAGTGAAAGTGGCCATGGATCTGTGGAGAGAAACAAGAGGCAATGATGGAGGTGCATTGCTTGAAGAAAAAGAATGATAAAAAGCAGATATGAAACGGAAAGAGAAGAGAAGGTGGTTAGAGGAATGGTTTCTGAAAGCAATGGAAGCCATGAATGAGAATGGTATTGGATTAACCAAAGTTCACAGAAGAGAGAGAATGATCAGTGAAACTGAACTGAATTGGCAGTGTCAAGAGTCGAAGGTTGTTGGGTACTCATTTACTTGACTCACACGTTATCAACATAATCGGCTAAAATGTAGGTTAATTAAGTGCTAAACCCTCTCATATTTCATTATTTTCTCTCATGTTCACATCAATATTCAATATAAACCATATAAGAGTTTTTTAGATTATCATTAAATCATTCAACATTCATTTTTTATCATCCTTCACTCTTTAAATAAAATTAATATAAATCAATGATTAATGCACTGATTATGTATAAATTTTTATACCGTTTGTATATAAATATTATACTCATAATTTAATTAAGTGGTTGAAGAAAATAAATGTATACATTGACAATGTAAAAGTTTTATACACTCTCAGTATATTATTCACCATTCATTTTCAATTATTATTGACTATTCGAAAAAGTAATATCACTGAATGATAGATAATAAATTAACTTTGTATAAATCTTTACATTGACAATATATATAGATATTATAGTTAAGTTGTGTACTGGTTTGTAAGCAACAATCCATATCAATTTAAACAATGGGACTCAATTTTTGACCCTTATGTTGGTAACAGAAAATATTATGAGATAATATCTTTAGCATTCCTTTGATTACACTTTCCAAATCTTCCACCTATGATTTCTCTATCCTCTACATGGGTGCATAACCATTAACCACATTAGAGATGTATTTCTTTACTACAAACTTTAGGGCCAATTAGTCATCTTATTTATTTTACATCCACTTCATCCTTCTTCTATTCCTTATCTACAATTATTCTCACACCATTTCTCGATCTCATTTTACTAGTGTACCACACCTTAAACACAAAACATCTAACTCTGCATTTTCACCAACTCATATAATGTCTACTATACCTATTGATTTATTTGTAAGAATGTGATATGATACAATAGAAGAACAGACCAACAGACCCATAAGCAGTAAATACATTTTACTTATGGACCTGTTGGATGCTTTTCTGTTAAATCATATCAAAATGCCTATTTTTTGATGTTTAGAAATATGTGCTAACAATGTATCTCTCATAATATTATCAGAGATGATATGTGGTATATTTTCATGGTGTTTCCTTCATGTGATGGAGAAAGATACATGCTATTAGGTCCTCAACATTACACGTGTTTTAGAAGAATGTAAGACATATGTTAGTGACATAGGCGCATTGAAGTAGATGCAAAGGTAATAGTAATACATACATATTGCCTTAAATGATAATTAGTTTAAATTTAAAGCTTATTTATAAGCCGAGAAAATAATTAGTTAAATAAATTTCCAAATAAACAATAAAAGTGATTATTAAAAAATGTAAACCCATGGGCCAAAAATAAATTGGCTCCTCAAAGAAATTTTAGTTGAAAATTTTGTGATTTAAATTCTAGACCCTCGATTTTCGGGAGAGTTTCACATTAATAATTAAAGTTGTGGTTGAAGACTTAGTTTCATAATTACATCATAAGATATTTCGTAAAAGATGAAAATAATTAACTTTGTGTATGGATAGGTGAAATGACTTAGTTTCATAATTGTATAGCACATGATTTTATGATAGAATGAAAAATGTTGAATAGGTGAAATGAACCTCTAAATTTAGTATTTCACACTTTGTGTAAACTTTGTATATCTCTTTTTATTCATAAAAAATAAAAGTTGAAATACATATATACTTATATCTTTTGACTAGTGAAAATAGAAAAAAATGTGGAAAATCTAATTATTTGAATTAGTAAAAGATATAAATCATTGAATTTTTCAATAATGAATGATTATGATGTAAAATATATTTTTTTACTTACTCTTAAATATATCTGATCAATTTTTATTTGACATGTCTAGTTTTTGTTGGCAGAGATATCGTATGAGACAATAATATTCCTTATCAGATGATGTCCATGATGTCTAATTACCACAAACACCAATTGAAGTTGTCAAGCACTGTTTGGCCAATGGAGAGAGAAAGCCATAAAAGGTTCATTGGCATGTGACATTTGTGATGCACCACCTAATCTTATGATAATGAATCATACATCAAATGATGACATTCATCTTAGTTAATTCAAGTGTATATTATATGGTCTTTCTGAGTTGTTATTTGACCATATTCCAATCTACACCAATATATACATAACATTAGAAGTTTTACAAACATGTCAAATTAAAGTGGATATGCACCATTTGCTACAAAAGTATCTACTTATCTGTTAAGTGGTCCAACACTATTGCAAACCAATTATTTATTACTTATACTACATATTTATATAATCATTACATCATTCACCATTCATTTGTATTATTTTTTAAAAGAGTCAGTAATAATTAAACATAAATGATTGATAATACATTGATAATGTATCAAACTCATACACGATCAATATATATATATATTCTCTTAAAATATTTATTTGATACCAAGGGTCTATTTACAAAGCCTTTGTTTTTGCTTTTTTGCAGCAATCTCTTGAAAACTGATGCTTACGAATATTAAAAAGCCACTGAGCCACACATCCCTTATCCCATACTTCCCTTTCATCTAAATGTATCATAAAAATTGAATATTTATGTAATAATATCAGTATAATTTAGAGAAATAATTGTATACACAGAGTAAAAGTTTTATATATTGTGAGTCTATTATCCATCATCCATTTTTAATCATTATTGACTATTCAAAAAAATAATACAAATGAATGGTGAATAATGTACTGAATGTGTATAAATCTTTACATCGATTCTGCATGAATATTACACTCAAAGACTTATACATACTCATTATATTATTCACCATTCATTTTTATTACTTCTTGAAGAGTCAACGATGTCTAAATATGAATTGTTGATGATGCAACGACAAAACAAAGATCATGGAGAAATAATTTTATTTTTAATGTCAAAAGTGTACTTTTATTATAATTAAAATGATAAATATATCATTAAAAAATTTATCTCCCTTTATTTTTTGTTGCTGAAGTAGTTACATTAATATAGACTATGGTAACTCAACACTAAGAATATATACAAATATGTGCATTTTTTCTTCTTATAATTATATGAGTAAATTACACTCACACTCCTGAGTTTTAATGAAATTACACAAATCACCTCTTCATTCTTTCTCCTTACACCAATCACTCATCCCTCCTATACAAACTACCCATAGATTTATACATATACTACTATTGCATGTTATAAAAGTGTAATATTTAAAAAAAAACGTGTGATGAATATAACTAAGTTAAACAAAATATTGTATATTGTGCAACAATTCAAATAATACAAAAGCGAGTGCTTTATTATTTTTGTGTCATTAAAAAATACATTATAAATTTTAAAGAAATGTTTAAATAACTCTTATACTATTTTATAACGAGCCAAATAATGAAGACGTATTGACTCTTGTATTATTTGAATTTGTCTACGCAATATACAATATTTTGTTTAATTAATTACATACATCATACGTTTTTTGTTTAAAATATTACACTTTTATATCATGCAGGGGTAGTCAGTGTAACATATGTACAAAATTATGGGTAATTCGTGTAATGACAAAAAAATAAGAAGTAGTTTGTGTGATTTTACTAAAACTCAGGGAGTTCAGGGAGTGTAAGTATAATTTACTCTAATAATAATCATAATTGACGTTTTGGTTTGAAGTTATATCAATCCTTTGTCACTTAATTCATGCTAGTCTATAATAGATCAATTTTTGGTTTTCAACACTCAAATTGAAATTCAGGAGACACATTGTTATATTGTTGATTGCGTCAACCAAGATCGCGCTATGGCTTCAACCGTGTTGAATCGTTTAGAGTGCACTTCCGGATGCTTGGGAACTTGCCCCTTCGTACTACAGCTATGCTAATGAAGGGTTTACCGAGCAATGAAAAACTTTCAACATAAAAGCTCTAACCATCTCTCGTATTATAAAGTCTAGTACTACATGAGATTATAACACATGAAAAAAAACTCTTTAACAACCACAATTTTATATTATCTTTTAACAAAAAATAAAGAAATAATTTGTAAAAAATTTCATCATTATATTTGAGTACTGGTCTATGTAGTGGAGGAGTTGAGCTCCTATTATGAATGTACTAATCAAAGCTATTAATTCATTTACATTGGCAATATCATTGTCCTTTTCATTCATTCCCCTTCCAGATGATAAAAAATGCAAAAGATTGGATAAAAATATACATGAGAAATTAGTCTAATGTTATGATAAAACATTTATATATAGTATACACAGTTACTTAAAAGTGAATTGAATGATGAGTGATACATTTATAGTCTACACAATTCTTATATTGTGATTGCATATATCTTTTACTCATAGGAAATAACCTATTCATAATGTTCATAACTTATGGTTTTCCACATCATTAATACTAAAGTCACATATTAGTCTCTCATCTTCATACTTTGAACCTGTTTTGGATCTCAGTTTCTGGTGTGATATGCTTATGTTAAATTATACTTACATACTTATATTTTATAAAAACATTCAGATTTCATATACCTGTAATGATGCAAGATAGCAACATGTATGTATGTATATATATTAGTGATGAAAAATGATAGAACCTTATCTAATATATTATGCAGTCCATGGTTAAGGGACCAAAATTTATTTTCATCCACTCATAGCACACCCCCTATCAGTTATAGAAAATCAAGACACATTCTTTGGCCTATTTTACACGAGTCTCATTCTCAGCCACCTTCACACTTTTTTCTGTCTAACACAGACACCACACTGTTCATTCCCACTTTCAAGTTTTCAGCTTTAGCCCATTTTCCATTGTCTTTTGGTAAGTTTCTTTGTCCCATTTCATTTAAACACATTTCTGTTGTTGATGTGAATTCTATGCTTTTGCTTGCTTTTATTATGGATATGAAAAGAGAACACTCCATTTTTTAGTAAGTGTATATTTTTAGTGTGACCATGATGGTTCTTATTCACTTTTAAAGAAGATCTAACTTTTTCAAGATTGCTGCTAATGAAAATGCGTTATGGTTTAAAACTCACTCTTGTTTAGTGCTATACTTGCACAAGAGAAATATTATAATGCTCTTGTACAAACAGAATTTATATTGCAGTTGCTTAAAGTGAATCTAGACTTTATTATGGAGGATATACTTAACTCAAACTAAATACCAATGTTTCTTTTTGATCAAAGAATGGTTCTTTTTTATAAATGCAAGAAAGGGGAGTTGATTTTTTTTGGTCATTTGGGGTATGTCATGAACAATAGATTTATCTCTTTTCTGTATTTATATGCATTTTTTGCCACTTTCTAGTCAATTCAATTGAAGTTTCATAAGATATAGAAAAAGACCTCGAAAACTTGAAGTCCCATAGAGCAATTGCTGGTTAGCTTGTATATAAAGTCACATGATCATGATTTTTTTATGTCTAGTATAAACTTACCCAGATAGATGGTAGAGTGAAGAAGGAAAAGACATTGAAATATGCTACAAGGACATTGAACACATTTGATTTGACTTTCTAAGCATCCATGCACGTTTTGTTGAATGATTATTTCTCTTTTGTTTTTTTCTTCTTCTTAATGTGTTGATGGCACTGACTGGAATGTCAGGTTAGGTTTAAAGAGAAATTTGTTTAGTTATAGTGTGATCTTATTTGCAGAAACACTACTTAGTACTCATCATTTGAGAAAGATCGATGTAAGATTACTTTGTAGATCATAATGCTCTTTTGTACTTTAACTCAATGATGGTGTAGAGGAAGGGGGTGTTTTCATGGCTACATTTGATAAAGAATCAGAAAATGGCACAGATTGTCACTTTTCACACACTATGTTAGGTTTAAGAATTGCTTGATGATTGCTTTAGAATGATTTTATGTGTTGCTTCACTATTCACCTTTGAGGGTGTTTACAAAAGTACAGAACAGCTGATAAGTATCATGCATTAGATTATAATGCTGTTTAGCTTTTTTGCTTATTATTGATCATAAAATTGTTTTATGTAATCTAATTTGATTCTTTTTTTGTGCCGGGGTTTGCATGACATGTTCAGTAAGGAGCAGAAATGGCACAAATTTTGGCACCCCCTACACAATGGCGGATTAGAAGCACAAAAACCTCTCCAAATGCAAGTCCCATCGCGTCAAACATGTGGAGTTCTTTGTTATTGAAGCAAAATAAGAAAGCTGCACCTATCACTTCTGCTAAATTTCGAGTGACGGCAATCAAGTCCGATGATAGCACCATCAACAGGCTAGAAGGTCTGCTTAATTTGGATGTCACTCCATACACTGACAAGATAATTGCTGAGTACATTTGGTATTTCATTCACCCCATTCTTTGTTTGTGTCTCATATTTTTCGAGATCCACTTCTGAATAATAATTTATTCTTTCCTGCTTCTGCATGATGATACCAGGTATTGAAAACTGAATTTTGTTTACTTTTTCCCTGTGAAACAGGATTGGAGGGACAGGAATCGATGTGCGCAGTAAATCAAGAGTATGTTATTTATAATGTAGTAAACATGATAGGATAACAAATTATTCCTAAATTTGTTGCCATTTAATTTATTCTCATGCTATTCATAATAATCCTATACATATTCTTTCAATTCTCAGACAATATCAAAGCCTGTTGCGCATCCATCTGAACTCCCTAAATGGAATTATGATGGATCTAGCACTGGACAAGCACCTGGTGAAGATAGTGAAGTAATCCTATAGTAAGAATTTTGGAACTGACACTTCTATTAATGTTAATCCCCACAATTGCAGCTTAATTTGACTTTTTTCCCAGCCCTCAAGCAATTTTCAAGGATCCTTTCCGCGGTGGTAACCATATTTTGGTAAGAGCAGTAATACTTGAATGAGGTCTAATGGATGCTGAATGAAATTCAAATACAGAAGCTATGAAGTTAATTTGATGTATTTTGTTTTGCAAAGGTAATTTGCGACGCTTACACACCGGCAGGTGAGCCTATCCCTACAAACAAGCGTCACAAAGCTGCTGAAATCTTCAGTAACCCAAAGGTCCAAGCTGAAATTCCATGGTATGTATTATACCCCTTAACCTTTTCATTTTAAGTGCACAAAACCAAGATAAACACAATTTTGTGGTGATAAATTTCACGGTTCAGCCATGCAGGCAGTTTTTATGTTACCAACTATTGTTGGCTGCTAGACGATTGTAACTTAGTATCCAACTCTAACAGGCACAAACTTCTATCTGATGAATAATTTCCAAACATACATATGATTAATAATGCCAACTAACATCCTAACATATATAATATTTCTTATCTAGTGATGCTTAACCAAATTAGGCATGCCATTTTTACCTCTTCATTTGATCACTTATTCAAATAAAAGATAACTGAACTTTTGGTGTTGAAACATAATCTATTGGAAAACATGCTGATATATGTTGATTGTTCAAAGGTATGGAATAGAACAAGAGTACACTTTACTTCAAACAAACGTGAAATGGCCTTTAGGTTGGCCCGTTGGTGGCTATCCTGGTCCTCAGGTAAAGTCACTTCTTGTACTTTTCTTTTGAGTTTTATCCACCTCTCATATGAAATTTTGAACTTCATAAAGCAGGTTTAACTAAATCTTGCTTCATATATTAGGGTCCTTATTACTGTAGTGCTGGGGCAGATAAGTCATTTGGACGTGATATATCTGATGCTCATTACAAGGCTTGCTTATATGCTGGAATTAACATCAGTGGCACCAACGGGGAGGTTATGCCCGGGCAGGTACATCTCTCACGATTCCTTTCTTATAAGGCTTATGAATATATGAACTCACTTTTCCTCATTATATGTATGAATAATGCAGTGGGAGTATCAAGTTGGTCCTAGTGTAGGTATTGAAGCTGGTGATCATATCTGGGCTTCAAGATACATCCTTGAGGTAATTCATTTTACTTACTTCTGGTCTTTATATATATATACATAGTGTTGGGCCATTTGATACAGAAAAGTTGAGATTTTCAAAGAATCAGTTATTAAACAGGGTCATTGTAGCTTAATCTGCAGAGGTTTCAGCTTGATACATTGTTATCTTGTCCCTTATCTAATTTTTGTATCTTCTGATTAAAAAAGTTTCATTTTTTTTCTTGTTTTGACAGAGAATTACTGAACAAGCAGGCGTTGTTCTCACACTAGATCCAAAACCAATAGAGGTACTAAAATGGTGTAGTTGACAGCATTTCTTTTTATGTAATGATTATACCAATTGTTTCACTTTTTTGACCTTGACAGGGTGACTGGAATGGTGCAGGAGCCCACACCAACTACAGGTTTCTTGATTTGCCTTTGTCATGACTCATGAATCATGCCTGCATATGTCTTGTTGACTTGCTTTGTTACTAAGTTGATGAAATTTTATTTTATTTTTAGTACAAAGAGCATGAGGGAAGATGGAGGATTTGAGGTTATAAAGAAGGCGATTCTGAATCTATCGCTTCGCCACAAGGACCACATTGGTGCATATGGAGAAGGAAATGAGAGAAGGTTGACAGGAAAGCATGAGACAGCCAGCATTAACACATTTTCTTGGGTATTGTTTCAAAATTGCCGATACCTATTCTGGTTAAAATTTAACAAACAATCAAGCATGAAATGAAACATACCAATAAAATTCTACTTGCAGGGAGTGGCTAACCGTGGTTGCTCAATCCGTGTCGGAAGAGACACAGAAAAGAATGGCAAAGGTAAGTCACCAGAAATAATGTAATGCCTGCTGTTTGGTAGGTCTAGTTGAATGAGGGAGCAGTAAAATGAGTACATACATTACTTTTATTTCTTCACCATCTTACTTCTTTAGCTTGTTGTGCTTGACAGAAGTTGCTAGTTTGAATATTCTGAAAGTTTGCTAATTGCTAATACAAAAACTTCAGCTTAGGCTTATAGATTGGCATTTGGCACTGTCTTGCCATGACACTTTGGTCTGGCTTCTTCACATAATCATGTGCCTTTCTTCACTAACTGTTTTGCTTTATGCAAATTGCCATTGTATTTAGTTATCAGCCTTTCATTCATTATTTGTTTTCCATACCATTAAAATCAGTTAATATAAGTCAAGGCCATTTAATTTCTGCAATCTACACCTATTTACAATACTCTTGATTGTAGGTTACTTGGAAGACAGGCGCCCGGCTTCAAACATGGACCCGTATGTCGTGACTGCACTACTGGCTGAGACTACACTATTGTGGGAACCAACTCTAGAGGCTGAAGCTCTTGCAGCTCAGAAGCTAGCATTGAAGGTCTAAATCTATTGATTGATGACATTCTTGAAGGAGTCACTCCTTCAATGTCCTTTTGGATTATTTGCATTTCTAAGGATCTTGTCTGGACAATGGAGGTTGCCATTGTATCTGAAATTTCAGTTGCTGTATTTGTATCTGGACCAACTTACATTGATGCTTTGTTATATTCAGTGTACCTTTGGTTTCTTATTGTTTCCTAGAAGTAACTTGCTATATCTACTTCAGACATAACTAGCATCCAAACTTTCTTGTTTGGGCTGAGACCAAGCTCAATTTAATAAAAATGAGAACCTTGAAGCCATATAACCCTGTAATCCATAGTTGTGCTGAATTGCAATCTCATTGATTGTTATATCCTCCTACCTTCTCCACCTTTCAGCTCTCTAATCAACACTACACTACCATCAAATCAAGGAATGAAGATCTTCTGTCCTAATCATGTCTCAATTCTCTGTATCAGTCAATTAAAAATTGTTACATAAATAAAAAGAAATGTGATTGACTTGAGTTGAGGACAGGTGATCATTGTTCCAAATCGAGACCCCTATACTAAAATCATTAACTCTTGGCTCATAATAAGTTTCATTGGCTATTTGTAGACTTAGTAATCAAATATAATTATGTAAGAAAATTCAAGTTCTTAATTAAATCAATTGGAACAACACAACACCTATTTTTTGGAATTTTTATGTGGTCAATTTTCCACCTTGAACCTATGAATGTACTTCAATTTTCCACCTTAAAACCTATGATTGTATTCAAACCAAAATATGGAGACCTAACCTACCAATCCAACCTCTTTTACTCTTTCACAATTTCACACTCAAAATCACATTATTAAAAGAGTTTCATTATCCCGCGAGTCAAACAAAACGACCTCCAGTTCTCAAACAAAACGACCAAAACTTGATAACGTTCCCGCTTAACTTGTTGAAGACAAAGCCAAATGCACCCTTCACAGAGATTGGAGTGTACATGGCTTATTCCATTCAAGTTCAAAACTTTCCCTTCACCCATCAACTCTAACCATGCAACCTTCCCTTTTATCACTTCATCTATCCCCAAAACACTGTCTTTCCCAAAATACCCTCTTTCAATTTTTAAACCTAAGAAAACCCATTTGCCATTGAAAGTGAAGAGAACAAGCTTTGTAATTAGAGCTTCAAATGATGATAATTCTCAAACAGCATCAAATTGGTCTAAATGGATTCCTACTGGATATTTTGCTGCTGATCAAGTTTTCAGATTGATTGCTGGTGCTACTGCTAGTCCCATTGGCCAGTTTGTATCCTCACCCACCACTTTTCTTCACTCTATTGACCCTAGAGTCAAATTGGTTAGTAAATTCAATTTTTGGGTTTAATGTGTTTACCAAAATTGAGCTATAAAAATTAGATTTTTAACTTTGTTCTGGGCTGAGTGGTGATTGTTAGTTGTTATTGTATATTTGGCATGAGTAGATTCTGGAGTGTTCTTTTTAGTTTGGGGTTTTAATAATTTTGTAGATGTAAAATTATTGCAAAGTGAAAATCAATGACTTTATTTCCTCTAATATGGTATGCCCCACATGAATATTAAGGTAAAAAGTAGTGTTTCGTAGAGGTAAAAGAGATATATGGATTCTGTTATGTGTTGGTGTATTTTATAAGAAAAATGCTATACATGGGTAGAAAGTGACTTTCCTATGGTTAGGAGAATATAGCATTTATTATTTTATAAATAGAACAGAGTATGAATGTGATTAAAAAGTGGAACATTTTGGCTCTGCAAGGAGCAGAACCAAAGAGTTTCTGTGGTGTTCTGCCCAAATATCTTGGCATTCCAAATACAGCCTAAGCAATAATTTGAAAATAAAATAACTTATAAGCTTACAGTGGCTAGGGTGTCTTTCTGTGTTGTTTTAGCAGAGAAATTGAACAAGGTGTAGGAGACAACTAAAGGTCTATTTGCGAGTTGGTTTTGCATAAAAAGGACGGCTTGAGAGCCAACTCACAAGTGTATTCCATGAATTCCAAGCCCTTCCCTTCCATCCATTACCCTCCAAAATCCGACTCAGAAACAGACTCTAAGAGTGTTTTTTCTGCATATTATCCATGTTTCTTAAGTCTGTTTGTGAACCTAAAGTTTTGATTTGCTACTTCTGATTGTAGTTTGTAATAATCTTTGACAAAGAGTGATGCAATAACTAACTAGTACTTGGAACATAAGAATAAGTCGCCGGTGAGCATTCATCTGGTTTGTAATTGTAAAATCACTGGATGGTACTCACGTCGAAGGAGTGGGCAAAGTTTCTAGAACGTTTGACCAGTAGAGAAGTTGTTCTTGATGCATGTTAGATTGTTTTTGGTCAAGGACTCAAGGCTATAAACGTCAGCGTTCTCATCATAAATCAATGGAAATCTCAAAAATCATTAGTAGATGTGTTTGTTTAGCTGGTGTAATTGAAATGTTTGTGTTGGCTGCTCTATTTGTGTTCTTTTGTAATTTTTGTTAATCAACCAGTCTGATGTTACAGGTATGGCTTTTAGCTCTGGTTGTTCTACCGGCACGGTCACATATAATAATGCGATTTGGATTAGTAATATTCTTGACTTTGCTTTCAATTTTGATTCTACAAAGAGAAGTTTGGAAGGTAAGAAATTGTAATTCTCAATCCTTGACTTATCTAGCTTGGGGAGTAGAGTTATATTCATATGTATGTAGTTTGTTTACTTTGCTTTATTATATTTGGTTAGTTGATCATCAAGGCTGGTTGGAATTTACCATTCGTAAGCTGTTGTCAAATCTATCATTGAAGTTTTGCATTTTCTTTAATCTGATATTCACTATTTTTTATATATTTATCAACATGATAAATGCTTTTTCTTATCCTATGTTTTCATGCTTCAGCACATGGCATTTCTCAATCTTAATGCTTGTTTATGATTAGAGGTAGCTTATAGCTTCTCATTAATAAGTTGGTTTTTCCTTTTTATCAAGTCAAAGATACTTGGTGATTGGTTATGTATTTACTGTTTTTCCCATCTTGAAGTGATGTGTTAATTTGGGAAATTTCTTGCTAATTTCTGTTTGTAGGATCAATTGGGAAGAGTTTATTTTCTATCGGGATTGTTATTCATAACTTTAGGGCTGGGTGCAGATGGTGTGCCCTCGCTTGTTCAGTTGAGAACTCCACCACCTGCGCTGACGGGGCTTCCTAATCTCCCCGTATCTTTATCAGGTTATTCATATGTAATAGCAAAGTTAGGTCCGTTAACCTTTACAAGGAAAGGCTTATCTGTTGCAAGCACCGCTGCGTGTTTGACTTTCACAGTAAGATGATTTATGCATTTCTGCCTTTTAATTTCATTTAGCATTGTTTTGGACATTTTGCAGAAGCCAAGCCTTGACAAATTTCTGAAACAACAGAAGCTTTTGACAATTCTGATTTCTGAAAATTTGATCCATATTTCTTTGCAAGGTATTTCAAAGTGCAAGTCTCTGTCTAACAACTACAACCCCTGAACAGCTAGCATCTGCATTGAGATGGTTTTTGCTCCCTATGAGATACATAGGCGTCTCTGTGTCAGAAGTTGTGCTTACCCTTTTACTGTCACTGAGATTTATCAGTCTAGTTTTTGATGAGGTGAGAAGAGTACGGAGTTAACCTCCATACATATGTATGATTCTGATAAGATAACGTAGTTTCAATCTCACATAAAAATTTGTTAGTTCAAGTTTTCTATTGTTACTGATGATCGGGTTAGATTTGGCACATGAATTAATTGTGCCTAAAATAACAGATATCAACGTAATATTGAGGATAAGTTAGGGTAGATATCAGTCTAAGCATTGTAAGAGTAGACGAACATGGGAAGAGCTCCAGGGCTGGTAAGAGTCTTAAAATGCGTCCAAGTTGCACTGTGACCTTGATATAATCTAACTTTTTTTTACATTATGATCTGATACTTCTAAAATGCACAAAGTGAGCCTGGCATCTATGTGGAATGTATAACTACATTATAGCAGTAACTATGACAATCAATAAAACTTCTCTAATACTGTAAGAGGAAGTCAAATTGGACATTCCTTCAGAAACTTCAATAAATGGTTATAAGCATGTAAGTTTTTCATTTTCCTTTATTGTTGATTGTTGCAGGTCCGGAACATTGCTTTGGGGATTGTATCTCGTAGGGTTAATTGGAAACATATGACTTTTATGGAGACAATTGATGGTAAGTAAATATCCGAAGCTCTTCCTCTTGTTTCCAGGTGTTAACAACAAGTATTGTTCTGTGTTCTAATCTCCTGTCATTGTTCCAACTAACTAGTTGATGGATATCATTGAAATAACGATTGTGCTTAACATTCACATTTGATTTGTAAACATTTCTAGGGATTACAAATTTTATATAAAGAAATAAAAGTGGACATTCCTTCAACACCACATGATAGACCTATTTATGATGCAGCGCCTACTTTTATTCCAATCGCGTCTACATATTCACTTCATATGATAGACTTATTGCTATTACTTAAAGATTTTTATTCATTGACATGATTTTTTTCCATCTTTCCCATGTGATTCTGCAGTTTTCTTTAATTACTTCAGGCGGATCTTCAAAAATATTTTCAGTCACGCAGAACAAATTTCTCAGGTATGGCTTAAATATACTTTTATAATGCCTTTTCCCCTTTTTTGTGAATGTTGTTTGAAATCCTTCTGCTTTATCATGCTTTCAACTCATTCTAGAACTGTTGAATAACAAGATAAGTTCTGTTTTAAATCCATTAACTATCTTAAGGGTTTTACAGATTCATGCGTAGACAAAATGTTACTTTCAATTCAAATATGAGATAGTAAACAGGTAGAAATTGGTCCTTGTGTAATGTGTTAATGCCATAGTTTGGAGTTTGAACTATAGGTTGAGTTCAAAATGCTGAGTATCAGAATTTTCTACTATTAAATTAGCCTTACATGTTGCAAACTCAAATTCTGTGGCATAGGCCTATTGTCACTAACTGACCTTTTTGGTGCCAAAATACTATTGGCATTGTAGTCATCGTAAAATATTTATCGGTTTTCGTCTGACGGTTTAACATAAATACTGCAGGCTATGATAGTCCGAGGTTTTAAAGGGGACAGTGACACTCATAAAATTTACTTCTTGTCAGAATCATCTTTTGGGATGGCAGATTTTATATCCTTGTTCTTCTTGGTGGTTGTCACAGGAGCTGCTTTCCTGTCTGAGTATTACTTAGTCTAATAATATATGCCACTCTTGCATTGGCATGATTATGAACATTTTGCATTGATTCATTCATGTTTCTATGTACTTATGCCATTCATTCAAATTCTCATCTCTTGGTTATGACCAAAGGCAAAGATATGATACAAGGGAAATAAATGATCTTTATCATACATTGAATGGGTTGTGATAACATTCTTCCTTTCCTGTTTCAATGTTTTTTAGAGCTCAACTTTTTTATTTACATTGATTCTTATAGTACTATTTTTTATACATGTACTTACTGATCTGGTTATACAAAAGCTGTAAGTTTAAGTATGAAGTTATGTTAATTACTAATTTTGGTCCTTTGAACTATTTTAATTTGTCCTTTTTTTCATTCCGAAAGTTTAAATCTCATACACTATAAAATACTAATATTTGTATAGAAAATGTATGCTTAGATAACGTCTCATATCACGTATTCTATTGAAGTTAACGGATGGACTAATCGTGAGTCGGAATTTTAAAAATTCAAGATCAGTTTTAAAAGTTAGTTATTAGTTTTGCAAATGATCTGAACATAACAAACTCATTTTTCCAATTCTCATCAGCCAATTGTTTCTCTCTCCTTCGCTCATTTCCCCACATTATGTCACAAATTAGCGACGGCCACGATAACAATAACAACAACAGCCTAAAAAACGAGCCACCTCACGGCGATTCACTTCACGCGCCGCCACCGTTCATTCCATTCGAGGTAATAACTGAAATCCTCTCTAGGGTCCCTGTGAAATCCCTCATTCAATTCAAATGCGTATGCAAATCATGGAAAACCCTAATTTCCGATTCCGAATTCGCAAGAAAGCATCTTTCCACCATTCACCACCACCATAACCTCCTCTTGACCATCAATGATAACTTTGACAATTTGCTTATCGGATCTTACTCTCTTCAATCCGTATTCGAAACCGCAATTTCAAATCAGGTTAGTTACCCTTTGAACACTGAAAACTGTTTCGATTTGGTGGTAGGATCTTGTGATGGCATGCTATGTTTCTCTGTTAAGAAAAGCTGCGCCCTTTTATGGAACCCCACTATTAGAGTATTCAAAAAGTTGCCACCTTTGGAAAAACACACTATATATGGGTTTGGTTTTGATCAATGTAGTGATAGTTACAAAGTGGTTGCAATTTTACGCCGTCAGCATTACAGTGATGATACAAGTAGTTATATAACTGAAATTAAGGTTCATAATTTGGGTACTGATTCTTGGAGAAGGATTCAGGAGTATCCTTCTGGTAATCCAACCGATTTATCGGCGAAATTCGTGAGTGGCACGCTTAATTGGTTGGCATTTCTTTCTCCTAGTTCAACTTCATATTCTATTATTTCTCTTGATCTAGGGTTAGAGTCATGTCAAGAACTAGTGCAGCCTGATTATGGAGAAGTATCTGTGCTTAGTTTGAATTTAGGGGTATTAAAGAACTGTTTGAGCATCACTGCTCATATTGAAGAAGGTTTTTCGGATGTTTGGCTTATGAATGAGCATGGAAATAAAGAGTCTTGGACTAAATTTCTTTCTATTCCTTGCTTGGGGGGTGATCATTTTTTCCCATATGGAAAGGTGATTTGCATTTATGAGGATGAAGTACTGTTTGAGTTCCACACCGAGTTAGCCATTTACAATTCCACAAATGGAACTTATAGGTTTCCTGAGATTACAGACATTTGTGGTTGGCTGGTTCCACAGATCTATATTGAGAGTTTGATATCACCTTGTTCATAACATTAGGATGTAGGAGTAGATGTTATGCTATGTTACTTATAATAATAAATGTGCCTTCGATGTTTGATGTTTCCATTTATTTTGTGGATATACTGTTTGTTTTCATTACTGTTCAGTCCCTAGATCTTGTTAATCAATAATGAAAAGATTATATGTTGGGTTTAATTTTTTGTGTATGAGATCCATTGTTTCATTGATTTTTTGGTATTACTTTTTAAGTAGTCCACAATCATGTATTGCATCAGAGGTTATCATTGTAGAATCTCAGTATCCTGATTTGTGTTTCTAACATTTGTATCATAATAGGATTATGCTTTCAAAAAAGCCATAATCACTCATCACCATCCTAGAGTAGCTAGATGGGGAAGTAAAATCAAACCCTGTTCATACATGGGCTTTTCGGGTACGAAATGAGCCACTTCAAATAGGTTCATTGCTCCGTCCTAGAATACTATTAATCTGGCATGGGCCACATGAGCCCCCAACAGTTTACCAGATAAATTGATAAGTCGGGCATTCCCGGCCCACCAACGAAACTGGTAGTTTCTTGGTCACGACCAGTTAAAGCTAAAGTTCCATTAAAGAGCATTTCCACGTGGTAGAACCTGCTCAGACAATATAAGGTTTTCATCAGGCTGCCACTTCAAATAACAAGCTGATGTCATATCATTTCAAAGGCTTTCAACAAAAGCTACTATGTGATAAGCATTATAACAAGCAACCAATATCATTAGGACAGGCAAACAAGCTACATAGTAGCAAATTATCCCAAGTCCACAATTATTGATTAGGAAATGGAGACATTGGAAATGATGTACTACATGTACATGTTATGATAGAATGAACTTTTCTTCTCATTCTTGCCTCTTGTCGTTTCCTCAATAAACTTATGAGTGGCTCACAGAATTCCCAACTTTTCTATATCTTATCCTGATAAGGAAAGATAAGCAAATGAATTAAAAAAATGAAACAATGATAAGGATATCAATGCCAATCTTAATCTTCATCATCATCTAGACAGATAAAGAAGCTCTTAAGAGTGAGTGGCAGAGGTATGTATGAGAAGAGGCAAGTTCAATCTTTGTCACCGAATTATCACATGAAAACCAACAAAATATTGCAGATGAAATTTTGAGATGAAGGCATGGTGGAAATCCTATCAAGAAAACCGCCTTTTTTGGTGCATATGCAAAGTTAAATCATGGATTTTTTGTAATTTTGTGATTCCTTACTTCATCATGAAGCACCTTCATATCATAGGTCTTTAGTCTTTACACATGATCATAGTATACCACTATACCAGCCAAAGAACCTTCCAGGTTGAAAACGACTACTTTGTAATCATATCATAACTTGATACTATTATTTTATTGAAAGACACTTCTATAAAACTTTCATGTACATGGAATTAGAGGAAAAAGTTTGTCTAAGCGCCTTGGTTTACATCAGAAAATTAGTCCTTTAATTATTAATTATAAAATTGCAGATTCTCTATGTAATCTATATCTATACTTACTATATATAAAGCCAAAACCTCTAATAATTACCTACATGGTATAATTTTTCATTGCCCATTTTTCTCTTAATTATTATTATTATGTTTACCACACAATATATATATTATATATCTAAATTTATACTTCTATACTATATTTAAAGTCAAAACCTCTAATAACTACCTACATGATACAATTTTTTATTGCTCATTTTGCCCTTCTAATTAACTATTATTACAATGTGTACCATACAATAAAAGAAATATCAAAATTATAGGTTTTAATATAGGTTACATATATAAAAAATATCAAGTCGCCAATGTAATTTTTAATATAGGTTTTAATAATATCACAATTTATTTTCATATTTTTTTATTACATAAATTATAATATCATGTACATCAGTCAATATAAAAAAAATTAATATATTTCCCTAAAATTAAATATTTAATATTAGAAAATAAGAATGCAGTCGACACGCTAGTAATGATAATTGGTGAAAGAGATCATGATAATTAGATTAAGCTCATCGGTAAAGCACGTGTATTAGTCGAAGTGAAAGGTTCATACAAAAACCTTAATTGTGTGGAACATTTAAGAATCCTTATTTTGTTATTTTCTGTTGCACATGTACAAAACTGAAACGTGGCGGTTGTATTGTTATGTTTCATTTTAGAGTGTGGTAAGCTTTAGAAAACCGCAACACTATATAATAAAGAAGAAACAATGGTATCGTGGCATCACTTGATAACATAATCCATTGATTCTTCATCAACCACCACAACCACATCAACTTCTTCATACTCACACTATACCATATACACTCAAAATACTACTCATCACTCATCCCTCATCACTCATCACAACCTTTTCACATGTCATCACAAGTTAACAAGAAAAGAGAGAGACTCAACAATTCCATTGACCAATTCTCATCACCTTCTTTACTTCAAAACCAAAGCACTATGTTTGATTCCAAAGTACTACCACCTTTACCCTTTCTTCCTGATGAACTTGTTCTAGAAATTCTCTCAAGACTTCCTGTTAAGTCTCTTTTGAAGTTCAGGTGTGTATGCAAATCATGGCTGCACCTTATTTCTGATCCTTACTTTATAAAAAAACACCTTCATTTATCAACTCAAAGCACCCACTTCACTCACCATAGGATCATATTGAGTGCTACAACTGCTGAGTTTCACCTGAAATCATGTTCTCTTACCTCTTTGTTCAATAACCCTTCAACCCTTTCTGATGATCTTAACTACCCTGTGAAGAACAAGTACAGGCATGATGGTATTGTTGGCTCTTGTAATGGGTTGTTATGTTTTGCTATAAAGGGTGATTGTGTACTTTTATGGAACCCCTCCATTAGGGTCTCTAAAAAGTCTCCACCTTTGGGTAATAATTGGAGGCCAGGGTGTTTTACTGCTTTTGGTCTTGGTTATGATCATTTCAGTGAGGATTATAAGGTTGTGGCTGTGTTTTGTGATCCTAATCAGTTCTTTAGTGAATCAAAAGTTAAGGTTTATAGTTTGAAGACCAACTCTTGGAGAAAGATTCAGGATTTCCCTCATGGTGTCTCACCCTATCAAAATTCTGGGAAATTTGTTAATGGTACTCTTAATTGGGCTGCTAATTGTTCTATTGGTTCAAGTTCTATATGGGTGATTATTTCTTTGGATCTGCACAAGGAAACATATAGGGAAGTTCTGCCACCTGATTATGAAAAGGAAGATTGTTCCACACCTACTTTGAGTGTTTTAAAGGGGTGCCTTTGCATGAATTATGATTACAAAAGAACCCATTTTGTTGTGTGGCTAATGAAGGACTATGGAGTAAGTTGGTCTTGGGTTAAATTGGTGAGTATCCCTTATTTGCCTAATCCTGAAGATTTTTCTTATTCAGGGCCATATTGTGTTTCAGAGAATGGTGAGGTCTTGTTGATGTTTGAGTTTGACTTGATTCTGTATGACCCAAGAGACCATTCATTTAAGTATCCTAGAATTGAGAGTGGTAAGGGTTGGTTTGATGCAGAAGTCTACATTGAAACTCTAGTTTCACCAGTGGAGCATTAAGGCTATGTGCTATGTCAAGGTAAGTATAGGTAAGAATAAATGGTGCAGAGTATTTAAATGTTTGCTGATTTTATCTGTGTTAATTTACCTTACCTGAACTCTCTGTATAGAAAGAGCTTTATAGCTCAAGGTTGCTCTTTTTAATGTATTTTGATATCAGATGTATAATATGTACATAGAGTATAGACTATTTTGTTGTTTCATTGGCTTGTGTCAATGATGTGGAGAGTTTACAGCTTCAACTATTTGTATTGGAAGATTCTACTATAAAAAGAAGTATATGCTTTCTGTGTTGTGGTAAGAAGCATATATTTAGTGACCCTTCTTCAATTCAATTGCATTTCTGAAGGAATAATCATGACTTTTCTGAAGTTTAAAAAGACTTAAAAGAGATACATTCTGCAAGTGAAGGATAAAAAAAGAACACTTTTTACCACTCTATATACCAAACTCTTATTCCATGTCCTATAGAAAAGCAAAATGCTATGCTTGACCTTAGGCAAAAAGCCATTAAGAGAATAAAGATTAGGAATCAGGTTCTCTAGCATAGCAACGAAACTATGAAAGCAGATTTGTGGCCTTGTAAGTAATTGTTTTGAGAGGTCATTTGGTGCACAGGGTCAAGATTTTATCCAAACATGGAATGGAAAGATGTATCATCTCAAAACTCACTCACCACTAAACCCAGTCTCAAACAAATTCCAATGATCCAAACTCTCATCTTGAACTCTTGATTGGAATTTATCTTCAGTAACCATCATTTGATCATTTTTATCCTCTTCAAAACCAACTAATAACTGCAATTATTCATGTCTTATCTTAAACTTCCATTGCCTTTTTCTTTTAGAAGATAACAAGTGGGTGTACATTTCATGAAAAGGACACCATTGAGAGAATGGATGCTTGTGACTCTTTCAAAGAAGAATGAAGGCTTCTCTAAAGTTTGAGTGTAATAAATAAAAGAAATAAACCTGACTAAAAGATAACTTTCACAACTCCTATGGTCCTGCCATTGGCCAGGCCCTATTCCATTGCCCATAATGCAACACAGAAAACTACAAACTTTGCTCTCTATCACACAGCAGTGGAAGCAGAAGAAAGGTTTATTGCCTGTTAAGTATTCATACTCTAGCCTCAAATTTCCATCTCAACTTCCAATGAATCATATTTGGGACAATTTTCAGGCATTTGTCCCATTAGAAGAGTAAAATTCAACAAAGTAACTCATGATGAGAAATAAACAATAAATGATGAGGTTGAGTATGTCAAACAAACACTTGGATTCTAAATTAAACAAAACAAAGTGGAACTTAGGTAATTTTTAAAATGGAATAAATCTCACTGAAGGGAATAAGTCTCTATTAATTTGTGTCAAATTATAATAGCTCACTTAAGGTAATAAATCTCTTCCAGTGCACTATTTTTTTCATTCACAAACATTAAACTTAAGATCTTATTTAAAAGGGGCCAAACTCTTATCACTCGGATCAACTAAGTTAATGGTGCAATGAATAATCCTAATCTATTCATTACATTTATATGATAAGTTAGCCTAGTTTACCCAATAACATGTCAGAATATATAAGCATGGGTGGTTATAAGTGCATATTCACATGAGTATGTGCTCTGTTGAATAGCTATAATCCATTCCATTTGCCACCTACAGAAAGAAACAGAGGGCAATGCAAAGACCACAGAAAGGAAGATAATACTGACATTTTCTTTGATTTCGTATACCATGTGCCACTTTATGTCTACATCACTATAGTTTCAGGATTTGTGTGAATCAACTTGAAGATATAATTGCTACAACTTTTGTCATTATTAGACTGAGAAAGGTCAAAATTTGTGTTGATGTATGATTGCTACATGATATAGTCCTACAGGTGTATGATTCAACTGACTGACTCGTGCAACAGAAATGCTAACTAATTTAACTTATTTGAGTACTGTTATTAGCAATCCTTTTCTATTCCCTGAATTTCTCATCTTTGCATTGTTCTATGGTATGAAAAATGCAACTACTTTCTTGCCTATAAATATGATTCTTGGTTTTTGATCTTTCTAAGCATACAAATTCTATTTCAAAACTAATGAACTTTTTTTTTGTGTCTTCCAATTTCTCCCCTGTTCTGGAAATTTCACAAATATTGACTAAGTTGAATATTAAAATCTGTTTGGATCCATTCCCCCTCTGCATGATTACATGGCAAGAAAATTCAAGTGAAATGCAGATGAACAATTCCCTTTAAAAAGTTGATAAAAAAAGTCAGGTGTATATATAAAAGTTGTTAATGCCAGTCAAATTCATGGGGAGCATTGACTAGTAAATATCAATGAAGTAGAAACCAAAGTCACTTAGTCACTCCTTGTCATGATCATGATGGAGTCATCAGTGTCAACTGAACAGGGCAGTGATTAATAGAACCAGCAATTGAACCATGCATTATTTTACTGGAAATTGAAGAAATACTAAGATGGACTAAAATTGTTGCTGTTTGATTATAAGAGCAAAATCCCACCATAAATAAACAGTTCAAGCTACAAAAACTATTCAGACAAACTATGTACAACCTCATAGAGCTGTTCACCTGTGCCAACATAGCTTTCTACCACCCTCCCGCAAAATCTCATAGGCAAGTTTATACTTTTCAATGGATGATGCACCAGCATCTACATATTTAGATGCAGTTTCTCTTAGACTCCATAGCATCAAATTCCTGAGTTCTTGAGAACTACTCCATGACTCTGTATCAGGAAAAACACCATCCTCGGCATTTCTTGTCCATCGGTGTAAGATGTAGCGAGAAGGAACTTCTCTTAACTCCAGTATTTGCAACACCCTCAAAGCATGTCTACAAAGAACACCTTCATATTCGAACATCTGACAGCTACAACTAATGACGAGATTGGATGCATTAAATGTAATGATATGCTTCTCCATATCATTTCCACCCTTACGTACCAAGTATCTTCTGAGGGGCCCTTCTTCATAAATCTTAAACCCAAGATAACTATAGCACTGCAAAAGCTCATTCTGAAATACTTTGAATAAGGTAAGAGTATACAGCCTTCTACATTGTTCTTCTACTGGTTCTTTTGTTTGCAAAAGAGGTTGAAAATTAGAAGTATTAAAATCCTCATTTCTTTCTTCCTCACGGCGTCGCTCAAGACCTCTCTCATACCTTGGAATGAACTCCATGAGAGGTGTTTGGGCATTCAAAAATGCACCAAAAAATGATTCAATGCTTTCATTCATGGGTATGCCCGCAAAAAATATGCCCCTTAAATATAATGGAACCCAGGATTCACGCTTCTCATACATTTCTTCTAGCCAAGCATTGTTCTTCAATCCATATTTGTTGAGTAGGGCATTCCATTTTGTGTCAAATTCTTCAACTGTTTGACTTAGGTAAACACACTTTCCATAATCTTCGGTAAATTCGTGACCAAAAAGACCCTCATTCTCTTGTTCCTTTGCCTTAACTTGCCACAATGAAAAGCGATGAGAGGTTCCTGGAAAGACTTTTACTATCGCACTCTGGATTGCAATGTCTTGATCAGCTATTACTGACAGAGGCTGTCGGCCAGATGCAGCCCTCAGCCATGTTTGAAACAGCCAAGTGAAAGATTCTTCGGATTCATCAGCAATTAGAGCACAACCAAGAAGCACAGGTTGCTTATGATGGTTAACTCCAACAAAGGTAGCGAATGGTGCCAAATAGACACTTTTCCGGTATGATGTGTCTATAACAAGGACATCACCAAATTGACTACATGAATATCTAGATCTGCCATCAGCCCAAAATATGCTCATGCAATTACCATTATCAACTTCCACAGCATAAAAGAAACCAGTATCTTCTGCTTGTCTCGATTGGAAATACTCTAAAAGCACACTGTACCAATCACCTTTGATGTGATTTTGTCTAACTTCTCTAGTGACAGGGTAGTTATCTAGCTTAAAAAAATCACCATTTACCGACCCAGCATGTACCTCCTCAGTCAAAATATTAGGAGCAGGAAGACCTTTTGTGCCACCGTCCCCTGCAGAGCCCAGGTCATGATTATGATCTTTTCTTAGACGGTCCACTACCCATTTTCCTGATGGTTGTCTTTTAATCCTCAAATAAGCTCCACAACCTACTCTTGATGGATGCTGGAACCCCTCTTTTGAGCACACAAATCGGCGGGATGTGATCCACCCATCATTCTTAGAACGGAACAATTGACCAATTCGAACTCCAAAACCCACATATGCTGCATATGCACGATAAAATTGGTAGGCTTCATCAGGCAAATTAAACTCCTGTCCGACATATGGTTCAGTTATAGGATGTCCTTCCGATTCTTCCCTTCTCAGACGCTTTAAATCAATAATTCCAAAGGGAGAAGAGTGTTCATTATTGGATTCTGCAATCAATTTTTTCCTTGGCCTGCGGGGCACTTCAGCAAAAGAATTGATAACTGTAGCACCCCTTTGCTGTGAAGTTGGAATGCAATTCTCCCCTTCGGTATCAAGATTGTGATTGTGGTCCTTATGGAAATGATCAACAACCCACTTTCCAGAAGCATTTATTTGTACCCTTATGAACGCTGAGCAACCTGTTCTTGAATTTAGCTGAAATCCCTCCTTCGAGCACACAAATCTTCGAGAAGAAACCGACCCATCAGTTCTTGATCGATACAGCTGACCAATCCGAACTTTAAATCCTGTTCGACTTGCATATGATGTGTAAAACTTAAGTGCATCATCTGACGAATCAAATTCCAACCCTATATACGGCTCACAGGAAAAATCTATTTCCTCCTCCACATTGGCATTATTCATTGCCAGTTCAGTACCTACAGGGTTCTCCTTCATTATCATGGTCACAATTTCTTATTCATTCAAAATCAAATTATCGGTATGAAAAATCTATCCGAAAACTGCAAAGCTCTCATCTCAAATATCCTTTTTTGCTACTGTCCCTCTTTCAAAGCAATCAAGAGCACCTATTCCTGAAATATATAATCGAAAGACACCATAGTGGTATAAGTAAAGATAAAAACTTGAACACTACTACGATGATCCATTAAAATTTAATCATCCCTTCCCAATTCTTCAGGCAAGTTTCTCTCATTTTCTCAGTAATCAAACAAATTGATCAGAAAATATCATAATCTAAAGGGAATGAACACAATGGAATTGAAAATTAAAAAATGAAGCAATTTAACCGAAGCAATTATACTAATTGATAATAAAAACAATCATTTTTTTCGTAAAATTTGAAGTTTGAGAAAAAACATAAGAAGGAAGACAACGCAGGAAGAAATGAATGAGAGGATTAGGGTTTGAGAAATACCTTGAAGGCATTGATGGGTTGATTGAAAGGTAGAAACTTGAAATAGTGTGTGAAATCTTAGGATTTAAGATTGAGATGAGAAAAGTTCGATTGTGTTGATCTTTTTTCTTCACTTACGTGTGCATAATCTATATGGAGATATTCGGATCCTCATTCAATGTTTTCGGGTACCCGTTTCTGTAAAAGCCCGGCCCAATTATTATCACCTTCATTCTCTAATTAAACACAATATTTAGAGAGTAAATAGTATGTGCACTTATACCATAATATTTTTCATCTATCATTATTGTGGTAATTATTATTGAAATCTCTTAAATAAATGGTATGAATCATTTATTAATAGTGTAAAAAATGTTACTCAGAATACTAAACTCATATTTGTAATACGGGTTTCACTAGGGCCAATGGATAAACAATTTCAAAGTTGTATATTTAATTTTTAATAAAAAAAATTGAGTGTGATATTTACACATTACCAGTATACAAATTTATATACACTAGTAGTATATTATTTACAATTCATTTGTATTTTTTTTGAAAAGTCAAATGATAATAAAACATGATAAATGGTAAATAATATAATAACAATGTATAAAATTTATAAAGTGTCATTACATACATTTTATCCATGGGAATTAAACCATTATATATACAATTCTAGGCACATGATTGCAATTCTCTAAGACTCAAAGAAACATTTAAGGTTTTTATCCAATTGAACATTGATGATATGTTATAATAAGGATGTGATCAGATTAATGTTACCAGTTTCAGGGAAGGCAACTATGAAATCATTGTCTCCTTTCCAGTTTCTACTTAAACCAAATAAGAAACATATCCTAGGAAGTGACTTTTCTATTGCCGATCACAAAATATGCACAGATTTGAATATCAATTGGAATTTAAAGAATCTTATATGACTGAAATATCAATATGCATGCCACCTAACTAGTTCAGTAACATGTTGAAACTGTCTTAAAACATTACAAGTATTTTTGTTAGCTTACTAACTTATAAATAACATGGGTTGCTACAAATTTCTACATTCTTATGCTCATGGTAATAGAGGTAGCAATCATTCTTTAAACAGGTGATGATTCTCCACAACTTTGATACTAGAAAACCTACAGTGATGTCAATCTACATATAATACATATGTGGATATCATATATAAAATGATGATTTTGTCTGAAATTTGGCATGCAACAAATCACAAGGGATAAGTTCATTCCAAATTCATGAGTAGATGGAGAGAACAGAAGTTAGATCATATTAGTATCTACCTTGTCCTCTTCCAAACTGTGTTGTGTTGTATGCTTTGGGGGATTATTGCAGAAGAAACTCAAATAATTCTTCTTCATTTTATTGGTAGTACATATTACACGAAAAGATACAAATAACACAACCAATTATATCAATTTCTTTCTAAGACCTTCTCCAAACATAAATCAGCAAAATGGAAATTTTCCTTGCTAAATTTACTCACCAAAGAAAGGGTCAAATTTTCGTCAAGTCTATATCCTGTTCTAAACATTAAATCTAAAACAACCAAAATTTCGTCTAACTTATCTTCTAGTGAAAGACTGTGAATCAGCCTCTCAAAAGTCCGCTCGAGGGGTTTCAGCTTCCAACTCAGCATGTTTAGCAACCATTCCATTGCTTGTGCAGAATTCCCTTCTTTACATAACCCAATTATAATGTGATCATTTGTGCTGGAAATTGGTTCCAAATGCCTATCATGCATATCTTTCCACAACCTTATTGCCTCTTGGGCATCTCCAACTTTACAATGTCTTTCTATAAGAGGAGTAAAAGAGAAAACGGATGGCTCTAAACCCTGTGCCAGAAGTTCATTAAATAATTTTTTAGCCTCAACTAGCTCCGCATTCTCGCAAAGGCCTTTAATTAGACAGTTGTATGTGACCAGATCACGAACAATGCCCTTTTGGGGCATTTCTTCGAACAACCTCAGAGCTTCACTTGTCTTTCCACACAAACACAAACCCGAAATCATTATGCTGTAGCTAACAGCGGTTTCTTTATAACCTCTACCACACATTTCCTTATAGAGCTTCCTTGCCTGAACAAGATCACCAATCTGGCAATGCCCATGTATCATTACATTATAAGTGTATTCATTTGGCAGAATTCCTTTTTGAATCATCTCAAACCACAACTTCCTAGCCTCGCCTAAACGTCCCATCTTAAAAAGACCTTTGATCATTGTTGTGTACACCACCCTATCAGGGAAATAACCTCTATCCTTGAGATCCTTAAAAACACGTAAACCCTCTGGATTCTTCCATTTCATCAGTCCATTTATGATTTCCTGATAAGTAAAGATATCCGGCTTGCATTTTTTCTCAATCATAGTATGAAGGAGCTCGGATACTCTAGCATATTGTCTCTCCTTACAGAAACCACCTATAAGTACATTAAAAACAGAATTATCAGGACACAAACCGTTATCCAGAACCTCTCGAAGAAGTTCATACCCTTTGGAAACATTGTTCTCTGCACAAAATGCCTTGATCAGATACCCAACAGTTTGAACATCAATGTTAGCTACAACACCAGATTCCATCATATGCTCATACAATGTCCAAACCAAATCAATCCTCCCAGACTTCAAACAACCCAACAATGCCTCATTCCAAGTATCCACCGATGGGCAAAAACCAACCTTTTTCAATTTAACAAACACCATAAGTGCATCCTCAACCATCCCACTACTACTTAAACAACTAATGTAGCACTCCAAAGAATCATTCTGAGGAGTAAAACCTGGGAAATCAAGCAATGACTTTGCAGCTTTGCAAGCTCCAGCATCAACAAGGGTTTTGAAAAGTGCATTGCAAGAGGATTGATCCGGTGAGAAACCAGAAATAGAGCATAGCCAATGAAAAAAACGGAGGGATAGAAATGCATTGTTCTGGTGATTAAGATAAAGAAGGAAGAAAGATGGGTCAGAGAAATGAAAATTTGGGTATTGGGAAAGAAGAGTGTTTTCCCAACGTGGCACGGTTCGAGTGATTCTGCAAATTTCTTTCACAAAGTTTGGATCTTTAGCATCTGGGGTTTGAATATCTGAGGTAAAGTTTCGGAATTGGGTAATGGGATTTATGCGGGGAAGAGAATAGGGTTGACGAAGAAAGGTTAGAAAAGAATGAAAACGATGTCGTTTTAGCAATGTCATGGGGTTATGTAAAATAAGGAAGAACAATAAATAATTGAAATGAATAAGAAAAGTGAAATGGAACTTACAGAGGAGAAGTGATCATAGGATTTAGTTGGTTCTGATGTCATCACTACTTTGGTCAGAACTCAGAGTGAAGAAGAACAAAGACGAAGGTAGATTCAGGTTTTCAATGGGCCTCAAGCCCAAACATAAATTTATACTCTCTTTCTCTTATCATTAAAAGATCATTTCTTTTTCTTCAATTTTCTATAAATAAAAAAGGCCAATGATTTAAGTCAAATAAAATTATTATTAAATTAATACATTTTAAAAGAATATAAGATATCCAAACAAGTTGAGATCACCAAAGGCATTACCCAAACTTGTCCAAAAACTAAATCATGTTCAATTCAGAAGACCGAAACAAGTTAAAATAGAAAAATGAGTCTTATATATCTCTATTGTATTCTATTGACGAGTAACATAATAAACCAACATCAGGATTAATGAAGACTCACTCCAACAATAAAATCGTCTCAACCAAGAACAAGACAAAAGAATAAGGATGTATAATCTTTATTCCTCAACCAACCCTAATACCCATCACATAAATGCTTCACAATATGACCATCTATATCCATCCCTAGCCAATCTCACCAAGTTGCACTTCTCCAAATGAGCCACCATAACCTCATTGTTGAACCGATGTGTACCACTAAACCTTCACTTTGGTTCTATTTATTAGAAATTAATGAGCAAGAAAAGAATTGTATATTTTATTGATTGAATGACTTCAATGAATATAATGATGACAAGATTACAATGAAAGCTTTATAAAAAAGAATAAAAACTGATTAATCTAACAATCAAAACTAACTAATCAAATTAATCAGCTAAAAAATAAGTGGGTTTAAATTAATTAGTAATTCAATATAATATTGACCCAAAATATCAAAATATATTTTAACACTTCTCCTCAAACCGAAGAGTAAATATTGACAAACCTTTAGTTTGGACAAAAAAATAATTGAATTGAGAAGTCAATGTTAAAGTTGAGATCAGATAAGTTCTGGTAATAAATACTTTTGCTCATTCATATGCTCTTGTACATTATTCCCACAACCATTTTATAATAGATGTTTCAAATGCCAATTATTGTGAACTATTAAACTTATTTGTCACTTGATGATCTTGCAAATGCCTCTATTTGTAATTTGCTTTGATATGTGTATTTACATGATAAAACTAAAGCCCTTTATTCCGTTTTTAAGTTGTTATTATTTATTTAGATAAGAGAATGATTCAAGGTGTGTTGAAGAATGAAGCAATGCAAACAAGAATAGAGATGTTGATGTTGTATCATGTTATAGTTATGAAGATTGATGCAGTTCTATGTTTAGATTTACAAATTTGAGATGTGAAATGAAAATCAGTAAAGTATAGTATTGTATAAACATAATATCTACTTATACACCAAATAAATAAATATTTCCATTAAAATAAATAGTAGGAGAGTATTGTGGGGCAAAACGACAATAAAATTAAGATGAAGAATCATTGTGTGTTAAACAATTAAGTCCAAAGTCCAATTTCAATGGTTAGAATGACACCATGTTTATGTCACCACTTCCTCATCAATCCACTAGTGTGAGGAAGAAAGATTATTTGTCCCAAAAAAAATTTGTCTTCGTGTCTCAAATCAATCATGTTGCACAAAGTAACGTAAAAAAATTATTTTGTGTTTTTTTTATTTTCTTTTCAATTATGTGACATTTTTTAATTGAATTATGACACACTTAAGATACCAAAAATGGGACAAGTGATCATCGTGCGATTAGTTTAGATATTCATGTCTCTTTAGCTGATTAAATAGTTAATAGTTAATTTAAGATTTAGGAGAGGGTTAATAGTTTAATACCAATATCTTTCCTAAAAGAGATTATCTTTTTATTTACCAAATTATGTTAATATTAGTTTTAGAATATTGTTTATATATTTATTTGTCTTAATAACATTCTTGCTCTCTCATCTTGGATGATTATGCAATTTCAGTTTATCCTTTTATTATGATTTTTAGTTCTCTAACTTTTCACTTTGTACATCATTAATCTCTTTCATCTTTCATTAGTTAAAGTCACAAAATTTGTTAATGTGTCTAACATACTTCCTTAAAGTTTGATTACATCACACTCCTCCACAACTCTTTAGAAGATACAATTATTCCCCAAATTTCCATTATCATTGTACTTATGAGAGGAGTGTTGGGAAGTAAGACTCAGATCGTCAGTTCATTATCTCATGAATTGTTTAAATATTTGTTTGTTACTCATCTAATAGCCAATTGGTTTTGAGATGAACCTTAACATGATATCAAAGCTAGAGTCTAACTTCTTTTCGGTTATCATGGGCCAAAAGATGTCATTTAGGTTTCCTTTGGATGGAAGGAGAAAATAAGAAGAGAGAAATATGTGAGAAAGAGAATGAAAAGAGAGAAAGAGATGATAAATAGATGAGAAATAGAATGAATTTTAGTGTTGTTTGATTGTATAGAAAAAGAATAGAAAAAGTGAATGTTTCTTCCTCACTCTTCCCTGAACAATGATTTATCATCCAAAATTATGTTTCAAATCATGTTCCGGATCGATGAAAACATTCATGTCAATTACTAAAATTATAATATTCATTACTTTTTATTTTTTTTATTTCAATATCACTGTTCTATAGGACATGATTTGGGACACAATTTGAGATAACAGATTTTGGTCCCTCTTCTTCTCTCATTTTACCCACCACACTTTTCCTTTTTTTTCTCTCATTCCTCCTCCTTAGCCAAATGGGAGAAATTCACACTTTCTCTCTAACTTCTCTTCACTCATTCTCTTTCTCCTCAACCAAAGGTAACCTTAGTTATGGGTTAAAGGTAATCATTTGTCTGCTTCGACGAGTTTAGATGGATGAAGCATATTGGAAAGTAAGTTTCACATTACATACTTTATTGACTCGAGAATAGTTTAAATATTTGTTGAGCTACTATTCTCATAGCTAATTGATTTTGAAATGAAACTTTAAGAAAGAGAATTTCATTAAAAAATAAGCAACTTTAAAACAAATGGGATTTACTTAGATTGTAAAACTTCAAAATGCAATACTTAACTTCTCACAAACTTCATTTTCACAAAAAGATTATTTAGGTTTTCTTAACCTCAACCCTTAGTAAGGGTGGAAACAGGTCAGACCGCCTATCATGAGCTTATTACCTGGCCTATAACAGGTCAAGTCAGGCTAGATATTTTTAGTAAACAGGTCAGGTTTAGGCTTCTCCAAAAGTCTATTTAACCGAAATAGGTGAGGCTCAGGCCTTTTAAAAAGCCTACTAAGCCTAGCAGGCCGACCTATTAATGTTATTATATATTTATAAATTATTTTTATAACATGTTCAAAAAACTAATTAATAAATTTTTTTATTTAAATCCACTAAGACTTAGAGATTAAACTATTTAATAATTGGATATTTAATTGTTGAGACTTGAGCTTAAGTACATAACCCAACTCATGTTAAATATTAGAACAATATCATATTTTAATATGATATTAAAAGACATTGTTTTGTATATTCTAACCTCAAAAGCACCACAAATCCTTCGAATACATTACGTAACATTGGAAGATGATGGAAATAATTGTGATAACAATGTAAAAAAATTCATACTAATTGCTATAATTATAATAATTTTTTCTAGTTTGTACATAATTTTTTAAAATTTTTGTTAGATTTTTTAAAAAAATTGAATTTTTTTACCTTAGCAGACCTTTAAACAGACTAACAAGCCAGATCAGGCTTTTAAACAGGTCAGGCCTAGGCATTGAAATTTTTTTAAAACAGGCTAACAGATCAGGCCCAAGATTTTATGTGCTATATAGGCTGTATCTGTTTAAGGCAAAGACTGGTCTGGCCTGACCTATTTCCACTCTTAACCCTTAGGGCCGAAAATAAAAACACATAAATAGATAAGTTTTCTTGGAAATATTGTATTCAAAGAACCAAAAGTCTTATGTATTTAGTTTCCCAATAAAACTCACTGTTAATTCTTTATTCTTATAGCTATAAGGACTAATGTCAAGAAAATTCATAAATCATAATAATTTGGCATGCTACTAATTTCCTAAATTCCACTACTTAAGTATTTCTATTGATGAAAATTTTGGATAATAAAGTGAGAATATCATAAACCATGACTTTTTGTCCCAAAATTTTATGTCTATATATCCCAAACTAATCATATCTCACCAAATAACATAAAAATGTTTTTTTTATGTTTTTTATTTTTCTTTTCAAATAGATAACAATTTTCAATTGGATTGGACACAATAGAGATGATTGGGTAGAGTGGAAAGATGTGATGATTGGGTATAAAATTTATTATTTGACAAGAAAGTAGAGGAAAAGGACAAAAGACAAGGCATGAGATGAGAGAGACCATAGGCATAGTAAGAAAGTGAAGGGCATGCAACAAAGGTCACCCACATAAGAATGGTACTTGCGTGTAGCTATAATCAAAAGAGATTAGAATTTTTTGCTAGAAACAATGACAAAGACATGCATTTGTATTCAAAATTTGAGAAAATGGGGTCATGGAAAATAAAATGATATGGCGTGCATGGCAAGATAATGGATCTATACTGTATTTGAATGTGTCTTCACCTTTCGAGATTGATTTTGCTGTGCCAATGCCAGGGCTCGAGGTTTCACATTAAACATTATGATGATGTCCTCATTCATATCTTACTTTGTGTACTAAGCTAATCAGGAGTTTCATTTGATTAAATAGAAAAATAACAAAATTAGAAGTTAATATTTTAATATTATTTTATGAAGTTTGATTGACTATAAACACGAAGACAGGAAAATTATGGGACAAAAGATCATTGTCTTAAGCATTACAGAGGAACTCATTAAAATAATTTAATTTGGTTACCCCCACCATAATGTCTCTCTCTATGTTTCTTTTGCTATGATTTTAATATTGTGATATTAGTCACATTAAAGTTTAGGGCATGTCTTGATTGTCTCAACAAAAAAATCTTGACATAACCTATGACAAATGATTCTTGTGGGAACCGTTCTTTGTATGTATTTGTTTATTTCCTAATGTTATTCCTCTTTTGTCCAACATAGTTATTAGGAAATTGGGACCTAAGTGAACAATGTATATATTATATCTTAATAAAAAAACTTTAACATAAGAATTGATGGGTCTTGTTATTTATATGCACTTGAATTGTTTCATTCTTTTCAGATATAAAACTTCTTTTGCTTACATATAAATCACATTTTAAAACTTCCAGCACTATCTAATATACATAATCTACCATGATTTTCATATATTTTTTAGCAATTGAAAGTTAGTCCACTTTAACATCAAGCCTTATACAATTTTTTATATTTCTACTCTTTGTTCAATATTTATATATCCTAAGATTTCCTTAAGCATGTTCATACAATCATCAAGATTCTATCTACTTTGTCATAGTGTCACAGTCAACACCTGGGGTGGGGTACAATTAATGGAGGAATTAAAAATGAAAAAGGATGCATCATTGAAAATGTTCACCTTACATTAGTTTTATTTTTAAAATCCTACTTTATAATGGTTGAATTTTTTATTGTTTTTAAATTCTTTTTAATTCATAATTATAATTATTTGTGGAAGATATTGTTCATAAAACTAATGTCAAAATATAATTCTTCTATCTTTTAATGTTTTGCATATCAATTTATTTATTTCCTCCAATAGCTTCTATCATGGAGTGTAATTGAAGTCCTATTATCTTGCACTTCAAATCATGTTTTTCCTTTTTCTTTTTTTAGAGGAAGAAAATATATAAAAAAATAATAAGTATGAGACCCACACCAATGTAACCATTAGCCAACTAATAAAAGCTTCTTGTGAATACAACATGTTATATTTGGATACAAGTGTATTTGTGATACAATACTATTATTTATGACTAAATTTTAATTAGAATTAAATTTGTAATCTGTTGTCAAAATTTTATTAGTTATCTCTACATACATACGTTTTCACACAAGTCTTTCTTAAAAAAAAAGCTTGAGAATGATTAATTAAAAAGCATCCAACAACTTTTCATGGCTTCTTCACTAACTCCATGGAAACATTATAAAGAAAGTTTCCAAATTTGGAGTTGCAGCTTGGTGGGCTTATTGGCAAGAATTTTGCCAAATTTAGTGCGCATGGTACATTACCACTTATTTCTCTCACACTCATTAGTAGTGCACACTTAAAAAATACTCTCAAGTGTTTATAATTTTATATATCACACTTGTACAATTTCTTTATAACAAAACAAATAATAGTCTTATAATTTATTTTTTCTTATCATTTCCTATGAAAAAATTTGTTTAACCTCAATGTGCAAATTTGAAGCATAAAAAACTTTTTTTTTATAGAAAGACACACATAACTAACTCATTTAGTTCTTCTTCTCTAGTCCTATTATTTAACAATTAAATTTTGAGCATCATGTTATTTTTACAATTTTAAACACCATATTTAATAAATGGTATATTTATCCTTATCTATCACCTACTTTATATCCCCTCTTAAAATTTATAAATGAAGACCATATAATGTCCCAAATTTAATGTGGAGAAACATTATTGATATCATTTTGTCTTGAAGTGAAGGGGTGAGTGGGACTAACATGTCCCTCAAATCTCATTGACACTTTTGGTGTGCCATGAAGTTAGGACACATGCTAGATGATGTGTATCATGTCTTCATGGAAAAAAACTTGTGTGTAAATGTATTCAACACATTATATTTAAAAATATATGTATTTATGTTTTATATTACTATCATTTATGATTAAATTTTAATTGGAATTAAATTTTTAATGTATTGACAAATTTTATTAGTTATATTAATATATATATATATATATATATAAATCTTTGTATGTGGTTGTCTTTGGGACATAGTGGGACCAATATACATGAGTTTGTGGTTTCCCATTAGGATGAATAGAGATTTGTTGTTTATCTTCTTAGTATCTCTAATGATGTCCCGAACTAATTAAAATGTATGATTTAGTTGGAGAAAAAAAGTTATAAAAACATAAAATAATATTTTATATTATTTGGTGTAATCATATTAGACGGAGATATAGATACATGATTGTTTTAGGACATATGTTCATTTTTCTATTATGATGATTTGGGAAGGGAATGAAGATGTGATGTGGCATTCAGTCTTTGTATAGACTTTAAAAAGGTACCTATGTTTAGTGGGGCCAAAATGTAGGATAATGGTGCATTTCAACTCTCAACTTCTTAACTCTTCAAATTACCAAAAGTCATCACCAACAATTAACAATCCTAGGGTGGTTGAGATTTTTTTCTTGAAACTTTCCATGTAAAAAGGTGGTGTGGGGATTTTGTTTTGAGACTTTTTAAGAAGATTTAATTCAACAAAATATTTGACAATTTTTTATCCTTTAATCTTTTTACAATGGGTATTCAAGAGAAGTGATATGTATAATAATGGTCATATCTTATTTACTAAATTTACCATATTTATAAACAATCACAATTAGAAGAAAATGTAATTATAGACATTATCACGCAATGCTAAAAAATTACCATACCATATTAAGAAGGAAATATTACAATTTAGAGCAAAAATATATATTAGTTAGAACCAATTTAATATAAATTTGTTAATTGAATATAACGAACTCTATTACTTATCAATGGTCTAAATTTATACATTTTAATTAAAATAAATTTAAATAAGTCACCACCTTAAATTTAGTACTATTGACCAACATTTTAATAAACAAAGATTATGAGACTAAATTTTAAACTAAAAAAATGCAAAATAAAAATATTTTGAGTGACCATGAATCCATTATAATATGGTAATAGTAATTTAAATAAATCATAGAAAAAAGAGTGTGGTGTACAAAGAGGAAGTGTTTGTGCATTGAATTGGTTTGGGTTGCGTGTGAGATAGTGAAAGTGTAAGGAAGCTTGTGAGATAATGTTAAGAGTTTGGTGGTTGGCGTGCCTCACAAAGATGTTGATATTGTCAGCCACAACCATCACATCTGATTCATTCCCCCATGCATTCACCATCATTTCTACATCTCTAAACTCAGTCCAATACTAAAATATGAAACTCAAATTTTATTTAAAACTTTTTATTCAAAAATAACATGAAATTATGATTATTGAAATATTGTTTTTGTCATATGTCACACTCCAATTCCATACTAAATTGTTCGGTACTTGAGAGGACATGTCCTTAAACTCTAATATCTTCATTCTCAAACTCCCATTTCCTCATCATTGCCTTTCCACCCTCAACTCTTTAACTCTCAATTTCACTTTATTCAAATTACCCTTTTTTTAATTATACATCTCTTTATTTTCCTCTTTAAAAACATTATTATAAGTAGTACACTCATCATAGTTGTTTAATATTATTACACCTATCCCTCTTGTAATAAATGATATTTATACTTATTTTTCTTACAATGATACTCTTGATTATAATAAACTTATAAATGAGATATTATTTGTGTATGTCTAGAAAATTGATATTATAATTTAGGGGTGTACATTAGATATCAAACCCCTAGCATCATCATATTTAAGGAATTATCTATATTTGTATCATTTACATTTACATGTAGTAGTGTACTAGTTTTATTTTATATAACACATTAATTGTACATGTCTTAATACTAAATTATAGGTAGTTTGTGAAATGTTAATAATGTTGAATTAATGGTATAATCTTCACAACATAATATACTCGTAAATTGAAAGTCAAGAAGACCAAACCTATATGATGTAGAATTCAGATTTTTATGTCGGCATAGACTGTTTAGCTACCAAAACTTCCTCTAAAAGACCATCAAGTACTTAATTATTTCCTTTTACTTCAAAATTACTGTTACTTTTATACCAAACTAGCTCAACATTATGACCCAAATCTACTTTATGTTTCATCAACTTAAAGGACACTTATATTATATTTTACCATTATAATAAACAAAATTGAAAAATCAACACCATTATAAGCTTTGTACCTATAATTTTACATGTATTTGATAAATACATGAAACAAATTGATAAAATAGGAAAAATAATGATAATGTCACTTAGCTATATGAAACTGCATGACGAATAAAAATGATATTACTGCTTTTCATTTCATGTACAGGCCTCCCCCAATTCAAGCATATTCTCATTATTTATCTGCCACGCCTGATTTGTTTTTTTTTCTTTTTCATTTCACTTTTCCATCATGTTTCTTTATTTTTCTGCAAATTAATTAGAATGTGTCTAAAGATTTATACATAATCACTATATCATATATTATTTATTTTTATTATAATAATGATTGAATATCAATGATGCATGATACAATGATAATATATATAACTCAGTTGGTACATTTTGTTTCTAAAATGATTATTATTCTTACCCCAAATATACATGAGATTTTAAGCACGTCATTAGAACCTGCTCTACAAGGTATAGACAAAAATGTCTCCATCATTAGCTATGGTGTTTTTGCTTTTCCATTATTCAGTGGCCATTATCTGTATCAGAGTGCATTCTCATATCAAAGAATGTCCCAATGGATTGAGCTTTATATTTCTAATTTTATTTTTTGTCATAGTATTAATTAAATGCTCTGGTTTTGTCCTCTATAATCTAGTAATGTAGCTCAAATTAAATTGGTCTATTACCTATACATAGCTCATAATTTGTTGTCTAGTAGAACAACAATACAACATCTAACTCTGGTTTATGATTATGTCTCTATTTTTCTAAAACTATCATTTAAATAGTCTAAGTTGAATTCAGCATTTTGATTCATGGAATCAAATTCCTTTCAATAAACAAGGCCTTGAATACTTAATTTTATTTTCTTAGTCATTGTGAAAAGAAGTGTATGATATGGTTCCAACACAATTATGCCTAGCATCTTCCTCACAAGTTCAACCAATTATTCTACTCAAATTAGCCCCACACACACATATATCCTTCAAACTTCAAATTCACTTAATTTACTTTAAATTATACTTAATTCTAACTAATATTACATATACCATAATGTAGAGAATAATCTTCCAAATATTAAACTACATATTTTTTTCTTTAAACCTTTAAATATGACCTTGTTTTTTAGGCAAGAAGTGATTAGTGGAGAATAGAGTATAGAGTAGTAGACAGTGACAAAGGAACAAAAATCATAAGCATGGGCATTAATTCTGTTTCCTGTTGCTGTCTTCGTCTGTATTTCTGATAGAATGGAAGAGAAACTCTGAACTAAAAAACATAAGAATAAAACTGTTGCATATATCATCATCCTATTCACTTCATTGTGTCAACAATCATGATTCTTGGTTCCATCACCCGCACGCTCTCTTCTTAACACCCTCACTACTACTTCATACACACATTCTCACTCTAACTCACACATACACCTATAAATCCCACCCAACCCCTTATCCTTCAACACTACAATATCCAACCAAATCTTATTATCATTTATCATCAACTCCTAAAACTATAGCTCGTGGCATCAAATGGCATTGTCTGGGTTTGAAGGGTTTGAGAAAAGGTTGGAGTTGCATTTCTTTGGTGATGATCCAACCATCATGAAACTTGGTCTCAGAAAACTTGACTTTGACTTCATACAACAAACCTTAGAAGCTGTTCAGTGCACAGTGGTTTCAGCTGTTGGGAACTCCTACTTTGATGCTTATGTGTTATCAGAATCAAGCCTCTTTGTGTACCCAACAAAAATCATCATCAAAACATGTGGGACCACCCAACTTCTCAAATCTATTTCTCCATTGACCTACTTTGCTAACCAACAATTAGGTCTTACTCCATTCTCTTGCCGCTACACAAGAGGTAGCTTTATCTTCCCAAATTCTCAACCTTTCCCTCACACAAGCTTCAATGATGAAGTCACCATCTTGGAACAAACCATCCCTTCAAATCTTTCCTATAGAAAATCCTCCATCATGCCCTCCAAATCTTCCTCTCATGCATGGCACGTTTTCACCGCGGTCGCTGACACGAACCATTATTCATTTCGATCAAAATGGAAGACTTCAGATTCATCTAACCACTCACATAACGACATATCATCGAACACGATGAATGCATGCAAATCCTATCCCACCAACAAAAACAAATCATCATCTTCATCATACACCATTGAGATATGCATGACCGACCTTGACCCTATTCTCGCACACAACTTTTTCCGGCGACCGTACGATGGAAAAACCGGCGACTCAGCAGGAAAAGAGATGACGGAGCTCACCGGAATCCATGAAATCAAGAAAGAGGCACTGATATGCGACTTTGCATTCGACCCATGTGGTTACTCCATGAATAGCATGCATGGAGAATGGTATTCCACCATTCACGTTACACCAGAAGATGGTTTTAGCTACGCTAGCTTCGAATGCATAGGAACCATGGACGATGATAATGTTAACATAGTTCATATGCTGAGAAAGGTGGTTCAAATTTTCAGGCCGGGGACTATGACAGTGTCGACAACAACGACGTCGTTTAGTGAGTGCAACAACGAATTGTGGACAAGGGTGGTAGCGGGTGCAGTAGAGAATCTGGGATTGAAGTGTAGGAGTTGTGCAATGGACTACTTTCCAGAAGCAGGCAGTGTTGTCTTTCAAACATTTTCTGCTATTCGCCGGAAAAATGTAATGTTTGCGAGTTGAGTTTTGAAGCTAACTTAAAAGAATTGGAGTTAAGGTTTCAAAAGGGTTAGGATTTCATGGCTAAGATTTTTGAGGATCTATATATAGTGGGTCTAGAAGTGTTCTTCTTTAAGCTTATTTTGATATTTCTTTCTTCAATTTCATTTCTCTCTTCTATCAATCACCCTCTTGTCTTTTATGTTTTGGTTCTATAATTTAGTTTCATATTGTGTACACATAGTGCTATACATGACCATCAACTAATCTATCTTCTCTCTTTTTTTCAATTAAGATAACAAGTTCTAAAAAGTGAAGTCCATAGGGGTAGGAATGATAGGTCGGGTCGGGTTTGTGCTTACCCAACCCCGAACTTGAAATCTAAAACCTGAATCTGAATTAATCGTGGTTGAAAACAATGATATCATCTCCGAAAGAAAAACCCCAACGAAACATATATAGCTTATTTATATATATATATATAGCTTTTATATATAATTTTATAATTTTACATATATTAATCGGGTTCGGGGTAAGGTATTAACAATATTAAATCCGAACTCAACCCAAAATTTGAACTCGGGTAAAACTCGAACTCAATCACATCGGGTTTCCTCGTTAAATTCGGGCTGAGTTCAGGTGGGTACCTGCATGTTCGGTTTTCATTGTCATCCCTATAAATATTATCAATATGACTTTAGAGAGTTTAATGATCAATTGTAATCTCAATCATTCATTATATTTAGTGCTTTACGTTAGTGCAAATATATATTGGAGGAACTCAAACCATTTCTTAATTTGAGTGTAGTAAATTTGTCGATTATGTGATTAGTTATGCACCAAAATCTATATAAACAGGTTCAACTCCATTGATTTAAATATAAAATCAATGTCTCCACTTGTTTGATTCAGTGCAATTATTTGTTTAAAAAACATCAAAATGATACTGTTTTGGAAGAAAAAATATGGTGTTTTCAATTTATTAGTCATTCTTGTAAATGTATATTGATTCGTTATTAACTTAGGTTATAATAAGATCTTACTTTTGTTATGATTAAAGTGTAAAATATATGTTGTTTATTGATGTTTTCATCTTATTTATAAGATTTTATTGTATTAAATTTTTTTGGGGATCACATACTTAGTATTATGAATATTTTAATGGATGCTGAATGAATGAGTCTAACTAATAACCCAATTATTCAATTAATGACCCATTACCCAATAAGCTAACCCAGTCACTGGCCGGTTGAAGTTTAATTACATTCATATTTCACATATAGTAGAACTATTTTGACATTATCATATATATATAAATGTATATATATAATGGTATAACATAAAATTGACATGAAATAGCTGGTTTGCCCGAGTGGTTAAGGGGGAAGACTTAAGATCTTCTGCACAGAAGTGCGCGTGGGTTCGAACCCCACAGCCAGCAACTTTTTTATTTAAATTTTAGTAATGTATGCATGTAAATGGGATGAAGAAATTCAATATCATGTGTCATTTTCTTTAAACATCATCATATACTTTTCTTTATATTGAAAATAATGGTATGCTCAACTAATTATTTTTAAAATAATAATGTAAAGAAAATTGGGCATGGATGTATGACTATTGATCATTATTGTTACATAGTTTAAAATTATTTTCAATTAGTAAACCATTTAAGGAAAATTGTAGAAAAATACAAAACTCAATTAATTGTATATCTAGTATGATTATTGAGACTCTAAAATTCATGATGCTTTGGCTACCATTGGGATAAAAATAAAGAATATATTAATTGGTTTGTTAAATCATCACATAACTTAGTTTTTATGAAAGGAATATGCATAGCTTAAATTAGAGTTAAAGGTTTTGTATAAAATATATTTCAGCAAACATGTGAGCCAAACTTTAGTATATATGAACATAAATGACTTGTTCTTATGATCATTAATCTCTACAAGACAACAACGTCAATGTTCTTTTGCAATTAATGGTGCATCTTCAAATCTCTTGAACCAATCAATGAATCAATTTGTGGGTTCATAATTTTCAAGAAAAACATAAAAGAGAGAATCTGGGTATTTGTAAAAGTGAGGCATGCAGTGATAGAAGAATATTATTAGAATCTGAAATCTTGTTCATGTCACATTCTCTTGTGTGAACAAAACCCCATTCATTCTTCTCTACCTTTTTCATTTTTTGTACTCTTCTTTTCTATCATTCTATTCTTTTCCTCATCTCAGAACCCAACCAAAACTTCTATTCTTCCTTTCCTTTTCCATTACCCCACTCCACACGTTGCTCAATGTGAACAACCCCCTCTTTATGTTTGATCAAAGGCCACAACCAAAAATCTCTTAACCTTTTGCTTCTTTGTGGGGTTGCTCTATCTCTTAGGGTTTCAGTTTCTGTCACCCTTCTTCAATTCATTTTCTTCACTTCTCCACAATTTAAGACATACCCTTTTGTTTTTCTCAACCACTGATCGCAGTTCCACTCTCAAAATCCTAACTTTGCTAATTTTATCTCTAGGGTTTTGTTCATGTCTCCCTAAAAGGGTTGAAAGGATTAATTCAGGAGCCACATTTCAGAAGCTCCTACATTTTTACTTTTGAGCTTTGCTTTGTGGGGTTGTTACTGGTTGCAAATCTCATAGTTCCTTTTCAAACATGGGTTGTGTTCATGGCAAGTGTTGTGGCAAGTACCCTACACCGTCAGAGGGTGGTTCTGAACTTGGCCCTTACCGTGCCCGAAAGAAGCACATACTTACCCAGAGAGCACTTGAGCATGTTCCTGTTCCTTCCCACAACATCACTTTGGAGTACTCAGTTCTCACTCAGAGAGGATACTATCCTGACTCACCTGACAAAGCAAACCAGGATAGTTTCTGCATTAGGACACAAATTCAAGGTAATCCTAATGTCCATTTCTTTGGTGTGTATGATGGGCATGGTCAATTTGGTAGCGAGTGTTCAAGTTTTGTTAAGGATAGTTTGGTAGAGACATTGTCACATGACCCTGCATTGTTGGAGGACCCAGTTAATGCCTATACTTCGACGTTTTTGACAACAAATTATGAATTGCATAATAGTGAGATTGATGATTCTATGAGTGGTACTACTGCAATTACGGTGCTTGTTATTGGAGACACCCTTTATGTTGCTAATGTTGGTGATTCGAGAGCAGTGCTAGCTGTTAAGGATGGGAATCGCGTTGTTGCTGAGGACTTGTCATCTGATCAGACACCATTTCGGAGAGATGAATGTGAGAGGGTGAAACAGTGTGGGGCAAGGGTGTTGAGTGTTGATCAGGTGGAAGGGCTTAAGGATCCCAATATCCAGACTTGGGGGGATGAAGAGAGTCAGGGTGGTGATCCTCCACGGTTGTGGGTTCCAAATGCGATGTATCCTGGAACTGCTTTTACAAGGAGTGTCGGGGATAATTTGGCCGAGACTATTGGTGTCATTGCTGTTCCAGAGGTCTCAACGGTTCGGCTTACACCGAATCATCTTTTCTTTGTTGTTGCAAGCGACGGCATATTTGAGTTCCTATCAAGTCAAAGTGTTGTTGATATGGTATGATTTGGTTTTATTAGCATGCCCCATAATTAGAATGTATATAATTTGGTATTTCCTTTTCAGTATAGACCTTAGACATTAAATATTTTCTATTGTGGTGAGTGCTTTTTACTTTTTCTGCTTTTGTTGCTTCGAATATGTGCATATCTCTTTGCCATGTTTAGTCCATTATATCAAATCACAGTTTGCTAATATTATCTATCAATTGGAGCGTAGTCATGTTTACTACATATTTATCAAAATATTCTGAAAGTTCTGTTTCAAACTTTCAATGATTGGATTTACAATAGTTTGTGTTAATGCATTTTAATATCTAATTATTCTTACAGGAACAAAATATAACAGTTAATATAAAATAATCATGTAACCTTAGTCAAATATTCCTTTTTAAGAGGAATTTCTTTTCTAAGGCCTATTTGCTCATTAAATGCATTAACTGTAATAATTCTGGAAGCATGATCTCTAAATAGTTCACGAGACAAATTGCAAACTATGACCGTTCTTTTAAACCCTGAATGTTTACATATATTCATAATGTTTACCACTGTACCTCCCTATTTGACATATATTCACAACTGGTAATCGAAAAATTACCTTTCACCGGTTAAAATTTCTAATTCTTTAGCATCATGGTTGTGTTATATCTGCTTGGTAGAACCTGGCTAGTTGCTAATATGATTTACAATTTTCGGCAAAGTACTATTATGGTTCAATTCCTTTTCTTGATAAATTCAATGATTTGTTATGGTGTAGGCAGTAAGCTTCTCAGATCCCCGCGATGCTTGTGCTGCCATTGCTGGAGAGGCATATAAACTATGGTTGGAACATGAGAACCGGACAGATGATATAACAATTATCATTGTTCAAATCAAAGGCCTGTCCAATGTATGACTTGCTTGAATATTCCTTTGGCCTCATTTGTTTTTTTATGTTTTCTTCATTTAGACTTGTGTAAAGATTTTAAATTTGCACTGTGCCTTAATCTTCTTCCCCCACCCACACTCACACATCCTTTAAAAAATTTGGTGGTGATGATAAATGACCTATGCTGTGAAGTGTGAACAAACCCCCTAGAGGAGTTATCTCAGGTTAATCCTATTCGTATGATAATTTGTTAAGGGTAGTTAATGTATTTAATATATCTGGATGTGAGGTAGGTTTGGTTACTTGTTACTCCTATGTGGTTATATAAAGTTATATACTTACCAACCACATGAAACTAAAAGCTCAAGTAGAAAACAAAGCAACATTTTACCTTCATGTGTCTCAATTTCAAATACATTTCCCCTTTATGAGTTTAATATGCAGAACCCAAAATTCTATTGGTGATTGAATCATTTGATTGGCTTGTTTGCCAATCTTCGGGTTTTTATTGTAGTCAGGTACATCTCGAGTTGGATCAAGTGAGTTCAATGTCAGTACTGTAATGAGGGCCAAGAGGGGGAAGGGAACTTCTGAGATATCTGCTACCACATCTTCAGATGTTTCTCGTTCTGTGAGGAGCAGTTACTCTGATTTACAGTCCTATCAGCATTTGGTCTCAATGGAGAGCCCGACTATAGTTGTCCCCTCACCAGCATGTCAAAGACCAATTGAATTGGTACAGTCTCAGTTGAATTAATTCATATCAATCATTTAATGGTGATTTGAACACATAACATTTCTTTACTTGATCTCCTTTTCAATTTGCAGTGATTGAAGAGAAGTTTTATGGAAGTTTCACCAAGTCTCCTAATATCTTCTAAGTGGTAAATCTCTATGTTCTATTTCTTTGCTTAGGGTGTAAATTAGTTTGGCTTTTCATAAATTATTTGAGCACTACTTGTTAAATACTCAATCATTGTCTAACTAACCAAACAGACAAGATTAAGCTTAAACCTAGACTCGATAATATAAACGAGTCAAGCTCAATCTTTATAGAGTAAACATTAAAAGCTCATAAATAGCTTGTGTATGTTATTGACTTAACTTTAAAAGCTCATAAGCAGCTCACGTGTGTGCGAAAACATAGCCGTTAATGATTAATGTTCTGTTCTCAATCTTTTGCTAATTAAGGTTATATGTCATTTAACCACACAGAACCACCACAGGAGAACACTGAAACTTGACTTCCCTGATGGCAGTGTGCACCTCCACTCGTGATTTAAAAATCGGAACGAGATTTACAAAGAATTTGAGATAAAGGAAAGTGGTACTGGGAGATTGGCTGGTGACTAACTGACTTTAATTTGCATTGAGTTCTGCTCAATGGTCATGGCTGGCCAAATGCTCAATAGAATGTAAATCAGTTATCTTCCTTCTCATGCTGATGCTAGATGCCAATTTTAGAAACATATCTAGTTTTTTAATTGCATATGGAAGATTAGTTTCATGTTCTTGCTTCAAATTAGTAACTGAATGCATGGTTATGGGTATAGACTATAGAGTTACTGCAGCATTCAGAGTACATACCTAACTTGTCTTCCAAGCTTTGATGATTTTAATCCAAAACCTACTTGTTTTATAAGATGGTAATGCTTGGTATATTCATATGGATGGAGGATACGGAAGACATACACTACCATTTTTAGTATTTATATTTTGATTGCTTAACTTTCCTAAGTTGATATCATATTTTGAATAAGAAATATGACATGTCATGTTGTTTGGTACTACAAATGGTATCCCCTCACCCTATTGCTAAGGAATCGAACAATTGATCTTTCGATATTTATTGAGATATAATGAGATATTACACCACTAGATTAATATTTTGTTGGTGTAAGTAAAAGCTTTGGTATTCTCTAATCTTCAAAAGATAATTAAATCTTTGATTGTCAACTAAAGAATCATTGGTGCACACAAAAAATATGAACACTTTTGGTGAGATTTTTTATTTCATTTTAAGAGACTATATCTTTGTTTAATGAAAATAACTTATTAATTTATATTATGTAATAAAATTACCTAATAAACCAGTTGATACGTGTAGAATAACATAAAAAATGATTATTAATAATACATTCAATTTTTTTATCAATCATCGTCAAATAACACCTTTTTAATTTTACATCGAGACTGGCTCACCTGTCTAGTAAAATTTAAAAGTTGCACAAATTTCACATTATTTACTTAGGTTAAATATTCGTTAACTTTGCAGTGCAGTAGTAGTTTAGGTTTAAAATATTGTATACACTAACTACTAGCTATTCTTAAGGCTCTTATGATTTTATCACATCAATATTTTACTCACTATAATATAGTTAAAAAATAATATATACTTCTAAATAAAATATTGAGCATACAAATTAGTGATTTGTCAAAAGGGAATGAAAACCAATTTTTGTAAGCCTAGTAGAGTCTTAAGCAAAAAAACTTAAAATTAAAAACTTACTTGAGACTCAAGCAAGACAAATCTGAAACTACAACTAGGAATATAAATGCCTTTAAAGTTGTCAATTTGTAATGCCTAAACCTTAAGAATTTAAACAATATGTGACGGTTTTGCACATAATTTGTTTCTTATCTAAATCAATATACCAACTCATACATTGACTGTTAACTCCAATCTATGTGAGTTTGAAGAAGGAGAAGCAAAATAACAATAAAAAACCTTGCTATAATTTGCTTATCATACAAAATTTCCTATAATCAAACATTGGATAAACATATATTTGTTCCTTTAGTTGAGAATACATAACCCCAAAAAAAGCATAGAAAAGTTATCTGCATACATATCAAAAGTATAAAAACAGCTTCTTATCTATGCCATCCTGCAGCAGGTTACATTGATTCAACAGCTTGCTTAACTTGTCAGCTTCTTTGTTTGGTTTCTCATTCACTAATGTTCTGCTCTGTGCATTGTTTAAACCATTTGTGTAAGGTGCATTTATGCAAGGCAATTTTTGAAGATGAAGATTGTTTTCATCATCCCTCAAGTTATCAGTTTCATGAAATATATAGTTTGAATTCCTTTGTGGAAGTAGTCTGAGATCTTCAGGCCTTGGCTGACTATGAACATGAAGAGGAAAGTTGCAGCTAACACTGATCATTTCATCTAAACAAGTAGTGTTCAGATTATAGGATGAAGGTAAACTTGCTTCAAAGCCCAGACCCTGATTTGGATTTGGAAGAGCAGCATGATCACATTCTGAGATGTAAGCAGTGGAGATTTCCCTACTAGACAAACCATTTAGTCGCCAGTTAAAAATTCGACGAAAAATCATACCCCATTGTGGAACTATGTGATAGCTTGAGCCACACAGCTCTAGTCCAGCACAGGTTTGCACCGTGACATGTGCCTCTTTTGTGGCCAGTGATTCTCCCATCATTTTACTCGCATGAGTCAGGTACCGGGCCAAGCAATTTTCGAACTGTACCTTCTGGTTCTCGATCTCATGGCCAACTTCACAACCTCTACCCAACCAGGACAAATCATCAGAGAAAGTGGGAAGCTTGCAGTTTTGCAAAGCACAAATAATTGGTTCAATTTTCACATTTGAGCTCCACCCGAAAGTTGGCATGTACCTTTGTACTACTCTATCTTCATTACAAGACTTGTCAAGTGAAGTGATCTCTGGACATGGCCAACCAGTAGGATTTGAATTAGCAGCAGTACTAATTTCCTGCACTGAGCAATCTAAGGCTTGATTGAAAAGTGAGATGCAGTCATTAGGACCCAACTTGGAATTTCTGGCGATGTTCTGCACCTCTGATAAGGAATTAAGATGTGTGTGAACAAGTTCTCGTATTTTCACACAACGAACATAGGGTTGTGAGGGTGCTTCACTGGCCAGCCACTGCAGTCCCTCTTGTAACTGTCTATCACTGAAAAACCCACGCAAGTGTTCCGTATGATGGTTTTCAATGAGGAAAACAATTCGAAAGCTACTAACCCGCAATTTATCAATGTTTGTAAGGTTCAGTTCATTAACTATAACAGAAGAGAATCCTTTGTCATATGAGCCGCATAAGATCAGTAGTGGCAAGCGAGCCCCCGAGGGAATTAACATCAGAAGATTGTGGAGGTGAACTCTCTGATGTTCCAATGAGATGCTCTCAGAGACAAGAAACAAAACTGCATCTGTCCCAGATACAACTTCATCTACACTACTAAATGCTGTATTCCTAACTACGGAGAAGCAGCATGTAGAATCAATGCCAGACTGACTAGAAACCGATTTCTTCCATATTGTCAAGCCAGGAGATGAAACAACCACATTATTGTCACTCGAAGGCATAAGCTTTGAGGTCAACCATGAGCCTGCTGCCCCCACTTCATGTTTACTGTTTATCTGAGAAGAAAGGGCTATTTTCCAGCACAAACATTTAGCATTTGAATTTCTTCTGCCCAGTGTACCAGCAACTATATCTGAAACATTAAGCCTTGCCCATGATTTTTCCTGTTTTTCATATCTCTCCCTCATAGCTATATCAACGTCAAACTTCTCAAAATTACCAGGTAGCTACATTGGAAAAAGGAGTTACCAAAGTCAATAAATAAATCAAGTCAAGTTCAGGCATTGACAAAAATTTCATTGTAAAGCAAATGAAATTTGATAGGTGGTATTTATGTTGATTCACTGTAACGATGTTCAATCATTGAAAATAGGTTTGTCATTAGCTAAGATATCCAAATAGAATTCGAGTGATGCATCCACAAAGGGTTTCATTGCTTTTATTCCGTAGCAAGAACCACTTTTATTTTTAAAGGAAGCACCATTAGAAGCAATCATGATTATTTCACTCCTCCAACCCCCTTCTCTCAGCAAGAGCAATTACAAAAAATTCACAAAAGCGCGAGAAGCTTACATCTTTATACTGTCGAATTGGGGGGCCCAGTGGTAATGAGTCCAGTGCAGCATTTGATGCTAATTGTCGCTGTTCCCGTAACATCCTTAATTTCGACGCTCGCTTCCTCCATAACCTGATAGGGCAAACATGGAAGAATAATAATATGGATTATAAAATGACTTAAAAAAACAAGTAATTCATATGCTAAAATTCTAAAGCTGTGTAATTAAACAAGGCATAAAACCTTAAGAACAACTTTAGCTTGGCCTCAACAATTTCTTCTTTGCGACATTTTTCTCTATTTTCATGAACGTCATTTTCATATTCTTGGTGAATAAGCATACACTCATGCTCGGAAACAGCCTCGGATGCAAGAGGAGGCATAAAAAAACTATTAGCCAATGAACTTTCCGGTGGAGCTGGTTTTGGATCAATCTCAACTGGCCTTCCATCTACATTAGAATGCAAGTTTCTCCTTGGAGAGCCTGTGACAAACATATCAGAATTGGTACTCGTGAAAATGTCAATTCTGGGAACTTGTGGTTTGGGTATAATATTAGGAAATGGGAAGCTAGGAAGTTGTGGTTTGGGTATAATATTAGGAAAGGGGAAGCTCAACGGCGACGAATGAGGATTATCCATGTTGCCATCTTTTACAATGTCTTGAACAGCACAAATTTCCTTCAATGCCTTTCCTGATTTACCATCCTTTGGGGAGAAAATAGCTTCAGAGTCTCGCTTTTCTTTGTCAAGCTTCTGGACAGAACTAACATTTTCAACAGATGAAACTATTTGCAGCTCATGCTTGTTTGTCTTCCTCATCTTGTTCATAGACACAACAGGAAGTGATTCAGGTTGAATTGAGAGTACAACATCCTCAATTATCCTTCCAGATCTTATCGTGTGCACTAGTTTTGAACGCTTTGTGGGATAATCATTGTCAACATTGATAAATTGACCTTCCTTCACCATGTATGGTTCTTCAAATGCTTTTAGCCCAAAGCCATGATACTCCAAGAGTTCATCAATGCATTCGTCCTAATTATGAAGACATAAGTAAATGTAAGAGGAAGTTGGAAAATTTTGCTACACAACTCCCTTAAATACCAAATAACCAAACAACACCCAAACACGGGCACACACAAAGAAAAAGAAAATACAGAAAGAATTCATAGACATCTGACCACGAAAAATACCTCCATAGCAAGCCATTTAGCGACATGAGAAACAGGAAGGCCTTGGTTATTCTGTAGACCAGAATGTAGAGAAGCAAGTGCCTGGGTACGCAACTGGTGAAAGTGACAGAAGACAGATATAAAGGTCAAGGGTTCTTACTAAATGTAGTTTAATCATATAATTATCAAATTTATAACTAAAGTAAATTCAAAAAAATTATTTCCAAAGGCGATAGCAGATTCAAAGGGGCAACATAATTTTAGTTATTTATCCTTTTAAAAATTAAGGACCCCAACTTAAGCAATTTCCTATGATGCCTGCAAAGATTAAGTAAATGCATGCCCAATCTATACAAGGAAGCCCTAAGCTTATATATTCTCTTTCTTGGGCACCAAATAAATGACAAGAGTATCCCATACCTTCGCAAAGTGAGCATGCATTAGACATGCTTGAAGATAAGTTGCTTTCCTTGCAAGCCGAAAGAAGGCAATAAAATTACTTGTTCTGCAAGCTCTGCAAAGAAAAACAAAAATGGTTAGACTGCAAACATGACAAAAAAGGTAACTAATATTTATGGGGATTACAACCTTGCTACATTGCGGGCAAACAGAACTTCTGGAGTCTGCCTTATCTCTGGAGTCATCTTAGCAAGATCAAGGGAGAGCTCTGCAGGTTCAACCTAGCATAACTTACTTATTTTCTTAGCTTTTATTTTTAAATAGCAAATGAAACCTTAAAGATCAAAATAATACAAAAGCCACTTACTTTATATCCAGGGTGCTTATCCAATTTAAGAAGAGCATAATAGCCGCGAAACTCTTTTTCTGTGGGAACATATATTCCTTTCTTTCTGTGATCATCATACAACTGGAACAATTCAACAGAAGTTTTGTTCATCTGTTCAATATTGAGGTGAGCATCAAAGCCCTCAGAAAATCCCTCTCCTTTTGTGTATTCACATAATTCATGCATCGCAAGGATGTGTAATCTTATCTGAAACCAGAGAAATAACAGCTCTGTTAGTGATCGTAAACATCACATACTGCTTTGCAAACATAGCCAAGCTGATGCAGATTCTTGATAAAGCTACAAGAACTTCAGAAAACTATTTTAGCTATGACTAATATGAAACTGATGTAATAAACTCCATATCTATTTGACTGTCTGATTCTGTATAGTTTTTAAAGAAGTGCCAAAAAGACCTTCATATTATCACATTCAAGGTTTCTCTGTCTCCCTCTCCTCCTCTCTCTCACCCACACCTTTTCTCCGACACCTAGCTGGATTATAAGATTTAGTTAAACAGATTGGAACGTCAAGGTATCTGACAAGTGTTGCATGTTGCAGTGACCAATAACAACTTGTGGCGGTAATATCACAACATCAGGCATAACTAAACAAAAGGAAAATTCCAGAGAGAAACCAACAGATGACCAAGTTCAAAAACATATAACCGCCTCTGGTTCATGCAAGAGATGATTGGACATCATTCCAACCCAAGCAGACTCCTCAAGTGATAAGTTCATCTTGCTAAATTATATATGTTCATATTTTAAGTTGCTCATGGGATTTATATATTTCCATCAGTAAGCAGCAAATATGTTACCAATGAATTTAGAACCAAACCTTTTTACAAAGCCTCCTCATTGATAAGAGGGGTTACTAAAATCAAAGGTTTATGGGCATTATACAAATAGAAACTAATAATAAGGTCACAAGGAAGCACCATCTGTTCGAGCATAGTAATAGCCCCTTGATTGAAAATGTGCTGCATTCTAAGGTCCATTCGGATTGCTCTCATCCTATCCCACAAGAAGTTATATACACCAAGAAACATCTCATCATCATAAGGGTGATCTAGCAGAGTGAGTAGATAATCCATTGTCTTTTCCAAGATGGGCATAGGCCGAATCAAGCTTGCTTCCCTCTCTGCTGTCCTGGTATACTGGCACAAATCATTTTTGGTGTTATTATTAATACTTCAAAAAGTAATAAACTGCTGCATAGGAAAAACAATATTATTAGTAAAATGGCAATCACCTTCTTAACTGCAAGAAGTCTGCTGGTCACATTTCTATCCCCATCCAAGCGTTCATACCGGTCAAGATCCCCTTTCCTTTCACGCTCTCCCCTCTCTGACTCTGAAACAAAAATCAAATGAAAAGAAATGAAACCATATGCTTATACTCCCCATAAAGCAGAATTCCCAGATTGGAAACACTATAAGAAGGAAAATACTACACAGCCTGAATTATTTTGCCAGAATTTTAGTGAGAATGAGTTAGAATGCTTATTAACTCTTGGATGGATAAACGGGCTTACCATTTTATCCCATCCAACAATCGCCCTCGAATATAGGTTAATGCTGTCAAATTTTAGGCTAAAACTTTCAAGCCAAAGGAACTTGACTTGCAGATTTTTTGAAACTGGACTTTCCATCCCAAAAACAAATAAGCAATTCCAATCATTTTTTGAAAAAATCCATTGCAGATTTTGAATTTGAGGTCAGATGGAAATATAATGTTTGTCACATGTTCACTCTAGATTAAAATTTTGAGAAATATACCAGGACACATATCTGGACATAAGCCAATAATTACTTTGGATGTTTCCGAGCCTTCATAATCAGAAACAGCGTGGCCATTGGTAAAGTTTCCAGATGAATCCATTAAATGCCCTGCCACATGTTTCTGCTCCAACACTGACTGTTCGTGTCTATTTCCAGAAGCTTTCTGGTCAGCAACATCAGCACTGTTCTGTTCAGATTTGCTAAGTTCTACCTTGAAACGAGCTAAACGCTTTGCCTTGGCCAACATTTCACTGAACATTCAATAAGAATACAGATCCTTAAAATAAAAGGATAAAATACATGCATAATGTACAAAAAAGGTGCTATCACACCTAATACCTTACCGCTCATGTTCAGAGTTAACATCTGAGATGGAGTTTCCTTCAAAGGTTTCATTAGCTGAAAAAGATGGAGGAGGTGACCTTGTTCTTTTCGGAGCAATGGAGCTGATGGGCCTGCTTATGGATGCTTCAGAAACACTAGATGGCACAGATTTTTCATGAATCTGAGAATGAGAACCTCCCAATCTAGGAGGAGATATAGATGGCCTGGAAAAATAACCCAATAACAGGATCAACAAATGCATATTCTGTTACATTCTTTATAAATGAAATATAATTGCTACTAGTATAAAAACATGTATTGCAGTGCTTTTCAAAACAACAAATCAACAGCACTAAGCCAACAAACATTAACAGTTTATGATGGCTACCTTCCAGGCTATACTATATTACTATAATGTTGGCAAACATAAACCATTATTTTCACATATATATAGAGAAAGAGAGATGAATGTGAGTTTTTCCTTTATGCCAACTGAAATAAACTATCCTTATTTATAAGGAGATTTCTCTCTTGCTCTCGGTAATCATTTTGCCTTGGGAATGGAGTAGGGTGTAAAGCGATTCCACCATTACAGTAATTTCAATTTGCAGGTGATTTTCCTGTTCACATATTTGGAATTGGACAACCTCTTTGCTTATGAGGGTAAGACTGCTTACACCTACCCTCCCCATACCCCACTAGGTGGGAGCCTTGTGCAATGGGTCGCCCTTTTATATCTTTAGAATTGGACATCCATATTTATTTAAGTCATAAGTGTTCGCTAGAAAACTATGGTAGGTACATCGTCTTTAAGATCTAAATCTGCAAGGTAGAATGAAAATCAAATATACTGCTGCCATAACTCTAAACTATGATACATACAATGACCAATTTTGATAGACCACCTTCCCCAAAGGAATAAGAAAAAAACAACTACATCAATAGCCTACTACAGTTACAAGGAAGGCAGGGGAAAATCCATGGGATTACCTTCTAAAGTCTTTACGAGCAACATTAAAGTTTTCCTGTCTGTTGGCAAATAGTGAAGGAGGCGACCTAGTTCTCTTTGAGACTTGACCGTTAGATTCTTTTGTCAAACTATGCTGAGGATTCTGAGAACCAATATATGTAGAAAGTGGGGGCTGAAGTTGAGGGTCAGGAAAGTTAGTATAATTGGCTGATGGAATGGCCTGGCTGTCCAACGTCCTAGGACCTAAAGCTGGCCTGTGTAAGAAAAAAACTTGATGTCAGGAAAATACCATGTAGAATTTTGAGATGGCAGGGGATAATGAAGACTTTCCCCACTAGGATGGAACGGTACATGGACCAATCATCCACATGAGAAGTTAGACAAACAAAAAATACAAAATTAATCAATGCAAGAAACCTGCAAAACAAAGCAAACTTAAGTCGAAAATATGGAAGATTATCTTCATCTTTAGAACAGTTCAATATAGTCATCCACCCCAAAGCACATATATGCTAAACTTGCAAAATGACAACATTACAAACATGAGTTCCCCATTCTACCTTTTTCAAAATTTTGATAAAACCGCTTACAAAACATAACACTGAGTTTCAAAATGAAACATTGTAAAGGAGTCACTAGTAAATGGTGAGCTGTGACTAGCAAGCCAAAAACGAGGTTGTGCAAATTATATCCAAAGAAAACTTGAAAATGCTAAAGTAGAGGACACCTAAGTTTTGGAGCCCATTCACTGCCCATACTGAAGCATCCAAATGTACAACTGACCCAGGCATGAAAGAGCTGTTACTGTTATACACAAGAGCATCAATCATAGAGCATTGCTTCAACCAACTACTGACAGTGACACCGTGGCATGTCATGCAAAAGACATGCCTATGAAGCAAATAGCATAGATTTGAAGAAAAAAAGCAACATTTCATTACTTGACATATATCAAAAACAACAAAATACAATGGATTGGATAGTATTCCAATTCTATTTTTTTAATGCACATGCAGACACCCATAGAGATACAAGAAGGACGGAGAGAGAAGCAGAGCAGAACCTACTTACTGCTGAACAGAAATAGAATGACCTTGAAAAGTCCGAACGAACTGATGATTTCCTGGTGCAAAAGGAGGCGGTCGTGATAGTGGAGGGAAGTGGCTGTCGTTATCAATACGTGAATTTGAGTAGCTACAGCAATCAGCAGCAAAGCAGAAAGTGAGGCCTCAAATAAATGAGTCGTAAAAAAGAGATAAAGTCAATAAGCATGACAGTTCATGGTACATATAAGGAACTTATAGATTACAGAAAGTAAAAAGAAGAATATCAAGGTTAAATTGGGTTTCCTGGCCCCTAAGAGTTATGCCAAAAAATATAAGAAATGGACATAAATGCAAAAATACTAAAACAAAAAACCTAGAACACTGCTTCAAATTTTTCTTTGAAGTCATTAAGGATGATATTACGGTGCTACACCTACACATACATTCAAATACAATCTAAATTTACATCTAAAACATTACCTTGTGAATTTCCAAACTCCAAACAGATAAATTCAATAAGCATGTCAATTAATGGTAAATATAAAGAAATTGATTAAGAGATGTAAAAAGAAGAACATCAAATCTAAATTGGCTTTCATAGCCCCATAGAGTTAAGCCAAAATATATCAGAAATGGGCATAAATGACAAAAATACTCAAACGAAAAACTAGAAGATGATGCTACACCTACACGGACATTCAAATACAATCTAAATTTACATCTAAAACATTACCTTATGATATTCCAAAGTCCAAACCTAAGGGAACAACAAAAGGGGCCACAAAATATATCATATTTATAAATTTCAGTCATCCATTTCAATACAATATACTCATCAACTCAAACCCAACAAATTGAAACTAATAAGCTTTGCAAGGAGAACTGCTGTTTTGTGGTAAAGTTGAAAACCACAATGCAACTGATAATTATTGAAATCTATCCCATATAACAGAAGTTTAGTATTTAAAGCTAGACAGAAAATTTCTGCTCTATACGTATGAAATTCATGTAAAAATTAAAAAATTGATGCAAAGACCCTAATACGTAATGATTTTAAAGAATTACGCTAGTATTACAGATGTTATCATCTTACTTATTTTTCGGATCATTTTGGCCTGAATTCCCCAAAGCAACCACATCTGCATATGATATAGGAGATCTGGCTCTTTCTGGGTTCAAAGATCTAGGAACTCTGACTGTAACACCAGCAGTGGAATCACGTGAAGCAATCACTGGTGTCAATGGAGTGGATCTTTGAGGAGTATAAGTGTCCAAATCTCTATATGACAGTTTCTGCCCATCACTCCAACCAGAAGATTCAATGGATCTGAAGGAAATATAAACTATCAACAATGAACCATGCAGAGAAACATCTTAAAGGTAAAATACATACACAAAAAGAATATTGTCTGAACAAAGAACAAGTAGAAGTACTCTTTAAGAGCTAAAATGGTGGCTAAAAGATGCATTTTTAGCCATAGCAGATGGAAGTATGGAACACTTTTTTTGGCTAGAGAAAGGTAGAAGAAACATTACAATGAGTATCACTAAAGGGTACATAGAAATATAGAATAGTTGGAATGTAATCCAAATGTTAGTATGTCAGCACAATATTATCGGTTTCCTCCCGAGCAGTATTTTCAGCGTTAAACTAGCTCATAGAATTTGATACGTAGACATTAAATTAATATGCACAACCCCTAGTGGTGTAAGGTCCTGCTAGATCCTCAAAAAAACCAAAAGGTCAAGGGTTTGATTCCTGAGACAGACACTTGTTTGGAGGGATAGTCATGCCCAATGAAAGAGATTAGTTCCTTATCCATAAGGTGATGGATAGCCTTAGTAGTACAAAGAAAACCACTTTCTGACATTGGGTTTTTGTTAGTCTTCTCAAATGACTAAACCACATTTAAGATTAAGTGTCTTTCATCTTCTATTAAATAAAGGCTACACCAAATTCTGCCAAATACATTTGTTCATAAATCTTATCTTTTGTAGTACACTCATCAACCTCAACATTCTCCTCTAACTACACCAATTTTTTCACTGAGGGTAAAAATACTACATACATCTACCCTGCCCAAACCCTACTAGGTAGAAGGCTTGTGCTTTTTTTTACCTCAATCGAAAATTACGCCTGAACCATTTCTTATTCAATTAATCCATCCATCCCATAAAAATTTCACTTTAACCCGTAAAACACTGAATTTGCATACACCACACACACACTAATCGAAAACAGGTAAAAAAGATTGAACTTTGTGAACCCTAATAATGAAATGAAATAAAAACAAAAACCCAATTGAAGGATGGTGAAATACCTGGGAAAGGAAGAAGATGGTATAGAATTGGAAGAGGGATGAGGAAGAAAAGGATTAGGGTTGAGGCCAAAAGCTGGTAGAGATTTGGGACGAACGGTAGGACCAGAACCCTTACCAAAAGACATTGTTGTATTGTATATTTAGGTCAGAAAAAACAATGGAATCAAAGAAAAAGAGAAAGTTCCATTGTTCCAAGTTCTCAAAAAGCTTAACACCTTCGCAGGTTGTACTTTGGGTTTTGGCTCCTCACCTTCCAAGTAATAAATATCAATACACCAAATATGGATCTTATTTGATCTTTTTATTTTTTAAATTTCCAGCTTTGATTGAGATTATATTTTTTTGATTAATTGTCATTGTAATCCCTTACTTCATTTTATTTTATATTTTAAATATTTTTATAAGAAATAGTGAAAATAATTTATTCTTTTTGTTAAATAAGTCTACCAATATGTAATCTTCTATATACTATATAAGAAAAGAAGGTTCTCTCATGTCATCCCATGACAAGTGTCACAACCTCAACAAAAAATTTCCCTCCCAAAACACCCCATTTTCTTATTGTACAACCTCTCACATAAGATAAAAGTATATCTTACACATTCATTACCTATTATATTATTTAATAACATATAATAATAATAATACTAAAAATGACACTCACAATAAAGACATATCTCACTTTGTACAACCTCCCACGTAGGATAAAATATATACTTACTCATTGTTCATTACCCAATATATTACTTAATAAGATATAATAATAATAGAATTGAATAGTTTTATTGATGAAAATATAATCATTTTATAAAATTATTCTTGAATTGGTAATACATCTAACATGAGTGTTCTTAACAATGCGCAAATATACGGGCAACATGTGTGTTTTAACTATGGGAATGTATAGGTAACATGTACTCTTCTTAGCAACGTGAATGTACGAGTAACATTTGTGTTTTAACCATTGAAATGTACGAGTCAAATGTTTGTTCTTAACAATACGAATGCGCATGTAATATAATGTTACCTAAGAAGAAGAAAAAGAATCATTAGATTTTAAGATTATCTTATTACACACATATGCAATTACCATTACCTACAGGAAATTGTGATTTTATTAGAATGAGAAATGAAGAAAATTATCATACACATTATCTCGAAAATGATGAACTCTGTTTAACAAAAATCAGAAAGTCAGAATATTAAAAAACTTAGAATGAGAAATGAAGAAAATTAAAGTATGGTGTAATGTTACCTAGAAAGAAGAAAAAGAATCATGAGATTGTAAGGAAAAAGTGTTGGTAATAATTGTAAAATATCGGTGTTATGATGTGAAAGCAATTATATAAATATCTCATACTTGATTAGCAATTCTATTATCTTATTATTATGCGCATTTCTTATATATTAATCACCATGTACATATGTTTAAAATCAACATTCATCACCTTTACTATTCTGGAATATTCATGAATAATTCAATTAAAATGAATATAATTATTATACTTAATGATCATTCATGATTCCATAAAAAATCATTATACACATTTATTCTTATATTTTTTTTCTCACCAAAAATATTTCTTTATTTCCCTAAATCAATTCTTATATTTCTCTATTTTTATAATATTGTGCACATTCTATTGATATCTCATAATCTCATTAGCAATTCTATTATCCTATTATGCACATTCATTATATATTTCTCTTAAATCAATTCTTATAAGTGAATCTTTAAATTCGTATAATATTCTGAAAGCAATCCTATTAATATTTCATACTCTGATTAGCAATCATATTATACACATTTGTTATATATTTCCCCCTAAATCAATTCTTATCAATATTATTATACATATTCCATATATATTAATTTCTATTAATCATCAGCTACATATGTTTAAAATTATACCCAGCAATTAATTTCCCTAAATCAATTCTTATTATAAGTGGAGCTTTAAATTCTTATAATACTTTGAAAACAATCCTATTAATATCTCATACTCTGTTTAGCAATCATATTATCCACATTTCTTATAATATTGTGAAAAAAATTATATTAATATCTCATACTCTGATTAGCAATCTTATTATCTTATTATTATCCACATTTTGTATATATTCATTTTTATTAATCACCAAGTACATATATTTAAGATTATATCTAACAATTAATTTCCTTAAATCAATTCTTATAACTCAATAATTGAATTTTCATTTGCAATATTTAATACTAATAACCATTAACTATCATTACCATCAACTCCCATATGGATGTACACGAATAACATGTGTGTTCTTAACCATATGGATGTACATGTAATGTGTGTTCTTAATTATATGACAAAAAAATAACGTCTCGTGCAAATTTACGGGTAATATGTTTGTTTTTAGCCATTAAAATGTACGAGTCACACGTGTACTCTTAACAATAGGAATGCACAAGTAACATGTGTGTTTTTAATCATGTGAATACACAAATAACATGTGTATTTTTAACTATATGAATGCAAATATAGTACATGTCTACATTAACTATACGGATGCGAATAACACATGTATCTTTTTAAAAATGTCAATGTACAGATAACATGTATGTTTTAAATATACGAATGTACGGGTAACATGTGTATTTTTAGCAATGCGAATGTACGAGTAACATGTTTGTTTTTAACAATCAAAATATATGAGTCACATATGTGTTCTTAGCAATAGGAATGCATGAGTAACATGTGTTTTTAATCATGCGAATACACAAGTAACATGTGTCTTCTTAACAAAACGAATGCAAGAGTAACGTATGCGTTTTTATTCATACAAATACACAAGTAACATGTATGTTTTAACTATATGAATGTACATATAAAACATGTATTCTTAACAATATGGGGAAAAAATGACACCCCGTGCATCCGCACGGGTATCTTGCTAGTGGAGTCTTAAACCTATATACTTAAATCAATGTTAAGTTGTAAAGGATTTGTGAATCTTAGAAATATAGATACAATTTTGTTCACTTCTTGTTACTAATTAGATGTTTAATTGCATTATCATTATTTTAGTTAATGAATAGAGGTGTTTAACTTGATTTGTATTGCTCCTTCTTTTCCTCCAATTCCTTACCTATGACTTTATGAGTCATTCTCATTCAGTTTCCCCCTAAATTCCGAATACAATTATTCTATTTAATTTTGGTAATGCTTGATAAACCACAAACAATTTAATGAGGAATTAAATCTATTATATATATAAGAAAAAAAGGTTTTTGCCACATCATCATGGACACATGTCAACTTCTCCTCTACTTTTTTGCCTCCAAAATTGGTCCATATTTTTATTATGTACCGTCACACATTGTATTAAATCTATATACAAAAAATTCAAATCAATTAATTATCATTGGACACATTCATCATCTACTATGGACATGTATACACTGAATTATTTGACAAATACAAAATTCATTTATTATAAACTTTTGATTTCACTTCATCTGATCCTTGTTTTTTCAAACCTTCATTTCTTTTGGTTTCACTCATGCTATCTCCTTATCAGTGATTTCATATTCTCCACAACACAATTTCAAACTAACTCTCACTAACTCATTTTTCAATTTATTTTGGTTTCAAATGATTGAAAATGTTAAGAAATTCAGCCTATTGTAATATCAATTATTTTTCATAACGACTTTGAATATTGTACAAAACTTATCAATTATTATCTATATATTTCATTTTATTTTATCAAATTATTACACAATGTTACTAATATATATCTTTAATAAGATTGATAATTACGTGATTTCAAATATATGTCAAAATCAATCTGTCAAATATGAATGTACGGATAATATATGTTCTTAACCATACAACAAAAAAGTATGGTTAAGAACAACCTCTCACACATGATAAAGACACATTACTTTATACAACTTCTCACACAAAATAAAAATACACTCATACTCATTGTTCATTACTCAATATAATATTTAATAAGATATAATAATAATGATATTTAATATATATACTATATATAAGGAAAAAAAAATTCATCAATATTCATTTTCACTTGTGTCACAACCACATTCATTTTTTACCGTCCAAAATTCATAGGCGAGCATAATAACAAAGAGGGAATAGTAATTAAAAAATTCATCAATATTCATTTTCACTTGTGTCACAACCACATTCATTTTTTACCGTCCAAAATTCATAGGCGAGCATAATAACAAAGAGGGAATAGTAATTAAAAAATTCATCAATATTCATTTTCACTTGTGTCACAACCACATTCATTTTTTACCGTCCAAAATTCATAGGCGAGCATAATAACAAAGAGGGAATAGTAATTAAAAGGAATATCATATGTTTGACACTTGAATTTTTCAAGGGCAACTTTGTCATTATATAATGACTTGTAATGTAAATTGTAGGTTATGTTTCTATATGTATACATTTAATATTATTGGGGATATTTTAGTCATTTCCTCTCTACTCCATTCATCTAATTTACGAGAAACATATATGTTTTTAACTAATAAAATATACGGGTCACATGTTTGTTTTTAACAATACAAATGCACATGTAACATATGTATTTTTAACCATGTGAATGTATAAGTAACATGTATATTTTTAACCATGTTTGAATATATGAGTAACATGTGTGTTATTGATCATGTAGCGAAAAATACTGTCTTGTGCATATGCACGGGTAACTTGCTACTACAAATATATAATTTGGTTCATCTCAAATAACTATAAATTTGATTGTATGAACTGAATGGAATTGATCATGAATTGTTTGGTTATGCAATTTTTTCTTGTTTATTTAAGAAAAATCATGCACCAATTGATGGTTCAAAATATATTTCACAAGTGATTGTTTATCATAAAAGGGAAAACAATATTATTATTATATTGAGAAAATATAAATTATAAATATATGAGAAAATATAAATTATAAATAGATGAGTAAACAACTTAAAACTCTTAACTACTTGTTAGTAACATATATAACAGTTAGCAATTTAAGAAGTATAAAACAAATTAGTGTAGTTAGTAACATATATAATAATATAAGAGGAAAAAATTTATGTACTCAATGTATGTGTATGAGTTTTACACACTATCACTTTATCATTTATCACTCATGTTTTCTTACCACTTACTATTAAAAAAATAATATAAATGAATATGAATAGTGGATGATGTTCTCACAGTGTATAAACCTAGAGATGACAAAACTATCCACAACATAATTCATCAAAATTCAAAAATTAAATTCATCCATTAGAGTTAATGGATTTAAATGAATGAAATTTAATGAATAATTTTAGTAATTGACGAATTTGAATTCATCTATTATATCAAAAGAATATTCATGAATATATCCATTATGATGAATATCTAATCCATCAAAAAAAATTAAAAATAATGTTTTTTACTTTTCAATTTCATTTAATATTTAAGAAAATTAAATTAAATTAAATAAATCAATGACTATTACTCTCACTTTTAATATTTTATTAAATTGATATCAATTATAAGACATGTTGATGTAGTTAATACTAGAATTTTATTCTTAAGTACATAACATATGTAAGTATGAGAAAAAATATATGCACTAATAATGTATGAGCTTTATATGATGTCATTGCATCATCTACCATTTATATTTAATCATTGACTCTTCAATAAATAATTCAAATGAATTGTGGATGATATAGTGTCCATGTATAAATCTTTTTACTCACACTACATAGATATTATACTCTGTAAGTATTTGTTAAAAAATTTATATGTAGAACCTTAAACTTCACGTCGCATGCTAGTAGAATATTGCAAAAATTAAATTTTTAAAATTCAAAAAATTCATTTTTTCGGAAACTAATTTTTTTCTTCAAAAAAATCACTTTTAAAAAATGATTTTTAAAATGTGATTTTAAAAAAAATCTATTAAGATAGTAGTTTTTAAAATAATGATCTTTTTTTCTAGTTTTTAGTTCAATTGATAATCATATATAATATTATAATTTATATAAAATTGATAATTTAAGGCATAAAATTTGGTGAATAATTCAAACAACAATTCAATATTTTAATAATATATATTTTTAAATATGTGGTTCGGTTCGGTACGAATATTCCTAAATTTAAAAATCATGAACAAAATCAAACTTAAACGATTACTTTAGGAAATAACTGAATTGAACCATATTTTGTGATATGGTTTAGTTTCGTCTCATTAATTTCACAATGTAAATATAAACTATTTACCCCCTTGCTATGAGTGGAAATCATTAAAAGAACAATAATGTTCTAAATCAAATATTAATTTGGGATTATATTCATTTAATTTTAGAGAAAAATGTACGCACTGACGGTATATGAGTTTTATATTATCACTATATCATTTACCATTCAAATTTAATTATGATCGACTCTTCAAAAAAGAATTCTAAATGAATGTTAGATGATACAATAACTGTGTATAAATTTTTACACTAATAGTATATATAGATATTACACTCTTAATTTTATATCACTAATGTATTATCAATATTATATTTTGGTTGAGATAATGAATGACAAATTGTGGGTACATACAAAAATAAGTATAACCATTACATGCAATAATAATTTATAAATGAAAATGATTATTATAATATAATACCTACTCTACATGTATGGTATATTTATTAATTTATGATCATTATAATACCTACTCTACATGTATAATGTATTTATTAATTTGTTTTTTAGTAAATATTATACCTATATTATTATTTTTTTATTTTGAGATTTCATATAACATATTTTATAATGAGTTTTAGTAATTAAACTATATCAACAAATCCATCTTATACATTATCCTTACCATAAATATTATATATATCATGGTAATTATAAATTATAAATATGTTCCTAAAATAAAAAATTATTGTGATACATACAAATGTGCAATAAGAAGGTATTTTATATTTGTCTAAGTTTCATTATATTTTAAGAAAAATAAAAAAGGTTAAGAGTTAAATTCTTTGTCGTAATAATTATGAGAGATAACCACAAACTTTAAAAATAATTTGTTTTTCTCATAGAACAAGAAATATTATTGGTTGTACAAAAATATACACTTAAAAACAAGAGATAAGTGTCATTAGGAAATAAGATCTATAATTAAATCTACTTATTGGATGACATATATTTAATTTTTCTTTATTTTAGAAATTTTTATTTTTAAATACATTATAAAAAAAAATAAAAAATGAGACATTAGGAGAATTTATTTTATTTTTAGTAATGCAATCAGAGAAGTAAAAAAGAAAAGAAGCCCAACCCGGCAGGTGGTATAGGATGAGATCACATGTCTTAAATTGATATATGAAGTCATCCCACATTATATAATGTTATACCATCTAAAAATTCACCTCAATATTCCACTAAAAAATATTGTCATTTTTCCTTCTTTTTTATAATCGCAATAAATAATTGGCTGAAATAGATTGACATGGGTGAAGATCTTCTATACCACAATATTTCTATCTCTATATCAAGCTAATAGTAGTTATTGTTTACGATAAAAAATTTATTAAATAATTTCATTAGTTGACATAATTTCATTGACTTGATATAGAGATAGAGAAATAGTGGTATAGAAGATCTCTTGCACACCAATACACACTCTGTCCCAATTTTCCGTCCAAGTTCATTTCCTCTCAAATCCTTTTTGGTTGATCCATCCAACGATCTTCAATTCCATCCAAACTTTCTCTGTCATATAATAAGAATCCATTCTCAAATCTTTTCTCTACATTCAAACAATTCTGTACTCATCAATGGCATCATCAACACCCCTCCACAAAACAGAAGAGGAATGGAGACTCATTCTCTCTCCTGAACAGTTTCGGATCCTTCGTCAGAAAGGAACTGAGTAAGTCTTTTCATTTTCATTTTCTTCTATCAGATTTTATTTTAATCTGATTTCCTATTCGGAACTTTAAATTTCCAATCTTTTATTATTCTCCGTCTTTGCTACAATTATATGATGGATTTTCAGATTTTGGGTATGTTTGAAATTGCGAAACTTATATTTTTTTTCGGTACACCATATATTTGATAGTGGAATGTATGAATAAGAATCATCTCCATTAATGGAGAAACAAATACTTGATTTTCCTTGTATTTTATATTGGCAAAAATGTTATTTCATTATATATAAAAGTATAGAAATGTCTTATCATGTTATTATTTCTTTTGTTTTTGTAGCACTAATGAAGAGGATCAATACTCATAATGTATTGTATGCCATAACAGGGACCCCTACTACTGACATATAATGTTCTGTTATGTTCCTTTAGATTCCTTTTGCAATGCATATGATGTTACTATGGTTTTGTTATGTTCCTTTAGGTTTTTTTGAAGTATCCATAGTCTCATCCTTTGAAAACATATTTAGATCAATCATTTTAGTACCATTCCATCAATCATTGGCAGTTTTCCATCGCAAATTATTCAAGTCCCATTTATTTTTCCATAAAAAGATGTATCTGGATGTTTGAATTGCATGCCATTAGTACAGACTTTGGAATCATATTGCACAGCATTAGTATCCCTTATTTGTGTGTGTAAAAAGCATATATAATACTTGCCAATTGTCATGGATGATATATCGTTGGGAGATCTTCGTCCATGTGATAATTGAAATAAGCATATAGGTGGCTTTGACACTGCATCTTGACCCAAAACCTTAAAGCATTAGGTTTATGGGTCCATCCACTTATATGATCTTTAACTCATTCATTTTTACACAAGGTGAGACTTATCCATTCACACCTAGAATACCCAACATATATATCCATTTACGCATTGAAATTGATTTACATGTGTTGATTGTAACTATGTTGACATGTGAAGGTTGAAGGGTACTGGAGAATATAACAAGTTGTATGAAGAAGGAGTTTACAATTGTGCTGGCTGTGGAACTCCACTTTATAAGTCTGATACCAAATTTGATTCTGGTTGTGGTTGGCCTGCTTTCTTTGAGGGTTTTCCTGGTGCTATCACTCGCACAGTGAGTTTTTTATATGTTCTTTTTTCTCTCTCATTGTTAGCATCTTTTTCGGTTGAAATTGTGGGTTGATAATAATAGAACATTTTCACTTTCAGCCTGACCCAGATGGGAGGAGGACTGAGATAACTTGTACAGCCTGTGGTGGACACTTGGGTCATGTTTTCAAAGGAGAAGGGTTCAAGACACCCACCGATGAACGCCATTGTGTCAATAGTGTTTCTGTCAAATTTATTCCTGCAAATTCTGCTGCTTCACTATAGTGAAAATAATACCTGTCTTTGTTTTTTACTTGAAGCTTGAATGAATGAGCAAGGAGTGTGTACTTGATGACAGTAATAAAATCAATCATTTCTTGTTGTTTAGTCTTTTATATAACTCAATGATAAAGATTTGGTATGTCATACTTGACTAGTTTTATGCATGATATGCTGTGACTAGATTTGGTTAAAAATTATAATGATGCAGTGAGGACAAAATATAAGTTTCAAACAGTATATATATTAAACAGAATCACTCCACTAAAGATCATTTCATTTTTAAGAATCTAAGTGACTATCTGTACTTTCACCAATCTAAAGAAAAACAACAGAAGTTGTCACTTAGTAGACCAAATTGCAAGTGAAAAATGACTCCTGGACATGCTACCTTCATATTTGCGAATACATGTGTGGTTAACAGACACCCAACGAGTTTTTAAATTTTTACTATATTATATAACAATCAATATATTAAAAATAATTATTAAATAAACAATAAGATTTATATGGTAAATTTACGATTATAGTCAAACCACTACAATTTATTATGGAATAATAATAAATTAGATAATATATAATATTAAAATAATAATAATAATAAATATAATATATAAAAATTTAATTAAAACATTTATAAATATGTGGGTACCCATAGGGCAGGTATGATTAGGAATGACAATGAGACGAGTCGGGGTCGGGTTTGTGCTTACGCAACCCCAAACCCAAAATCCAAAACCCGAACCCGAATTAAACGGAGTTGAAAACAATGATATCATCTCCGAACCCGATGAAAACTCGCCCAAAACATATATTTATATATATATATATATATGTTCTATACATGTCAAATTTCTATATACATATCTTTTATATATGTATTTATGTGTAATTTTATAATTATACATATATTAATCGTGTTTAGGGGTAGAGTATCAACTATATCAAACCCGAACCCGAAAGCTGAACGTAAAACCCAAACTCGAACCAAATCACATCAGGTTTCCCCGTTGAATTCGGGTGGGTACCCGCGAGTTTGGTTTTCATTGTCACCCCTAGGCATGATAAAAACCATTAACACTAATAAGTTATTATTGTGAATAGTTGTTGCGATTATTTTACAGATATCCATGAGTCGGGTCGTTTGACATCCGTATTTGAAATGGGTCATTGCAACTTGGGTTTTTCCTCCTTCAAACACCTAGGGTTGACATGCTTAATTAAATAGAGAGTAATGATACACATTATATAAAATCATTCTAAATAATAATAATAATAATAACAATAAAAAGTGAAAAACCAATTATTAATAAATAAATTATTACTTTCCATATGATAAAATTTATAAAATATTGTAAAAGAATAATATATCAATTTTCTTAAATAAATGGCTTTCTTAAAAAGCCTAAACAGTTCAAGCCAATATAGGAAAAGCCTCCAACTCACTATTTTATCTATTCCACTCACAACAATACTTAAAAGCTAAGAAATGTGTAAATGAATTAAGTTTTGAAAGAATATAATAAAAATAAAAGACTATATAAATTTAATGTTTCCAATATCAAAAAGTGTAATATAGTCCATCAATAACTAAGTTTTTTGAAGTGTGAAGACATGAGAAAAAGACCCATCAAAAGAGAGTAGATAACTAGATACCATTTCAATGATTTTTAACTCTCAAAATATATTAATCTTTGATATTTAAGATATGTTTGGTGTGCACAAAAATTAATATTATATAAAACTAAGTGGTTTCTTTTTAATTTTTTGTTTCCGTCAGAATTCAGAATTCCATATCCATATAATTGAGAGTGAGAAGTTTAGCCTAAGCAACTCTAATATTTATCACTTTCTTGTGGTATTAATTTATTAAAGGTTGGGATTCAAATATGATTTATTTAATTTTTAAAACATTTAATCAATAATCGTCATTTTTCTTCACGGTGAACATGTATCCTTGATTTTATTTTATTCATTTAATATTCGACTTTTAATGTATATTAGTAAATATTTTTGAACTTATTTTAATATATATACTTTTTAAGGAATGATCTCTTACACAAAGTTAAATTATGTCAACTCTTACATTATAATTATATTTTTCTATAAAATAATTTTAGTCGAAAACAATTATTGGATCAACAGTTGATATTCTATAAATCTAATAAATCAAATTTTACAAAATCCCAACACTATTTACTGTCAATTTATAAATATTAAAACTAGTCTAAAATATATGTATGGTACCCAACTTTCTCAAACTTGAAACAAATGATATGAGGATTGGACTAAATCAGATAGTTTGGCCATTTGCAAATGACTTTTGTTTACGGTCTTTAGTTTAACGAGAGGTTAAATCGCCTTGGACTATCAAAATTTTGGTTCGCACAAACTAAATCGAGTTAAAACGGAATAATCTGGAAATTTAATCACACAATTTACTTAAAAAAAATTAAAAAGTGGAGAAATGTTAGTAAAATATAATTATATATAATATCAACTATATATAATTATGCATTTTTATATAATCATATATTACTTTATCCGGTACGACAAAAAAATTTAATCAGATAAATATGATACAAGATGTCTTTCAGTTTAATATTCAACTATGATTTCATAACATTGTTTGAGACAAATAATTTAAACAAAATAATTATTAATCTACCTAATTTATATTTTATAAAAAGTATCAACAATATAAATATTTATAAAAACTATTAATAAATATATATAACACTAATAAACAATATTATTAAATTCAGACTAGTAAACGAGTCATATATGATATTAAGCAAAAATGAGTAATTCATTGGAGTAGTGAGTCAATAGATGGATTGTTTGATGAATCTATATTCATAATTTTTAATATTGAATGTATTTAAGTATAAATATACTTTATATATTAAACTTTTTAAATGTACCTTTCATTGATATAACGAATACCCTGTAATAAATATATGAAATATATATTTTAATATGATTTTAATATTTATGTATTGTTAGTGTAATTTTTAAATAATAAATAAATTATTTATTTATACTATTTTTATTTAAAAGTCTATCATAATTAACACGTTAATAGTATATATTGCATCAACCTATAAAAACTTACAACTTGGACATATTAAATGCATTTCACTCAAAATTTAATAAATATATTGAATGACCTTTAATAAATATATTTATTAGTACTTAATGTATTTCACGAGATTTTTTTTTATTTTTTTAAATATTTATAAAACTATACATCTTTTATACTATTAATAACTATAAATAACACTAATAAACAATATTATTAAATTCACATAGCTAAATAAGTCAGATATGATATTAAGTAAATGAGTAACTGGTTGGAATATTGAGTCAATAGTTAGATCAATTGATGATTCTCTACTAATATTATTTTAATATTGAATGTATTTTAATATAAATGTAAGTTATATATTCAACTTTTTAAATGTACTTTTAATTGATATAAGAAATATATGAAATACATTTAAATATGATTTTAATGTTTATATATTGTTAGTATAATTTTTTACATGATCAATAAATTTATTATTTATATTATTTTTATTTAAGAGTTTGTCATGATTAAGACGTTAATAACATATGTACTATAAAAGCTAAATATATTAAATGCGTTTCACTCAAAATTTAATAGATACATTGAATGACCTTTAATAGAGTTTTCTAATTTTCTAAATATTTATAAAGCTATACATCTTTTATATTATTAATAAATATATAACACTAATAAAAAATAATATTAAATTCAGACTGGTAAATGAGTAAGATATGATATTAAGTAAATGAGTAACTTATTGGGGGAATTGAGTCAATGGTTGGATCTGTTAATGAATCTTTATTCAAACTTTTTAATGATGTATTTTAATATAAATATACTTATATATTCAAAATTTTAAAATTATTTTTATTTGGTATAATGAATACCCTATAATAAATATATGAAATATATTTTAATATAATTTTAATGCTTATGTATTGTTAGTATAATATTTTACATGATTAATAAATTATTTATTTATGTTACTTTTATTTTAGAGTGTATCACAATTAACATATTAATAACATATGCACTTATAAAAACTTAACATATTAAATGCATTTCACTCAAAATTTAAAACATATATTGAATGACCTTTAATAAATATTTAATTTAATAAATTATTTTATTATTATTTCATGCATTTTATTAGAGTTTTATATTTTTTAAATATTTTTAAAACTATACATCTTCTATATTATTAATAAATATATATAACACTAATAAACAATAGTACTAAATTCAGACCAGTGAACGAGTCGGATAAGATATTAAGTAAATGGGTAACCTGTTAGGGAAGCGAGTGAATAGTTGGATCGATTGATGAATATTTATTCATACTTTTAATATTGAATATATTTTAATATTAGTGTACTTTATATATTTCAATTTTTAAATGTACTTTTAATTGATATAATGAATACCATATAAAAAATATAAGAAACATATTTTAATATGATTTTAATGTTTATATATTGTTAGTATAGTTTTTATATGATTATTAAATATTTATTTTTATTATCTTTACTTAAAAGTCCATCATAATTAACACGTTAATAACGTGCAAATATAAAAACTTAACATATTAAATGCATTTCACTCAAAATTTAATATATATATTGAATGACCTTTCATAAATATTTAATTTAATAAATGTCTTTATTATTATTTCATGCATTTCACAATATTTTTTTATGTTTTAAATACTTATAAAATTGTACATCTTTTATACAATCAATATAACAATAATAAACAATATTATTAAAATTAGACTCGTAAACGAGTAAGATATGATATTAAGTAAATGAGTAACTCGTTAGAGAATTGAGTCAATAGTTGGATCGATTGATTAATCTATATTCTAACTTTTTAATGACGTATTTTAATAAAAATGTACTTACATATTCAACTTTTTAAATGTACTTTTAATTGATATAATGAATACCCTACAATAAGTATATGAAATATATTTCAATATAATTTTAATGTTTATGTATTTTTAGTATAATTTTTTACGTGATTAATAAATTATTTATTTATATTATTTTTATTGAAGATTTTATCATAATTAACATATTAATAATATATGCACTTATAAAAACTTGAAATATTAAATGCATTTCACTAAAAAATTAATATACATTGAATGACATTTCATAAATATTTTATTTAATAAATGTCTTTATTATTATTTTATACATTTCACGAGAGTTTTTTATGTTTTTAAATATTTATAAAATTGTACATCTTTTATAATATTAATAAATATATAAAAAATAATAAAAAATATTATTAAATTCTGACCGGTAAACGCATAAGATATGATATTAAGTAAACGCATAATAAATTTATATAACACTAATAAACAATATTATTAAATTTAGTCAGGTAAACGTGTCATATATGATATTAAGTAAATCACTAACTTGTTGTTGTAGTGAGTTAATAGTTGGATTGGTTGATGAATCTATATTCACACTTTTTAATATTGAATGTATTAGCATAAACGTACTTTATGTATTCAACTTTTTAAATATACTTTTAATTGATTCAATGAATACCCTATAATAAATATATGAAATATATGTTAATATGTTTTTAATGTTTATGTATTGTTATTATAATTTTTTATAGATCAATAAATAAATTATTTATATTATTTTTATTTAAGAGTTTGATTAACACCTTAATAACATATGCACTTATAAAAACTAAACATATTAAATGCATTTCACTCAAAATTGAATAGGTATATTGAATGACTTCTAATAAGTATTTAATTTAATAAATGTCTTTATTAGTATTTCATGCATTTCACTAGAGTTTTTTATTTTTTAAATATTTGTAAAGATATACATCTTTTATACTATTAATAAATATATAACACTAATTAACAATATTATTTAATTTAGATCGGTAAATGAGTCAAGTATGATATTAAGTAAATGAGTAATTTTTTGGAGTAGTGAGTCAATAGTTGGAACAATTCATGAATCTCTATGTATATATTAGGAATCAATATCTGGCCATAAGGAACTTAAAAATCCACCAATGACTTTATGAATTCATAAAAAAAATCAAAAATAAAGAATTTTACCTTGTGCTTAATTTAGTTAAAACATACAAAGGAAAAATATGTTATTTATTTTTCCTAAATAGACTTAGGTTTATAGTTTCAAACAGTCATTAATTTTCAAAGCCAACAATTCAGTAACTTCTCATTATATTATTATAATTTTATTAGCCTTAAACTACTTTGGCATACTCTATCTCTTCCATATTTGTTTATTTTTTATTTTTTCATATTTAAACACACATTTATATTATATTTTTGAAGGATACTTTTATTTATAAACTTTCTTCATTTTTATTTAATGCAACTTTGCTTATGGATTTAAATAGGGTTATTGTACTAATTTTTTAAACAATGTATAACCTTAACCATTAAAAGAAAATGAGGGATATAAAAAATAATTACATATAGTAATCTTGTAATTTTACTATTCAATAAATTGGTTGAATTGTGTTGATTGAAAAGTGCGTTAATTTTTTTTGGTATAGTTAAATGTATCATTTCACCCTATAAGCATGTAATTAATTTATTTACGGTGTGTGTGATTGCTTATCTCAATAAGTATCGCTATAATAAATTAAAATTTTCATTTATTACGATCTTTAGAGATTAAGTGAGACCTTATATCACTAGACTAATAGTTGTGAGCAATAGTAGGTGTATATTATAATTTGGCCATTTTATCCTTGATATTTATTATTATTTAAACTAATGAATGTGTTTAATTTGGTTGAAGTATTGCAAAAATATAATATAAACACCTTTTAAATATTTATTGGATTTGTACTTTTTGCACTACCAAATGTATTCATTCACATTTTAGATAAGAAATTAATCTCTTTCAATGTGCGTGACTGAACTTTGGCATACTCTATCTCTTTCATATTTGTTTATTTTTAATTTTTTCATATTTAAACACACATTTATTTTCTATTTTTGAAGGATACTTTTTTTATACACTTTCTTCATTTTTCTCATTGCAACTTTCCTTATGAATTTAAATAGGGTTATTGTACTAATTTTTTACATTATTCAATAATTTTTAAACCATCTATAACCTTAACCATTAAAAGAAAATGAGGGATAGTAAAAGATAATTACATATAACCTTGTAATTTTAATATTCAATAAATTGGTTGAATTGTTTGATAGAAAAAGTGTGTTAATTTTTTTGGGATAATCAAATATATCATCTCACTTTATGAGCAAGTAACTGAATTTATTTTGGGTGTATGATTACTCATCTATTGCTATAAAAAAATTAAACTTTTCATATATTATGATATTTAGAGATTGAGTGATGCCGTATATCACTAGACCAATTGTTATAAGCAATAGTAGGGGTATATTATAATAATTTAAATATTGATTGTATTTGTATTTTTTGCACTCCCAATAGTATTTTCTCACCATTTAGGTAATAAACTAATCTCTTTTAGAATGCATGATTGTCCCTTCCAACAAATGTCGCTCTCAGGAATTAAACATTTAATCTTTTGGTAAACCTTACTTCACTAGACCAACACATTATTAGTGTATTTGTATTTGAATGAATGAATAAGATACATAATGCTTCTTATGTTAAAATAGTAGAGTTATTTTAAGAGGGTATGAGTGTAACTACATTTATCTTTTATTCTATAAAAACTAGATGTGATTTATATAAGTGTATAAGGGAGTGATTGATTCATCTAATTTCACTAAATTGTAGATTATGTGAGTGTAACTACTCATTTAAATATTAGCTTTTTATTTTATTTATTATTCTATGATTCTATTTTTTTTTCTCGGTGTTATTTTATGATTAATAATATAATACATTTAATTTTTTTAAGAAGGATGTTAGATGTTGGATTCCTATTTGTATGTATGAAAGATACCATGTTTATTTTGCTGCCGAGTGGAGGAAACTCTTGATTAAAAATTATAATAAAATTTAATAACATAGTAAGTGAATAATTGTCTTAATCATGATATTAAAGGATTTGACTAGTATAATGTGTATGTAATCTCAATTATTATTATATTGTAATAGATAATGAGTTAGTCCAATGATCTAAACGTATGTATAAATCTACATAAATTGTGTTATCATTTAGAGATAGATATCTAAATTTAATATTAAGAGCAATATTTGTTGGGAGATAATTATATGTTTAAAATAAATTAGTACTTTTTTATAGGTGAAGAAACTGAATTGGAATGTAATTTATATATATATATATGAATTATTTTTCAACACATTTGGTAAAAAAATATAATGAAGGGAAATAAATTAATGTATTAAATATATACCAAAAAAATGAATGTATTAAATATTTTTACTTTGCATTATATTTTTTTTGTACCACACCAAATGCAGCTCCCCTAGTCATACAATAGAGAAGGAGACGTTAAAGAGTTTTTATTAAGTAAGTAATTTATTGCAACATTCAATATTGGCATTAAAAATAATGTTTATTTTATTTTATTTGTAAATATACTATATTTATAATATTTATTTCTATATTTTAAGATAAAGCATTTAATATTATATAATAAAAAAAACATTTTTCTGTGTATAAATGCATCCCAGTCTATGCATGCAGTCTCAGCAAAAGTGAAGTGAAAGAGAAACAACAGTAGAGTTTCTTTCTCATTCTCAAGTGTTCTAAGATCATCTTTCCTTTGATTCTTCGCAAGTTTGTGCTTCAATCAGGTATATATATGTCTTGAATATATATCCAATACTGGTTATAGTTTTCTTATTCTTCTATATATATATATATACAAGTTTTGTTTTTACTTATTAGGAACAAGCTATTTTTAAAACCGTTTTTCTAATATGTGGTTGAATTTGGAGTACTGATATGTGATTGAATTCATTTGGGTACTCTCAATTTTCAATCTTTTATCAACTGGGTATGTTCTTAAGGCTGAGATGAATTACTGGATATGTTTCTGGGGAATGTATTTTTTTCTGTCTTAATTTTGTTTTTATTTGTTGGTTGATTGATTTTCTCTCTCTCTCAACGTTTCAGGAAGTTAGTTACAGTACCGTTGCAACACTGATATATAGAGGTAATGAATTTTAAGTTGTTTAAAGTTTAATGCATGCAAAATGCAATGCAGTACTATAATCAAGTCATGGTTATTTTCTTTTCCATTCTTGATCAATAGTGCTGTGAAATTTCTGCTAGATTTTCCTCATCAATTTTGATTTTACTTGTTACCTTTTAATGGAACTTGTTTTGGAATAAGTAAATATTGATGCTTAGTGAATGGATTGTAGATAAAACTTGGCAAGTGTGTTAATAGATTTTATTTGTTTTTAGTATTTGTTAGTTTTGATTTGCAGCTGAAATGGCATCAAATGCTACCAGTGGTGGCAGTAAGGGAAAAAGGAATAAGAACAAATTGAGGGTTGATCCATCTTCATGGGCGCCGAACAAGAATGATCCTTCACCTCAACATGAAAGTACAGAACATGAATCCTCTACTGTGAAGCTTGAAATGAGCCCAGGTCAAGTGCAAGCAGCTGCTTCTGACTTGCTTAATGTTAACCAAGGTAATTCTGGTCGGTCGAAACTTGACTTTGCATTGACTAATGCTGTAGATGCATTGGAGTTCAGGCTTAACCAAAGGAAAGAGGGAGACGAGGCGGATGATCTCCCGGATTTTAACTGGAATGATCTAAGAGGAGCTGGAGGTGATCTCCCGAATTTTAACTGGAATGATCTAACAGAAGCCAAGTTGGAAGAACTTATCCTTACTGATTTGCACATCAGAATTAAGAGACTGATAAAAAAAATTGCTGCACTTAGCTCCTGCACTGAAGAAGCTGTTACTAAGGCCATGTTAAGGTTTTCCAATTGTTGTGGATGTAGTGATACTTTTTCTAATATATTTGGTAATACTTTAGCATTTCTTAGAAATGGCCAAGAGGTTGATCCGTCAAAAGAGCAGTGTTTTGAAGATTTAGTGCACCTTGAGAAGTATATCATGGCTGAATTGGTCTGCACTCTTAAAGAGGTTAGGCCATCCTTAAGTGTTAAAGATGCCTTGTGGCGTTTGTTAGTTTTTGACATGAATCTGTTTCATGCTTGTGCAATGGGCGTTGAGCCTTTATGCTGTTTACGATGCCATCAAACTTCTGATGGTTGTTCTTCTGTCCAAACTGAATCGCAATCGAAATTAAAAGCAAAAGGTCATGAATTGAATCTTCCTATTCCTTTTAAATCAGTTCCCTCAGGTTTGTATAATTCTCAAACTTCTCTGGTATATGTAAAATATTTTGTTACATTGTCATAATTCTCAATCTGAGAAATACTTTTGTGACAGGAAATTCTGGTGACAATTTAAAGAATTCTGAAACTCTTGGTGGACTCTCAGAGAAAGAGGGTGATTCTGTTGATAAATCACTTAGTACTGCTGCAACATCTCAATCTCACCGGATGGTTGAATTGTGTGGATGTCTTAGAAAGGTCCATTCCAGTTGCACTAAGAGGGACTACACTCTTCGGCATAAGTCATTCATTATCGAAAAAAGTAATCCGACACATGGGCCTAAAGGGTCTTCAAGAGTACGAAAAATGAGCAGCTTGAGTGGTTTAATCTTGGATAAAAATCTTAACTCTGTATTGGAAACTACTACTATAAACTTGAAGAGTGCACCATCATCAAATACAAGCAATGCTGCGGGACTTGATCGAAGTGAAGACAGGTCTTCCACAAGACCTATCCAGTGCAATAATGAGGAACCTGATAGTAATTGTGTGGCGATACCAAACAGCAAGTCTCTGTCAGAATGGATACCCCAAGAGAATAAGGATGAATTGATTATGAAGCTGATTCCAAAGGTTCAGGAGCTTCAAGATCAGATTAAGAAATGGACAGAGTGGGGTAATCAGAAGATTATGCAGGCTGCTCATCAGCTAAGCCAGGACAACACTCTGCGAAAGACCCTAAAGAAAGAACTAGATGAAAATGAACAACTTATGAAAGAGAGGAAATATCTAGAGGAGAGCAGCATGAGGAGGATTTCTGAGATGAAAAGTGCAATGGATAATGCGAAGGCCAAGCTGGGACAAGCCGATGCCACTGTCCGGAAACTTGAGGCACAGAATGCTTCTATCAGGAAAGAAATGGAGGCTGCTAAGTTAGGTGCATCCGAATCAGTGACGAGTTTTCAAGAGGCCGTAAAGAGGGAGAAGGATATACAAACTAAGATTCAGTCACAAGACAAGGAGAAATCCTTGTTTCAGGAAATGCTAGTGACTGAGAAACACAAATTCGCTCAGCTGCAACAGGAATTAAAGCAAGCAAAAGAAAAAAAGGTGCAAGCTGAGGTATTCTATTTCAAAGCTTATTATTGTAACTGATTTTCCATGTATTTTCTATCTCGTAAATGGTCACTTGATATCTATACTAACGGGTATAGCTTGTGCTGTAGTTTGATGACTTCGATCTCATGTTGTCTTCAATATATTATCCCTAAAAAGTATAAGCTTATGCTCAGAATTAATACAAATGAATTGAAATGCACCAGCACTAGTACCTCTACATTAAATGATTCAAATTATTTCCCCTTCGGCAGTGTTTACTTAACAAAGTAAAATCAGCTAATTACCTTCTAAAAATGTGAAAATTGTTATAAAGAAGTGAAACATGAGAGTACATGTAACTATTTTTCTGTCCATAGATGCAAAATGAGTTTTGTTCCTAGGTCTATTCTCATTGTGAAGTTCAAATATCACAGGTTTTATGGCGGCAGGCCAAAAAGGCAAAAGAAGAAGTTCTCCAGCTAGCCAGTTCTATAGGAAAAGAAAGAGAGAGAAATGAGGAGTCAACAAAATACAGGGAGGAGCAGATGAAACTGAAAGCAGAAAAGAGTCGGCAGAGTTATGAAGCTGATATAAAGAAATATGAAGAAGAAATTGCGGAACTTAGAAGGAAGGAGAACAATTCAAAAATTGCTGCACTAAGAAGGGGAATTGGTTATGATGAATCATGGAATACTTTTGTGGCAGAACTGGTTACAGATATGAATGACTTTTCTGTGTCGGGTAAGGTGAAACGCGAAAGGGAATGCGTTATGTGCTTACATAAGGAGATTTCTGTTGTATTTCTTCCATGTGCTCATCAGGTTGTTTGTGAAACATGCAATGAGCTCCTTGTGAAACAAGGCATGCAAGATTGTCCTTCTTGCAGGACTCCTATCCAGGAGCGTATATCTGTACGCCATGCCATAAAAGGCGAGTCTTATGTTTTTGGTTGAGTGAGTTGAGACTTCAAGAATGCATTGAATTCCAACAACAACAAATAAAGAATAATACATTCAAACCATGTATATCAAGGGTTCTGATATAATAAGTTGTTTTCAATGCTTATGATGATTCTTCTGCTACTGCTTTTTCTTCCTTATTGTTATGATTTTTTGATGTTGAAGTTACTTCTTTTCAATGCTTATGATGATTCTTATATCCTCTTCTCACATAGTAAGAATATGTTTCCTTATCAGCTCCTTTTTTGAGGTTAAACCAAGGTTAGGAACATAATGGAGATAAGAATATAAGACCAATACTTATTGCTCACTCATTATTTGTACAATCTATTATTTATTTTCCTAATTTTTTTCCTTAATAGTCAAACTTCATGAAGGATAGAAATCTTCTGTCCTATTCTTCCTTTCTCCTTTTTAGGATAGTCAAATTTGTAACTGAAAAAACTTTGACAAATTCCTAAGCAAAGCTTGGATCTCTTTGGTACGAACCACGTATTGTATATGAGAACCAGTACTACGTACCATGTAACTTAGCCGAAATTTAAGCTTACCTCGGATGTATAACCATTCAAGCTTGATCTCATGAACCAAATTGCTAAACCCCACCAAGTTGAATCATGATCACTCCTATATTTGTGAGGTTGGTGCTGATGGGTCCACAATCAAAGGAATGAAAGATTTTGAAGTGATGCTACTTAGTAGAAGATTTGGTTAAGATATTCATAGTCATGTACTTATTCATATTAGTTGAGGTCCAACATAACTCCAAGATATAGATATAAATACAAATAGGAGATGATAACATATTCTAATAATAATTTACTCAACTCTAATTGAATTATTCATGGTCCAATATCTATAAGCAGAACAAATAGATTCTAATAATAATTTACTCTCTTTTATCAAATGATGAGTAAGGGGAAATTTTGCCAAGCTACACATTCCTGCTTCTTCAAAGTTGTAAAGGAACGATGGGAACATCTTATAGGCCATTAACATTAAGACTCTTGAGGTGGAAACAAGATACAAGGTTTCAGTTAATTTCAGAGCTACAAACTACAAGTTCACACCTACCCATTATAAATTAGTCTTGCCGAACATATCTACTATTATACTTATAACTGAAAGTTAAATATTTCTTAGTAGTTAGTACCACCTTGTTATTAATGCAATTTCATTGTACAACTTCTTTCTTGGAAAAAAAGAGGACTTCTCATCTTTCCTTTCCCGTTTTATTTTTCAATATTTACCTAAAGTATGGGTGATCATGAGTCCGACCCGACCCTAAACCTCAAACTAACCTGACTCTAAATGTCGATCGGATCAGTCTTTGAACGTGAACCCGACCCTAAACTTAATTAAATATAATGTATATCATTTTTTAGATAAAGTCTTCTGAATGTTATTTATTATTATTGATATGTAATTTGACATATGAAATGATATATGTATATATTGTTAATCATATATATATGGTGAAAAAAATTAGATAATCAATGATATTTTCGACCAAAACTGATATTATTGTTCTGTATATAATTGAATGAAGAAACATATAAACATGATGAATGAGTAATCATAGGTCAGGTTCGAGCCAGATCATGTTTGTCCCCTATATGTCCCTAAATATTGATAGAGTCTAATTTTTAAACCTGAATACAATCCTAAACTCAATGAAGCCCGACCTTATTCGGGCCCGACCATGATCAGATCATCAAGTAGGGTGAATAGGTAGGTCTGGGACATACCCCTAACCTAAAGGTTGTCAGGTTGATATTGGTTGTATAAAAATCATTTTTTATTAGTAACATGAGGATGTATTATTGATGCAGTTAACTATTTGCAAATAAGGGAAAATAGCGAAGAAAAAACAAATTCTTTATAAAAATTGTAAACTATATATTACATATAAATGACAACCATAATATTTTAGATGGTGCCTTGTAATAAAGATAAGATATTTATTTGCTAATAAGCCCTTGATATTATATCTTATTTTCTTTACGAATTTTATATATAAAAAAGAAGAGAATAATAAATAAGGAAATTAATTTTCTTCTCAAATATGACCTTGTACACGTTATCTTAAACTTAACTAACCATTTATTGGTTTTATGCACTAGTTTTTTGACTTAAACAACTACTTAAGAGCTAAGCTTTCAAACTTGAAGTGGTTATGAACCCTTAGTTGTTGTGTATGCCGTTTTTTCTTACATGAAGTGTTGAAAATTTGAGTATTCTCGTTAAGCCTTGAAAAACTGAATGGGTTAGTTTGGAGTGGTTATATATATATATATATATATATATATATATATATATATATATATATATATATATATATATATTATAGTTTGTTGGTTATACCAACAAAAAAAGGATCCACTGAATTTCTAGGAGATTGGATGTTGACTAAGATACTTGGTTTAACTGAACAAGATAGATTCCAGTGTATAAATCTCTTTTACCTATTTCTTTACCTTATTTGATTACTATATATTTATATATTATTATGTGACTTGTGACTATTTGGTGTGTTTCTTTCCAGATTTTATGTATCTTATTCTAAACTTACTTAACCATGTGATTATGGGTGTGTAATTAAATTTAGTTTGTTTGACGTCACTCTTATTGATAAATATTTGCCAAGAAATAGTTTAAAACTCTTGTATGTGAGTATTTTAAAATTTACTTTAATTGGTTTTGTTCTAATTCATATAATAACATGTAAGTTTTATGAACGCTGATACTTTCATTAATCTTGGAAGTATTAATATTACTAAAAAATCTTATGATGTTAGTGTTTTATGGGCAGAACATGATACAAATACAATAGGATGTTCAGCCATGTAATTGTTTTTAGTTCCACCTTTTCATTGAAAGTGTTGTGTTTTGTCACGTTATTTTGTATCTAATGTTGTTCTCCTTCATCTTATTGTGTGTACAACTAAAGTGAGACAACTAAAAGAAGTTGTTTCTTTGGTTTTTATGTTGTTTTTGAGATGTGTAGATATATTAAAGATGAAAAAAATGAGAGATCATATGTTATTAGAGAAAGTTGATGTCAAATAATTAAGCTAGGTTGTATATATGAATGACTCTATTATGATATGTATACCTAAGGAAACAAATTCACTAAGAAACCTATAACATACATGTTCATAATGGTAGAAGGTGAAATGAATCCATTTAAATTAATGTAAACTACTTGATGTTGATGACTTATGAAGATGTTTGATTAATTGGGGAATGATGAACACTTAGGTTGAGGGTTCTTATAAGAGTTTTCTTGTTTCAACTAAGATTAGTTGGATCCAATATAACTTTGTAATGCTAAAAAATAAAAATAAAAATAATAGAAACTAATGGAATTCTTGCCTAATTGTCTCTCATTTTCTCTATGTACATTTTGAGTTCTTATTGTTCTATGGAAATGACTCCAAATAAATCTCAGCTTCACCAATTGTCCTTGGGTTGGGTAGAGGAAATTAATTCAAATGATAGTAGCATTTAAAAATTGCTTAATATATTATGTAAAATTCAAGTTTAATAGGAACTAATGTTTCTATATCCATATATTAGGTTAAAATTTCAGACGTTCTTAAATAACAATAATTGCAATATAGCTTCTATGATCCTACTAAAGAAGTAAGATTTCATTCAACTACCACCCATAAAAATATTATATAAGAAAAACGTCAAATTCTCCTATAATATATGTTTGTAAAAGAAGAAGAAAAATAAATATCCTATGAAATCAAAATATATATTTTGCATCACCCTATACATTGATGTTATAAAAGTCAGAAATGACTGCAAATCACGAGATGCAAGACTAATAAAAAGAACAAATGATTAACATACTCTCAATTTGCCACCTCAACATTAGTTGTGTGTTTATATAATACGATATCATGGAATATAATATTTTGTTATGTTATCCTTCATTTCAAGATCCTTCACTTAATCCATTCTCTTTAAATTTATTTACTTAATCATCAAATTACCTTATAATTTTTTTATTTAAATTTATTATAGGTGAGGCTCGAACCCACAACTTCCTCTATCATATTCCTTAAATCTTCCACCTTAACCACCGGAACACATTAGGACTCCCTCTTTAATTTCATCCTTATAAATAAGATGTTCTACTTGATTCAGTATATTATATTTATAAAATATTTCAAACACACAAAATAACTCATATTTTGTTCCATGCAACTTGTTCTAATATGTTTAACCAAAGCATTAGATACCTACAACTTAGACATAGAACTCATTGCCTCTTTCTCTTGTGCCTCTTACTTCTACACTTACATAACATCAAAGTTCCTTTTATTGATGTGTGGTTTATTTGAGTTTATGATTCATAACTTTTTATTATTGTTATAAGATTTTCTTTAAAATAAACTTGTATGCAACATATTGGATATGATAAGGTTATGTTGTTAACAAGGCCATGAAATAACTATCTTATCTAATCTACAAATGAGTAATGGTATATTATTTCAATTATTTCTCTAGAAAGTGATATAACTTAAAAATTAATCATTAATAACCAAAATCCTATCTTATAATACATGACTTCTCACTGTTTACATAAAAAATTATTTGCACTTTAAAATTATTTATCATGATTTCTTTCCTTTAAAAAACAACTCATATTTCTTAATTTTATAACTAATATAAATTCAACTTTCATGATGTCTCTGGATGTTACTATTTGGAAGTTGTTAAATCATTGTGGTCAGCCAAAAGTTTTTCGAAGTAGTGAAACTGATATCAGAATTGCTTACTTAAAATAAAGTTTCTAGATTAATTTTATTTCAAGGAGACTAACTATTTGATCAAATTTATAATAAAGATTGACGCACAATCAATTTCATATTTTCATTATTGGGAACTTCAACAATCTTAGATATAGATATCAAATATTAACTATGTTTTTTTATGACTTCGGATATACCATTAAAAAAACTTTCATGATGCCATTTGTGACGTTGGGTTTTCAACAAACCTTCTGTTGCAACAATCCTTCTTCTAACCTTTTGTGGGTATACCATTATTGCACTGTGACGTGGATAAGGCCTTCATTATTGGTTCAGACGTCGAGGTGAATGAGATCCGCTGTCCCATATTTCATATCTCATTGTGTCTCAAATCAATTGTAAGATATTATCTATTTCAAAAGAAAAATATAAAAAACATAAAATAATATTTTATATTATTTGGTGAAATATTATTGGTTTCCGTTAATGTATACTTGTGTGTGGGTCATTCTTTTACAGTGCTGAATACTAAAAAAAGTCATCGTTGAAAACTAGGACCTATACAAAGCATGCATGTATTATTTGAGTCACATTCTCATAACTTGCACTAACCTTTTGAAATCATTGGGTATAGATTTCACTCATTACATTTAGTGATGTCATGTCTTACATCCTTCTACAAGATCTTGCTTTTGCTGTGTCAGACTTTTTATAGGGATTGTAACATTCAAAATTACTGCAACGTAATGCATTCTTACATGTTGTTAAAGTGCACTTTATGAGTATTGTTAAGCGGGTAATAAGAAACATATGTGATAAGTGATACTTTATTTATTAGTGATTAGTTTATAAGTGATATATGTCACTTTCTTCTGGATATAAAAATTAATAGGATAATATATTATTTTACAGAAAAATAAGTGCTAAATAAAAATGGCATGAATTGATAGCATGACTTTTTTTCTCCATGGGTTTGACTTGTGTTGCATATAGAAATCTAGATACAACTTTGCTATTTGAAGAATATAATATTATAAATGCAAGTAGATACAATCCATAAGGATTCAGTCCTTTTTATGGAAGTGACTTCAAGTTTTGATAGCTGTCAATGTAAGAACTTCATTGATAAATAATTATTAAAAATATCCATAAAAGTTCTTGCATCCTCAAATTTGCATATGCTACATATATTTCAGTTTTAGGTATAGCCTACTAAATAAACATTTGCTATCTAGTTATTACATTGGATTCTTATCATAATATACCATTTTATGTTTTCTATGAAATATTTATTGTTTTTTCTCTTATTTACCATTTTATGTTTTCTCTTATTTACTAAATGTTTATTAGTGAAAAATAATAAAAATGTGAATATTCCCACGAGGGTTGATAGAGTAAAATAGAAGTATTTTTTTAAAATTCAAAAAACAACCATAGGGCTAAGGGCTTTAGATGTCATTTATGATTAAAAAAAAGTATTACTCAAGCTTAAGGGAAAATTTTACCACACGACTATAAGACTTAGAATATTATATGTGGCTGAATGTTGAGCGATAAATGTCAACAAGATAATAGACTTTATGTAGTAGATATGAGAATATTTTATTGAATGAGTGAACACACTAGATATAATAGGATTAGAATTGAACACATTGTAGATAAAGTTGGAGTTGTTCCTATATTATAGAAAAGATGGTAGAACCTTGCCTTAAGTGGTTTAGACATGTGAAGAGGAGAATTCCCATAAAGAGAGTAGATCGAATGGACGTTAGTCCAATTCTTTGAGGATGAAGAGACCAAGAAAAATCATAGGGAGAATGATAAATAAAGCCATAGAGCTCAATACATTGTCAAGGAACATGATTTATGATATAATATTATAACATTGTTCGATCCACATAGTCGACCATACTTAATGAAATAAAGGCTTGATTGTTGTTGTTAAAATCGAAAGTGCATTATAACAAGAGGAAATATTATATTTATTAATATAAAACATGGACTTTTGTTTGGTTTTTAGCTAGTCTAATTGGTAGTAGTTGGCCTTGTTTTCTTGTGTTGGAAAAGAAGCTCAACAACATGTCTCTATTGTCAACTCTTCTCACTCTCCCTCCATGGAGTAGTTAGGACCTACTTTTGTCACAACTTCTTCCACATATTGACTCATTTTACTTATATAAAATGTTCCACAAACTATGGTTTTCAAAGAAAGCATGAACTTCTCATGAAATCACAAACTTTTAGTTTTTCTTTTGCTATAACCACTTAAGCTTCTTTGTCAAAATGCTGAGAGCCATTAGAAGAAAACTGAAGAACCTTTATTCAAGGATATGGTGGATACTATGGAAACGGCCCAGATGTAAAGTTGTTATCAAAAGGTTTAGAAAATTGAACAATAAGGGTCACTCTAGAACATCAGAATCATGCAAGAATAGTGGCCACTTAGTTGAGTCAGAATCTGAAAGGCCTATTAGAATTGCTACTTTCAATGTTGCAATGTTTTCACTTGCACCTGCAGTTTCAGAAATTGATGACTTAGTTGTGTCCAATACTGATAAGAAGAACTCTACAAAAGTTGATTTTCCAAAGAGTATACTAAAGCAATCACCATTGCATGCATCTTCAAGATCAAATTTGAAGGTTTCTATTAACCTTCCTGATAATGAGATTTCATTGGCAAATAGTAGATTGCTTAGTACTTCTGACACAATTGTTGGCAATGTTTCTGGAAGAAGTAATGTGCCAGCAAGGTCTCCTATATGCTTTCCATTTCTTATGAATTACTTATATGATGAGAGCAATGAGAAATTCACATGCAGTAGAAGCATCTTAGAAGTTCTAAGGGAGATTGATGCTGATGTGTTGGCACTTCAAGATGTGAAGGCAGAGGAAGAGAAGTGTATGAAGCCTCTCTCTGATTTGGCTGGTGCCTTGGGGATGAAGTATGTTTTTGCTGAGAGTTGGGCTCCAGAATATGGAAATGCAATCTTATCCAAGTGGCCTATCAAAAAGTGGAAAGTTCACAAGATTGCTGATGATGATGATTTCAGGTATTTTTTCTTTCCTCTATTTGATTCAAGCAAACCTTGCAGCAAGGGCAACTTCCTGCCTTCTGACTCGGAGGTCATGACTTCAAATCCCAGATAAACGATTTCTCAACTTGCAGGTTTAAGACTGTATTCTCCTGCCCTCACGAGACTTAAAAAACTACCACGACAATAACAACCAAGTCTTTATCCCACTAGGTGGGGTCGGTTACATGGATCGAACGAGTCCATAATGTTCAAGTATGATATGGATCAAGTTGAAATAATCCATTCCAATTAAACTTGATGCAGGAATGTTTTGAAGGCAACAATTGATGTGCCATGGGCAGGAGAGATAAATTTCCACTCAACTCAACTTGACCATTTAGATGAGAATTGGAGAATGAAGCAAGTAAATGCAATAATCCATTCCAATGACTCTCCTCACATCTTGGCAGGAGGTCTAAATTCTCTATATGGACCAGATTACTCATCAGAAAGATGGACAGACATTGTTAATGTTATGTTCTAACAACTATTTACATTAAGCCTTCTTTACTTTAAGCTGTTTCAGAATCACTTTTTGTTAAGCTTAAACAAAAAGGCCCTACATTTAGTTTGTTTTCATATGCTAATGGACAACTTGAATCTCTAACAATTTATAGTTTTTGTTATAGTATTATGAGAAACTTGGAAAGCCAAAGCCAAGGACAGAAGTGATGAACTTAATGAAATCAAAAGATTATGTTGATGCAAAGGATTATGGTGGAGAATGTGAGCCTATTGTGATCATTGCCAAAGGCCAAAGTACCTTTATTAAATTGCTTATTTGGTCACTTAATTTAGCTTATGATTGTGATTGTCCAAAATTTAATATATGAATGGTTAAATAGATGTGCAGGGGACATGTAAATATGGCACAAGGGTGGATTACATTTTGGCCTCACCAAACTCACCCTACAAATTTGTTCCAGGATCATACTCAGTCATTTCTTCTAAGGGCACTTCTGATCATCACATAGTCAAGGTAGAAATAGTGAAAGTGAATGCAAATGCTAAGAAAAATGTCATTAGACAATGCAGGAAAGTAAAGAGAAGGGTTGTGAGAATAACACCACCTTGTTCTGCAACAGGTGTATGGGAATCAACCCAACTTCCCAAACTACTTGTTCCATAGAACTTTTTTAACTCTTACAAGTAATATTTATGATATATTTGATAATAAAAATGTATTTGTATTTATAGTCATAAACTCATATGTAATGCTCTCCGTTAGATTCACAGAACGACCAAAATGTCAATAACTATTTGATAACAGTTGGTAGGCTACGTTTAACTCTAAAAGATATATTTAAAACTACGGTGAAGGTAGAAAAGACACAGCTGAAGCCGCAAATGATGAGTAAAGCACTGCTTAGGTACTTGTTGAGAGTGTTGCAGTGTCCGGTGTTTGTTAGAAAAGGGTTAAGGAATTGGAAGAGGAAAACAGTGGCTGTAGGAAGAAGCTTTATGAGGTCTCCAAGGCTTGAAAATGTGTTGCTATATATGCTAGGGTTTACATGATTGCATTTAACACAACATTATCAAAAATTTAATTTAGTTTAAATAACTGAGACTAAGTACACGTACATAATGTGAGTGCCCCATTGTCACGCCTGAAAGATTATTTCTCATAATTTTTTCTATCAACTAAACTTCTCCATGTTTGTAATCTCTTTAATATTTGAGTTAGAACTCAATTTTTCTTGGATTGTCATGAGTCAAATTATTTTCTTTGGTCATAGGTCAAAAATATTAATGTGATTCAAGAAGCACATACTTACGTTGTTTGGTATTTATATTATTCCTTTTATTACCAATTAATTTATAATAGAATGTTCGTGAAAATTCATTTCATGCAAATATTTCACATCAATTTGGGAAGAGAATGGCATAGAGAAGAGATGAAAAGGCATAATCCCCAAAATTCCTTCCCCTTAAAAGGTGCTAATTTGAGATTTTAAGACTAAGGGGTGTGTTTGTTTTTATGCATTATAATTATTTTACCTCTTTCACTTTTCTATGGATAAAATGATGATTGATTCATCATACCATTTCTAAGTCTGACAAATAATAACGTGACACATAATAGAATGTGGATAACAAGCAAGTGAGATAAAATAAATGATGAATTACTTAATTGTATTAGATTTTTATTGGTGGGGATTATAAATGATATGTTGGTCTTAGACCACCTAATCTCATTTTCTAACCAACCAAAATTTGAAATAGTTAAATTGAGCCAAGCTAAGCACATATTTCGATTTGACTCAATAAGAATTATACTATGCCTTCATTAAGTCTAGCACTAATTATTTTTTCAAGTCGAAATGAATTCAATTAAATATAACAAATTATTCAGTTCAACCCGGTATCTTGAATTATTGTTATTATATAACTCTTTGAATTTTTTTATGAAATTATTAATTATTATTTTTATGAAATCATCGAAATAATTAACGATTCGAATGTTTGAAATAACATTTTTTTTTCTTCTCCAAAAATAATTTATAACTATATTTTTCTCTTCTTATATTCTCTTTTCCCATTTTCTTAGGTGTAATCAAAGATTGTAGTAGTGCAAAGTTTTGTGATATGTGAATATGACATCATAAGGAGAAGTCCATGTTGAGTGTTAGGTCATAATTGCAAAAGTTGAGGATAATTTGACCATTTCTTTTTTGAAGGAACATAATTTCATCATTTTAATTATGGACTTAGCCTTTTGAATTATTAGGCTGCTGGGGCTGGCTGAAGGAACCTTCCAGGCCTGAATATAAATCTGGGTCAACCACCTTTATACTAGTGAGATTTAATGATTTATACAACTAGAGTTTTTATTTATTTTTTATAATTTTCTGTAAGACAAAAATATGTATATATAATAGAAGAATTTTTTATAAAGTTTATTCATTTTTAATCATCATTAATTCTTAAATAAAAGTAATATTAATGAATGATGGATGATGCACTAATGTATAAATTTTTACACTGTCAATACATAAATATTATATTCTTTCTCTATATTGTAATTTTTTTGCTTATTAAATACAACATATTTTACATCAAGAATATACATAACGATGAGAAATCACAACAATTAATATGGATTATTGAATATTATTTAAACGATTAAAATTAAAAGATACATACAAATAATTATCATATGATCAATAATTAACTTTTAATCATAATCATATATGATTGGTTGTATAAGGCCCAAAATTAATTTTCTCACAATTTTAAGATGAGAATAGTCCATCCATACATTTCCTTAATGTAATCATTTTTTCATATTTGATTATTCCGGTTCCTTAGACGATCATTAAGAGGTTTCAAACTTTTTCTAGTTAGTGGTGAAGAGTATGATAGTTGAATTATTCAATTTATATTCCTTAAATAATGCACATATCTTAACAATGAATTAAGGAACTTAGATCCTTCATCCATTCTTCAATCAAACCTTATTGAAGTGGTTTTGGTCACATCCATGATCAATAATCACTAAGGCAATATTTCATCATCAAATTAAGAGTTTTCATCCCCTACTTTTTACACTTCATTTAATAGTCAAACAAAATACTAAAAGAAAAAAGTATAATCACAAAAAAAATTAACCCAAATTTCCCTATTTAAATATTTTACTTTACAGCACAAAAAGGGTACAAGGTGTTCCAAAATTCACAAACCCAATTTCTAACCCATATACATTCACTTTCCGGATTTTACAAATCAACCCCATTTTCCCCCTTTCTTTTTAATTTTTTTCCTCTTATTTTTTTAAATTTTTTTCCATCCTAAGCTGAGATTACAACCTAAACTTAAAAATTAACAACCATTATATGATTGATATTACAGCCTTAACATAAGCTCATAAATATAAAATACTACTCCAAACTTCTTTTCTTAACATTTTCGCCCTCCAACTTTCCCCAATTTCAGATCTACCCCTCCGTTAAAAATTCACGGTCGGGTCAGAACTCCAAAACCGGGTCGGGGCGTAAGAGACAAAAGAAGGAGAAGAAGAACATTCTAGAATAATTTAGAAGAAGAGGAAAAAAAGAAAAAAGATAAGAGAGGTGTAGAGTTGAATATTCATCGGGTCAAATCAAACCCGAACCGAAACCCGGATTTGTGACCCGTTTTTTTATCATTCAAGCCGGAGCAGGCGCCTGAGATCCCGCGTGGCGGAGTCATCAATAACCGCCGGCGATGATGAACTTTTCTTATGAAAAGACGGCAGAGGAAGCGCACTAGGCGACGGCGACATGGAAAAAGCAGAGCCGGCGTAAACATCGCAACCGGGTATTCCATCCATGACCCGAATCTGCTTCGAATTCAACCTTTGTCCATAAACACCACCTTGTTTCTTCAAAGCCTTGCTCTCTATCTTCGAATCAAGAGATATAACCCTTCGTAGAATCGTCACCTTCTCCATCGTAATCCCACTTCTCCTCGCCATTTTTGAATCATCATAGCTCGGTTTCTTCTCAACCCGTTTCTTTGGGTCGGGTCGAACCACCGGTTTCCGCAAAGGCTTCACGGAGCTAGACACGTGGTAATGATTGTAGTTATAACTGTAACTGTTATTATAATTATGGTTGTTGACGTAACTCCTCCGCCGTGAAAACGACGCCGCAGACGGCGGTGGAGTTCTGATACGTTCAATGAAACAATCCTGTGGCCGCAAAACCTCGGTGCCCATGATGATGAAAGTTAAAGATAAGAGGAAAGAAGGGGTAAAAATCAAAACTTGAGAAATGGGTATGAGCTTTTAGATCTGAAAAAACGAAGAATTGTTTGTTATAGCACTTTCTTCACACACACACACATATATATATATATATATATATATATATATATATATATTCTCTTTCTTCCTCTTCTTATATATAGTTTTCTTCTCCTCCCTCTTCAAAATAAAAACAAGTTAGAGAGAAGAGGGATAATAGAAATGAATAAAATTGTTGAAGAAAATAGAAGAGAGAAGAGAGAGATATATAGAAGAGAAAGGAGACAAAGGTGGTTTTTGTTATATTTATTTTGGTTAGTTTTGAAAAGGGAGGAGAGAGAAAACGAGGGACAGGTGGTCTTTTTTTGAGGTAGTTGGGTAAACGGTTGACGTTAGTGCTGGGTTCGGAGAATGCTACTTGCGTGGCTTTTATTGGTTCGGTTGGGAACCGAAGCTGAGGTAACGTAACGGCGTCGTCAGGGAAGGGTTAGTTGTCATTCGAGAAGTTATTAATTTCGGTGGGCCAGGTGATATTGACCAATAATAATAATGCACTTCAAATCGAGTGGAAATAACTGGAACTTTTTTCAATATTTAGTGGTCAAAGATTAACTTTAATTGATTTTCCAATACGAAGAGAAATGGTAGTTTTAATTTGATTTTTATGTAAATTTTAATATATCTATATTTATACCATATACTACTAATAAAGTATTAGGCAAAACACAAAATAATCATCACCACGGTGGTTATTTTATGTTTTATCTTATTTGCCCTCATTAAATTATAAATTTTCACATTTACATGTATATTTCCTATAATAACTTACCATTTGGACATTATTATATAGAAAATATATAGTTTTAATACATTCATAAAAGTTGAATTTAAGAACATTACTTAATTAAATGATAGATATAAAAGTATATAAAGATACCCCTAATTTATGTAACATAAATGTAGCACCGTAAATATAATAGTAGTGTAAATATAAGAATGTGAGCAATTTAAATATATATATACATATGTGAGAAAAAGATGAAGTAATATTTTTGTTTAAGTTTTTAAGTAAGAAATAATAAGAATAAAAAATTGATTGAATTTAGAGTAGTATATATAAGTTTATAATACAATTAAAGAATTTTAGTTTCAACTGCAATTAAAAAAATTTAGTTTCAACTGACACATGTGTTAAATATGAGTAACTATAATATTCCAAATTTTCACGGTTACTTCACCACAATTCAAAATTGATGTATCTCTATTTTCAATTAAATACGAGTAACTATAATATTACAAATTTTCACGGTTACTTCACCATAATTCAAAATTGATGCATCTCTATTTTCAATTCCACGATCCTGTCTCAGTTTATTTTTCTTCTTCTCAGGTTTTTCATAGTTTTTGATTGGACAAAACTTATGTACAATTCCTTAAGTACAAATGATGTTTGTAACCTATTAAAAGGTGACACGTGTTCATTATCACCTATACTTTGAAGAGAGAGATTCTTAATTGCAAAAAAAGAGAAATACTTAATGATATAAATGAACACGTGTCACATTTTAATAGGCTACAAACATCATTTGTACCTAAGGAATTGTACATAAGTTTTGTCCTTTTTGATATACATTACTCTTCCACTAAAAAAAATATTTATTTATGTTTGGACTTTTTAAATGACGTGACATAATGTCATTGTCTGACAGGATTGGGGACACCATTTTAGGACAGATGATATCATCCCTCCCTCCCTCCATCCCTCCCTCCCTCCCTTAATTTCTCTTTGAACATTAAAGTTCATGCATCCCTCTTTTACACAATCTATATGCTGTTGTGTTTAATTAATCGTTTACAAAGTTCTATGAATTTTAGATGTAATTGCAATAAGTTTACTAATAATTAATTATTAATAAAATATAGGTAATATGTTTACAAAATTCAATTGTTTAAATTTTTTAGAACTTTAAAAAAAATTATGGACTACATACTGTAGAAAAATGTGGCAATTACTATCCTGATATAGTCATAGAAACTCCAAAAGTCCTAAAATTGCAACCCCAATTACAATATCATACCCAAAATTAAAACTATGGTAAGCATTTAATTACAAAAACGTGCTACTGCATTTTAAACCATGAACATATGTATAGGCGTAAATCCATAGACATAGGTATGGAAATTCATATGTGTCTTTTATTAGAATGTCCAATTTAATGTAAGAGATATATTTTCAACTTGCAATTAATGTTTTGGTGGTAGTTACATGTGATTATATGATTATTTTTGTAGAAATTAAAAAATGTAAGGGCAAAATAAAAAATTTGAAATTACACAATAATGTGTTATTTCATGTGCACCGTTGCATTGTATGTATCGGCACTTTTCATACATTATCTTCCATGTGATATTCGATGTGCTACAATTTTAGGCTCATGAATATCTTCAATTCATGTGCTACATTATACTTTTTTTATGATAATTTTTTTATGTTGGCCCCTTTTCCATCATAGTGCCCTTCTTTACTCGATTATATAAAATAAAAAATATGGTGGTTTTATATCATATCGTAAATTTTAATCCCTTTTTTGACATAGCATTCATGTTAAAAACAAATATGTTTAATATGATATTAATGAGTAAAATATCTATTTTGCAGTTGTTTTCAAATTATATTTACGGTTGCCGATATGTTTGTACACCACCCTCCACTCTTATGCAATATTGTTCACTAACTTTTATTGCAACTTTTGGCTTATGGACCAATTATCAATTTTAAATAAAAATTCTCTACAATTAGAAATATGAGTTAGACATAATTGTTTCAAATATCATGTTAAACGTTCATAACACGTAAATTAAACATTTCAAACCAAACAAAAGAAATATGGGTTGACAATAGCGTCAACCAATCATGGTTTTTATGGCAATCAATAAGAAAGTGTGTTAACAAGTACGTTTTTCAATTTCATCTTATCAGCGAAAATTCATTACTCAATTTGTAGTATCTATTAATTTCTGTAATCATTATTAAAAAATGTTGTTAATAAAAATTTCATTTCATGACGACCTTACATATTATGTTCTAGATAAGTTTATTTAAATGATTACGCCCTATATTTTACCTGCAAAAGTAATTGTGGGTGAATCAATTATTTGAACGTACAATTTTACAAAAAATAAGATTGAACAATTATTCAATCGAATAAATTTAATTGAAAATTAAAATATTTTACACAAATTACTATATATGACATTTATAATAGGTACATTATACATTACAAAAAATAGGAAAGCGGGTTGACAGTGAGTACCTGTCAACACGTACATATAATGTTAATATAAATATCTATATTGCTATGTAAAAGTAATTAAACATGTATAATTTTTATGTTGTAAAATTAACATAACAGTTTATTTATATCAATATGAATGCTGTTATACTCATATGAAAATTGTAATCAATGTTACATATACGTAATCTATGAGTATAGGACGTTAATTTACCAACTTTTGAATTGAGATTTGAGATGAATAGTAATTGCATAATGAATATTATCACAGGCTTTTCATTTCTTTATCTTTCTTCTTTTTATTGTGCAAGTTGTTACCGACCAAGATTAAATGACCAGTAAGTTATGTTTCTCTAAAAATTAATTCTCTACTATTAGGTTTAAGTTTTCAATTCAATCACTATCTCTTTAGCCATAGTAAACTGTTTTAAAACATATATATAATATATATATATGTGTGTGAAGTGATTTAAGCACATAACTATTCTTATATAAAAATTCTGAAAATAATAAATTAGCATGGTACAACCATACATGATTATTAAGATTTAAAATTAGTTAATACTAAATGATTATATAGAAAAGTTATGTGTATTAATCATTTGATCTTAATCATTCAAATAAGATCTAATATATTAATTTTCTCAACTTCTCAAAATAACAAAATATTTTGTTTAAATCACTTAATACACACATATATATATATATATATATATATATATATAATTGAACCAGTTATAATTCGATTTATAAACTCAAGTTCAACTTCTTTGGTTTATAATCAAGTTTATAGAACTAACTAACATATAGAGTTTTGAATGAAAAATCAATTTCATTCAGTTCATTGTCAACCATACAATCAATCTTATGATACCTAGACGATATATTACAGTAAACGATTTAAACAATACAATTCATGTCATATAAGCGAATATAATCAGGGATGGTATAAGACAATATAAATAATGTTAGTACGAATCTTAATGTATAATTGCTCATCACTCATGTTTTAAATATAGGTCTACCTATATGTCAAGGTTTCCAGAGTTATTGAAATCGTGTCACAACCATAATTGTAACTGCATCGATCACAAATACTTGCAACTATCGAAGGAATATATAACCCTTGATTATACTTAAGTGGAGAAGGACAAATTTGTGTCTTGGTGTTCTTACAAATATATTCCTCATGCATTGATATGAGCTACCAATCAATACAAATATATACCTTACTATAATCTAATCAATCATGAATATTAATTTAAAATTGTTTATTAATTACACATAATAATGTGTTAGTATTTAATTGTTCATAAACTTAAATTTTAATGAACATACCTAATTCTATGTCCCCCACATGCTTGTTTCAATAATTTCTTACCAAATAAAGAATGGAACCATAGAGAGAAGGAAACAGTGGGAACAAATATAATTTACTTTCGGTATGGTGTCGGGTCAAGTAAGCATTTTTTATGATATCATTATTGTAATAGTTAGGTGCAAAGAATATCATATATTATTTCTCTATTGTCTCATGATTCGTAATGTATTCAATTTTAGAATCAAACTAATATTATTCTTCCTTTAACTTTTTAGTCTTTTCTCTTCCAATCACTAAGATAATTATAAGAAGGAGAACAAATATTCAAATATGATCATGATAAAATATTTCAGATTTCGACTAAGACAACTATTTGAGCTACCAAGGAAGAAGAGAAAATAATCATATGCAAAAGTGACATCATATTAAATTCTAAATGATAAAAATGTCATATCATATTATTTTTTCTTTTGTTTTTTTATGTCATAATCATACCATGATGACAAATTTTGGTCAAAACCAATTGTTAATCATATATTAAAATGAAAATCTATGATTTTTATATTTTTCCATAAAGGCAATTTAGATTGAAATTAGCTTAATAATTGAGATGTGTTCAACGATACATGAGTAAAAATAGAAAAAATTATGAATGTTTTAATTTTTTCAATTAAAGTATTATTTTTTGATTGGTGTGGGACGAGGTTGGAGACATGGTTCGGGACAGCAAATCTTTGTCAGCCTAGAATACCCCTATCATTATTGGCATGAACAAGAATAATGGTTACGTTTAATTAAATAATATCACTCTCAAAAGGTAAATGACATGAACTTGTAGGAACTTATTACATGTGCTATAGCATTAATCCATTATTATTCACTTTAGAACCCTTAAAACTTGTAGAGATAATAACCACTATTCTCTGTTTGTCTCTCCTTCAAGTCTTATCCATTCTCACATCTTATGAAGCCACATATTTTGGCAAAACTTCCTTATCCAATTCATGCACATAATAACAACAAACTCTATCATAATATATAATTCGTACCACTCAAAATCCATAACAAAAAAATGAACAAAAAAGAAAAAGAAAAAAAGAAGAAGAAATAAACACAATGATGGTTATGAATGAATCAAGTCTACCTGAGGAACTAGTGCAAGTTCTACCTTCTGATCCTTTCGAACAACTCGACGTGGCTCGAAAAATCATGTCCGTTGCGCTTTCAACACGTGTCAATGCGCTTCAATCAGAGTCGTTAGTTCTAAGCACCGAGCTTGCAAAGAAGGAAAACACCGTGGCAGAGCTTGAGTCTCAGGTAGACTCTCTCTACGCTGCTATCTCCGAAGCTGAGGATAGGTTTGCTCAAGCCCAACAACAAAAGGTTCGAACCGTTTCAACTGAACCCGGTTCACTTTGCTTCAACCGTGTTGGGTTTATTTTATAATGATTATTAAATTTGTAGGAGAGGTTGGTTACGGAGAATGCTTCGCTTTCTAACACCGTCACAAAGCTCACTAGAGATGTCTCCAAGGTGCAAATTATTATAATCATAGTCTTAAAGGGATCCATTTAGGGTTAAGTTTAATCATTCATACTAATAAAATTGAATGATTTAAATTAGAGAATAAATTTGTACCATTAAATTTTCGTAGAATAGATACCTAAAATGTGAAGTAAATTTAAATTCTTGAAACTTACTGTTACTGTTAGAGTAACTGAATACACTCTCTATTATAAATGATTAAATATGATCAAAATAAAATTTAATAATTAATGAGATACAACTTCTCAATGCATAACCCTTCTTTTCTCATAATTAATATTTTTATTAGTGAATGATTTAAATTGTGGACTTAAATCTTAACGATGATTAATTTGATTCAACTACTCAATTTAAACAGCATTCTATATAACTACTATATTATTATATTATTATAAGTACATATTACTTACTATATGGAGTCTTAATGTAAATTGATGCAGTTGGAGGTTTTCAAAAGGACTCTTATGCAATCCTTTCAAGAGGAAGAAGGAAATTCCGTACGTTATTGTTACTGCTCCTCATTTTGTTTTGTTTTTTGAAATGGTTACTACTTACTACTACTAATATTATTTTGACTGCTATTTTAAAATTATCTTAGTACATGGTCAGCTTAAACATTTGTATACTGTCACACAAAGAATATTTAACTTTCATTTGGTAATGTAAGTTATTATTAGGAGGCACATTCTAAGCTTAATTATTAGTCTGGTATAAAGTTAAATGTATATTATCATGTCTGAATTGTGTATGATAGTATTAGCTAAGTAACATTTGGTTTGTACATACTGAGGTTTGGAATAGGGAGGAGCTGTTGCTGCTAAATTGCAGAGTCAAGCAAGTATCACTAGTTCCACATTGCAGCCTGAAGGTACTTTCAACTTGTGTCTGCCACATTTGTCTGTATTTATGTTGGTTCTTGGTGCCCTTTATGTAAATTATATATTTTTATGCATTCACTTTCAAAGTTTTGTTCTTGTGGTGATTATTGACCCTGAATCCACAAAATGGTATTTGAATTTTACTGTGAGTTAGCTTTAAGTAAACCAATTTAGTTATTGGAGAATGCAGATGATGATGCTTCATTATTACCACCTTCTAGATCTTCTTCAATGCAAGCCTATATTTCTGAAACAGGAAATTCTTTTTCTGAGGATCAAGAGTCTGATGGTATGATATTACATTTTGTATCACCAAAACAGATTTTGCCTCTTTGGTATGATATTGCTGAAAAGTGAACTACAATTTTGCTTCAGTATGCTGACCTTTCTTGTGTTTCTTTTCTATTTCCAATACTGTAGCTGCTAGACCTCGAGTACCATATAATCTGCTCTTAGCATCGCAAACTAGCACGCCGCGCGTCACTCCCCCTGGCTCCCCTCCTAGTCTGTCTGCATCAGTATCCCCAGCAAGATCATCTAAACCAGTGTCTCCAATAAGGCGGCATTCAGTCTCCTTTTCGAGTTCAAGAGGAATTTATGATGATAGGTCTTCAGTGTTTTCATCTAGTGGTTCAGTGTCTAGCACAAACACATTGTCACAAACTGGTTAGTCCTCTCAATTCAGTGATTTTGTAGCATTACTGCTAGAGATTTGTTTTATTTGGTGACTCTAGTGGATGACTTTCATGCATAAGAGGGAAACAATGCTTAATTCATGTACTCACAAGTTTTTCTTCTTAAATTCTCAATGCTTGATTCATGTACTCACAAGTTTTTCTTTTTAAAATTCTCAGGAAGAACGCGTGTCGATGGAAAGGAGTTCTTTCGCCAAGTCAGGTGAGGGTGCTTGTATTTGATCCTAGAAAACTATGGAACCAAGTTTTCTAAAAGCTTGAAGTTCTACTGAATTAGGCCAATATCAGTAGTAGATTTATGTTGCTATTTCCACAATTCAAAATTGCCTCTGTAGATTCTTTGGTATTCAAGTTCTGATAAGTAATTTATACTATCAAACAATTTGCAAATTACCACAAAATTTATGAAGTAGATTAAAGTGAACAATGTTTGGGATATACATTAGCCATACTATAATGAAAGTGTCAAACTTTTATCAAGTTAAGTCAATTGTATCATTCATCTTTTAATATTCTTTCTTATTCTTACCATATGAAGTAATTCTAACAGCACTTCAATCTGGTAGCACAAATGCTAAGTTCTATGCTTACTTAACTCAGGTTCCTCCATTTTGTCTTTTGTTTTTTATTATTAGGAGCCGTTTGTCTAATGAGCAGTTTGGTGCATTTTTGGCAAATGTTAAGGAACTGAATTCCCATAAACAAACCAAAGAGGTAACTCCTTTTGACATAGTCTGTATCTAACTTTTTGTTATTTATCCTCTTCTTGTATGTATTAAATTGCAGGAGACATTGCAGAAAGTTGATGAGATTTTTGGCGCAGAAAACAAGGACCTCTATGCTATATTTGAGGGATTGATTACTCGTAATGTGCATTAACATTGTTTATTACTTAAGTTTTATATGTCATATATCATTCATAAGGTTGTAATTATTGGGAAATAAGTTAGTGGTTGTTGGTTCGAATCCTTGGTTGAACATTTTGTACATAACCAAAAGTAGGGATCGAACCGCCAAGCTATGAATTCAATTCGATATGTTATTGAATCGTTGGGCCATTGTGCTGCTTTGGTTAAATTGTGAACGGTTATTATACATAACCTTTCGGCTAAACTGATGCAAAAACCTAGAGGTATTCCATTTTACCAACGGCATGAATGTCTCTATAAATATAGACATTTGTAGGCTGAATGAAGAATGACGAAAACGAAAATTCAATGTAGGAACTATAAATTTGTAAACTACTATCGAAAGATACACTTGTTGTGCTTGTGCAAATCACATCAAGTTTTTCCAAAGTATCCTGAAGGGAATTCGCTGTTCATCCCATTTGCATCCAATATACTTAAATTGGTGGGGGCGAATCGAACCTAAAGGTTAGTGTGTTAACACACGCTTTGGAGATTTTACGTGTATATCCATCAAAACTATTTCTTTGTCCAAGTGGTGTAGCATCTTCCCCAACAATTCCAGATTTCCAACACGATATTCATTAATATCACTACAGTTTTATTATTATTTTGAGTATTCCTTAACTCAATCTTATATTTCTACACTAACAATGTCATTATATTAAAGGCAATGGTTGGCTTCACACAGCAATATCATTATTTTTTATATAATTTTGACAATTTTTGCACCAACATTTTAATATTTGAATTCCTTTATTCCAAATGGAGAAGACAACTCAATATTTGGATTAAGAAGAAACTAAAAAAGCCGTTTTTTAGGCATAAAAAATGGGTGTAAATGTAATAACAACGTTGTAATATTTATGTTAAGAAGGTGGAAGAGACAGAAAAATCATGCCAACCACTACTTTCATGTCTCTCTTTGCATTTTCTTCCTCTTTCAGTCTATGCATGTGCCTCATTTCCGTTTTAGTCTTGTTTCTCCAATGCTACCATGAACGATGAAGGAGAATCACAACCTTCCCTCAGGTATAATAATAACAACAATGGTGTCATGCATGGAATCATAGCTCCATTAAATTTCATCCCATATATTTTGTTATCAACTTTGTGCACTGGCTATATTATTTTCATAGTGCTCATCATGTTCAACTTGAAAGTAAATCTTATGATAATGTACAAAATGATGAATGAACCTTGTATTTTTCCATATGGCTTTCCTAGTAATAATTATTTAATTTGTCACATTTTCATCTCATGCACATTATTCTGTCAATTTGTCACTGTTTCTGTTATTATATTCTTCTATAACCACTACTTTGTCAATTTCAATTCCTTCAAAGGTACAAACAAAAAAATGTTTTTTTTTACCATACATTTTTTTTGGGCCTGTTCCAACACATTATTGTGATTTGTGAGGGTAGTTGTACAATGTTGTATGTTTATTGGAATTTGTTCTTAGCCTCTTAGGCTTGTCCATTGTGTCTGACTCTATGTTGTTTTCTGACAAAGAAGGTTATATTTGCAGAAATGATGAACACAAGTCCGAAAAGAAACAAGTAGTGAAAAAGGAGAACAATAATTCTGTAAGAGGCAGAAGACTAAGAACTGGATTTTCAGATTCATTTTCAACCATTGGTATAATACTATAATTACCCTCTCTTTTTTTGTTTCCTATAACATGTTGAACTTGATTCTTGTAAGATAATGGTTTGTTAATTATGTTCTACTAATGCTGCACTGATTAATACACTAGACTTGGGAAGTTTAGATTTTGAAGAGGAACACCAATCTGAGAACTACTCTAGTCCTAGAAGTGTAGAATCTGGTAACCATTCTTCAAGGACAAGCACTTCTGATTCAGAGGGTCATCCAGATTTGACAGGTGCTGGAAATAATCAGTGGCATCAAGGTTTCTTTAAATTACTGAAGAAAGGATCACAAATGCACTTCCATATTCATCCACTTAAAAATGTTCAAAAGCTAACAAGGAGAAAGAGCAAAAGAATAAGGGAGGACTTGATTCCTTCTCTTAGTTCTCCTGCTTTGAAGTCATCTTTGGACAGTGAGTTTTGCTGCTTTAAATCTTCCTGGAAAAATTTCAGTCTTTCTGAGATTCAGGCTGCAACTAATGACTTCACCCATGGTATGAAATCCTTTTTCTTCGGAGCACAAATCGGATTTCATTTTCAGTTGATATATTTTTATCTGATTACAATAGTCACATCATGTTTTCTATTTGTGTGAAGATAATTTGATTGGGGAGGGAGGCTATGCTGAGGTTTACTTAGGCAAATTGGAAGATGGTAACTTTGTTGCCATTAAAAAGTTGACAAGAGGGAGCCAAGAAGAAATGACTGCAGATTTCTTGTCTGAGCTCGGCATTATAGTGCATGTGGATCACCCGAATATTGCTAGATTGATTGGATATGGTGTTGAAGGTGGAATGTTTCTTGTTCTTCAGTTGTCTCCACATGGGAGTCTATCATCCATACTTTATGGTATGCATAATTATAACATGTGGTTATAGTCCCTTACTTGCATAATTTCAAGACTATTAAATCGAAGGTTTTAATATTGCGGCCAAACCAGGTGACCTGGTCGCAATATGAAACCTTGACGGTGTGTCAAACATTTCGAATGATTTTGGAAAAAAGAAAAGTAATTGGTTTCTTACCTTACATGATTTTAGGACCTAGAGAGAAACTGGATTGGAGCTTAAGGTATAAGATTTCTCTAGGGACTGCTGAAGGCCTCCGCTATCTGCATGAAGAATGTCAAAGAAGGATCATTCATAAAGATATCAAGGCTTCTAATATATTGCTCTCAGAGGACTTTGAGCCTCAGGTGCCTTTTAAGCCTGATAAATTTCACCATGGAACATGCAATTTTCAGCAATTATGACTATTATTTGTGTATGGATTTCTAATGTTCTAGTTCAGATTAAAATATAAAGTGTTTTAACTAAGTTTCTTGGTACAATTTTAACTTCAATCATACTCCAGATATCTGATTTTGGGCTTGCAAAGTGGTTGCCTGATCAATGGACTCACCATACTGTCTCCAAAGTGGAAGGCACCTTTGGGTTTGTACATTTATCATCTTCACAAGTTTCACCTATCATATAACATTTTCTATATCTTATTTCCATTTGCAAAAAAATTTATGTGACAACAGTTACCTTCCTCCTGAATTCTTCATGCATGGTATAGTAGATGAAAAGACTGATGTATATGCTTATGGTGTGCTATTATTGGAACTTATTACTGGAAGACAAGCTTTGGATAGCTCACAGAAAAGTCTAGTAATGTGGGTAGGTCTACTATTGCATATAGCCATATACTAATAATATTAACTGTTTACTTATCATATTGATATTGAAAATATCAAGTCTAATGTAGTCTTTATAATTGATTTATTTTCAGGCTAAACCTTTGTTATCTGCAAACAACATCAAAGAGCTTGTTGATCCAGTTTTGGCTGATGCTTATGATGAAGAGCAGATGAAACTTGTAATCTTTACAGCTTCTCTATGTATAGAACAGTCTTCAATTCATCGACCGCACATGAACCAGGCATGACTTATCTTGTTAGCCAAACCACTTATCTGCCATCATTAATAGAATCCGATCATTTTATATCGATATTATTTCTCTCGAAATGGATGTGAAGGAATTATAGCTGCGATGTTTATTAATATCTAGACCATTTGTTAAGGAGGATTTATTGTTTTATGGTTGTATGCAGGTATTAAAGATACTAAGAGGTGAAGAAGAGAGCTTGATGATGATAAAGGGGCATCAGCGATCAAAACTTCAAAGGACATACTCAGTAGAACTTAATGATGCAGAAGAGTACAACTCAACCAAGTTTTTGAATGAGAGGGATAAATACATGGAGACTATTCTAGGATCAAGTAGCTCTATCAAAAAAGAAAGCAATGAAAACTAGACATATAACCTTACGATTTAGAAAAAATGCCACTTGTCATACAAGGAAACTACGCGACTCGAAGAATTGATTTATTTGCAGAGCATATAACTGGTTCCAATTGCGAATGCGGAGCTGGCCAGAACATGGTTTGAACTTTGAAGAGATATAGATGTGCCTGAAGACATAAATGTGGAAGAACCTGATGTGCAAGTCAAAATATTTATTTAACCAAAAAATGGTGATGAAGTTAGGGTGTAATTGTGAGCCGCCCCAGTTAACATTTCTATGATCATTGATCAATTAGACATGCCAACTTCACCAAGTTGTTTAATCTTTCTAATGTAACATTAGCAGTTTATGCTAGGAAAAATCCTTACACTGGTGAATTCATGTTAACTGAGTCATGTTTAATGGTTTATACAAAGATAGAACATGTACTCCACTGAATGTTTCATTAAATTGTTTAGTTAGCTTAGGAATTATATTCTTTATTATATGTCATGATTTGTTTTTATAGTTTGTTATGTTTTGGTGTGGAGTATTTGTATATATCATTTTTGACTAAGCATGATTATTCTCTTGGTTATGTTATGCATGGAATTAGGAGATTAAATAGGTGAAAGTTGACAATAATGAAGTCTGTATATACTAAAAGTTTAATAAAGGTTAGGTTTATATGACCTACCAGCACCAATATAACAAATTGCATCAAAGTAACACAAATAGAGCAGCTAAAACAAACAAGTCTTTTGGGGACTAATTTGTGTGGACCTGTACTTTAAGGTGTCAAAATATGACAAAGTTGTTACTTTCAAGGATCAAATTCTATAAGATGTAAGGAGTTCAACTTGATGCTCCACTTGGAAATTAAAATTATACCAGTACACTCAACAATATACTATGTGAAGAATGTGAAGAGAAATGTAGAAGTTGTATCGTGATTTGCAGATCAAATCGAGAGTAGTGTAGTTCTAACTATGGGAGATAAAGAGACCAAGAAAATTATAGAAAAAATGATTAAGAATGACGGTTATAGAAATTTATCTATGGACTGACAGTTTACACTGTGAGCATATAGTCCATCACTCATGTGTCAATTATTATTGGCCCTTGAGTAAAAGTAATACACGTAAGTGGTGGATGAATGTCTGTGTAAAAAAAATTACGTTGATGTTTATAGAAATTAAACTTATAGAATGTGTGGGTATAGAATCATAAACAAATGCCTCTAGTTAAGACCATGTGGAATACTCCAGTTTCTCCTCTGCTCTTCAAAGCTTCCTACCTTAGCTGATTGATTCTTATCACCAAGCCTCTTAGCATACACATAATGATAAGCCTCAGTATTTACATTGCTTAAAACTTTGACTAATTTTCCATGTTTCTCATCCACCACAATTTGTCCATCACTTGATTCAACACCATTAACCAAGACTTTAATGGGTTTGACATCAAATTTTGCATTAAGACTTGAATGGCCATCAGCTAAGACTACAGCACCAAGAATTTCTCCCAAGAATGTATCCTGCAACATTATAAACATTAAGCACTAACCTCTTGATTAGTAAAAAAAATGTAGAAATCTAACTATTTTGCCTAATATCAATAATGAACTTATGATTTAAAGGAGGCCAAGAAATTTGTTATGAATATGAACTTATACCATATGTTGATATCTTTGGTGGCTTTGCTTCAAACGGTATAGCCTTTTCAGCAGACGCTTGGAAAATGTAGCTTCGGGTGTTTTTTCGGTCATATGTAACTGGTGTAAAATAGTTGAAAACAAACTTGCTTTGTGCTGGATGCTGAGTGGAATGAGTGTGATGTTAACTTCTGATTGAAACACTGCTTTGGCTGCTAAAGGATCCAAGAACATGTTAAATTCTGCGTACTTGTTGGAAGGAACAGAAAAGACATTTCCTTTGTCACTTGCATTTCTGCTGATATGTCCCCCAACTACATAAACCTCCTGAAACATTTAGGAACCATTATGGCATGTCATCAGTATTACTATCCAAGTTAATGATGAATTTTTTCTTGGTTACTCCTGCATCTAATTTCTATGCTGCTGATTGTTCTTGCAGATTTTTATAAAATCATTATTTCAAAAGGGTGAAAAACAGATGTGTAACATGTTACCTGAATTCTAGAGCTTATGTTTTTCACTGATACAACCTTTGCCAAATTAGTCAAGGGTCCATTGGTTAATACTGTAACCTTAGACCCTGGTTCCATTGTTTGCAATATTGACTCCCAAATTTCCATAGCCAGTGGTTGTCTTAGTTCAGGGTGTTCGGTATCCCGAGGTGCACCAAACTTCACCGAGTTTTCTGCTGTATACCTGAGATACAAATCAAAATATTAGTGAAGAAAAAAATGGAAATTTACAAGTATGCCAGCTGAGTAAAAAAGCCTAGACTGCTATAAATGTCCCCAAGTTAGAAGATGCATAGTGCACTTCAAAGAGTAAAATGCAGATAGTAACTGCTAATGAGAAAAATAAATGAAATATGACATCTCAAGAATTCAGTGATTATCATGCTCTTTTAAAATTTGTTCACTACTTCCCTTGCATAAGGATTGATTTCTTGCATGAGCTCCACAAGTGAAGCCTGTGTAGGAATTGAAATGGTGAAACTTTTATATCTCATAAGTAGTAGCAGTAACACTCATGCAGGTGCTTGTATTTAACAAAGTTTAAGGTGCTGATTTCTGTGTCAATGTTTGTGTACCATAAAAAGAAATATTTCTTAGGGACAATCACTCAGATTTTATGGTATACATGGTTAACTAAGAATTATTCTAACAAGTAGCTACATATAACATTATTTCCTTAGTGGCAATAGCAGCTTCCATTCCACCACATAACCATTATGATTTCAATAATTTCTCATGCATCATTATAATGTCGAAAAGCATTGCTTAAGCATGAAATAAAACTCAAAGAAGCACCTTCTGGGGCTACGAGGCAGATCAGAAGCAAGACCATAAAGAGTGTCAGAATCCAGAAACCCACCATTGCCATGAGGAATGGCCTTAACATACTTGCACTCACCAACAGGTGGGAAGATTGGATCAGACTGATTCATTGCGAAAAAATCGCCTATACCAACCGGGATATCGTCACGTCCCATCATGTGCAGTAAGTTATAGATGATATCTATTGTTGCACCATTTGCCCATCCTGTTGGACTCACAATTATTGCCTGAACCAAATGGTACCAAAAACCAACATCAAAGGTGCTATGTGAGTCAATGTCTCTACAATTCATTTGCAACAAGAATTAAACAGAACAAACATTGGGTTTTTCATTTTTGGAGTCAATATTTGACATAATGTGGAATACATGCTTCAAAGAAACAATAACCATAAAACATAATGAAATACCTTAAGGTTGATTACTTCAACAGGCACTTTTAGGAGGTAAAATAAAGCAAGAAAATCTCCTGCACTCATGTCCATATCAAACACAACAGGTTTCCCAAGTTTTTTATTTCCAAAATCTGGCTTGTAAAACACTTCTTTGTAGTAAGGAAATTGTGTAGTGAAGTTGAATCTCCCAGCATGTTGTGGTTGATTTAGAACCTGTTACTCACCAGAAAACAAAAGATACTCATTTTAATATCTAATCACAGTCATAGCTTAAACAATTAAGTGATGAACTAGTGCATGTTTTGCCTCACCATAAAACGTAATGATTGATTAATCTTAAATATAAGTTTAAACAAAAAACAAGAAAAAGTGAACTTACATTCAAGAAGCTTTTGTAATATTCTCTGTTAAGTGGGCTCTTAATATCCTTGTTAGGCTTTGCTTTTGTGGCAACAAGTACCCTCACTGAGTCTGCACCTTTAATCTCTGCTGTATAACCATCCTATAATTTTTTTTTGCAATATATAACACATAAACATGTTACTATATGTGTATTATTAGTAAAGTATTAAATTTGCAATAACAAGTGAAAGCAACTACCTGACATTTTCCTTTACCATTCTTTACAAAGCAAAATGGATCTCTAAGTCCTTGTTGAACATGACCACTATGCACACCACCTTTCTTTAGATTGAATTTTGGATCTTTGAGGCCATCAAAGAATGGATTAGAGCCATCAGAAATTCCATAAGGCTTGTTTGAAGTAATTACTGTTATGTTCATATACTCCATTTCAGCAAATTCATTTTCTCCATTATGGTTATTGGAGTTTCTCATGATTGAGACTGCTACACCAGATGTGAAAGAATCCCACATAAAATAACTCTGCTAACAATAAAGTCTCATTATATTAAGATATGTTAATAAGTGAAAATCAGAGAAATGTATGTACAAATTAAATAAGAAATTACCGTGTAGAATTGGTTGTCGAACCAAGTATCACGCGTCATTTTCAAGGCCTTAAAACAGTATTGTGCCTCATATGTGTCTTGTCTCTTTTCAAATTCATTAAAGAATTCTTCAGTGATGAGGATTGTGTTTGTTGCATCAAGAGGAACAAGAGTAACAGGAATACCAGAATGAATCACCTAAAATGAGATTCAATTTCTTTTACAAGAACCAAACTATCTGTAAATTTATCTCTGCATATAAGCACACAAATCTGAAATTGATTTGAACAAGTACTTCTTATTCTTTAACATGGTATACATGATTGAAACATTATATGAATATATGAATACAAATTGCCACAGTATGCTGCAAAAGGGTCTCCAAATATGTTGAACTCTGCATAAGGGTTACTATTATAGCCTATGAACAAATTTCCAGACTGACCTGGTAAGCTGCAAAAGGGTCTCCGAACACGTTGAACTCGGCATAAGGGTTAGTATTATAATCTGTGAACAAATTGCCATTGTCACCACACTGCCGTGGCACGCAAGAAGAATCATTTTTGGGACAGCAGCCTGTTGGGTTTCTTGATCTCACACCACCACCCATTATATAAATATGCTCCACATTTTTCTTTAAATGTGGATTGTTCATTAGGAAAATAGCTAAGTTTGTATGTGCTCCAATCTCAAGCACAATTATAGGACCTTCAGATACCTTCTCAATAAGCACTTCCTGAGCAGTTGGTTGTGTTAGAGGACTATATTTCCTTCTTCCCTATTTTCATGAGAGAATCAACAAGAAAAAATGAGAATCACTTATTAGATTACTAACAAATGAACTGACTGAGTATCAATTTACACAATACTATTTTCATTGGATGATAGTTAGAAGGAAAATTATACCTGTGGAAGGAAAGCTTTTCGGATGCCATAATTCGAATCAGTGTCCAAGCGCCCTCCAAATCCTATAGGAATGGCCTTCCTGTATCTGCAATCTCCTGATGTTGTCATTCCCTGATTCAATCAAATGTAATATTACATATATTGAACCTCATGAACATGATTACATATAACTATATATTATAAATACTTTCATTTTTTCCTTAAGCTATTCACTTCATTATACCACTCCAAACTATGAAAAGCATGGTTTAGCAGACTATTGGTTTAACTATAATGTCATCAATGCTTTCTATCTACAAAAGCGCCGACACAAATGCTACATATTACAACAAAATGTGGTCCAATGCACGAGGCTCTCACTTAGTGGGGTATGAGGAGGGTAGATATATGCAAACCTTACCCTCGCAAGCAGAGAGACTGTTTTGGATATTGGTACGGCAATCATTTTGAAGTACCGGTGTTTCACATCTCTCAATGCATTTCATGCAACTTGGATGCTAACAAAATTAAAAGAGAAAGAAAACAAAGGCCAAACTCCACATAGTACATACCTGTTCTATGATTGGAAGATATCCACCAACATTTGGGAGAATGGTACTATTTGGGAGTATTCCACCCTCCCCTCCCACTCCAACAGTTATATCATCTCTACCCATCATGTAAAGTACATCATACACTTGATTCACAGCATGCCCTGCATCAGTCCAAGCATTTGCACTGATGGTGATTGCCTGAACAATCAAAACAACACAAAATCAAGTCCTTCATGAATAATAATAATAGTAAAACTAATGCACAAAATGTTTCATATTTCATAAAACATGACCATATTCACAAAGTCAAGCCAAATATGCAGTGACAACTTCATAAGATCATATTCTATGTCTGTGCTTTAGAACACATGAAGATAAACAAAGTACTATAATTTACTATTTTTTTCAAAAAAGTACACTCTTTTTCACTGTGTCAGTTGCTTGATTTGGCCAACAGAAAAAAGCAGTCAATCTTCACCAGTAAGATTTGCTTTGATTCCAAATATTTAACTAAGCCAGAGTAATGATTCTCAATGAAAAAGAAAAGGGACCAACAAAGGTAACTTATAGTGGTTGAATTTGCTATCATTTGCTCTCACCTCCAATTGAAATTCTGATCTGTTAAGCTTCAGAAGGTATAGAAGAGCAAAGAAATCATCAGTATCAGCATCAGTATCCAGAAGAATCCGATAAGGTCTTCCCTCTCCAGTTTGAAAAACGGTGCCAAGAGTTCCTATTGTAATGAAAACCATAGCTACATAGAACCTCATTGGAAACAACATTCTTTGTATTCAAGTGTAACCCAGAAATCTTTTGTATTCAATGATTCAAAAGAAGCTTAAAAGACTTAAACTTGAAGAGCTTTCATCAACTCGAACTATATATCATATCATATTTTCACTCTCATTCAAATACATAAACTAAACATCATGAATTATAGGACAAGAGAAACAATGTACTTGTGTTTATTGGCTTTGTAATACGTACTAGATTCTCCATTTAATCCACAAACTTACACACTTATAGTTATGAATGTTCGATTTATATAAACGATACTTGTTTGGATCGATAGACACATATTTTGTAAAATAAAACAAACATTGAAAATGATAATTAACTAATTAATTATTTCTTGACAAGGTTTGTCATAGGTTGAAGGTTGTTCTAGCTTCTAAATCGTGCATTGAACTACATCTATGAATTAATTAAGAATAATCTTTATTTACGTTATTATTAGAGTATAGGAGGAATTTATTTAGGGGTTATTGATGATTTGACTTGTGAAGGTAGGTGCTATTTTATTCCATGGTTGAAAAACGTTACAACCATACTTGTTGGTGTTAATGGTCCATGAGGTGACCATAAAATAAGTTAGAATCTATAGTCAGAGAATCAACATGCTATTATCACACATTCACACTAGACAAAAAGAAACCTGATATAATTTAACCATTATCATCTTCATGAATGAAGAAGAAGTCACTACTTTATTTTACTTATATTTTCAATGATAAAAGTAATACTTCATTATATATAAAAAAATAAAAATGTCTTACCATGTTATAATCTACCATTCATTTGAATTACTTTTATTTGAAGAGTCAACAATGATTAAATATAAATGGTGAATGATATAGTCACAATGTATAAAACTCATATACTTATATGAATATATATATAATAATAATAAAGAATATTATTATTAAATTATATGAATATATATATTAAAACAATAATGATACTTTGCTTTATGAATAAATCTCTACGTTTTTTAACCGATAAATTAAAGTGTCTATGCAATTTTGTCAAAAGTGAATTTACTTTTATAGATGCAATATGGAGCAATATTGCATGGTATATTCTTGCAACTACTACATGAGGATTTTTCATGTTATCTTTTGTTCTCCACGTCAATTTTAAAGAACTATTACACTACTGTTTTGGTTATATTATTATTCATGGTAGCTTATATTTTTCAAAGCAACCAAAAATAATAATCCTTTCAGAATTATAAAAATCGAGAACATGCTTGACCAAAAAGGCTACATACAACATTACTAAATCATATCTAATTCGTTAATAAACGTATATAATTTATTAAAAGTGTCATTCGTTAATAAAACTAAATCATTTTCTCTTTTCACTCAAAATCTTTGAATGGATATTTAGATAATATAATCATTTATTGTATAATGAAAATATTATTTATATATATATATATATATATATATATATATATATATATTTATACTATTAATAAAGTTAAAATTCAAAATAACTAACTCACCATGATGTAATTAATGTTTCCCTATTTTGTCATCAGTATCTTCTAATTTTTACCAAAAAATCATATAACTTAATTGTATAATTTTCTAATTTCAATTTAGCTATCATGACCTCTATCCAATCAATTTATTTATTAAGATTGAACAATTAACTAATCGAAAATATCCAAGTGCAAATTATATAGGTGGGGGTTTCCGAGGAATACAAATAACCTCTGGGTTTTTTCAGATTTGGCGAGCATCTGATATTTAACACAATTCATTTATTGCATGTAGAGTACATATCACAAACGATATGAAAACGGGTTGATAAGCACAGACAGTGTCTATTAACACATTAATATAGATAATACCAAAACAAAAAATTCTAAAATTATCTTATAAATAAGATTAGATATAGTATTAACTAAAAAGTACTTTAAGATATGGGTATTTTTTATATTAATTAATTAATTAAAAGTGCTCTCATAATTGTGACCCATTCTAATCAAGTAATCGATAAGGAAAGTAGCTATAAAGTAAAAAGAAGATCATGCTTTACTAGAGTGTGGATTATGTTTTAATGAAGAGATAAATTCTTGAAGATCGAAAGAAAATCTAAAAATAATAACTATCTATCTTTTTAACTGAGTTTTAAGTATAATAAGGCAATGCCTTGAAAATTGAGGATGAATTGGCACCTAAGGGATTCTTTGACCACCCACAGCTTAAAACTATTTTTAATTACTTTATAGAATATCCAAAACTCAATCAAACAAACTTTTCATAAAAAAATTAACTTCAAATTGATTACTATGTGTCATTTCATTATTTTATTTTAAGGCTTAGTTTTATTTTGTGTATGGCTAATGCACTTATTAGTGAAACCCTATGATTCCTTAAAAAATTAGCTACAGTAGATATCATTTGTAAAAATTGAATAATCTTATACTTCCCTATTCTTTCATTTCTCTTTTTTCTTCTCCAAAACTTATTTGACAAATAAATCCTTAGTGTCTAATATATATATATATATATATATATATATATATATATATATATATATATATATATATAATATAATATAATATAATATAATATAATATAATATAATGATTATGTGAAAGAAAACTTAAGTCAATTAGACTCATAGAGAATGCAAATCTAGGGGTAAAAAGTAACAAAAAGGTCATCAAATAAGAAATAGAAATAATGATCAATTGTCCCAAAAAATTCTTGTCTTCATGTCTAAAACCAATCACACTGCACCAGGTAATGTAAAAAATGTTATTTCCTATTTTTTTAATTTTCTTTTTGATTACGTAACAATTTTTAACTGGATTGGTACATATTGGAACACCAAAAATTAGACAGATGATATACATTTATCCAATAGAGCATGCTGGCAATAATTAATCTTCAAGGCAATGCACGAGCATTTATTTTAGGTAACATAGATTTTTTGAAGATATTATATCTTAATGATCAATTTAGGATACAAATATAAATCTTTGAATACTTAGAAAAAGTCATAATCATATGATGTAATCGTCAATTTTTTAAGTCATACCTCTCATTTGAGATGCAGTACTGAATATAAGACGTTCTATATTGTGGGCATGTGCCATGAGTTTAGATTAATTTTCAATCTTGGCGCACAAAGTCAAACCCAACTTCAAATAGGATTCAAACATGTTCATTAATAATCAAATAAAATGTTTTGGTCGTAGATTATAAAAAGGTGAATATATTGAAAGGGTCAAGTGGTTGGTTCCAATTAATGTTATTAATAGCGTATCGGTCATCGAATCGATAGGGGTGCTGATATAGTGGTATAATGGTTCAACCGGTGGTTCACTAATTAAACCACGTATATGTGAAGTTAGATATACATATATAATATATTAATATTAATGTTAAAAAACAATAAAAAAACAATTTTTTTTATTTTCATTAAAAATTAATTTTAAATAAAAATCGATCGTTTGACCGGTACCGGCTGGTATGACCGGATTTGACCGGTATAATTGCATGACTGATACAATTGTTGGAAAATATGGTCTCAATTTCTTGGTGAAATTACAGCTGATCTTAAGTTGGATGGGCTTGAAGAATCCCACCCAATTGAGGTGGAGATAAATCATGCAAGTAAGATTGATGAAATATTTGATATTATAAGTTATAGAAAATGCCGATAAAAAAAGTTATAGAAAATGTGCTTCCGTAATTAGGATGCTACAAAGTATTCTAGGTGTTGATCCCTTTCAGAGTTCACTAACTTTTATATATATATATATATATATATATTTTTGCACCAAAAGCTCCACTGCTTAGGAAGCCAAAGGTTGAAAAAAAGTGTCAGCTTCACATATTGTTTTTGTTGACGGGAGGTGAAGCAACTTCCTACAATTCTTTGATCTCTTTTGCTGCAAGAAAATGTTTGTTGTGTAAGTCTTTTAACCTATTTGATGAAATGCTTCAAAGATGTATACACCATGATGTTTGGAGTTATAATGTATTGATGAATTATTTGTTCAAGCTTGGGAAACTAGATGAAGTGAATCGTATTTTTATGGATATAGTGCTTCATGAATTTCGTTCCAGTCCTACATATAACGTCATGATTAACGGGCTGTGCAAGAATGTGTATGTCAATAATGCTATTGCGCGGTTTAGGAGCTTGCAGCGGCATGAGTTCATTCATTGGATTTTGATATAATGCTCTTATTAATGGACTTTAGAAGTCTAGAAGAATGGGTGCAACAAAGAAGATTCTTTTCCGCCTCCAAGAATTTTTTTGGTTTCTTGTTTAAAATGTGGCATAAGTCTAAAATTCGAATAGCTCGATTGTTACATTGGTTACGTGACATTTGTTTTTGGGATCTCTGGATATGTATTGATCATTGGAGAAACCTATGTTGGCCTAAAACGGGTTCATTATTGACTCAATAGTCTACCTTTTCTATGTTGTTTGGTGTTACTTGTTACAATCGGCACTGAAATTGTCTCCGGGCATTGAAATTGCCTTCGGGCACTGAAATTGCCTCCGGGCACTGAAATTGCCTCCGGGCACTGAAATTGCCTCCGGGCACTGAAATTGCCTCCGGGCACTGAAATTGCCTCCGGGCACTGAAATTGCCTCCAGGCACTGAAATTGCCTCCAGGTATTGAGTTGCCTTCGGGTATTGGATTGTCATGGTGGTTAAGCTTTGAGACAGCTTCTGCCTAGATGCTTAAGTGTTATTATCTTCATATTCTTCAATTCTTTTTCTGAGAGCTTGAAAAGCTCATCATTGATCATTGATCAATTCATTTCAAATTTCATCAACATTTGCAACCATATGAAGTTATGCTTGAGGAAGTTCGAGTAATTATTTTGTTTACTTTTATTTTAAAGGGAATATTTGTAACAAGCTAAGCTTAGTAAGCTTTAGCTTGAGGGTGAGTATTATAATATATGATATTATCTTAAAATATCTTAAGATAATATATCATATTATGATCATATCTTAGATTTGTTTAGAATATCTTAGAAGATCTCTTACGATATAGATTAGTTTATTATGATTTGGTTCTTATTTAATTAGGAGTATGATATTAGTATAAATATGAGTTAGTTGTAAGTCTTTTAGGACAACCAAATAAACACAATATCATCATTCCTACTACTATACAATTTACTATTTTGAGTATTCTTTTTTCTCATTCTATACTTTAACCCTATAATTTCAACACAAACATCTCACATCAAACTTTGTTAAAAAGAAAGATTTTGAATGATGTAACAATGATTGATTGTGATAGTAACAAAATGGTACTTTACACCAAACAAATGGATGAGGTGGAAAGTGATTGCAAAAAGTAATCACTTATGAGGAGGGATGGGGATCGCATGTCCTCATTTATGTATCACTTTGTATATCAAACTAATCAGAAAGATCTATTCAATTAAAAATAAAAAATCAGTAATTAATATTTTAATATTATATTGTGAAGTTTGATTAGTTAGGAATAGAGAGACAAAGAAATTATAGGACAGAGGATCATAAAAAAAGTAATCACTCGTCGTACTTGTTAACATTTTATTGTGTATGCTTTTAGAAGATAGGGATTTATATTATTACCCACTTTCTGCTTCATGTATATATTTTATGTTCTTAGAGGTAATTATCGTCTTACATCATTATTAAAAACCTGGATTTATTGACCAAAACATTTGTTTATTACATTTTACTATATCACATAAATATATTGCACTTATTTTTACCATTCTATAAAAAAAAGAATGGCTCACTAAGCAACAACATGTGCCAAACTCACCTCTTTTCTTTACATTACAATAAATTTATTCACCAAATACAAATTAATTAGTGATATCTTCAATAGATTTTCTAATTAGTAAAAGAGTTAGACATAAACAAAACATATGTGACCAGCTATAAAACATGACAAGTTAAACATACAAATAGCCATAAGAAATTCAAAAATTGCTTCCAAAAAATATTAGGGGTCCAAATAAAAGATATTTAATAAACCATCGTAACATGCACTAATGAGGTGTTAGTTGTAACACCCCACCAAAATAAATTTGATTCTTGTGAACGACACTTATTAAAAGACACAACAATGTGATCAGTTCATTACCCATAGGGTGAAGAAATATCCTTATAATACCAAAATAAAAAACATCATAACATAACATGCATAATGTTCAAGGAGAGGATGCATAAATAATACTCCAATTAGATAGTACTCTAACCATGATATTGCACAATGAGAGGTAAACAACATATGAAAAAAATACACTCCATTAGAGACTGCATTTACATTTGCCTCTCAAGACTTATTGAACATCCAGAATAAGCTTACAAATTACCAAAGCATACAAAAATAAATGTAACTATAAGTATGTACTCTTTTTACAGCTATGGAAAAGTACAATAAAAGAGATGCATAAATTCCATATAGACTACAGCTATCAAAATACATGTACAAACATCATGAACTACATGTAATAGAAACCTCTCCTACGAGTTCGACCCGCTTTCTTATTTGGAGGAACCGGGGGTTCATCACTTCCTGGAAATTCCCACCTAACAATGTCGCCGTCCCAAGCCGAAGTAATCATCAATGGATAGATAGGATGCCAACTACAATCTCTTACAGGCGCCTCATGATGGTCAAGTTTTGCAACTTGAGCTCCACTTACCTACAAAGAATATATGAATTACATTTGTTACACACTAGTCTCATCTTATAAGAACCAAACAGAAAGAAAAAAAAAGATCTAAAGTATCTAAGAAATTTTCTTTACCAGATCATAGATGTATACAGATGAATCACTCGACCCGGTGTAAATGTACTTCTGACCAGTGCTGCAACAAGGAACCACAACATTAGATATAAAAATATGCAAAGAGAATATGGAACATTATAACAGATATTACTCATCTATTTCAATCAACTAATAATTAGAACTAGACAATAATATAAATCAAGTTTGAAAACTATAGCTTACAACAAAATAACAACAACAACAACCAAACATTTATCCCACTAGGTGGGGTCGGCTTAGACCGACAATATTTTACATTACACCCTGAGTCTACGACTGCCACTTAGAGGCTAACGGGTTCCTTCCATCCAGATTTTTAAATGCGTTCAGGGTTTTAAGGGAAGAGTTTAAAATAAGATGTAAAAAATGTCAAAACCATGAGTGACAAGTAAACACACCTACATCCTAGTCATTCAGTGAAATATATTCAAGTTTCTGAGCTAACAGCTATGGAATTGTACATTATTTTAAAATCTATAGCTAAAAGAAATATGAAATATCAAATGCAATCCAAAACGTAAAATATTTTAGGTAAATTGAAATCTTTCATGTAAAATAATCATCATATTCATATACCGGAGTGAGGAGATTGTGATGTACAAGTTACCTATAAGATGGTGAGAAATAACAGCGGATTAGAGTACGCAAAACTGAGTGGCCTCTATATGTTGCCAATGATGTGTCATGGGGATGCTTTAAATTTCTAGCATAATCTGGATAGTCCATCCACCTGTAGTCCCAATCATCCTCTCCAATACCCGGACTGTTGGTTTAAGTAACAAATCGTCGTTAAATATAGACCGAAGGTTAGGAAAAACAAATGAGATTTGGAGTCACTTCATTTTGTCTGTACTTAAGTGCCATTCCAACATTACAATGAAGTCCATCTAAAAAAATCATTATAATGAGTACATGCAATGTCCACACATACTGATACAGAAGAGTATGGTTATAAAGAGGAAATCAAATTCATTTGCATAACTCCAAATTTACCTTAAGGCATTAGGAGACATCATTGTAGCATTAGAAGACATCTTCCTTATGTCCCACAATTTAATAGTTTGATCTTTTCCATTAGAAATTAAATAACGGCCATCCCCATGGCTGTCAATGAATGTAACGCCTTCCAAATGTCCCATTAAGATACCAGCTGGTTGCCCTTTTGTGACAAAACAACGCCTATCCCACACCTGCAAAGAATCATAACAGCCAAAATCTGTGCTGAGTAATTGACTTGAGTGCTAATGTGAAGCATATTTATTTATGACCCAGGTGCAAGCTTCATTGTCCTTGTTGAGCTTTCATGAAACAATACTAACAAAGATCACTTGTCCGAGCATGATGAAATAGTATTGATGTGACATGTTAGGCTACCTCGTCCCATGTAGTAACAATATCCGTAAATCTTACAAGCATGAATGTTAAAAATTTCATACTTGAAGAAACCGGAAGAACACCAATAGGCTGGCTTCATTTTACACTTTGAGGAAAGTTTTAAAAAGAAAAACAAATCCATGACTAATATTTACTTTAACTCACGAATTATGGAACAACAATACAGATTAAATAAAAACATCCCTGCAAAGACAGATATATTTGGATATGAATAAATTCCTATAACTTGAAAATGAGGTTTACCTTGCATAAACTATCATCGCTTCCAGAATATATGAGATGGCCAGATTCGTCAGCAAAGCACACAGTATTAACATCAGACTGTAACATAAAAATGCACATCAGATATGATTCATTTCAGAATTCTAGGATCAGAGAAAATGAGAGAATTTGAAAACTAGACAACCACCTAACAATCCACCTTCATAATAGCATGTAAAAAGGTCACCTTAAATTGATATCCTTAGACAATAGAATAATTATTTTTTATTTAAGCCAAAAAGACAAGTACTTATAACGGGAAATGAGTATATGATACCAAGTGAGCAGGAATTCTGAGGCTAAGCTTATCGGCCCCAAGATCATATACACATATCGAACTATCACTAGTTGCAGCCACGAGCTCTTTTCCATTTGTTGAAAATTTTATAGAGAAAATCCCAAACTCATCATCATCATTATCAGAAGAGAAATTTAATCCATAATGAATTTCCTGCAGTAAAAAAGGTTCCAAAATGTAAAGGAAACAAGTATATATTATTTGGTGTGTGTGGATATACACACAAAAAGGAGGCATAGATACATTAGTATTTTTGAAATTGGACATTTAACCCACAATAAGAAATATATGTATATGTTAAAACATGCTGCAATTTTCTAGAAAGATCTAGAATGATGGTAATGCCACAATTCTCTAGAAACATCTTGAAGGTTGAAGAAGAGGAATTGCATCTCTAGAATATTCTACAAAGTTGTTGTAAATACTATAAGGCAATAGATTTAAAATAACAAGTAGTATAGTTCTAGAATTATCTAGAAACATTGAGACAATGTAGGGTAGAAATGTATGGAATTTTCTAGTCCTTCCTAGGTGTTGTAGAAAGCCTATAAATAGGCATTCACGCTTCATTTGAAATGCAATGCATGAATTGTAGCCAAAACCTCCAAGCTATCTAAATCAATTCTAAAGCCTTGTTAATATCACTATATCTACTATCTTTTATCAAATACTATTAGTGGCATCAGAGCTACGTTTCGGTCATACACTGGGCGTAGAATATCACTTTATACCTATTGAGCTATGGCTAGCACTATTCAATCATCATCAATTCATATTCCAATTTTCTCTGGAGAAAATTATGATTTTTGGAGCACAAAAATGACTACTTTCTTCCGGTCTCAAGATTTATGGGACATTGTAGAAGAAGGATTCACTACTCCAGAGACTACTTTAACTCTTACTGCGACTCAGAAAAAGGAGTTGAAGGAGAATGTGCAAAAAGACGCAAAGGCATTATTTATTCTACAACAAGCCTTGGCGGAGACTATCTTTCCAAGAATAATGGGAGCTACAAGTGCCAAAGAAGCATGGGATACACTAAAGGAGGAGTTTCATGGCAGCGATAAGGTACGTACCATTAAACTTCAAACTCTTAGACGTGAGTTTGAATTACTTAAAATGAGAGAGTCTGAGACTATAAAAGACTATTACTCTAAAATAAAAGGAATAGTCAATCAAATGAAAGCTTATGGGGAAAATATTCTTGACAAAAGAATTGTTGAGAAAATTCTAATTTCTATTCCCCAAAAATATGACTCAATAGTTACTGCAATTGAGCAAACCAAAGATATGTCTAGTCTATCGGTGACAGAGTTAATGGGTTCACTAGAAGCTTATGAGCAAAGATTGAGTAGGCATGATGAAGGTTCACTAGAAAATGCCTTTCAATCAAAGCTCCGGCTAAGGTCTCAGAATAAAGATTATGAAAGAATAAATAATAATGGTGCAGAACATTCTAGAAACAAAGATATTTCTAGAAATTTCTTTAGAAGTAAGGAGTTTTCTAAAGATCTCTCTAAAAACAATCAAAACAAATATCCTCCATGCGAAATTTGCAAGAGATCAGACCATTCAGAAAAATATTGTTGGCATCGAGGAAAGACACAATGCCAATATTGCAAAAGATTCGGGCACTCAGAGCAAAACTGTCGCAACAAAAATAATCATCAGGCCAATTTCACTGAAGAGTGTAAACATGACCAACAACTATTCTATGCCAACCAAGTCTCTAGTCGTGATAAAGAAGAAAATTGGTATATGGATAGTGGCTGTAGTAACCACATGGCTAAGGACGGGAGCATTTTCAGAGATATTGATGAGTCTGTCAAGGTACAAGTTCGATTGGGGAATGGCACCATTGTGGAGTCCAAAGGCAAAGGCTCTGTCATGGTGGAGACACAGTCAGGTACGCGACTTATCAAAGATGTCTTATTAGTTCCCAATCTTAAAGAGAATCTCTTGAGTATTGGCCAAATGATGGAGAAAGGCTACTCTCTCCACTTTGAGGGAGATACATGCAATATATATGACAACAATAGAAAGCTTGAAATAGCTCAAGTTAAAATGGAGAAAAGAAATAGAAGTTTTCCAATAACTTGGAAATATGCTACTAATATTGCCATGAAGGTGCAAGTTGATGAATCATGGCTATGGCATCGAAGATTTGGCCATCTAAACAATCATGCCTTAAAGATATTATATCAGAAAAGAATGATGAGAGATCTTCCATGCATCCAAGATAATGAAGGAGCATGTGAAGGATGTCTACTTGGGAAGCAACACAGACTACCATTTTCAAGTGGGAAATCTTGGAGAGCAAAACGCTTGTTGGAGCTTATACACACCGATGTATGTGGACCAATGAGGACGCCATCACTCACTAACAACAGGTACTTCATCCTTTTCATTGATGATTTCTCTAGAATGACGTGGGTCTACTTTATGAAAGAAAAATCAGATGTGTTTGGAATATTCAAGAAGTTCAAGGCCTTCGTTGTGTAAAACGTACAGAGAACAGAGAGAGAGAGTTGAGAGAAGAGTAAGAGGGAAGAAGATGAAAATATCTTGTAACAAACTTTTTGATTAAAACTTGATCAGTTACAATGAAACTGAACCCTATTTATATAATAGGGAAAATAGTTAGAAAGTGCCAGCTCAGCAAAGGCACTACACAAAACAGAAGCAAAAGGTTAAAATACATTTTAACCATTATTTAATATTCTAATATACCCCCCTGAAAGAGAGGGTCTAAAAAACAAAATATTATCCAGCAGTATTGATATCAAGAACTTTGAGTTGATTCCTTAGAGTAACAAACTGAGAATTGGAAAGAGGTTTGGTGAGAATGTCTGCAGTTTGAAACTCAGATGGAACATGCTTGACAATAAGACTTTTGTTCTGAACTTTATCCCTGACAAAGTACAGATCCAACTCAATATGTTTAGTTCTATTGTGTAAGACTGGATTGTGAGACATAGCAACTGTACTCAAGTTATCACAAAAAATAACAGGAGTGTGATAGGTCACATTGAGCTCTTTCAACAGAGACTCAATCCACATTAGCTCTTGAGAGGCCAAAGCTAGACTTCTGTACTCTGCCTCTGTACTTGACCTAGATATTGTGTTCTGTTTCTTTGACCACCAAGTTACCAAATTAGGTCCTAGATACAAACAAGCACCAGATGTAGATTTCCTATCATCAATATCTGAAGCCCAATCAGCATCACAGTAAGCAGTTAAGGAGATATTCTGAGAGGAACTAGCAGGGGTGATAGTGAGACCCAAATTCTTAGATCCTTGAAGATATCTAAGAATTCTTTTGACAGCAGCCCAATGAGAGTGCAAGGGATTTGCCAGAAATTGACATACTTTATTGACAGAGTATGCAATGTCTGGCCTTGTTACAGTAGCATACTGTAAGGCTCCAACTATAGATCTGTAGAAAGTAGGGTCATCAAACAGGTCAGTCCCATGTTTTGTAAGCTTGCAATTGGAGGCCATAGGAGTAATGCTAGCTTTGGATGAGATTAAGTTAGCTTTAGTTAGGAGGTCTCTAACATACTTAGACTGAGAGAGAAAAATGGAGCCATCCTTTTTGTGTCTAACTTCTATACCAAGAAAGTAATCAAGAGTTCCCATTTGTTTGAGAGCAAAGGTACTGCTGAGATTAGAAATGACTTGCTGCACCAGTGAGGCAGAAGATCCAGTGACTATTATGTCATCAACATAGACTAAGACATAGAGTTTATGATTCATAGCTGTATGTATGAATAGAGAGTTATCACATTTGCTAACTCTAAAACCAAAACTGCAAAGTGAGCCTTTTAGCCTCTCAAACCATTGTCTTGGTGCTTGCTTTAGCCCATAGATGGCTTTGTGAAGTTTGCAAACTAAAGATTTATCACTGTGTTGAAAACCAGTGGGTTGGGTCATATAAACTTCTTCATCTAAAATGCCATTCAAGAAGGCATTATTGATGTCCAGCTGCTCTATTCTCCATTTGTGAGTAACAGCAAGAGTAAGAAGAATCCTAATAGTAACTGGCTTAACTACTGGTGAAAAGGTTTCATTATAATCAACACCAAGCTGTTGATGAAACCCTTTAGCAACAAGTCTAGCTTTATACTTGTTGACAGAACCATCAGGGTTTTCCTTAACCCTGAATACCCACTTGCAGCCTATTGCTTGTTTGTGAGAAGGAAGAGGAACCAGAGACCAGGTTCCCAAAGCCATGAGTGCATCATATTCAGCCTTCATAGCCTTCTGCCAAACAGGTTCAGAAAGAGCAGCTTTGACACTGGTTGGTTCACAGTGAGTTAAATGAACCCTTGGATGAAGAGTTTGATAAATTCCTGATTTTGATCTAGTTTGCATAGGATGCACTGAAACATGAGAATCACAAGGTTGATGCAAAGGAGGCAGAAATTCAGAATTTGAAGAAACAGGGCTGACTGAAGTAGAAATATGAGGAGGAGAGACTATAGGTTGAGAAGTTGTTGGAGACAAGATTGGAAATACAGTGGGAATAGGTGGTGACACATGGACAGAGGGATACAGGGATATACCATGTTGAGGAGGAGACTCAACAACTTGACCAGTTTGAGAGGAGAGACTCTGTGAAGGAAAAAGATTCTCATTAAAAATGACATCTTTTGAGATATAGATTTTACCATCACTTGACATACATTTGTACCCTTTATGATTAGAAGAATATCCTAGAAAAATGCATTCAGAACTTCTAGGACTTAGCTTATGACTATTGTAAGGTCTTAGAAGAGGGTAACAAGCACAACCAAAGACTTTTAACAAGTTATAGTCAGGAAGAGTTCCAAACAGTATTTGGTGAGGAGACTGATTTTTGAGATTAACAGTTGGCAATCTGTTGATTAGGAAAACAGCAGTCAAGAAGGCATGATCCCAATATTTTGTAGATAAATGAGCATGACTTAAGAGTGTGAGACCAGTTTCTACTATATGACGATGTTTTCTTTCAACAGTACCTTGTTGATGATGTGTGTGAGGACATGATATCCTGTGCACAATCCCAAGAGTTTTAAGATAGGTACTGAATGGTCTAAATTCCCCCCCAAAATCACTCTGAACAGACTTAACAGAGTGATTGAATTGAGTTTCAACATACTTTAGAAAATACTGAAACACTGAAAGTGTTTCAGATTTTAGTTTCAAAAGAAATATCCAAGTGTGCTTACTGAAAGCATCAACAATGGATAAGTAATACCTAAAACCTGTTACTGAGTAAACAGGTGCAGGTCCCCACAAATCAACATAGACCAAAGCAAAGGGAGTTGTATACACAGTAGTAGAACTAGGTGCATACAGTCTATGAGCTTTTCCTTTACAGCAAGAAGAGCAGAAATCATATACTGTTTTATTTATATGGGGAATGTTACACTGTGTTAGAACAGATTTTACAATACCCTCATGAGGATGTCCTAATCTAGAATGCCAAAGAGAGAACAATGAAGGAAACTTACTGGATATAGAACAACAACTTGATCTATATTTATTACAATTAGAGTAGTCTAAGTATGACAAACCAGGATTATCTGAACAATGAGAAAATTCAGAAGAGGAAAAGGACAACTTTGAACTTGGAATAAAACCACGAAAGGCATAGAGTCCTTCCTTGGTCAGGAAACCACGCAAGAGAACCTCATTAGTAACCTGTGATTTTACAAAGCACACATTAGACTGAAACTCAAAATAACATTGATTATCCTTAGTAAACTGAGAGACACTTATTAGATTTTTTGTAATAGAAGGTACATGAAGAATGTTGTTTAGAGAGAATATGAAATTTGAATTGTGATGAGTAGAGAAATAAGAATTGCCAACTGACTGGATTTTAATACCAGTACCATTACCCATGTAAATCTGATCAGGAGTGAAGGATTCAACTGGTTCGTGAATCAAAGAAGCTTCAGAAGTGAGATGATTTGTTGCTCCCGAATCAGGATACCAAAGATCAGTGTTGTTATCTCTTGTTGAAGGTGGAAGATCTCTGTTAGAAGTGTGAGCAGTCATGGCAAAGGGTTGACGATAATTCTTAGTTGCATAGTGTGAACCAGGTCCAAGCAGAGAAGGCTTAGTGTTAGTGTTGTTGTAGGATGAATAAGGTGAAGTGTAGAAGTCCATAGGAAATTCTGGAAGAAAGTGGGCCGGATAAGCTGAAGGCCCAAAGGCAGGATGATATGAGTTCAGACTTGAGTGACGTGGCTGATATTGTTGACGTGGCAAGTGATGGAAGTGTGTGGGTTGCATGTGATTACCAGGTAGACACGCGTACGATAGAGAATCTCCAGGCGCATAATAGCAAGTGCTGACGTCAAGCCCTTGACGGTTGCAATACACGCAAAACAGAGACGAGTTCCGGCCAAAAGGACGACCACCACGTTGACGACCACCACCACGACGACCACGATTACCTCTATAGTTACCAGAACAGCCATAACCATAGGTAGGAGGTGAAGGTTGATCAGACCTTAGTGGATGAAGCGAAGACGGAACCATTGAAAAAGATCGATAGTGAGAACTTATAGGCGTCGAAGAATTTGGAGAAGAATCAGAAGCTACATTCACTGAAAGTGCATCTGAAAGTGTTTTATGTTTTTGTTTCTCCAACCTCGATTCATAAGTGAGTAAGAAGGACTCAATATTATGAAGAGAAGGAGAATCAGCTTGACTCTCTATCGATGTAACAACAGGCCGATATTCTTCATTCAATCCATCCAGAATGTAATCAATATGTTCTGAACTCGAAATCGGAGAACCGATGAAGATTAACGCATCTACAAGACTCTTAATCTTCGAAAAATATTCTGAGATTGAACTCGCACCTTGAGAAATCGAACGAAGCTGAGATCGTAGTTGTCTACTACGAGCTTTCGTTTGAGAGTTGCAATAGGAGTCCAACTCCTCCCAAAGTTGCCACGAATGTACACAGCCAAACACTCGAGGCTGAAGGCTTTCAGAAAGTGAATTCAAGATCCACGAGAGTACAGTTTGATCAAGTTCCTCCCACCGAAGATATGCAGGATTCACCTTATCAATTAACCTATCATCTTCAGAGAGAAATCTATGTGGAATCTCTGTTCCTAAAACGAATCTATTAGCACGATTAGAGGTAAGAGTAGCAAGCATAAAATGCCTCCAAACCAAGTAGTTCTTCTCCGTAAGCTTAATCGAGGGAAGAGGAAGAACCAACGGTGTTGAAACCGCCTGAAGCGGCGACGCAGCGGAAGGAGAAATCAGAGGTGAAGAATCCGTCCCAGTGTTTGTAGTAGTGGCCATGGCGTGATACCATGTAAAACGTACAGAGAACAGAGAGAGAGAGTTGAGAGAAGAGTAAGAGGGAAGAAGATGAAAATATCTTGTAACAAACTTTTTGATTAAAACTTGATCAGTTACAATGAAACTGAACCCTATTTATATAATAGGGAAAATAGTTAGAAAGTGCCAGCTCAGCAAAGGCACTACACAAAACAGAAGCAAAAGGTTAAAATACATTTTAACCATTATTTAATATTCTAATACGTTGAGAAGCAAAGCGGGAAACATATAAAAGTACTCAGAAGTGATCGTGGCAAAGAGTACAACTCCCGTGAGTTTGATAAATTTTGTGAGGATGAAGGCATAGAGCGTCAACTCACAGTCGCATACACTCCACAACAAAATGGGGTGTCTGAAAGGAAAAACCGCACAGTCATGGATATGGCTAGATCGATGCTCAAGGAGAAAGGTTTGCCAAATACTTTTTAGGCTGAAGCAGTTTACACAGCTGTCTATATAATGAACAAGTGTCCAACAAAGGCAGTCGAAGGTAAAACTCCTATAGAAGCTTGGAGCGGTAGAAAGCCATCAGCAAAACATCTAAGAGTATTTGGATCCATCTGTTACATAAATGTCCCAAAAGAAAAGAGACACAAACTAGAAGACAAGACGATAAGAGGCATCTTCTTGGGATATAGCACACAGTCAAAAGGCTATCGGATATACAATATAGAAACGAAGAAACTTATCATCAGTCGAGATGTTCAAGTAGATGAAAGTGCATCTTGGAACTGGAATGAAGGAAAGGTTGAGCGACACAACATATCCATACCCACACAACAACCACAAGTAACAAGAGAAGTAGAAGAAGCGGAAGAAGATCTAGGTACGCCGACTACTCTCCCACATGAACTATCTTCACCAGAATCTTCTCCTAGACGAGTAAGATCTTTGGTAGATATATATGAGACATGCAACTTGGCCATAGTTGAACCTGTAAGCTTTAAAGAAGCATCTAAGAAGCAAGCAATTATTGCACAATCAACAGCAGAAGCTGAGTATGTAGCAGCTGCAGAGACCACCAACCAAGCTATATGGCTTAGACGAATAGTCAATGATATGGGAGACCAAGAGACAGAGCCTACGACAATCTATTGTGACAACAAATCGACGATAGCGATTGCAAAGAATCCAGTCCATCACAACAGGACAAAACATATCGCAATTAAATATCATGTTGTCAGAGAAGCAAGTGAGAATAAAGAAATAAGGCTCGAGTACTGCAAGACCGAAGATCAAATTGCAGACATATTTACTAAGGCATTACCAAGACCAAAGTTCGAGCAACTACGATCGTTGCTAGGAGTCACAAAAAATTGCATCAAGGAGGAGTGTTAAAACATGCTGCAATTTTCTAGAAAGATCTAGAATGATGGTAATGCCACAATTCTCTAGAAACATCTTGAAGGTTGAAGAAGAGGAATTGCATCTCTAGAATATTCTACAAAGTTGTTGTAAATACTATAAGGCAATAGATTTAAAATAACAAGTAGTATAGTTCTAGAATTATCTAGAAACATTGAGACAATGTAGGGTAGAAATGTATGGAATTTTCTAGTCCTTCCTAGGTGTTGTAGAAAGCCTATAAATAGGCATTCACGCTTCATTTGAAATGCAATGCATGAATTGTAGCCAAAACCTCCAAGCTATCTAAATCAATTCTAAAGCCTTGTTAATATCACTATATCTACTATCTTTTATCAAATACTATCAGTATATGTCTTAATAACCATACAAAGGCTTTTGTATCTCGACAAATGAACATTATAAATACTCTCATTCTATATGCGAGGTTGGACAGACCTGATCCATTGACCAGCAGTCTACAAATCAACAATAGGAGTATTTCAATGACCAAATGACACGCATTTCGCTAATTCGGAAAATTGAATTGCTCAAATAAAAGAGGAGTCATCTTTGCACTAGAAGATCTCATAAGAAAAATTCAGAATACATTAACTTCAAATGTAGCAACTGTTTACTCCTCTATAATTGTAAGTTATAAAAAAAACTACAAACTATATGTCATAAGTCACAGCCTATTATGACATTGAGAAATTTCCAGCACTTACAGTAACGTTTGCTATGGACTCTGTTGTTGCAGATCCCACATTAACAATGTGAATAATTGGTGACATACTAGCATAAACCTGGAATAATTAATTAAAATTTTGTCAAACAGCGTCAAGAGGAGTTAAAGAAACAAATTAATGAAGAATAGCTCAAACTTCTGAGTTAAAGACATGGTTAGAATATGTCATTTATACTATCAGCAGGAAATTCAAAGTTCTAGTAATGTCCATGAATACCACCTAATTTGACAATCAATTCAAACTTACAAGATGGCAACGATCTGGGGATAAAGATGAATCGGTAATTGTCCATCGCAAGTTTCTAGCAGAGATGTCCTTCGTAACTTTCCAGCCTCTGTCAACATCGTAGACCCTGATATGGCTTCCCTATTGTACAATAAAGCACAGACAAAAGTGAAGATCTAGAGACCCTTGTGATAGTTTCAATAATCAAGGAACATTGAAAGTAAGTATAATGATGATGATGATAACAATAAAAGTAATAACCTGGAATCCAGCAATAAAAAGAGAACCATCAGCCGAAAATTGTGAAACATATGCTCGGCTTTTCATTCGATCCACAATCCAAGGACCTTTGGTAGGCAAGTATTGGCTTAAAATATGACAACCATCTGCTGATGAGAATTTCCCCCGTCCAGAATAATTACCTTCCCTACCTACTAACATTCTTACCGCCGATGCAGGTAACTTCATCCTACCCGGAACAACATGGCCCAAAAGCTCATTGGGACTCGACCTAAGTTTTGTGATATGTGCAATTTCATGATTAAGATGGTTTGTCCCTTCTCCAGCTACTCCACTTGCACAAGATTCATCATTGACACTGCCATCACTACAGGCACTTGTACCTTTATTCGACCGACTCATGATTAACCCTTTGCTTATCAATCTCTATATACTGCAAAAAGCATAATGTCTAAGAAACTCTGAGCCAGTGAACTTTATTAATCACAAACCCACCAATTTTTTTTTGCAGATCCCACTTATGCTGATGAAAGAGATTAGATCCATGGCAAGATGGAAAACATAATAATTAGAGAATCTAATCGTTTAGAACTAACACAAACCCACCCAAAACCGAGTATTTATACTACAATATAGTGCCAACAAGATAACATAATTTTTTTCTTTCAAGTTTAGTCCTTTTTGATTGATGGAATAATGGGTCAGTAACAAAATGAAGAAAAACGAATTAAATTAATAAAAAGAAGGGAAGTTCAGTCCAATTCAGAGAATGAAGAATGAAAATCAGGGTATTGGGTTACCTGTGATTGAAATTTGAAGTTGGTGTTGAGGGGATCAAAATACTCTATCACTGTTTCTGTGAATGAGGAAATTGAAATGAATGTTTCATTATTGAATAATTGAATCTGCTTTGTTTTTTTTTCTTTTCTTCTTAAATTGCACACGTGGTCATTTTTTCTGTCATTGTATGTCTGGGAAGATGATCTCAGACATGAGTTGTGTAAGGACACAACTAACAAATAAATTAGAATGAAGAATGATAAAAATATTGGGACTTATTACCATAAATGTTGTTCAGACCATTTTTCTGAATCTGGATCCGACCCTAAATCCGGAGTAAATCCGATTCTAAATATTCACATGGTCGGCCTTTAAACACAATGTATACTCATTTTACATAAAATATTCTAAATATTATTTATTATTGTGAATATGTAATTTAACATATAAAATAATATATGTGTATATATTATTAAACATGTATATATGATGAGAAATTAGAGAATCAATGATATTTTCGACCAAAAAAGTATCATTACTCTGTATATATTTGAACAGAGACATATACAAACATTATGAGAAAGTGAAAATGGGACGGATCCTGTTTGGTCCCTAACCGACCCTAAATATTAACTGGATCTAATTTTTGAACCCGACCATAGACCTGATAAGACCCGACCACGATCGGGCCATACCGGGTGAGCGGGTAGAGCCGGGTCCTGCTCACCCCTAATAGAAAGTGAGAATGGGAATTTGTATTGTGAAGGTGACACACAAATTCCATAAGGCATAAGGATGGGGATCATCTATTTCAAATTGGTGTCCCCAACCATGTCCCGACTAATTATTTATTGTTATATCATCTAAAAATTCACATCAATACTCTTCCACTAAAAAAATTCTTGTGACTTTTCCTTCTTTTTTAAATAAAATGACAATAAATAATTGATCATGACAGAGTTGAAGATACCAACTTAAGATTAAGACTATTGATCCATTGGGAGACCAAAAGGAGGCATTGATAATGAAGTGAAAGAGAAAATGTTATGAAGAGGAAAGAAGTGATTGATGTGTACATAGGAGACTAAGGCCAAACTATTGTATTAGTTGTGATAGTGATTTTGTTTTTAAGTTGGTTTACTATTTTCCCCCCTCTAAACATGTTTTAAAATTGTTTTATATATGTTTTAAAATAAATTGGTTATTTATGTTACTTATGTTTTTAAATAGGTTTTGTATAAGTTGTTTTTTCATTACTTTTAACCTTTTAACTTTTTTTTAATTGTGAAGTTTTAGAAAAGTATAGGTTTTATTAGATTTTTACATTTTGTATTTCATGATATTAAAATAACGAATTTTAGTTGAAATTTAAAAGAGCCATTGGAAATTGTGAATTATAGTTGAAAATTGAAAGACATGTTAAAACAAATGTAGTATCAAAATAAAACAAAAAATTTACATGACCAAATTAAAATAAAAATAACTTAAAATATCATTTAATAGTTTAATGAATAATAATAAAAGGGTTGATGTGTTAAATTTATATTTGAATATATATATGTATATATAATTTAGTGAATAATTCTATTTTAGTGATATTTTATTCATATAACAAACTACTCTAATCCCAAATTCAAAACCCAACTTAAGTTTGAGTCCTCACAAGTTGAAAAATTGAATCAAATGTTGAATTTCCTCCACTCAAACATGCTTTACCTTCATTTAGTTGGGATGATTTTAAGAAGAAAGAATATGAGAGGAAAGAGTTAGGAGATAGTTTATCTTTGTCTTCTCTTTGGTTGACAAGAGAAATAGAGAAGAGAGAAAAAGGTATAATGGGTTTCACCTAAATTTTCTTCTCCTCACGTCACTGTGAAAGGTGAGTTGGAAATTTTACAATTACACTCTTGCTTTTATAAAGTAATAACAATCCTACAAAAATGAAAAACCAAATATAATACGAGTATTATTGTCTCTATAATAAATATCATATTTTTTTCTCCCTTCTTTCTTTTCCCTTTCTCTTCAACCAAACAACTCTAAAATCAACTCAATTTCTCACCACTTCATCTCTACTCATGCTCTTTCTTCATATATTTTCTCCTTCCATTTTCTTTCATCAACCAAATGAAGCCTTATCCTGATATTGTGATCCTATAAAAAGAGCACAATCCGTTATTTTTTGAATTTTTCAAAATCCTGCCCGTTTTATACAGTGACTCTCTTTACCTTTCTCTCTCTCGTTGTTCCTTTTCTCCCACACACACCATTCACCATTTGAAATCTTGTACAAAAACCCTACAACTTCAAAGATCCTCACTCGCCATGAACCAATACCATATCTACGAAGCCATTGGTCGCGGAAAATACTCTGTAACATTCCTCTTCTTTCTTCCTTTTTCTCTCTCATTCCAACCATTTCATTCTTTTTTATCTCTTTTCGTTAAATCCACAGACCGTCTACAAAGGTAGGAAGAAGCAGACTATCGAGTATTTTGCCATCAAAAGCCTCGATAAATCACACAAATCCAAGCTCCTTCAAGAAGTAAGTTACTTCTAATTTTGAAATGTTAAAGTTTGGAATGAGCAATAAAAGAGAGTTTTCTTGATTCAGAAGAAAGATGAGAAAGAGATGAATGAGAAGCTTAAAGAAAGATTAAAGAATGAAATAATGAGATAAATAAATTATTCTCATTATGAATGAAATGAAATGAAATGAATTACAAAGATTATGGCTATGTCCCTTTATATATAACTTTGACTAACTAACTCAAGAACTCACCGGTTAATCAATTAACTATACTTTTAATCAATTAACTCTTAGAGATTCACAACTATACAACATACAGATAATCGATTAACTACATTGCTAATCGATTATATTACAGAATACACATCTATTTTAAGATAGAGCTTCAGATTTGTGTAGTTCATTTAATATGCTACGTTACTACATTTTCCTTTTATTCACTTTTTTTTTTTGAATTTTTAGCGATGATGTATTTTTCGTGTTTTTCTAGTAGATCCTGAGCTATATAACATGCGTGTTGGTGCTTTTATCTATAGATAATTAATTGGTTTTTTTCTGCAGGTCAGGATTCTTCACTCTTTGGATCACCAAAATGTATTAAAGTTCTATTCCTGGTATGTGCTACTGTTCTATAAAAACAATTAAAGAAACTAAAAAATGAGGAAATCCTCTTTAAAATGTTACTATAAAGATAGGTATCCTAATACAAATAGGCAGAATTTAAATAATTAAATCAGGAAATTCTATCCATAAGCTTATGCATAAAGAATATATTGCATGAAATTGGATTAAATAACCACTATACTATGCCATGCTGTGCGTATGAAAACGGCGCTGTCGATACAATCAAAATCCACTTCAATTATCTCTACGTCTTGAAATGTATTAATAATTGGTTGTCCGCTAAGGGATACTATTTATGCATATGAAAAAGTAACCACTCCGAAGATTTCCTTTACTGAAGGCTTAACAGTTTTTAAATATTGCTTGAATCCCTGTCCCTTATAAGTTATTTTGTGTTGTCAACTTATGTTTTTATTAGGTATGAAACTTCTGCTCACCTATGGTTGGTATTGGAGTATTGTGTTGGGGGAGATCTGCTTTCCATATTACGGCAGGTACCTAGCATTTCATTGCTTCTATTTTGTGAACCTCTTTTAAGTACCTTCACTGTTTTGCTGAGTATAAAGGACCGGGGGTCACACTTAGTGTCACACCTAGTTTCTAGAATGTTTTAATTGCTGTGTTGAATTTTTGTGTGGACAATATACCTGGATGGATGCCTGTGCATCCATGACTTTGTTAACTCTTTTTTCATCGTTTATTATGCTTTTACTTGGGAACTGGATATGTCAATATTCTATGGGGTTTTACTATTGTAAATAGCATTCTTTTGGTTTTGGGAAAATTGGTCCTCTGTTACGTGATATTAGTTTCCTGCATAGTATTGATTGTGGATGAATTGCAGGATACTCAACTTCCTGAAGATTCAGTTCATGATCTTGCTTTTGACCTAGTCAAAGCTTTGCAGTATGTTCACAAGTCATATTTTCCCTCTCTTTTTTCTCACTGTTTAGTTGGTATACATGTAATAAAACTGGATACTACTTTTCAGGTTTTTACATTCAAATGGAATAATATATTGTGACCTGAAACCATCAAATATCCTACTGGATGAAAACGGACATACAAAGGTGCCTATTTATTAAGCTCTTAATGTTCTCTCTCTGTTGGTTGAGTAATTGTAGATGAGATGGAGTGTGATAGTAAGTACTTTTTACTTGATTGATGCAGCTATGTGATTTTGGGTTGGCTAGAAAGTTAAGGGATATATCAAAAGCTCCTTCTTCCTCGGTATGCTTGACTAACATTTACAATTATGTTATTTTTCTCCACAAATTATCTGTTTATATGTACTAATTTTCCACAGTTCTTTAGTTGCCTCAAGCAAAACGTGGAACACCCTCTTACATGGCTCCGGAGCTTTTTGGGGATGGTGGAGTCCATTCTTATGCTTCTGATTTCTGGGCCCTGGGCTGTGTACTATATGAATGTTATGCTGGACAGCCTCCCTTTGTGGGAAGAGAATTCACTCAGCTTGTTAAATCCATTATTTCAGATCCAACTCCCCCTCTCCCTGGTAATCCTAGTCGACCTTTTGTTAATTTAATTAATTCTCTGCTGGTAAAAGATCCAGCTGAAAGAATACAGTGGCCTGAGCTTTGTGGTCATGCATTTTGGAGAACCAAATTGAGTGATGCCTCTACCTGTTCAACCTGCATTTGATGATATGATAGAGCTACATGCTAAACCATGCTTATCAGAACGGAATGGTAATAAATCTTCTCTTGACAGGACCCCTCTCAAATATCGTGAAAAAGATGTGAAAGGGCGCATTGAGACACCAACAAGGGAAATACCAAATGGCCACAGAACTCAGACGAATGGTTCTGGCAAAACAGTTGAGGTGAAACAGAAAGGTCCTTCCAAAATTTGCAAGGTTGTGAATCTTTTGAGACTATCAAGAATAGCAAAATCAAATTTGCAAAAAGAAAATGAGAAGGAAAACTATCGACGCCCCTTGCCTAATAACTCTGAGATAGACTCTGAAGTTAAAATTGAGAACACAGACATGGAACTTGATTTTAATGAGAGCATCGAAGATGATGAACCTGAAGAAACTGATGGCTCAGAACATACAACTTCTGTACCTGATGAGAAAATGGGCAATCATGATCATAAACAGGGTAAAGCAGATGAGTTCGAAAATAATATACACCAGCTAGGCACTTCAGTTAACACACCTGTTTCAAATGATCAAAGGTCATTTGATCATGAGTCAACTTCTGATTATCCTGGCATATCTTCTATTTCTCCCAGTATGAGCCCTGAGGTGAAGAAACATAGAGTTAAAGAAGAAGCAGGATCTGGCCTTGACTCTGATTCTTCAAGGTCGTCTAACAACCTTTCTCAAGTTATTTGGCATCCATCTGATCTCTCAGTCAGACCTGTAATGCCCAGCCGAAAAGTTGATAAAGTCTCAGATGTCATTCCTTCACTTCCTTTTGAGGCTTTGCAAGCAGTTGATTTTGTCAAGTTGCCTAAAGAGCAATTGGAGGCAATCCAAAACAGAATTTTAGCCATTTTGAATAGGGATACCAGCATTGGAGAGAAACAGAATTTGATTAGGTACCTTGAGATGTTAAGCAGTAATGCTGATGCGGCTAACATATTGACCAATGGACCAATAATGCTCATACTTGTAAAATTGCTTCGCCAATCCAAGGCATCAGCTTTGCGTGTTCAACTTGCATCACTGATAGGTCTGTTGATTCGGCACTCCACTTTTGTTGATGACAGTTTGGCTAAATCTGGAATTTTAGGTTCACTCACTGACGGCCTTCGAGACATGCAGGAAAAAGTGAGGAGGTTTTCAATGGCTGCTTTGGGTGAGTTGCTATTTTATATATCAACTCAAAATACGGATTGCAGAGATAATAACCCACTTGAATCTCCACTAAAGGACAATAAGACTTCGGTTGGCTGGCAGGTTAGCTTCTAGGCTTGCTTATGATATTTGTTGTCCATCTGCTTAGCTCATATGAAGCTTGTGTACTTATCTAGTACAATTATATACAAATTAATGATTTTCTACATGTTACTCAGAACATTTTAATATATCTTTAGTCAAATTCTTTTTCTCCTGTCTGCTTTGTAATTCTTTGCCTACTTTCTTAGTGCACATTTTCATTGTTAAACAAATTTTCATCTGGCTGCAGGTTTCAAATTCATTCATATCTTTTGTGTCATCAATGTTGAGGAAGGGAGAGGATGATTTAACTCAGTTGTATGCATTGAGAACAGTTGAGAATTTTTGCAGCCAGGGAGGGACCTGGGTAGGACGTTTTAGCAGCCAAGATGTTATCAGTAATCTCTGCTATCTCTACAGGGCGGCAGGGAAACAAGAGAGCATGAGGCTTACTGCAGGATCATGTTTGGTGCGCTTGGTTCGTTTTAATCCTCCTAGCATTCAATCAGTCATGGAGAAACTCTCATTCAAGGACCTAGCTTCTGCTCTTGTCAAGGGCAGTCCACGAGAGTAGCAAATCAGCTTAAATCTTCTAAACATGGCTATGCTTGGAAGTCACATGTTCACAAATATTGGAAGACACCTTCTACCCCTCACAGAGGATAAAAATCTGACCCAAAGTCTTTTGGTTTTTGTTGAGCAGGGTAGTGATATTTTAAAAGGAAAGGCACTTGTCCTTGTGGCTCTCCTCTGTAAGCATGGTAGGAGGTGGCTTTCACACTTCTTTTGTAGCAGAAAGTTACTTTCTGTGGTGGACAGGCTGGGAAAAGAGAAGGATTCCTATATACGGCAGTGTTTAGATGCATTTGTGCATGTTGTGACATCTACCATCCCAGGCTTACTGGATACAGTAACAGGTGATATCCATCAAATAATGGGAGGAAGGCGCCAAGGGCATATCTCTGCCCTTGCCAACAGATCTGCTCCAAAAACCAATATTCATTTGTTTCCCACTGTCCTTCATCTTCTTGGGAGTTCAGTTTTGAAGCACAAAGTAGTTACACCTCAAGTCCTGCAGCAGTTAGCGAATCTAATCAAACTCGTGGAGACACCATTTCAGGTCAGTTAACGAGCCACTATATCTTGTTTCCTTCATGAGCACTCTTCACGGACTGGTGGAGCTACTAATTTCATTTGAGATTAATTGTGATGTGCTGAGATATACTTGCTAGTTTTGTAACTAATTAAAACAAGATATTGTTTTTTTTGCTTAAGAACTAAATTTAATTGTCTTTCAAAGTGAAATGTTTAGGTTTAATACACTTTGTCATTTACTATCAATCTTCATAATCGTTTGGCTAATCAATTTTGACAATAATTTTACTGAATTTGATAATGGTGAGATCATATTATTTGTTGGGTGGCAGATTGCACCACTAGACCAAGTTTGACTTTTATCTAGTAAAAAAAAGGATATTGGATATTTTTGTTGATTAACTTTCAGGGAAGAGATGACTTCCAGTTCCAAATAACCCTTCTTCGAGTTTTGGAATGTCTTACGGAGGAATCTCTTGTGGTTCTTGGCAATCCTAACATTTTCATACGTGAAATCCTTCCGAGCTTGACAGTTCTCTATAAGGGTAACAAGGATGATGGTGCCAGATTTTTGTGCCTTAAAATTCTTTTTGATGTGATGATTATTGTTTTGAGTGAACCGGTTGAAGAAGAACAGAGATTGGGAGACCTGAAATTCATATCAAATGCCCGTTTTCTTCCTCTCTACCCAACCTTGATAGAAGATGAAGATCCAATTCCTATATATGCACAGAAGCTTCTTGTCATGCTACTAGAGTTTAGTTTTATTACAATTCCAGACATTTTACATCTGAAGACAGTTTCACAATGCTTTGAGTTCTTGCTTGGTGATCTATCAAATGCTAATGTGAATAATGTTAAGCTGTGTCTGGCTCTGGCTTCTGCTCCTGAAATGGAGTCCAAGTTACTCTCTCAATTAAAAGTGATTAGGAGGATTGGTAATTTTCTTGAGTTTGTATATGCAAAGGGTATGGAAGATTTACTGGAACCAACTCTAGGGCTATGTAGAGCTTTTCTGGCACATTCAGTCTATACAACAGAACCAACTCTCCTAGGTGATTATCCTTCTGAGATGAGTGGTGCTGTTGATCCCCAACCATGCATAAGAGATATAGCAGAGTTTGCAAGCAATGCTGGTGTCTTACTGGAGTTGAGTTCCTCCAATGAAACCAATGTTGCAGATATAGCTTCTGAATGTGTAGTTTTACTGCTCAAGGCAGCTCCTAGAGAAGCCACCACTGGTCTATTAACCAATCTCCCCAAGGTCAGTGTAATCCTAGAGTCCTGGAGTAAAGGCATCCCTCACTTATTTGCGCAAAGAATGCTTCATGCTTTAGGTTATGCATGCAAGCAGTACTTATTGCATGCTATGATATTATCAATATCAAAACCAGAGATTTCAAGGATTGAGATGATTGTTTCTGAACTCAAAAGTTCAAGCGTGCCTGGTTTAGCCACAGCTGCAGCGCTAGCAGCCTCGGAATTGCAGCGTCTGCCTCGCTGCATTTGAATAATTGTAGGTATCATGTTACTATTGTCTTGTTCCAGTTATTAGAATCTGTAACTTCTGTAGTTTTTCATTTACCTGTTTTTTAGATCTGACTGGAAATTCTAGATGAAGGCAATTTTTTTAAATTCCACATGGCTTCACGGTACCGGCCTTTATGTAAAGTATGTTTACACTGTATTTTTCTTAACATTGAAATATACATAAAGGAAGTTTCACACCTAGAATTTGCATAAATCGAGGAGTTTAATTGGTATACATTGTCAGTGTAAAGGAGTCTTACACTAGCATATGATCAAATTTGGCAAATTAACATTTATCATTTTTCTCTAAATTTATTAAAATAAACTTACATGTTAAATATTAGTGGATGTCAATGTAAAACTTGTTACATCACTTTAATTCTAATTTGGCTTGAATTGCCTCCAAGTAATTGCCAAGCTTAGACTCAAAACCTACTTGTAAAAGAACAAACAACTTCAAACAAATCCTCAAGAAACTGCATGAACACGATTTAGAATACTTACTTTCAATGTTGCTGATCAAGCAACATAAACACGAGTATGCAAATTTTCGAAGTTAGCTGTAGGATTCGGTAGGATTCAAATTAACAAAAAAAAAACCATAGCAGAACTACAGTTAGTTTTCCCGTTTGCTATAATCAGCAATAGCTTTAAAGATCAGCAGAAAATAAATAAATTGTAGGGCACCAAAATATCACTGACAGAAAAAGGATTCTTTCACCAATCTTTGTCTCTTCTTCAGAGAAACCAACTTATATTACCTTGTGATCATCCAATAGACACTAGCCATGTGGTGGTGACCCCACCTTGTTTAGGTATGGGGTGGGGGAGAGAGAGATACATAGGACCCTGCAGAACTTCAGGTATTGATTCTTTAAAGGCTCTCCATCATTATTTTCATTTAAAGCTAACATATTTCCATCACCCTCTGGAAATTCTCATACAATTTTACTCATTTCCAGATTTCTAGATAGTTGTTACTTTGATTTATCCATCATCGGAATGGTTTCGGTCAGTGTTTATCTGGTACTACTGATCATTATGGCTTTCATGCCCACACCTCTCCTTTCATCATATTCACAACTTATTCCAGAACTTCCTACTATATCCTCTTCTCCAGCAACACTGAAAGATCCTTCTCCATCTTCACTATCTCCTTTACAAGAATTATCCCCAGACATTGCTCCACTGTTTCCTTCTTCTCCTGGTGGTGTGTTTCCAACTCCCAGTGGCTCTGACATTCCTACCATTCCTTCTAATCCAAGTTCAAACCCAGATGACATGATTGCTCCTGGACCACTTTCTGCATTTTCACCATTTGGATCAATGTCCTCCAATGCTCCTACAAATCTATTTTGTAAACCAGCCACTGCTGCTTTTGCAGGTTTAGCAGCATACTGGTATATGAGAGTTTGAGTAATTTGGGGTATGACAGATTGCAATTATTGCAGGGTAGGTTCTCTTTATTGTATGTTATTTTTTCATTCTCACTTTGTTATATATAAAGAACCACTGCTATTTTCTTGATTGGCTTTATGAAATTTATTTTCCTCTAATTTTACTGTTCATTTCCCAAGTTGTAATTATTGAGGTTAGCTTTGCTTTTTGCTTTTTGCTTTTCCATTATGTCAAAAGATCTTTTATCTGTATAATCAAGAGGTCCATGATTGAAGCCATTGAACTTCTTAACAGCCTTTTTGAATTTCCAGCTTCAATGTGTTTATAACTGGAAACCTTGTTCAGATTGAAATGGTGGAGTTGCTTCAAGTTCTTGTCATGTTTGCATGTCATCTATTGAGGTGGCAATGGTAGCAAGTGTCCATATTTTTCAAATTGCAGCTGAGCTGTACCTGACAGACACCTAATCTCATCAGAAATTGTATGTTTTCTTATTATTTTTCTCTCAATTATCATTCACATGCTGCCTAATCAAATTATATATTTGTATAGTAATAATGTTTAGGCAGTTCTGTTTTGTCTGCTTTTGTTGTCTTATTCTTTGGATATCATAATAGCATATTTTATCTTCTATCTTCATGTGCCAAACCTTGTATGTTTTCTCCATAGTGATGCTACTAATTACTATGTAGTCTACTCTTATGAATGATACACTAAGACTTAGTATGGAAATTCTTGTGTTAGTCTATGCATTATTCTTAAATACATCCAAACTTGCCAAATTATTTGCCTATAAAAATATCAAGATTCACTATGAACTCCACACTGAAGATAAATCTATGGGTATAAATTTGTACCAAGAAATAATTTGATAATATTTTTAGTTAAAAGTATTGTTTTGATGTTAACAAATTAACAAAGCCTATCCCAATTAAGGATTGATAATAGTATCATGAGGAGGTTTTAGTGAGATGGCACAACCATGTATTGTGGTTGGGTTGATGAGGATAAAGGTTGAGATGAGGAAAAGAGGGATTTTACACCTAAAAAACTAATGCATGATCATTAAACTTGCTTAATGGCATTATAGAGCTTACCAAAATTATAATTCTGTTAAATTTCTTGAATCTGGCAATGTCAATTGTTGATAATGGTGACAACAAGATTCATGCATTGCTGTTCTACTTGTGATGCCTCATAATTGTAAAATTACAGCTAATGATAATTGATATTTGAAACTAATATTCTAATTCAATAGAATCTCAAATTTCATTTCCTATTCTAAGTCCAAATCCATTATGCAATATATGAAACTTAATTGTAGGAATATATATACATATATATATATAAGTATTAACAAAAAGAGAATAAGGAAGCCTCAACAAAGTTAAACCGAAAAGGCTTGGCTACTTCTCCAATAAAAAGTTTTATTATAAAATTGCTACACAAAAACTTAATATTTATGGTGATTTGAAAGACATTTCATTAAACAGAAAGAGACCCCAGTTCAACCAAAAAAATAAAATGAAAAGAGACCAAGTATTATAGTCATATCCAAGTACATTCCAGATTGTACCTAGTTGCTTGAGAAACAATCAAACTAAAACACCATAGATAAAATTTAAACTTTTAAACCCTCTTCCAGATAACAAAAAGCTCCAAATTAGGTGCTAGTTTAAGCCTTGCTTTCAAGAAGCTTATCAATCAGATCAGCAGCTTCTTGAACAGTGGTGATGCTCTGAGCACTTTCTTCTTCTACGCTGATGCCAAATTCTTCCTCGAGTCCCATCACAATCTCAACCTGCATAAAATTTCCATAAATAATGTAGCAGAAGATTGCAAAACAAAAACAGCAGATAGTGTGTGTTTAGAGTTCAATGTTTGTTATTAAGCATTATTTATGATAGAACATTACAGTGTCGTTCGATCCATGTATCTAACCCCACCAAGCGGGATTAAAGGCTTAGTTGTTTTATGTCATTCGGACATATAGCTCAAGTGGTAAAAGTCAAGGAATAGGGCAATCAAGGAGAGAGAAAATAAGACATTTAATAAAGTGAAAACTAAACAAATAACATCAGGCATCTTTTCATTAACACAACAACTAGAAATTAAGAACTAAACATAGCTTTGCATCTTTTATCATTAACACCGAACTTTGTGATATATGTATTTTCAGTTAAATAAATGGCATTAAGGGTAGCCTAACTCGTTTTACTTTTTGGGCAAAATGTACTAATGAAAGTTCATAAGACAAAAAATGACAGGCAGCTCATTTTGAATTATATGAAAAAAGACATGAAAACATGCTGCAATCATTGTAAAAGACTTTAGAAGCTCTCAACTTGTGTACCAAAACAATGGCCACTTTCCGACATTAAAGAACCTTGTATTCCTCCACATCACAAGAGAGAACAAAAATAACAGCAAAAGTACCAAGAAGAAACGGAAAAGATCTTACAAACGCAAGCAATTACTTCATAGAATTTCTCCCAATAACAAAAACATCATGGATACAATCAATCATAGAGAATACTAACAAATGTAAATATGTTATTAATTTGTACTTCGATAGAAGTATAACAATTTACACCACAATAGTTTATAGATAAAATAGATAAATGTGAAAATACCGTGTCAAGAGAATCAGCTCCAAGTGCAGAAAATTTAGATTCTCCGGAGACAGAAGAGTCATCAGGCAGTGCCAATTGTTTCTTGACTATGCTACACACCTTCTCCACTGTCTCTGGCTTAGCCTACACAAAAATAATAAAAACCATGCTCGCTATGTCATGCTAACTATTTCAAAATTTCAAAGCACAATATCAAGAATCATGAACAAAAGCCATTACTGATAATTCCAATAGAAAATATATTCAAGCTCAAGTAAATAACAAAAAATGTTTTTATCACGGACATCATTCAGTACAAAAAAATCAACTTTCATAAGCACAAGCATTTGAAATAATAGATATAGATGATACAACTAACTAAACTAATCCAAATAATCCCATTGTTGATGCAGGAAGAAACATATAGGCTTATAAACGAAAAACTCACCGCACATGCAACTTGAAATCGGGGTACCCTTGGCTGCAATGTAATGGATGGAAAGTTTCTCCCCTTGGTTGAAAGGGAAAGTGAATTTGGGTAGAAGGCCCTAGTACAAGGAACCTGTGTCTGCATCCAACAAGCATAATACAATTAGAGCTAACCCAGATCAAGAAAGACTACAACAACAACAAAATTCAAATTTTTTCCCACCAGTTGAAGTCAAACACATGATCAAACTATACTATAATGTCATATCATAAATCAAATCTATATATAAATCCCATAAAGATATTAAAATTTTGTAAAGTGAGAATAATCAATGAAATAGGATTCTAATGTTTTGTCTAACAAATCAACACATATTTTCTTACAAACAATTTAATACATGTTTATTAAATTACCCGTTCACAAAACATAATATGCAATTTACAAGCATCTACATTCATGAACATAAATTTAACTTGGGATATCATTTTTTGATAAAAAATAACATCTTTGTAGGTGAACAGAGTTAGTAATAATTTTCTTCAGTGAGCGATAAATCAAAAAAATAAAGTTAATGAGAAAATCACAACGATGTTAAGATATACAACTGAAGCTAACAAAATGCACAACCAATAAAATAGTCGAATTTAACAAAGGATTTAAAAAAAGTGAAAATCGAAGAGTATATTATACTTATACATAAAAAAATGTATAAAGTAAGAAACAGAAAAATGGAAATGAAAAAAAAAGAAGAGATCTGAATAGAGTAAGTACCATTGATAGAGATGGAAGAGACATAGTGATTGAAGAAACCATTTTTGAGAGATCGAAAGAAAAAACGGAGTGCACAAAGAGAGTGTGTGTTGTTTTCTATCTCACAATAAAATATATGGTATTTATAGTCTCACGTTTAGGTTTTTTTCTTATCAATGTTATTCGTTATTAACGAGGTTCATGTACATGCTGTTTGTTTGTTTCTTTACTTTAACCTATTCTTATTCCATTCTACTCCGTTTTTATTCTATTCTTTCTTCCTTTGTTTGGTTTTCCTCACATTTTTCACGCTTTCTTTTTTCTTCTCCGTCCAATCTCACTTTTACACACAAAAATAAAACAATTGATTCCTCACATTACTTTGTGATAAGTGTTTATTATGTATTTGATTTATTTGTGTATAAAAGAAACCAGTGTATAGTTATAACTATTAAGTTTTCATTAAGAAGAGGAAATTACAATCATACTAAATTATACAAATAACTCATCTATTTTTAAAACTTATACAAACCATCCATAATTATATACATATATTATATTGATTATCTATATAAGAGAGATAAATGTAATTTCTTAAATAAAAAATGTGACGAATGTAATTAAGTGAAATGATCATATTGTGAATACAAGTTCAAATAGTATAATAATCAATATTTATGCATTATATTTTATTTGTTACAAACTCTATCAATAATTCTAATGATATGTTTAAATTAGTCTTATATGATATTGTAACTAACCAAAATAATGAATAGACATTTACAAATACGAAATACTAAATTATTCTCTACTCTAAAGAACACAACTCTAATTTTTTTTTTAACAAAACAAATGTTGTTCATTAGAGGAAATCACAAAAGGTGATTTTTGATAGTGACAGTTCTTATACATATTTTCCAAAAGAGGCATACTTGAATCTTGTTGCTTTTGTTCATTTTTCTTGTGAGTCCTTTATTGAACTCTTATAGTGATTTATTAATGAGGTGAATTAGTGAAGTTGAAACATTATTTTTGGTTAAGGAGAAATAAGAATTGCAGTATAATACTAATTTTGGTATTATCTCTCCTTCCTAACGCCTTGTGTTAACGACAAATACGAATTGCAGTCAATTTTAGTTCATGTATACATCATAACTGCAACAATAAAGTTAAATAAACACCCCAAAATAATGATTTTAATTATTCAATCATTCTCATCCTTCAGAGATGGAATAAAAGAATCACGTCAGCAATGTATTGATTGAAATTCTTTCAAACATTTTATCAAATAAGTTATGAACAATATATTAAAATATGTTTTTATATGAATGTAGAAAATGATATTTTGTGAGTATTTCATTAAAAGACATGTGATATATAAATGATATTATCATTTAACTAGAGATGGCAAAAATATTTGTACCTGCGAGTATCCGTAAAAATATCTGCAATGGGTACCTGCAAAAATAACTCATGGGTGAGAACATGTATCATGATATCCGTCCTGCGGATACCCGCATATATATTTTAATTAAATATTTTATACTTAGTTATTGTTATTTTAATGTTATATTTGTCTATTTTATTATTATTTCATAATAAATTTTAGTGATGAAACTATAATTATAAAATTATTATATACATATCATATTATTTAAGTAATAATTATTTTTATAGATTAATTATTGTAAAATATATAAAAATAAAATTAAAATAGGAAACTCATTGGGTACCCGCAAATAGTGCGGATATGGGCACAGATATGCACTACTCATGTCCGTCCGTGTCCGTTGTCATCCCTAGTAGTTTGTGTAAGTGCAAAAATGGAAGAATTATATGTGTAATTTTATTAAAACTTGGGAAATATATGTGTAATTTACTCATATATATATATATATATATATTGTTGATAATGACATTAACATGCAATGTCATTTTTTTTTAATTGTAGGAAATCAATGATGTTATAAGAGTGACTAACATGAAATTCAAATTTTCTAAATGTATATGGAATTAGCCACATGAGAATTTGTAGTTAATCTTCTCCCTTTTTTTTCTTTCCTTTCCTTTATTGAATGCAACCAAAACATGGAAAAAATATATTTTCATCCCCTTCCCTTTCATTCCTTCACTTTTCACCTAACTTAGGACTCAATGATTATATGGGATTATAGGTGCATTCTTTCAACCTTTTCATCACATATAGTTGTTGTAACCCTTGAAATGCACTTGTAGACTAGTTGATTTTGATTACACCATAATTGTTGTTTTTCATTTCTTTTCTCTACAAGGCACTTATCCAACATCATCACTTGAAATTTAATTTATTTTGAAGCATAAAGTTTGTGCTCTTATTTGGTCCATTATTTATATATTTTTGAGTTGTCTATCATTATTTCATGACATTAGAGATGATGATTCTGTTGGGTGGAGTATTGATATGATTGTTATTTATATATCTATTTATCTGTTATTTGTTCTATTTAAGGTTTTATCTCAAAATCAAATAGGAGTAATTCAATAGGTATTTAAATCCTTCACGAAACAATGAAGTAGACGATGTGAGACTTCCTTCCCAATATGTTCTAGAGTCTTCCTAACGATTAAGTGACATATTCTTTTTGAGATAATTTATTTGTGCTTATTCTTATTTACACCTTCAAATACTTGGAAGGTACTTAAAGGGAGATGATTTGCTAATAGTGTGGTGAGAGACTTTATACATAATACATAATAAAGATGATGAACAATATTATCATCATATATAGTTAAGATCTTTCATGTCAAATCATCGGGAACAAAATATGTAAAATTAGAACTTGAGCAAAAGCGTACCTTAATACATTCATATAGAATATGGAGATTAAACTTTATATCATCATTCATCATGTACCCATTTTTTATGTCTTTTGACTTGTTTGCAAATACATGTTCATAGTAGAACATGTAGATTGGTTGGTCTTCCCATTGTAGACCGCATTTAGCCTTAGTTTCTCTTCTAATGGGATGAAGGGAATAATTTGGTTTTTGCCTCTTGCTTATATCATATTGTGGTTCATCTTGTTGGTCTAAAATTAGAGATCATAACCCTTTATTTATAAGAAATGCATACAATTCCATGAAGATCACTTTAATTTGGGGACCATAACCCCTTACACAATAATTTTCATGACAAATATGTCAATAGTCATATACCTTACTTGAATTAGATCACTTTAATTTAGCTACGTAAAATAATGATCATAAACACATTTAAACATTACATGTGTTTATAGTTGAAATTCACACTTTTGACTCATTATTTTATCAAGTATTATATTTTTGTTGAGTTTTTATTTGTTATTTGACTCACTATTTGTAAATCTCCTAAATTGACTCCCCAGATTCTTAAATTATTTTCTATAGGAAATTGAATTATTAATATTTTATGTATTCCATTTATATATATTTTTCAACTTGTCAAATTCATGAATGTAGATGATTGATTTATATGTGTAACATTTTTGTACACCCCATTTAAGATTATTTACAAGGTTCTATTGGGTTGTTAGATATTGCTACAGTTTTTAGATATGACTAATACGCTTTTAAGAGAAATTTCAAGTACATTAAGTTCAAAGTAAATAATATTATGATAAAGTGATATATGTTACTTATAAATCATTAATCAATAATTAAAGTATTACTTTGTGTTACATATATTATTTTCTTTATTCCCTAGAAGAATTTATATGACGATATACCATTTTCTCAATTATATATGTATCTTCTTTGAATTACTGAATTTTTTGGATAACCTAAGTAATTATTCTCTAAAAATAATGGATTTCATTGCTCTCAGAGTGGCTTTAATTTGACATTATAAAAGCAAGACAAGTCAGAAGATGGTGGAAATGGAGGATTGATATTATTCAGAGCTATAGATGACCCTTTTTTTGTCTCTATGATAACACTCTACAATGTTTTTCCATTCATAAATGATGATTAATATTTTCATGAGAAAAAAATATAGAAAAAAATATATCCCTTCGATAACGTTACAATTTTTATAAAATATTTATGTATAATCCATCATTCATATATAATATTATTGAGTTTTAAACGTAATTAATATATATAAACGATGGATAATCTATTTATTATATATAAATCTTTATACTAAAATATATAATATTATAGTCTATATTTTAGATACTTTATTTATTATTCTTCCTTTTTAATTATTATTTTTATTTATATTAAATAATATTATTTTAATTAAATAATATTAAATATTTACACTATAAATTAATTTCTTAATCTATATCTTTAACTTTGACCATTAAACATATATAATAGAATAATAATTCTTGTTGTGCAAATTAATAATGGCTAGTAAGTTGAGTGAGATTCTTAATTTTATGTATTATTATAAACAAATTCGACGGGATTAAATATTTTAATTTAATAATATATCTATACTAATATAAAGGGAAAACACAAAATAACCACTGATGATGGTGTAATTTTTGTTTCCTATTTTGCCCTTACATTTTTTAATTTCTACAAAAAAAACCATATAATCCTAAGTAACTACCATTAACACATTAACCACCTATCTCACATTAATTAAATTATAATAAATACATTTTTAACAAAAAATATTCTTAATCCAAAAACATTCTAATTGTATAAAATAAAAATATAAAAATTAAATACTTAATATAATAAAATAAGAATGCGGGTCGGCAGACACGAAATGTCTGTCGACACGCTAGTATAAATAGTTACAATATTTGGAAATTATTTCAATTAAAATGTAATTAAAATTATAAAAACAAAAAAAATACTATTTAAATAATAAAATAAGTTGAAATGTTTTATTATTTTTTACCATGACATTTTAACATAAAATACACAATTCCAACATATTTATAAGGGAATAAACCATTTACTCAAAGAGTAACTGGAAAAAACATACTCAACATCATGATGATTCATTTTTAAAAAATCAAATGGTTTGAATTGATGATTACATTTAAATCATTATATTTTCTAAGATTGAATGATCATGATATATAATAGGTTTTTTCCACTTACTATTGGAGTAACTAAATCCATCCCCTATTTACAATATTATAAATTTTTATATAAAATATGCTTTTTTATTGAATCTTGAATTGTCTACCCAATATTATTTATTCATTTCTGATAAGTCTTAAATAAAGATAATGTGCATGTAAATTATTTTTTTGGTTCTAACGATATATCATTAACAACAACTAATTTAAGTGTTTAGAATAAAATAAAGTATATTGATTTCAAGTTTTAGTTTCTAAGTATTTATAAACGATCACTTCTTGTTCAAATAAATATATTTCTAATGACAATAATTATAGAAAATAAATGATACAACTTTATTTAATCTCACACAAGATTTCATAATCAAAGATATTTTTAAATTTACAAAAGAACAATTTATTATAACTAATGTATAATTAATTAGTTAACAGTAAATTACATTAACCCTTCTTGAAGTTTAATTAATTACATTTATTATCATTTTTTTTTGTTTAAAACTTCATTCACCTATTCATACGAATATTCAGTGTAATATATGTATATATATAAATTAAGGATGATCTATATATATATAAAAATAAATGTGTGATTTATGTAATTTTACTAAAATAGATAAAATATCAATATAATTTACTATAATATTTAATATGATTTAAGTAATAAGATTATTATTTATGGAGTTTTTTCTAGAATATTGATTTTTTTCACCTTTCCCTTGTTTGAAGATAACAAATTAAATACACACACAGCGTTCAACTCAACCTATTTTTCTCTGCTGCGTCTCTCCAATCCCTTTTCTTCTCTGCTCTCAAAACCCCACAGAAAAAAATAATCACTTTTCATACCCATAACCAAAACAACTTTTCCCGTAGAAAACAACTTTTCCCTTAAATCAAGGCATAAATCACCCTCATTTTTTCTATTTTTCTTCAAAGTTTCAACCTTTCATCCAATTCCTTCAACCCCATCTAAAATCCTCGATGCCCATCAAGATAAGAACCATAATCGACTTCAAATCTCGTTCCCAGCGTGTGGTTCAAGACGATTCTTCAATGGATGCGGTGGTGATTAGCGACGGTTTGACTCAGAGTTGCTGGGCCCACATGCCGCAGGAACTACTGAGAGAAGTGATTTTCAGAATCGAAGCTTCGGAGGACACGTGGCCTCAGAGGAAGAGTGTTGTTGCGTGTGCTGGAGTATGCCGTAGCTGGAGACATATCACTAAGGAAATTGTTAAGATACCTCAGTTTTCTTCCAAGATCACTTTCCCCATCTCAGTTAAGCAGGTTTGTTTTCAAATGATTATTATGGGGTTCGTTGATTTTTTTTTTGGTGACAGTTTGCAGAATTGTTGTTTTTTAATTTGAAACTATTTTTTTATATTATTTTATGGGGTTTGATTATTTTATATTTATTAAAGAGTGGTTAGTTTGATTGGAAAAAGTGATTAAGCTGTGAAAATCTAATCCAGAGTTTTCGTTATATTTTTTAGCTTCTCAAAAATCTATTTTTTCCAAAATTACTTCCGTAGAATCCCATTTTAAAGTCTAAATAAACGGGTCCTTATTTTTCATATATTTTCTAGCTTATCATAAAACACTTTTTTTTTTCTTTTTTAAAAAATGATTTTGTAGATTCACTTTTATAATCATGAAGAAACAGGTCCTTAACTTTGTACTTGTCTTATTTGTTTTTTATTTTCTTTTAGTTGAATTTCTGAAAGTTGGGGCATTCCATTTCCTGTTATATTGTTATTTTTAGTGAAAAGAAAAGAAAATCATTTTTTATTTTTGGGTTGTTGAACATTGAGTTTAGGTTTGGCTTTTTGATTTTGCAGTATGAGCATGATTGCATAAATGAGTGCAACAAAGGTTTCTTACTATTTTAAATAATATTTTTATTATTTTTTGACTTTTCATTGAAAAAAGACCAAAAACAAATTGATGTTGCAGTTAGCCATACATGAAGGCATGGCAGCATATAATTATTAGGAGTAGAGTTGAACCTATCATTTTATTTATTAAGTATTAGAATGTGCAACTTGTTTTTTTTCTTCATTTTTAACTTGTGTGAACTTTATATTTGAGTTTTCTTCTTAGACTGAAGGACCATGTCTTGTAGCATGTTGATTTATTATCATCCACCTTTATCCATCTTATGGCAAGCTTTGTTTTCTTTTGCTGGCTATTTCTGATTAGTCTATAAGGGATATAGGATTATTATGTTTTAGTTTGGTAGTAGCCATTGAAACTTCTTTGTTGTTGACATATTATATACCAAGTTGAAAAGTATCTGGAGAACAAGTCCATTTTTTGGGGGCAAATTGAGTGTATACCTTCCAGAATATGCCTGTATGTTTGTGGAAGGGAATGATGATCGAACGAAATTTACTTTTGTGCTTGTCATTTTATTGTCCAGTACTTCAATGCATTCTTTTCATACCTTTAGGCATTACTTTAACATGTTCTATTTGACGAATACTTTTTGGCAGCCTGGCCCCAGGGAGCATCTCTTGCAGTGCTTTATAAAGCGCAACCGGTCCACCCAAACATATCACTTGTATCTCAGTTTAACTAGTAGTGAGTATATAATGAAACTTTTAGTCTATTTCTTTCTGTAAAACTTTAGTTTCTTTGTTTTCCTTGTTGAGATATAATGGTTTTAATTCTAAGACTGCTTTCCATTTTACCCTTGTCATTTTCAATTCAGCACTAGTTGATGATGGGAAGTTCCTTCTGTCTGCACACAAGTGCAGACACCCCACCGGCACGGATTATATGATCTCTCTAGATGCAAATGATGTGTCAAAGGGAAGCAACAACTATGTTGGGAAACTGAGGTGCTCTTCTAATCACATGCTGTAATCATTATTTTTTTTTCGTTTTTATTAGTGCGATAACTTATACCTTTTTCCTTCCTTTTAACACAGATCAAATTTTGTTGGAACCAAGTTTACAATCTATGATGCCCAGCTGGCTCATGCAGGAGCAAAGGTTACGAAAAGTCGCTCCACTAGGTCGGCGAATCTAAAACAAGTTTCACCCAAGGTTCCTACATGTAACTATCCAGTGGCACACATCTCTTATGAGTTGAATGTGCTTGGCTCCAGGTAAGCTTTACATACTGCGATTCTGCATAGATTACCCTGCATGTAGTTTAACTAACAGTTTTATTTGCATATGTTTTGACATGCCATCCATGGTATCCATATATTTTGCATATATTTTGACATGCCATCCATAGATTACTGTGCACTCTTCTTACATACTGACTTATGTGATACTTGCCATGTATATGACTATTAGGGGACCTAGGAGAATGCACTGTGTCATGGATTCCATTCCTGCATCTGCAATTGAACCAGGAGGGGTAGCTCCTACACAGACTGAGTTTTCTCTTAAAAATATAGATATGTTTCCTTCATCCACTTTTTCTCGATCAAAATCAAATTGCGAGGAAAACTCCGTATCTGAACTTCTGGGTGATCAAAATGATGGGGTGTTAGTGTTGAAAAACAAGGCTCCAAGGTGGCACGAGCCGCTGCAGTGTTGGTGCTTAAACTTTCATGGACGGGTGACAATTGCATCAGTTAAAAACTTTCAGCTGTCGGCTTCCCCGGAAAACGGACCTGCTGGACCAGAGCATGATAAGATCATTCTCCAATTTGGAAAAGTCGGGAAGGATGTGTTTACGATGGATTACCGGTACCCTCTATCAGCATTTCAGGCATTTGCAATCTGCCTCAGCAGCTTTGATACCAAGATTGCTTGTGAATAGCATGTCTGAACAGGTATTCATTTGATACCAAGATTGCTTCAAAACCTTGTTTAATTCTTCAAGCATGATGACATTTATCACACTTCCATTATTTAAAAACAAACAAAAAGTGTTATTTTTATGGCTAGTACTTGATGATTTTTGCTTATTGTTCATGCCAGATTCTGTTCAGAATTATATTGCTATCTCTTTTGCTGGTGGAGAAGGATTGTTTAAAGGTTACTTTGAGGGTAGCAATAGGATGAAAAACTGTTTAGATGATTGGACATTTGAGTGTTTTAGTTGGTTTCTGGAATCATAATTCATTACTTCTGTGGAGAATCACATGACATGCAAATGTAACGTGAAATTTCTATACCCTTTGTAAATAAATTCTCCTTCCTTCTTTTTTATGTTGTATTCTTTTAATCCAGTGCTGGTGTCTGCTGATTTTTATTTTTTAGAACCACTATTTTATTAATATTCATGAAAATATATCCCTTCATCACAATGTTCTTGCAAGTGCCTAAAACTTACGATCGTGATTGGCTTCATAGTCCCAAAGTTTGTACTACTTCATTCTCATTGGTCAGAAGAGTAAAACATAAATCTAATATATATTTATTTTATATTTTCTGACCAATGAGAATAAATGGGTATATGGAGTGATGCCTAATCCCATGGAAATGACAATATATTAAGAAATTGTCAATTAAATATTTGGTTGAGATTCAGCATTTGGGTAGGGGCATATGTGGTATTTTAGATCCATGAAAGCCAAGTGTAACATGGAGCCTCAGACCCACTTTCTGGATCATCTCAGCAATATCATATTTTTTGAACAGTCAATAATAATTAAATATGAATGGCGGATGATACAGTAATGTACATATTTTTTCTCATAAAATTATTAGTTGCTCCTTTATTCACTGTAGTAGATAGGTAATGCAGCATCCATGAATCTTAGATGACAAAAGATCCCGGATTAATGTTAGCGAAAACTATAGCCCATCCAAAATATAGACTCTGGTTAATGGTGAACCGTGTATTTTTAACATATTTTTCATTAGTATTGTTTTTTCATGACATCTGGTGCAAATTCTACATCCATTTCAGCATGCAAACTTAAAAGATGAAATCCATTCATTCACTTATTTTTTTAAATGAAATATCTCACAAATGCAGCAATGATACCACTATTCATTTCTAGCTTAAGGACCAAAATCTTACAAGGCCTCAAAGTTTAAACTAATAAACAACAAACATGCCCCTTGTAATACTAGTGCTCAAAAGAAGATAACAGGGATCATTCATTAAGAAGAAGCAACCAAAAAACTTTAAAGTATGTATAAGTTCTGCACAATTCACAGGCTTATGAAAAGCAAAAAAGTTAATGAGTAACAAAATTAGGGAGAAATATAAAATCACCAACATTGTTCCCAAGCCCTATTTATTAGTTGTCCACCTATCCTAATTAAACTTTCAACTAAAAGAAACAAAATTAAGATATACAAGATAGAGAATAAACCTTTGATCATTGAGAAACAATGAAGCACCAAAGGAAAAACAATATAGTTTAACTCCAATACCAAAGGCTTCACCAACTAGATGTGAGGCATCAAATCAGCAGCATGTGCAGCTTCATGAATACTTCTAAAAATGATTGGTATTATGCTACCAATATCTTTCTTTGTCTTCTGACACATTCTTATATTTTTTAGTCCTCTGATGAATTTAATTGCATAGATATGTTCATCACCTTCCAAGTTTCTTCTTTCTCCTTGGTGCACCCACAGGAGCAGGTTCTACCAATGGGCCAGACCAGGTTTGGATATTCGCTTTAGGTTGTGACAAGTTTGTGGAACTAAATGGGACATCAGGAGCATCAAAACCTGGATCCATGTGATGTGAAGAACCCAAAGAATAGCCTAGAGCTCCATCTTGGTGGGGAGGAGGAAACTTCTCACTCTTGCTCTTAGCATTAGCATGTGTTATCATTCGCCGTCTCTGTAATGAGAGTTAAACATTAAAAATCTTGCCGAGATATTAAGGTAAGCCATGTTATAATACAATTACTTCGAACATGCTGTATTCTAAACAAGCATCCCAGAAGGTGACTTAAGAACAGTTCATTCCGCACTCATGAGCTATCCAACAATGCTATCTACTTTATTCGACACGTGCTAATTTTTTCCATTCTATATTATGTAAAAGAATGTATTCTTGATACACACACAGCAAGACACACACAGAAGAACCTGAGAAGCATCGGATAGAGCAACTATAGTATGATATTGCTTAAACAGAACACACACACATAGTTTAACTCCAATACCAAAAACAATATAGTTTAACTCCAATACCAAATGCATTGACTTGCTTACACAGAACACACACACATGGTCATGATTCATTGAAGCAATGATCTATATATGCCTGTTCATGACCTTGTTAGCATGTTCCATTTTATTTAGTTAATAATTAAATGGGGACATATCAGGGAGAGACTAAATAATCACTAATATTTAAGCTGAACTAAACTAACATCATTTGTGCATGTTAGGATCTGGGTCAGGGCTGTGCACAATAGAGACATTAGAGTGGGCCAGAGTTAGTTTTGATGAGCTGGCAGAGAGTGTGTAAGAAAAGAACAGGGTAGAGAATGTGTATCTAAATTCGGTTATTAATAGGGTGAGAGGAGTGGTATATTTTGGGAAATCATTTGTTAGTATAGGCAGAGAGCATTAGCTCTTCGTAGGAGCCTACTCTGTGGCAGTTGGTACTTATACCACTGTTCAATTGTTCTTATTGTTTCTCGATCTCTGATACGGGTTTGTATCAGTGCATGAGCAAGCTTTCTTCCCATTAATAATTTTCAGCATTCACACAATAAGAGTTAAGAGACAAAGAAACCTAAAACTGCTACCCGTGCTTGAAAATTGTCATGCCTACAAGCCAAAGGGTGAAAAAAAGAGGGAAAATATGAAGCTGAGAAGGAATGGAAATAAAAGGAAATCCATGACATCTTGCAAACTCTTCTAGATCGATGAAAAAATGACCGAGTAAATTAATAACTTGTGACATGAAAAAGAAGGAATGAAACTCTTTTGATCAAATATTAAAAATAGTGCACACATGCAAGTGAAAATAACTAGAAATGGAAATTATTATATATATCAAGCTGACATCTATTTTCATTACTGCAAATTTATAAGTTCATTAATTCCTCATAAGCAATAAGAAATACTTGCTGGAGTGAATAAGGTGCCATATCTGACATACATCAATATTCACTTGCAGTTCAGCATTGGCCTCAGGAACAGGAATTCCTCTCCCAACTCGGTCACGTGGACGAGATTTCTTGACAGCATCAGCATTAGCTTTACCAGCTGCTCTCAATCTACAGTTGTGACATTAAAATTCATTATTGACATGTGGACATTTTCATACTATTTTTTAAAACAAATATCTTTTGTTCCCTCAAGTATCATAAGGGGGTGGATAAAGAAAAGGCGGAGAATGATTCCTAAATAAACATATTCAAGTTATATACATGCCTAGCAACTTCCTTAATTAAATAAAGGAACAGGAAAACAAAAGAGAAGTGAAGCATAATATAGTCATGTAACAAGCGTGCAAGCTTCGGAAATTTGTTAATAAAAAAATCATCAGATCATTCAGACTTTCAGCAAAAATATGTTTGAAGTTTTCCTATCATGTATGAACACCCAACTTGGCCCTCAAGATATTTGTGTGTACCAATTTGGCCCCGGAGAATTTAAAGTCCACATTGGTCCTTTAAGATCTTAAGTTGGGTCAAATTAGTCCCTGAGATTTGACCTAAAAGGGACTATTTGGACCCCAACTTGAAACATTTGGGGACTAATTTGTATTTTCAACATCTTGAGGGACCAAATTGGCACACATGAATGGGATCAAATTGGGCATTCACTCTTTAATATGAGCAGAGAAGAAAGTGACAAGATGATTGTTGAGATGTCAAAAGTAATTTCAGCCACCTTCTAGCTTCTTCATCCCGTAGCTTTGCATCCATCTCCTTGCTGGGAGGATATTTTGGAAGGCTAGAGGGTTCACAAGCATAAGGTTTTGTTTTAAAGAACTGCAAAAGTGAAGCAAATAACATTGAATTAGGAATCTCACATCCAATTATTGAAACACTATAAGGATTGCAAGCACAACTCATCATATTTCATACATAAAAGTATTTACAATCACCAATCTATAGCTATCTCTAGCATTTCCTATGAGAAACATGCAACCTTTTTTCTGACACAGTATAGAGTTAAAGAAGAGAAAAAAATTGAAGACAGTTGTTCTAAATGGTACTTAAAAAGGGGAGAAGACCAAATAAAATAGTGGATTGTAGTGCAGTTCAGTAGTTCAATATCAATAAGTTCCTTTTTTTAAGTTTCCGAACAAAGCTTTACATATTTTGTTCAGGATTTATAGCTTAACAACCAAAACAATAGCAATACAAAACTCATAATTGTGATTGAAAGAGCAGATAATGTAAATTATAGAAATAAAAGTTGAAAGTTGCTAGTATTATGGTATATACACAAATCAAGAGTAAAGAATTAACATCAACAATTACAAATGATATAAAACTAAGCTTGGGTTTGAGAGGGTGACATGCCCCCAATTTTGGCAAATTAGAGCACAAGCACAACTAATGGATACAGGAAACTGAAGTCAATCTCCAAAGCAGCGTAATAATCAGGACTAAAGAAATGTTAAAGCTTGGTAAGAAACAGTCAAAATTGTTTTGATGAAAATGGATAATCCTATAAATCACTAGGTTATAGTAACCTAGTTTTTTTGACCTTCTAATCTTGGTATTATACTCAGTGTGACTGAACAGCACGACAAATCAAGAATCAAACTGCCACAGTAGGAGAGAACAGTCCAAAATTTTCATAGTACAAATGTTTTTGGTACATTTTTAGAGTATAACTTTAACATAAACCCTAGTGCATGGCTAGATAAATAATGTGGTCTGCAACTGGCATTCAGAAGATTGTTGTTTCTTTGGTTGACAATTTCAACAAATGTGCACTTCCAGTGCTAAATTTATCTTCACAAAACCATGCAATGCATGTAAGTTTTATGAAAGTATGATAAATTTGTAACAGAATTTCAGAGCTAATGTTACGACATAATCATGACAGAAATCTTAATTAATTAATTAACAGAAAGATACACATACTGAGTAGTTATAAGAACAACATACTTATAAAGCATGACCAGCGACAAAAGGAAGAACAGCCATCCAATTTAGATAAGAGGTCCCCTGCTAATATATTATTAAATTGTTATTCATATTTATTAAGATATAAATTTGGATAATTAGCTCTTCTATTTAAGAATTGAACATCACAAAGAGCGACCAATCAAGCAGTTGTAGCATGCATATACAAAAGGAGAGAAAACCACAAGAATCAGGTGATTTCACAACCTTAATCTACTTAGTTCAATTATTATCTTACTTCACTCTGTAATGCAGCAGTGGCAGTCTGGCGTTCAGCTGGATCAATTGCAAGAAGGGTCTCAATTAGTGGCAGGGATGATGGTGGAAAATCTTTAAATGTTTCTGCTATGCACCGCTTGTAGGACTGCTGAGGCTTAAAAATTGTAGCATGCGGCAACTTTGACTTTTTCCAATATTCTTCAGAAGGAGAACCACATAGTTTAAATATCTTATGTAGCTGCTCCACCTACAAAGTGTGAACGATACTATATCAGCAAAATCTGAAGCACAAATTTCACAACACAGTTGCAGAAAATTGTGAAGCCACAGCAAAATCTCACTGCATATTATGCTCTCAGATGGTTCTAATAGAAAACATAAATAACATAACCAGACAGAAAGATTACCTCTGTTCGACCAGGCATAATAGGCTTTCCAGCCAATAATTCTGCAAGAATGCAGCCAGCACTCCAGAGATCCACTCCTACACCATATTCAGTGGCTCCAAGAAGAAGTTCAGGAGGTCGATACCATAAAGTCACCACTCTACTGGTCATAGGGTGCCTGTGATTAGGATCAAAGAAGGAAGCTAATCCAAAATCAGCAATCTTAAGAATTCCTTCATTGTCAATAAGGAGGTTTGATCCTTTTATATCACGATGCAGCACATGGCGGTTGTGACAATGTTCCAATCCAGAAAATAGCTGATGCATGTAACATTTAACCTAAAATACCCAGATGGGATCACATAGAAAAATGCTCACATTAAGAAAGATTCCTGAGAAAATAAAATAAAATCTTGAATCAAATATTTCAACCAACAAGAACATGCACTTAGCAAGTAAATACACCATTACCTGAGACTCTGTGAACTTAATAGCTGGGTTAGTAGCAAGTCCAGCCAAATCATGCACCATGTATTCAAATACAAGATACAAACTGCATGACATTCTAGATGTCACCAAGCCTTCCAGTTTGACAACATTTGGATGATCTAGACGACGCAGAATCAGAATCTCCCTGGCCATGAATTTCACACTCTCGGGCTCTAAATTGTCAAAACGGACCTTCTTTAGGGCAACAATTTTCCCTGTTAAAGTATCCCTTGCTTTATAAACATTGCTGTATGTACCTTGCCCAATCTGATTGAACAAATAGCACAGGCACCAGTGAGGGGTTCAATCTTTGTCAAGAAAGCAGACAGGCAAAATAACTTGATGACATTTTGATGTAACACATTCCAATTTAAAAGTTCCAACAAAAAATAAAACCAACCATGTCAAAAACCCATATTACTATTTTTAGGTATTTCCATTGCTAACATTAACAATGGACCAACATAAGGAATAACTTCTTTTTTTAAGCCAAAGAGAAACACATTAACATCAACATCAACATCATTAGCATCCTTCTAAGTTTTAAGGAAATGAGCAATGAAGAACATAAAAAAAACACATTTTCATAAAATCCAGACAGAAATACTATATGACCATTGACCACAAACAATGTGAAATCAAGAGAACCGGAATCCAGATACTTAAAACCATATTACTATTTTTAGGTATTTCAATTGCTTACACTAAAAAATGGAACAACATAAAATCCAAACAACAAGACTACATCTATATATGACCATCAACAACATGAAATCAAGAGAATTAAGTACTACATACTGAAATTGGAAACAAAATCAAATATATACTAATAATGCACTTTACCTTATCAATTTTTTCAAAAGTATCAGCTCTCCTAGGGATCAGTCCATTGATAGCTTCCCCAGCAACCTTGGAGAGCCAAGAGGGCCACCCTGCTGCCACCTGCTCACCATGAACATGACCAGTTGGATTGCTCAGCCGCGGATTAAACTTCGAAGATCGCCTCCTTGAAGGCCTTGTCCTCTTCTCCTCTCCACCAATACCCTCCTTCTGATTCCTACCACCATTCTGGGCTTCACTCTCACCCTCACCCTCAATCACTTCAGCTTTTGCTTCTTTCAGCTCATCCCTCCTCCTCTCCCACTCCCTCTCCACCGCGGCCTCCTCTCCTGCAGTGTTGTTCGCCGCCGATGACTGTTTCCCAAACACACATCCCATCTCTCAAAAATGTCTCATTTACTCAAAACAACTTCCCCCCATAACCCACATTTCCCCTCACTCTCTCACCATCCAAACAAACAGAGAGAAAAAACCCTAATGATAATTCCCCTCAGTCACTGATCTTGAAAAGCTGAAATGAGCAAAGACTAATTTAAAAGACCCTAACTTTTGCAGATTATAGTGAGAAATCAATGATTTCGAGACACCCCACAATACAGTCAAAAAAACAAGACTAGTTTTTTTATTTCCTCTGTTGGGTGTGGATCCAGATATGGAAGAAGAATCAAAGTTGAAACAGTTAAAGATGTAAATTGGGTCTAAACAGAGATGAATGAATTAGAAGAAAAGAATGTTTAAGAGAGGGAGAATTAAACTGGGGTGGATCTCAATATTTCTCTCTCTCTCTCTGTGTGTGTGTTCCTCAGCCCTATAGTGGTGTATATGCTTATGTGTATATTTTTGAGTGATAAGGAAGGAAGAAAGGGATGAAAGAAGTGTACCTTATAAAATGACAAGGTGATGTGAATTAAAGTCACTGTCTCTTACACTGATGCTTTATTTGGTACTGTGTTTGAATCAACCAAAGAAGTTTCCATGTCAAACTTCAACGCATGGTCCAATTAAAGTAAGACACAACCACAATCATATACTACTATCAAGGAATTTAGAGCATCATGGCTCAATGCTTTGAAAAAAAATTATGTTATACTGGAATACAAGATCCTTGTTCCAATGTTAAACCCGTGCATCTCTCTGTAAATTGCAAGTAGTTGATTCTTATTTTATATTTATATTTACTTACATTTTTTGAAATAGTAAAACATTGTTTGTTCAAATATCCTACTTCATTCAAGTTACTTATGCTTTATATTTCCTTGAGAGTAGAAAGTGAAGTGAGAGAAAGATAATAAAGAAAATATAAAAAATATGAGAAATTGAGTAGACTTTTTGTTCTCTATGTTGTATTTTTTATTTTTTATTTTTAAAAATTAAATTAAATTTAGTTATAGAATCTGGATCGTTGATTTATGTTTTGACATATGTCATAATTCTCGTCAAATATTTGAGAGGATCCATATTGGAGAAATATATTTTGTTTTCTATCTCTCTTCTTTGTTAGAGTGAAAAGTAAAGGGAGAGAAAAATATTATATTTGAAAAAACAAAAATATCCTCAAAACAAAAAGGATAAAAAAATATTAATAAATAAGAATTATTAATATTATATTTATCATTTCAAATCATTTTATATTTCATATTTATCCTTTCATATTTATCAATCTCTTTCTACTCTACTTTTACTTTATCTCCATATTTGATAAGAAATGATATTATGTGGGCCACACATAATTTTATTTTCTAAATTTTTTCTCTCTTCTAAGAGGAAATTTCAATTTCTCCCGAAGTATGCATTTCATAAAGGTGTATTATTTCAAAGGCTCATTGATTTTGATTGCTGAAGAAAAATATTAAATTATTTGATATTTTAGTGATATAAGTTTAAAATTTAAATTATATTTCACCCATTTATAAAAATATATACTTTCTTGACTAGTCAAAAAAATGAGGGAATATATGAAATGTGACACTAATTGAATAACACATATTTTTCTCTCATTATTACATTGCTCTTTATTCTGTTCTTTTGTTCCATAATTTTAATAAAACAAAAATATTATATCTTTTAAACCAAACAAGAAGCAAATTTGATGATGTTTCCGCAAAATCACATATGTTATAATCAAAATTTGTATCATGAATTAAATATATATTAATTATATATTTTTTTGATTAATAAAATACATATGAAGTTTTGTATATGCCTAAGTTGCAATACCAAGGTAGCCTACATCACCATTCAATATTTCTTGGCCCACTATTGGCCAAACCACCTGAGCACTAGGTCCAATGTAAGTAGGATCACTTAGCCATGCTTCATAATTGGAAAAATGAGCACAATGGAAATACATTCCACTCAACCAAAGAAAGATGATGGAGAGTTGGCCGAAATGGGCACTAAATACTTTTCGGAAATCTCCTCCAAATCACTAGTATAAATATCGAAATCATGAGCATCAACATGTAGATGTGTATCATTATGATTAAACATTATGATCAAATATTAGTGAAATTTTCTTTTTTGGTTATATATTAGTTAGCTTTTCAAATGTGATGTATCATTTCTCTTTATTCCCTTATTCTTATTTTATTATATTAAGTATTCAATTTTTATATATTTTATTTTATACAATTAGAATCTTTTTGTATTAAGAGTACTTTATGTTAAAAAATATATTTATTATAATTCAATTTAAGACGAGATATGTGGTTAATATGCTAATGGTAGTTACTTATGATTATATGGTTTTTTTGTATAAATTAAAAAATGTAAGGGCAAAATATGAAAATAGAAATTACACCATAGTGGTAGTTATTTCATGTTTTGGCTTTATATATAGTATAAAAATATAGATAAATGATTTATCTTTATTACCAAGAAATAAGGCATCATATATGGTTTGAATCATTGACAAACATTCCCTACCTTCCCTTTTCCCTCTTCGGATTGTGAAGTCTTCAAAACAACCATTATTGCTATATATTCTGACAAATTGTAAGAGATCAAGAGTGATCTCTTTGCAAAAATAATCATAAAGTAGATGTCATTTGAATTTAAGCTCCAATTTTGTTTCTCTGTTTTGATGTATGTAAAATTGTTTATTTTGATTTTATTCCATGTTCTTAATTAGTTGATACATTATTTTTATTTTGGATTTGATCTCTCGAATGTGGTATTATTTTGGAGTTGGTCCATGGATATCAATGTTTTAAACTTGGTAAGTATAATGTATTTATATTTGTCTTTTTGTTAATATCATATATAAGTAGTATAAGAGACTAAAATTTTTTTTTTTACAGGGACTAGATTTAAAAGATCCATACTTTAAAAAATGGTTTATTAAAAATATCGTATTTGCTCAACATAAAGAGGAAGAGCAATGAAATATTGTGTGATAATGGTTTCTTGTGGAAAATTATCACACTCACTCGATAAATTCATAAATTAAATTCAATTTGTAATATTATTCGTATGGATGTATGTGTGGTAGGGGTAAGCCGGACACGATTTTACCCGTCTGCTCACTCAAGTTGATCTAATCATGATTACACCTGAATAGTGTTGGATCTCACTAAATTTACGATTGGTTTCATGTTTAAAAATCATACTATATTAATATTTATGGTCGGGACCGACCCATGATCAATCACTCATCATGTGTATACGTGTCTCTAGTAATATCATCTCTAGTAACGTCATCTCTTGTAACGTTATGATTAACGATGTATATATATATCATTTCATATATCAAAATATAATAATAAGTAATATAGAAAAAACTTTATCTAAAATGTGTGTATTATATTTAATCAGTTAGGATTAAATTTGAATTTAAAGACTGATTCAATCAACATTTAGGGTCAAAAAAATGACTCAAGTATCATTTAGTGTCTAATAATTGATAAACCTTACCATACCCATTTGACCATAGTGTGTGGGACCAATAATAATTCATCTAAAGTTTACAAAATCCATTATGAATATTGGTTGTGGATTACAACCCCCACATCATCTAATCGTCAATATCCATATCCACCATCCATTTAGATTATGCACTCTCTTTCTCTAACTTGTCCATTGCCAACTTAACAACCAAAGTGTTCTACTGTCTCATAAGTCCCTTCATTGTAATTACCACTGTTTTTGTCTTCCTATCAATCTAAAACACCACTCTTGTTCCTTCAAAATGTCCCTTTGTTGTTCTTTCAATTTGACTACATTCCATTCAGCAAAGCATCAAAGCCTTGCTATAACTCCCTCTTCAGAGTCTTCTCACTACTTCAAGCTATTTCAGGTAAGCACAGCTCCTCAAAAATCATATGAACCCATTAAGTGTAGCAGAGAAAGATTGAAACTTTATGCTTCTATTACACCATCTCAAGTGGTTAAACCCAGCCCATCTACATTTAGAAACAAAAATCCAAAAGACATTAATGTCTTGGTGGTGGGTGCAACTGGGTATATTGGAAAATTTGTGGTGAAAGAGTTGGTTAAAAGAGGGTTTAATGTTATAGCTATTGCTAGAGAGAGGAGTGGAATTAAGGGTAGCAGTGACAAAAATGAGACCTTGTCTCAGTTAAGAGGTGCCAATGTGTGTTTTTCTGATGTTAGCAATTTGGATGCTTTGGAAAAATCTTTGAAAAGTTTAGGGGTTTCATTTGATGTTGTGGTGTCATGCCTTGCTAGTAGAGGTGGTGGAGTAAAGGATTCATGGAAGATTGATTATGAGGCAACAAAGAATAGCCTTGTTGCTGGCAGGAAACTAGGGGCTTCTCATTTTGTGTTGCTTTCAGCAATATGCGTGCAGAAGCCCCTTCTCGAGTTTCAACGCGCGAAGCTGAAATTCGAGGCTGAGTTGATGAAGGAAGCTGAAGAAGATGGTGATTTTACTTACAGCATAGTGAGGCCAACTGCATTTTTCAAGAGTTTGGGTGGTCAGATCGAGTTGGTGAAGGATGGGAAGCCATATGTGATGTTTGGTGATGGGAAATTGTGTGCTTGTAAACCAATGAGTGAGCCGGATTTGGCTTCTTTCATTGTGGATTGTGTGTTAAGTGAAGACAAGATTAATAAGATTTTACCAATTGGAGGGCCGGGAAAGGCGCTGACTCCATTGGAACAAGGGGAGTTGTTGTTTAAACTCTTGGGTAAGGAGCCTAAGTTCTTTAAAGTACCAATTGAGATAATGGACTTTGCCATTGGGGTTCTCGATTTTCTGGTTAAGATCTTTCCTTCGCTGGAAGATGCTGCTGAGTTTGGGAAAATCGGGAGGTACTATGCAGCTGAAAGCATGTTGCTTTTGGATCCCGAGACTGGAGATTATAATGCTGAGAAGACACCTAGCTACGGGAATGATACATTAGAAGAGTTTTTTGCCAGAGTGCTCAGAGAAGGAATGGCTGGTCAAGAGTTAGGTGAGCAAACAATATTTTAACATGACTGTGGTTACATAAGTTTGAATCCAATAGGTCAGTAGAGCAACCAGTTTTATTTGTGTAAATGCATGTATTCAGCCAAACTCACTTTATAATTTACATGCACAATGATTGTTGAAAGACATTTAGGTATCTGGAAATGCCATTATTGAAACTCATAAATGTAATGTTCACTCATAACTAAATAAAATTTTCCTACCCGGCGGTTAAGTTTGATGTCCAAAACCAGGTTCAATTTGTTCTGGTGATATAAGTGGTTGATTGTTCATGAATGTTTTTTCCACATTTCGTCGAATGTATTAGTACTATATAAATTTTACCATGTTTAGTTACTTCTGTCATTTGATGACTCAAAAAGGGATTTTGTCAAGAATGGATTGACCAAACCATCTTTTAAATCACCTATAAGCTGTGAAGATCACCTTCATAGAAAGATTAATGTAGCCAATTCACTAATCAACCTATGCTACCTAGGCATCCTGCTACAGTGCTACTTATAATGCTAATTTCTTTTTTGCATGATATGTTTGGGCTCTATACATCCCATATCATATCTGAGTTCACCAACTCAGTCACATTTTTAAATTAAGAGCAACTCTATTTTTAATGAAAAGGTTTACAAAATCTTATGAAATCTGATAACCAATCCCTGATCATATCCCAGAAGAGATTGATGCAAGAGCAGTAATGAGGCCATAAAGGCCAGAAACACAAAATGCAGTTACATTAATGATCATTATCCCGGACGGTTTAACTGGTTAGATCCTATACGAGATCTCTTCCGGTTTGATGTTCGGCTCGTGTATATCAGCTTGGATATAACATGATCAGTCCATCTTGGTTATTGTCTTCAAGTTCTCATTTATGCTTGGTTTGGTCTGCCTCCTTCAAACTCAATTTTTAGTTCCACCCTTGATCAAGATGTTATAGTTGTAATTATGTTTATTTGTTGTGTGTATATATATACACAACAACAAATGAGTGTATATATACGTATATGTATATATACAGTTAGGTATGTTTGTGTAGATATGACCAAATTAGTTGGAGTTCCTTGCACGGTAAATGGTCTGGTTTATGTGCTAGACACACAGCTTATATATAAATTGTAAGTAAGAATATTGGGCATGGCCTTGGTTCAAGGTTGATAGAGAAGACATTTTTGGATGGCCAGCTCAATATGATGGAACAACTGATCCTTAGGATTATCTTAATTCCTTTGAGGCATCATGTTGTTCCATGGAGCTTCCGACCCCATTATGTGCAGAACCTTCCCTTTATCGCTGAAGTGTACTGCCCTCCGATGAAACACACATATACAGATAAACTCTATCACAAGGTGGAGAGAACTAGCGAACAAGTTCAACACCAAGTTCACAACCAGCAAGGAACAATCTCGCTCTACCTATACCGTGTCTGAGATAGAACATTGGAGCAACAAATCCATCAGAGACTACTACCTTAATCGGTTCAACGAAGTTGTGATGCGGCTAAGGGGAGAAACCACAAGAGGGTCCACATACACATTACTTGTATTTTTATCTCCTTTTTATTCTCTTTATTCAGTGTCATTCATTTTTGATTGCTTATTACCAATACTATACAATGATTGCTTTAGTTGTACTAAGAATAGAAAATAACAACAGAAAATAACACTGTAGTTAATTCCATTGAATGACTTGTGTTTGTAAGTTTGAATTTATAGCCAACTTCCTAATTGCAAATACAGGAAAGATTTTAAGAATATAGGGAAATTAAAATATTGCATGCCACCATTTATTATTTCATAACAAATTAATATTTTTTCATACATTGTTACAATCTGCACTTGAGAAGGAAATCCCATTCTCTTGAAGATCATATCCAACCAAGAGATTCCTCATTTGAATGTTCCCAATCATTGACCTTAAACTAGAAGATCTTAGAATTGCAAGGCACCAAATCCCTTGTGAATATTCCTCAAAAACAACATCGCTAGAAAGATAAACTGTGGACATGGAGAAATACAAAACTACCTCTGGTGTTTGGCTGATTTCGTCATCGGTAGCCTGAAAACACAACTCCAACTGATCTAACGGACCTTTCACCACAGGTAACTTAATTTGATTGCGTAACTCAGACACAAATGGATCATAGACTGCAGTTGTTAGCATTGAGTTGCTAATGCCAGTGTCAATGACAACTCCTCCATCAAAAGCATATGATGGATATTCAATTTCTGTCATCCCTACACGAATAACATTAATTTCGACAAAATATAATGGTTCAGATTGAATTTGCACTAAAGGTACTAGGAAACTATATAGTATTTTAGCATTTGATCCAAAATACATTCTACTCCTAGACCCTTCAATAGTATCTGGACGAACAAAACAATGAGAAAATTTTGTGATACCCAATTGGCCTAATAAAGAATATAGCCCACGGTCTAAGGCCAAAGCACCATGTTGGTTCCCTTTGAAATTCGGCGAGCTTTCATTATTGATACCAAAATGTAAGTAACCAGCGTCTACAGTTTTGCCAGGATCATAAGAATCATCAAACATGAATTTGTCTTCTCCTAAAACTCCAAATGATCTTGAACCATCATCATATGTCATATCATAGGTACAAGGTTCTGATTCATAGGATGGACATGTTCTCAGATCACCTAAACCCAAACAATATTTAGAAACACAAGAAAGCTTTTTGTAAGTTGATGATTTTGATGGATCAAATGTTGGATTTCCCATTGTCCAAATGATGTCAAATCCTGTATCAATGAAAGCATTCACTTTAGTTGGTGGGGTGCCAATAGAATAAGAAGCTATGTATTCTAAATTATCAAGAACTGCTTCTGATGAAATATCCGGAACATCTAAGGTTTTAAATTTTGACTTTGCTTTTGCACGCATTGAGTGTTGCTGCATGCGTGTGACAGAGCGTCGTGTTGATGCCACACGTCGCTCGTAGGGAGTCATGGAGTGGTTGTAGAAGGTTGATTCAGGTGAGTCTCTATGGATAAGAGAAAGTGTAAAGCCGTGGTTATTTTTGGAATGGATAGGAAGTGATTTTGATGGAATGAAGCATGCAAACAAGAGAATAGCAAAGAGAAAAATGGTTGAAGCCATAAGGTTTTGCATTTCTAAGTTCTAACTATAGTCACAAAGGTGCCACACACATATATATGGAAAATAAATATAAAGGTTTGTCATAACAATAAAAAAAAGTATTATCAAGATATCTCTTCATCCTTTCACTAATAACCCACTTTTAGGGGTGTGCGATTTTGTCGTTCCCATGAATCGAATTCTTACCTTTTGGTTATGTGATTATGTCGCTCCCAAGAATCTAACCTTTAATATTTTTTAATAATAAATATAAATTATACACTCTCCTTATATGACTTTTATATATTATTATTATTGTATAAATGATTCTGTAAGTATTATGTTCTTAAAATCATATATTTTGTATTAGTCACACTCCTCATAATAATATAGTTACCATTTGAATTACTTGAACTATATATTTCTTTTATTTTTTTCTTTATTGGGATAGAAATCATATGCACGGGAATATATTAGTGAGTGTTATTTAATGTCAATAAAGCATTAGGATGGAATATTACCCAAAAAAAAAAAAGAAGTAATATAATATTTCCTATTAAATCTTATTATTAACTACCTAGATATAATAAACGTTAAAAAAAATAATGTAACGATTTACATCTTTTAATTGATACTCTTATTAGTTTCTAATTGCAATGAATCCATTATTGTTTTAATTGTTTCTTTGAATTTTTTTGGTTTTAATGCATATACTTATTTTTATATTTAATACCCTTAATAATTATTTTAATACATATTTTTTTTTAGTATTACCAAATATATTTCCTTATCTTTGGGATAAATAACTCATCTCTTTTGCTGTATGTATTTCCCTTGAAAAATGCCTCTCGTATGATTCAAAACCTCCTTTGATTTTTTTTGGTGATCATGGAATTTAACAGAGCCTTATACCACATACCAACACCTTGATATATTTGGTTCTTTCATTTTCAAAGCATTTGAACTTTTATTTATTTCTAAATGTTATTAAAATTTATACGTACAATGTTAAAATTTATAGATGTCATTTTAAACAAATATGATAGTTTTACTTTTCAAATTTGTTAATGTTGGCCAATTCCAAAAATATACGGCAAATCACAAATACATGCTGGAAAATAGTAATTAATATTCTAGAATGAAAAGAAGTATGAAACTTAGTCATTTGAATTTTCTCCAACAACTAAATAAAAAGTAAAAATCAATAGTATTGATGTTATGATTGAGAAAGGCCTAGAATAGTTGTTGGAGATTATATAGGTCCAAAACGAAGATGGTAATGAAGAAAATATGAAATGAAACCATTTAATATTTTTCATGAAAAATATTTCTATAAAAAAATTACAACATAATTTACACTACTTTTAATGATACAATAAAATATATTATTTTTTAGTTATCTTTATTGTTGTCTTCACTCTTCATGTTCTCATTTATGTTTGGTTTGGTCTGTGCCTCATTCAAACTCAATTTTTAGCTTCACCCTTGATCACAATGTTATAGTTGTAACTATGTTTATTTTAACCATTTAACATCTCATACCTTAAAATAAACATACTTCATGCATTCAAGGAATATTCTTATCATAAAATGGCTGGCATGCTTAAAATTCATATAGGTTTTTCGTTAGTGATTCTCCTTCGTAACAACAACAACTAAGAGGTGCATGATATGAATAGTTGGGGGGAAAAAACTCCCCTTCTATATAAGCAAATGATGAGTTAGAGTTCCCAACACGGTGAGTGATTTGGTTAACAGTTATATCTACATATGTGTGTATATATACAACTACAAATGAGTGTATATACATATATGTACATGTAAGAATGCCTCTTGTGTTTGTAAGTTTGAATTTATAGCCAACTTCCTAATTGCAAATACATGAAAGATTTTAAGAATATAGGGAAATCAAAACATTGCATGACACAATTTATTATTTCATAACTAATTATTATTTGTTCATACATCGTTACAATCTGCACTTGAGAAGGAAATCCCATTCACTTGAAGATCATATCCAACCAAGAGATTCCTCATTTGAATGTTCCCAATCATTGACCTTAAACTAGGAGATCTCAGAATTGCAAGGCACCAAATCCCTTGTGAATATTCCTCAAAAACAACATTACTGGCAAGATAAATTGTGGACTTGAAGAAATACAAAACTACCTCTGGTGTTTTACTGATTTCGTCATCGGTAGCCTGAAAACACAACTCCAACTGATCTGATGGACCTTTCACTACAGGTAACTTAATTTGATTGCGCAACTCAGACACAAATGGATCATAGACAAAAGTTGTTAGCATTGAGTTGCTAATGCCACTGTCAACGGACACTCCTCCATCAAAAGCATATGATGGGTATTCAATTTCTGTCATCCCTACACGAATTCCAGTAATTTCGACAAAATATAATGGTTCAGATTGAAATTGCACTAATGGTACTAGGAAACTATATAGTATTTTAGCATTTGATCCAAAGTACATTCTACTCTTAGCCCCTTCAATAGTATATGGATGAACAAAACAATGAGAAAATTGTGAGATACCCAATTGGCCTAATAAAGAATATAGCCCACGGTCTAAGGCCAAAGCACCATGTTGGCTCCCTTTGAAATTCGGCGAGCTTTCATTATTGACACCAAAATATACGTAACCAACGTCAACAGTTTTGCCAGGAGCATAAGCATCATCAAACGTGAATTTGTCTTCTCCGAAAACTCCATATGATCTTGAACTATCATCATATGTCATATCATAGGCACAAGATTCTGATCCATAAGGACATGATCTTAGGTCACCCAAACGCAAACAATATTTAGAATCACAAGAAAGCGTTTTGTAAGTTGATGATTTTGATGGATCGAATGTTGGATTTCCCAATGTCCAAATGATGTCAAATCCTGTGTCAATGAAAGCATTCACTTTGGTTGGTGGGGTGCCAATAGAATAAGAAGCTATGTATTCTAAATTATCAAGAATTGCTTCTGATGAAATATCTGGACCATCTAAGGTTTTATAGTTTGACTTTGCTTTTGCACGCATAGAGTGTTGCTGCATGCGTGCAACAGAGCGTCGTGTTGATGCTACACGACGCTCGTACAAAGTCATAGAGTGGTTATAGAAGGGTGACTCAGGTGAGTCTCTATGAATAAGAGAAAGTGTAAAGCCATGGTTATTTTTGGAATGGATAGGAAGTGATTTTGATGGAATGAAGCATGCAAACAAGAGAATAGCAAAGAAAAAAATGGTTGAAGCCATAAGGTTTTGCATTTCTAACTAAAGTTGCACCACACACATATATATGGAAAATAAATATAAAGATTGTCATAATAATAGAAAAAATTGTATTATCAAGATATCTCTTCATCCTTTCACTAATAAACCACTTTCATGGGTGTGTGATTCTGTCGTTCCCATGAATCGAATCTTTACCTTTTGACTATGTGATTATATTGCTCCCAATAATCTAACCCTTCATGTTTTGTAGTAATAATAATAAATACAAATTATACACTCTCCTTATATAACTTTTATACATTATTATTGTATAAATGATTCTTGTAAGTATTAAGTTCATAAACTCATATATTTTGTATTAGTCACACTCCTCATAATAATATAGCTACCATTTGAATTACTTTAACTATATATTTCTTTTATTTTTTTCTTTATTGGGAAAGAAATCGTATGCACTTGGAATATATTAGTGAGTGTTATTTAATGTTAATAAAGCACTAGGATGGAATATTACAAAAAAACAAAAGTAATTTAATATTTTCCTACTAAATCTTACTACTAATTATCTCCACATAATAGACGTAACAAAATTTGACACATATAATTTGTAAATCAATCATCCTAAAAATAGAATGATAGAATATTACCAAAAAAAGAAACATAAAGATGGAACGATTCAACATCTTTTAATTGATACTCTTATTAGTTTCTAATTGCAATGAATCCATTATTGTTTTAATTGTTTCTTTGAATTTTTTTTGGTTTTATTGCATATACTCATTTTTATTTAACACCCTTAATAATCATTTTGATACATGTTTTTTTAGTATTACCAAATATATTTCCTCATATTTTGTATAAATAATTGATATCTTTTGCGGTATGTATTTCCCTTAACAAATGTCACCTACATGAATCAAAACTTCCTTTGATTTTTTGGTGATTATGGGATCTAGTAGAGCCTTATATCACTATATCAACGCCGTCATATATTTGGTTCTTTCATTTGAAAGCATTTGAACTTTTATTTATTTCTAAATGTCATTAAAATTTATACAATGTTAAAATTTATAGATATCATTTTAAACAAATATGATACTATCACTTTTTAAATTTGTTAATGTTGGCCAATTCCAATTTTAAAAAATATACGGCAAATCACAAATACATGCAGGAAAATAGTAATTAATAGATATCATGTTCTCATTTATGTTTGGTTTGGTCTGCCTCATTCAAACTCAATTTTTAGCTCCACCCTTGATCACAATGTTATATATAGTTGTAACTATGTTTATTTAAACCATTTAACATCTCATACGGAATGATAAGGTGATCAAGTTTTAAGGGTGAAAGAGTTAATGAGTAGAGTGATAAGGATGTTGAAGGTTCAAATCTCACCCACCACAAAATACTAAGATACTAACATTTGCCGATAAAAAAGAAACATCTCATACTTTAAGGGAGTCATAAGATGATCAAATTGTAAGGGTGAAAGAGTTAATGAGTAGAGTGTTAAGGAGATTAAAGGTTCAAATCTCACACACCATACAATACTAATATACTAACATTTGTCAATAAAAAAAGAAATATATCATACCTTAAAATAAACATACTTCATGCATTCAAGGAACATTCTTATCATAAAATGGCTGGCATGCTTAAAATTCATGTAGGTTTTTCATTAGTGATTATCCTTCATAACAACAACAACAACTAAGAGGTGCTTGATATGGATAGTTGGGAAAAAATGAGTTGGAGTTCCCAACACGGTGAGTGATTTGGTTAACAGTTATATCTACATATATGTGTATATATACAGCTACAAATGAGTGTACATACATACATACATACATACATACATATATGTATATATACAGTTAGGTATGTATGTGTAGATATGATCAAATGAGTTGGAGTTCCTTGCACGATAAATGGTCTAGTTTATGTGATTAGACACACACCTTATTTATAAATTGTAAGTTGGAATATTGGGCATGGCCTTAGTTGAAGGTTCATAGAGAAGACATTTTGGATAGCCAGCTCAATATGACGGGACAATGAATCCTTAGGATTATCTTAATTCCTTCGATGCATCACGTTGTTCCATGGAGCTTTCGACCATTATGTGCAGAATCTTCCCTTTATCGCTGAAATGTTCTGACCTCCGATGAAATACACATATAGAGACAAACTCTATTACAAGGTTGAGAGAACTAGTGAACAAGTTCAATACCAGGTTCACAACCAACAAGGAATAATCTGGCCCCACCTATACCATGTCTGAGATAGAACATTGGAGCAACAAATCCATCAGAGACTACTAACTCAATCAATACAACAAAGTTGTTATGCGGCTAAGGGGATAAACCACAAGAGGGTCCCACCTACAAATTGCTTGTATTTTTATATCCTTTTATTCTCTTTATTCAATGTCATTTATTTGATTACTTATTAACAACACTGTACAATGATTACTTCAGTTGTACTAAGAATATAAAATAAAATTCCATTGAATAAACTGTGTTTTTGTGTTTGAATTTATAGTCAACTTCGTAATTGCAAATAGTGGAAAGATTTTAAGAATACAGGGAAATCAAAATATTGCATGCCAGCATTTATTATTTGATAACAAATTATTATTTTTTCATAGACGTTTACAATCTGCACTTGAGAAGGAAATCCCATTCTTTTGAAGATCATACCCAACCAAGAGATTCCTCATTTGAATGTTCCCAATCATTGACCTTAAACTAGGAGATCTCAGAATTGCAAGGCACCAAATCCCTTGTGAATATTCCTCAAAAACAACATCACTAGAAAGATAAACTGTGGACTTAGAGAAATACAAAACTACCTCTGGTGTTTTGCTGATTTCGTCATCAGTAGCCCGAAAACACAACTCCAACTCATTTAATGGACCTTTCACTACAGGTAACTTAATTTTATTGCGTAACTCAGACACAAATGGATCATAGATTGCAGTTGTTAGCATTGAGTTGCTAATGCCAGTATCAATCACAGCTCCTCCTTGGAAAGCATGTGATGGATATTTAATTTCTGTCCTCCCTACACGAATTCCAGTAAGTCTGACAAAATATAATGATTCATGTCGAATTTGCACTAATGGTACTAGGAAACTATATAGTATTCTAGCCTTTGATCCAAAATACATTCTACTCCTAGACCCTTCAATATTACCTGGAGGAACAAAACAATGAGAAAATTTTGTGATACCCAATTGGCCTAATAAAGAATATAGCCCACGGTCTAAGGCCAAAGCACCATGTTGGTTCCCTTTGAAATTTGGCGAGCTTTCTTTATTGATACCAAAATGTAAGTAACCAACGTCAATAGTTTTGCGAGGATCATGAGAATCATCAAACCTGAATTTGTCTATTCCGAAAACTCCATATGATCTTGAACTATCATCATATGTCATATCATAGGTACAAGGTTCTGATTCATAGGATGGACAGGTTCTTAGGTCACCTAAACCCAAACAATATTTAGAAACACAAGATAACTTTCTGTAAGTTGATGATTTTGATCGATTGAATGTTGGAATTCCCATTGTCCAAATGATGTCAAATCCCGTGTCAATGAAAGCATTCACTTTGGTTGGTGGGGTGCCAATGGAATAAGAAGCTATGTATTCTAAATTATCAATGACGGCTTGTGATGAAATATCTGGAACATTCAAAGTTCCAAATTTTGACCTTGCTTTTGCACGCATGGAGTGCTGCTGCATGCGTGCGACAGAGCGTCGTGTTGATGCTACACGACGCTCGTATGGAGTCATGGAGTGGTTGTAGAAGGGTGATTCCGATGAGTCTCTATGCATAAGCGAAAGTGTAAAGCCATGGTTTTTTTTGGAATGGATAGGAAGTGATTTTGATGGAATGAAAGTTGAGCATGCAAACAAGAGAATACCAAATAAAAAAATGGTTGAAGCCATAAGGTTTTGCCTTTCTAACTAAAGTTGCACAAAGGTGCCACACATATATAGGGAAAATAAATATAAAGGCTTGCCATAATAATAAAAGAAATTGGTACAACTACTACGAGTATTTTCTCACATGATTGTATTGCTCCAAGAATCTAACCATTGATATTTTGTAATAATAATATATATAAATTATACACTCCCTATTAACTACTTACGCATAAGAAGCCTAAAAAAATTGACACATATAACTTGTAAATTAGTCATGGTGGAACATTACAAAAAAACATAAAAATGGAATGATTCTACATCTTTTAGTTTATCTCTTATTAGTTTCTAATTGTAGTGAATACATTATTGTTTTAATAATTTCTTTGAAAAAATTGGTTTTAATGCATATACTTGTTTCTATTTAATACCCTTAATAATTCTTTTAATACACGTTTATTCTTTTAATAATTTCTTTGAAAAAATTGGTTTTAATGCATATACTTGTTTCTATTTAATACCCTTAATAATTCTTTTAATACACGTTTTTTTAATACTACCAAATGTATTTCCTCATCTTTTAGATAAGGAAAAAATCTCTTTCGCGATGTGTTTCCCTTAAAAAATGTCACTTTCAGGAATTAAACATTTGACCTTTTGGTTATCATGAGATCTAACGGAGCTTTACACCAACAGACCAACACCTCGACGATACATTTTTTTCTTTCATTTCAAAGAATTTGAACATTTATTTATTTCTAAATGTCATTAAAATTTATACAATGTTAAACTTTATAGATGTCTTTTTAAACAAATATGATAGTATTACTTTTTAAATTTGTTAATGTTGGCCAATTCCATTTTTCAAAAATATAAGGAAAATCACAAATACTTTTGGAAAATAGTAATTAATATTCTAGAATGAAAAAAATTATGACACTTAGTCATTTGAATTTTCTCCAACAACTAAATAAAAAGTAAAAATCATTAGTATTGATGTTAGGAGGATCATTCTTCCAATAGTGTAGATTAGTCATTGGGGTGAATTTATGATTGAGAAAGTCTTGGAATAGTTGTTGGAGATTATATAGGTCCAAATTGAAGATGGTAATGAAGAAAGTATGAAATGAAACCATTTAATATTTTTCATGAAAAATATTTCTATAAAAAAAGTACAACATAATTTACACTATTTTTAATGATACAATAAAATATATTATTTTTTAGTTATATGCTTTTCCTTCAATTGACATTGTTTCTAATTATTTGTTATCAAATTTTATTCAAATTGTTAGACATTGTAATCATTTCAAATATTAATTATGATTTTGTTTACTGGTTGCCATAAACATTTAAGATCTTAATACAAAATTAATAAGGTATTAATCTGGTGATTTAAGACTCCGTTAAATATTCAGGTTGACCAAAAAGTCAATAATTTAATTCATGATAGCAACATTTGTTAGAATAAATTTTATTTTAGGCAAAACTAATATATTTATTCCTTAAGTTATTTTCTGTTTTCAAGTTGTTGTTTTTTTTTCTTTTCAAATAGTCCTTTTATGTTCTTAAAAATACCATTTCAATTATTTCTGTTTTCAAATTATTCTTATAAGCTGTTTTTCTGTTATTTTTTAAAAGCTATAGTTTCATAAAACTAATAAATATATTTTTTAATTTGTTTAATGAACTCAACATCAATATTGTGTTTTTTGGTTGAGAAATAAAATATTTTCTAGGAAAAACTTACGGATATGACCAAAATGTAATAAATAAGTTACATACTAAATAGAAACGACACATGTAAAATGGAATAAGTCTTCAAGTACCGATTGAAAAAATCATTGGTAAACACAAAATGATAGAAAATATCTTTGTAGAAAAATATATATAAATAAATGGTGCATAAAATTTTAAACTAACAAACATAGATATTACATTCCTAAGTGAAAGAGACCAATCTAATAACTTCCCTTGCTATTTTATTATTTTCATATAAATATAAATATCATTGATTCATTCATTGTGTGTTTATATGGTTAGTAAAATGTAATTGTCCATAATGACTTCAAGATTCTATCCTCCATATTATTTAAAAAATATTATCCTCCATAGTTAGCTTGGTTGATTAAGCTTAGAGGCATAAAATATGATTATGTGTTGAAATATTTTTTAAGAAGTTTATATATATATATTTAATGTTAGATGATATTTAGATTCATAGAACATCATTTATCTAATATATAGATAGTTTTATTTTATTTAAATTTATAGATAACTTATTTTTATCCTGTTGATTATTAATTGAGTTGATATTATCTTATCGTTTATAGTTAGTGACTTTTGTCTTCATAATAAAGTATATGGATTGACTCATTCTTGAGTTTAACGATTAAGATGAGGCTGAGCGATGTGAGTAGTACTTATTCATGCTCATACTTGCACTATTAGAGGATATTCAACGACATTTCAATTTTAATTATATATTTTTTATAATAAATATATAAAAATAATTATTATTAGTATAATATGTTATGTTTATGATAAATTATGAATATAGCTAAATCACTAAAATTTATTCTGAAATATAATATTAAAATAATAAAAATAATAATAATGTATAATATATATCAATATTTAATTAAAAATAGATTTATAAATATGTGCTACTTGCTCGACGAGCATTATGATACATGATCTCAATTATAAGTTATTTTTATGGGCACTTATTATGGATTTTTGTATGGGTATCCTTGAATGGAATTTTTTTGTCATCACTACTTGATTTTGGACAATCTTTATCATCTAAAATTTTGTACATGACGTCATAGTGATTTCATCCTTCATGACCTGCTTGGTCACTATTCCGTTACCGAGGTGTTGAAAATTCAAAACTCTAATTAGTGATCTTCCTCCATCGTGCCATCTTATTATGAGTATTAATTCATTTTTCATTCTCACAATTCCATATTACATCCAACAATTATCCAAATAAACAAACACCAACATACTCAAATACGACAATTCCCTTTATTTCTTTATTTATATATATGGTAATCTTCGCACCAATAGTTATTCTGGTAGTATCTTTTCGCCAATTGACGAATTATATTAATAGTGATTTTTTCCTATCGACGACCATTCTGATTATGCTAATGATTTCTCTTATTATCGACGATCATTCTGATTATACTGGTGATTTTTCTTTACACCAACGATCAACGCAGTAGTGTCTTTTGCCCCAATGATGAATTATATTAGTAATGATTTTATTTCATTCTCATGCTAATTATATATGTAAAATTTTACAATTTATAGCACCTTTCAACATTTTTTGTGGAACTCATATTTATTTAGTTATTTTTATTTTCAAATGAATTATTTGTAAAAATTAAAACTTATTGAACTTTTTCTCAAGGGTGTATTAGATTATATTTAGATCGGTAGAATATTATCTTATCTAGTATTTAGTTATTTAGTTATTATCTTATATTTAGTTATTTAGTTATTTTAATTTATCTATAATTTAGTTATTATCTTATAACTTATAATAAAATTTGAGTATATAATAAATTATTTTAATCAGTCATATTTTAGTTTGACCAATCTTTCTCATTCTTATTTTTTACATTAAAATAATCAAGCTAATGTTTTAAAAAAATTGTTTAAAATGAGAGAGTGATTTTAAGTGAGGACTGATTTTTATCTTTCTGGTTTCTTGAGAGCATTTTAAATATGACACTTTAAAGAATTCTCAATTGTTGAAGAGAGTGTTATTAATACTGTACCGGTCATCAATTAGTATGGGTACTAATATAGTGGTATAATGGTTTAAAAATCGACTGGCTTAACTGGTATGGATCAATTGAAAATCGATCGATATGACCTATTTTGATTGGTTTTAACCAGTATAATTGCATGACTGATATAATTGTTGTACAATACCAATATTGGCTGGCACGAACCGATTTTTATAACTATGGTTGAACATATTCTCATGTAATTTTATTTTAAGCGTTCTTTTTTACGTAGTTTCATTGAATTATAATTTGGATGGAAATGAGTCAAGTGAAATTGAGTTTGACTTATTTAGGTTTAAATCGAGTCCACCTAAACTACGTTTCAATTTAAATTTGGTTTAACTAAAGTTAATGAACTATCGAGCCGTTTAAATAACTCAAATATACTAGTCATGTCTGCAATGATGACACATCTACATGCATTTATGTATATATTATTGTTTTCATACTAAAGTTAACTAAATTTGGTTTAACTAAAGTTAATGAACTATTTTCATACTGCAATATTATGGGCTACATAATTATTATGAGTTATACATATCTCTTATTCTTTTTAAAATTAAGGAATACATATTTATTATGAGTTATACATATTTCTTATTACTTATTTTATAATTAAACAGTAAATTAGTATAAATTTATATAAGGCATTGCCTAAAATTAAAGGAATCACAAATAAAATTTATATAAATTTTATTAATATTTGAGTTAACCATTTTCCTAATATTACTATTCTAATTTTAGGTGTAATCATATAAAATCATTAATTACCTAAAAATTGCAAATGATCACTTCTAGAATTGGTAGGGAAAATTTAAAATCACACATATATTAAAATTTATAAATTGTGTTGGTTATAATTTCAAGGTTAATAATATTTTCTTTACTTTTTAATAAAAATAGAAATTACCATAAAAATCTAAAATGTCAACAATAACTACCTACTTAATTAAGCTATGAAAATATTTTAAAGTCTAAATTGACCGGTTACAAAATGTGAATAACTACATACTTAATTGCAGTGTTTAAAAAACCGTGCCGTACCGGCCGGTTCAACCGGAAAACCGGTGAACCGGACCCCTAACTGGTACGGTACGTATGTTATACCGCATATGCAATAGAACCGGTCAAAACCGGTAAACCGGTCAAAACCGGTTTAAACCGGTCGGTTTGTACATTAATTTTTTTTTTTTAAATTTCAAATTTTCAATTCTTCACCAATTTTTCAACTTCAAAGATTGATACTTGGGTAATTTATTTGTATTTTGTGTAACACCACAAATTTTCTGATTTGGAATTATAAATTTTTATGAGTTTTTATTAATTATTTATTTTATCAACGATTAATTGTAGAAATTAATCAGTGTGGATTTAGGCTAAGCCATAGTTGAATATTAGTCTTGTTTTGTGATTTCCTATTTTATGGTAAATTTTTGTAATTTTCTGTGACGAAATATTTTTGAATTGTCGTCGGGCCCAAATAGCCCGAATTCGGCCCAATAACGTGTTTTTGAGTTCCGTAACTCGGAATCGAATTCCGATTGCACCATTGGCTTCGAAATATTATTTCGAGTCAAGATAGACATCAAGTTCATTCAGAACGCATTTATAAATATTTTCACTCCAAATTTTGTGTTTCGAAGTTCTAACGGTAAACCAAAATCGGGAGATTGTATATTTTCGGACGAAATTATCCGAAGATGTTCGGACACGACATTTATTGGGAAATTACATCATATCAATAAAGTTGGAAGTCATCATTGCATGAGTCACTTACTTGTTACACAGGTAATGCAAAAGCTTACAAAACCCCCTAAAACACTCAACAAATCCTCTCACTCCACCACCATTAGACACATCACCTATGCTAGTCTAAAGCTACTTACTTTGCATTAAATTTTCTGATTTGATGAGGGTGAGGCTCTCCTATAAATACCTCACCCCATCCTCTCATTTTTACACTAAATTCCTTATACAAACTAAGGTAGTCTTTTATTTTATCTTCTTCATCTTCTTCTCATACTTCATAGAAAGTTATGAGCTTTTATTATTTTGTTCATAAAGTAGAATTTATATTTGTTCTTTAAGTATTTTATGAAAGCATAACTAAAGGGGATGATAATAAAATCATATGAACCTTTATGTAGTTTTTGACTTTTGTAAATCTTGAAATTTCTTCCTTGTTCTTAGATGGAAAAACTATATCTTTGGACAAGGTTAGATGAGTTATTTATTTGGAAATATTAGAAATTATTGTTAGTATTTGAATATGTTTAAAGGTGATGATTTTAACATCAAATGAACCTTTAATGTGTTTAGGAAAAAGTTTGTATTTTATTCTTGAAAGTTTATGATGTTGATGAGTTGTTGAAAATATTTCATTTTTTAGATAGTATTATGTTTTAAAAGTGGTTTACATATTTTACTCTTTGATTCCCAAGTTAAAATAATGATTTGGGATAAAAGATGATTTATTAAAGTCTTGACTTCATAAACTTAAAGTGTTATGAAGTTTTAGATATTAAAGTAGTAGAAAGTCTTACATTATGATTTATTTTCATGACCATGAAAATAACACTTACTAACCCTTGAGGTTTTTCCTAAAATATTAGGAGGTGTTAAGATGTTCATAGAAATTGTTGTATTTATTTTAGTTGACTTACTTTAAAGTGGTAAGAATAACTAAAAGATGTTTAAATGTAAAATATTAAATTAAGAGCCATTCTTTTTCATGACTATGAAAATAACACTTACTAACCCTTGAGGTTTTTTCCTAAAAAATTAGGAGGTGTTAAGATGTTCATGAAAATTTGTTTTAGTAGTATACTTGAAATAATGAGAGTTACCTAAAAGTCTTGACTTTATAAACTTAAAGTGATGAAGTCTTAGATGGTAAAATGATTTAAAAATGTTGAATCTTAGTTAAGTGAACTTACTTTAAAATGGTAAGATTTACTTAAAAAAGTAAAAAGGTTAGTTTTAGTAAAAATGTTTTACTTACAAAAAATAAGATTTGTGAATTATCGGAAAAATACAATGAAGTGGGAATACATGTCTAGAAAAGTTCTGTCTAAGGAAAGACTTGGTATTTAAGGGTGTCTTTATGACCCACCTCTCTTTCCTGGGAACTAGCCTGATGTATACCCACAGATTTCGACATAAATGAAGTGGGAATACATGTATAGAAAGGTTCTGTCTAAGGAAAGACTTGGTATTTAAGGGTGTCTTTATGACCCACCTCTCTTTCCTGGGAACTAGCCTGATGTATACCCACAGATTTCGACATAAATGAAGTGGGAATACATGTCTAGAAAGGTTCTGTCTAAGGAAAGACTTGGTATTTAAGGGTGTCTTTATGACCCACCTCTCTTTCCTGGGAACTAGCCTGGTGTATATCCACGGATTACGACATAAATGAAGTGGGAATACATGTCTAGAAAGGTTCTGTCTAAGGAAAGATTTGGTATTTAAGGGTGTCTTTATGACCCACCTCTCTTTCCTGGGAACTAGCCTGGTGTATATCCACGGATTACGACATAATTTCGGTATAAGTTTTATTGAAAATTTTACTTTAAAAAGTATTATTTGATTGTAAGACTTTCGATGACAAATGATGATTCAAGGATATTCAACCTTGAATTGGATGGACGAAAGCAATTAAATTCATTTTAAATCGGAAGTTTTATCTTCGCGTAAAAAGTTATTTCATAAGTATAATAATTATCGTCATTTAACTAATTAACGTTATTTTGGCATAATAAAGATTTCGAGAGGAGAACGGATCAAGTAAGCTCACCTACAAACAGAGAACCTAACGACCCGACACATTCAGGTGAGGGAGAAAACATCGTGACACAGTGGTGTCCGAATATGCATCAGGACCTCCAAACTCCCTCACAAGTTTGGAGTTGCCCTGGGTATTAAGAAAGCTTGTACTTAATCAATTGCATGTTTGTTTGGATTAAGTACAGCAATATTTCTTATACCGATTTATGTTATGTTTATATATGCAAATATCATGTTTACTCTTGAATTATAATGTTTGAATGATTATTATGGGAATGATATGTATGTGATAATTTTGAAATTCAAGGTTTAAAAACATTTGATATAAATGAGAAATATTTTCCTTGAGAAAAGTAATTAAAATGATATTTAGGTTCTTCTCGCTTGACCGAGACAACTCTCGATTGAGCGAGAAGTGTATAGAGAAAACGAGTGTTTTAGCTCGAGGCGAGACAGCTCTCGCTTGAGCTAAAATAGGCACCAAGAGAACTGATTGTTTTCTCGCTTAAGCAAGACAGCTCTTGCTTAAGCCACAAATGCCTCAAAAATGGAAGCATCTCGCTTGAGCAAGACAGCTCTCGCTTGAGCAAGCGGGCTCCATACAAACATGACTTCTTTTTAAGTCGTCGGAATGATAACTCTCATATATACGAGAGCCCAATGGCATGTTTGCCATCAAGAATTTGTAAAGGTAAACAACTATATGAAATTCTTGAAAGTAATAAAAGTAAGGAATTGCTTTGGTAAAGGCGAGGCCGAGGGTGTGATATTATGCCCACGCAGCGAGATTATTTGACCGTAAGAGGCTTGGCTAGAGGAGCCGTCCAGGATAATTCAACGATGGTTCGTAGTGGTGCCGAAATTATTCTCTCTTTTTGTTATATGTGTTAAGATCGGGACCCACTAGAAGCATTCCTTTGGGAGATGTCTTAGGTTGGGCCGATCATTTAAAAGAATGATTAAAAGATTTAATTGGCTAACCTCGGTTAGTGTGCATACTCATTATGAATAATGAAGTAGTGGAGAGGAAATTTACGGGAGACGAACGAGCCCCGAGATGTTGAGAGGGACGACGATGACGGTGATTCGTCAGCAAAGTCTTGAGGGTGAGTCTAGGTGAGACGAGTCCCTTGTATTCCTGGATGAGGTATTCTGTTGGATCGGACAGTTCTCACAGCGCAAACTAGATGATCTCTGACAACCCCTCTTTGCAATCAGGATCGATGAGAGGGATGCCCAGAAAGTGTTTGATACGACACCGTCCTGAAATGGACAGTTCTTTGGAACAAATCGATCATATATCCTTGCGAGGAATATTTTGGTGCGTTCAAATCGGCTTGTTATGGGACCTGTACTTTCGGTTATTTCCGAATAGTTATTGGGAGGATAAAGGAGTAAGGATGGTGGACTCATGCATCGCATTGCATACATGATATTCTTTGATATCGTTTCTAAATCCTCGAGTTTTATATTTCATTCATTGTTTTTATGTGCTTGTATAATCGCATGATATATATGTACTCATGTGTTGTCTTGGTGTATTATTCTGTGTAATTCCACGACGTCAATGATAAGTATTTCATTAGATGTTTTACTCCCCCTCTTCTTTCTTTTTGTCTTCTATCCGCGTTTGTTCAGATGGATCGTTCGATCGGGATTCAGAGTTACCACTTTTCGATGTCCCAAGAGGGGGCATGGAGGATTGAGGGAATCTGTTATACCTACACAGGCCCTGATACTTTTGATTAGTGTACCTGTGTAGGAATTTATTTTGTAGTAGTTTTTATTTGGGCGACGATTAGGATTCCGCCTTGTACCTGTACCAACATTTTCTAATGAAGTATGATTCAAAGTTATATTGAGTTTTTCTAGTTACCATTAAGTAATGGTTGTGATTTTCCGCATTGTATGTTACTTAAGTGATGTTCCGAAAATGAAACGAAGATAAGGACATAAATTTTTATGGCTCCTTTATTCAAAAAAAAAAAAAAATAATTTACCCATTTTCGAGCATGATTATTGAAGTAATTTTCGGGGCGTTACAACATGGTATCAGAGCGGTTCTTTTCTATCCGGCCTGGAGCATGGCCTCACATGCTTTCTTGTGTGACTTTGTATGTTTTAGTATGTGCTTTTATTGTTCGGTTGGGAATGCCACCTATGAACAATTTTGATAGACGAAGTATCTCATACATGTCTAATGTTCTCAGATTTAAGATGGCTGGACGTGGAACGGCTAACTTGGACTTCATGGCTGCAATGACTGCAGCGATTCAAATGTGAATGCTAACTTACATCAACTGAATCAACAACAACAACCATCAACTCAAGGATCGGCTCAGTATAGGGGTTTGGATGACTTCTGTCGTCGTCAACCCCCAAAGTTCGAAGGAGGCTTTGCACCCGATGCTGCAAATGACTGGATCCAAGAGTTGGAAAGGATCTTTCGAGCACTTATGTGCACTGAGGAGCAGAAGGTCACCTATGCGACCTATATGCTTACTAAGGAGGTTGAAAACTAGTGGGAATTCACTAGCCGCCAGATGGTGCATGAGCAACAAGTTATCAATTGGACAACTTTCAAAGATAGATTTCTGCAGAAGTACTTTCCTGCAGATATGAAGACCAAGAAGGAAATGGAATTCTTGCGTCTGCAGCAGGGGAGCATGACAGTTGGGGAATATGCTGCCAAATTTGAAGATTTGGCTAGATATGCCCCACACTACAATCAAGTGGGGAATGAAAGGTCCAAATGTGCCAAGTTTGAGGATGGACTCAGACAGGACCTAAAGGTGATGTTCGTACATCAACAAATACCAGAATTTGCAACTCTGGTTAACAAATGTCGGCTGTATGAAGAAAGCGTGAAGGCGAGAAATGCGGCACTGAAAAGTGTCGTACCACCCGGAAATTCCTATGGACCCCAAAGGAATTTCGAGCAAGGGCTTGGAAGGGGAAAGCCTTTCAACCGCAACCAGAAACCCTATGTTTCATCATCAGGGAATCATCAGAAGAGTTTCAAGCCTTACAACAATAGAGGCTCCCGACAAGGAAACAGCAACAACAACAACAACAACAAAATGAGTTCACCAGTTGGGAATTCTAACCTCAACACACCACCTTGGTGTTCGAAGTGCAAGGGGAAGCACTTCAGTGTCAACTGTCCAGTGTGTTATCACTGCAATCAACCTGGACACATCAAGCCGAAGTGCCCTAAGCTGAAAATGGAAGAGGTGAATACTGTTCAAGCAGAAAGACCTAAGGCCAAAGGAAGGGTGTTCACCATGAGCGGAACTGAGATCGAGGGCAACAAAGATCTCATACAAGGTACATGTCGTATTAATGAGATTTCTTTATCTGTGCTGTTTGATTCGGGTGCGACCCATTCTTTCATATCTAATGATGTTGTCAACCGATTAACATTGCCTATAGTGTCCTTATCCTATGACCTAATTGTATCCACACCCACAAATGAACCTGTCATAGTGTCAACTATGTGTTCTCAATGTTCCATAACTTTAGAGGAAAGAACCTTTGTAGTAGACCTGATATGCCTACCCTTATCCAACCTAGATATCATCTTAGGGATGGACTGGTTGTCTAACAACCATGTTCTTCTGAACTGCTTTAACAAAACAATGATCTTTAGTGACCCCAAAGACCCCATTGAATCTTGTTATGGCACCCAAAGCACCACTGCCAATCAAATAAAGGAACTCTTGAAAGATGGAGCTCAAGTATTTATGCTGCTGGCATCGTTAGAAAAGAAAGATGGAGAAGAGATTCAGAATCTACCTGTAGTTAGGGATTTCTCCGAAGTTTTTCCGGATGATATTCCTGGCTTACCCCCGGTAAGGGAGATAGAGTTTGCTATCGATTTAGTTCCTGGAACTGGACCGATCTCTATAGCTCCATACAGAATGGCACCGTTGGAGTTAACGGAGTTGAAGAAGCAATTGGAAGACTTGCTACAAAAACAGTTTGTCAGACCTAGTGTTTCACCATGGGGAGCTCCAGTGTTATTCGTGAAGAAGAAGGATGGTAGTATGCGGTTATGCACTGACTATCGACAGTTGAACAAGGTCACCATCAAGAACAAGTACCCATTACCGAGAATTGACGACTTGATGGATCAATTGAGAGGAGCTACAGTGTTTTCAAAGATCGACCTTCGATCTGGGTATCATCAAATACGCGTAAAGTCGGAAGACATTCCGAAGACAGCTTTTCGGACGCGTTATGGCCATTACGAATACCTTGTAATGCCATTTGGTGTAACCAATGCTCCTGCAGTGTTCATGGATTACATGAATCGCATTTTTCATCCATACCTCGACGCATTTGTGGTCGTATTTATCGATGATATCCTGATTTATTCTAAAGATCAGGAGGAACATGCGAAACATCTGAGAATGGTGTTGCAGGTGTTAAAGGACAACAAACTATATGCCAAACTTTCGAAATGCGAATTTTGGTTAGAATCGGTGAATTTTCTCGGGCATGTAATATCAAGCAAAGGAATCGCTGTCGATCCGGCCAAAGTAGAAACGGTGATGGAATGGAATTCTCCAAAATCCGTAACAGAAATCAGAAGCTTCCTCGGTTTAGCAGGATACTATCGGAAGTTCATTGAAGGATTTTCGAAGTTGGCATTGCCACTAACTACGTTAACAAGGAAAGACAAGGCTTTCGTCTGGACAGCGAAGTGTGAGGAAAACTTTCTAGAATTGAAGAAGAGATTGACTACAGCACCTGTGTTGATTCTACCAGACCCGAAGGAGAACTACAACGTGTACTGTGACGCGTCTAAACAGGGTCTGGGTTGCGTGTTGATGCAACAACAAAAGGTGGTAGCTTATGCTTCAAGACAACTAAAGACACATGAGAAGAATTACCCGACGCATGACTTGGAGTTGGCTGCGATCGTATTTGCTCTTAAGATCTGGAGGCATCATCTTTATGGAGTAAGATTTGAAGTCTTCAGTGATCACAAAAGTTTGAAGTATCTATTTGATCAGAAGGAGTTGAACATGAGACAGAGAAGGTGGATTGAATTTCTAAAGGACTATGACTTTGATCTCCAATACCACCCTGGGAAAGCTAATGTGGTGGCTGATGCTTTGAGTAGAAAGTCCCTACATATGTCAACCATGATGGTCAGAGAGATGGAATTGATTGAAGATTTCAGGGATTTAGGCCTCGCACTGCAAGTAAAACCTAAGAGTTTGACCTTAGGTATGCTTACAGTAACAAATGAATTTCTGGAACAACTAAAAGGTTTGCAAAGTTCTGATCTAGAACTGCAAGAGAAAAGAACCTTGTTGGCTGAAGGGAGAGCCCCAGAATTTCAAGAAGGAATCGATGGAGTACTGAGATGCAAGAACCGAGTCTGTGTGCCAAGAGACCCCGATTTGAAAATGGCGATCTTGGACGAAGCCCATAAGAGCAAACTAAGTATTCACCCTGGAGCTACCAAGATGTATCAAGATTTGAAGAAGATGTTCTGGTGGTTCGGTATGAAGAAAGAAGTAGCCGAGTATGTCTCGCGCTGCTTAATATGTCAGAAGGCAAAGATTGAGCACAAGAGACCCGGAGGAGAACTTCAACCTTTGGATATTCCCGTGTGGAAATGGGATAGCATTGCAATGGATTTTGTGAGTGGATTTCCTCGAACTCCGAAAGGTTATGATGCAGTTTGGGTGATAGTGGATCGTTTGACGAAGACAGCTCACTTTCTACCAATCAATATGAAATACTCATTGGAAAGGCTTGCGGAATTGTACATCAAAGAGATTGTCCGATTGCATGGTATTCCTACAAATATCATCTCGGATAGAGACCCACGTTTCACTTCGAAATTGTGGAATGGTTTGCAAACAGCCTTGGGTACCAAACTAAGTATGAGTTCAGCTTACCACCCGCAGACGGATGGCCAATCTGAGCGGACTATCCAATCTTTGGAAGACCTGCTGAGAGCATGTGTGCTTGAACACTCTGGAGGTTGGGCAGACTACTTGCATTTAATAGAGTTCACCTACAACAACAGCTTCCATTCAAGTATCGGCATGGCGCCGTATGAAGCTCTTTACGGTAGAAAATGCAGAACACCATTATGCTGGTTTGAAACAGGGGAGAATTTGATACTAGGACCCGATGTCGTTCAACAAACGACGGAAAAGATCAAAATGATAAGAGAAAACATGAAGACAGCTCAGAGTAGGCAGAAGAGCTATTATGATAAAAGGAGGAACCCTCTCAGTTTTGAAGAAGGAGATCATGTGTTCATGAGGGTGGTTCCAACGACTGGTATTGGCAGAGTGCTTAAAGCCCGTAAGCTAACCCCTAAATTCATAGGACCATACCAAATCCTTAGAAAAGTCGGACCAGTAGCTTACCAGATAGCCTTGCCACCATTACTGTCAAACCTACATAATGTCTTCCATGTGTCTCAACTTAGAAAATACATTAGTGACCCGTCGCACATCATTGTACCCGATTCAATCCAGCTAAAGGATAATCTCACTTTTGAAACTATGCCCTTGAGAATTGAGGATCGCAGTGTAAAGACGTTGCGAGGCAAGGAGATTGCTTTGGTTAAAGTAATTTGGAGTCAAGCTAATGGAGAAGATGCGACATGGGAAGTCGAAGGCTCCATCAAAGAAGCTTACCCCTACCTTTTTGAATAAGAGGTACGATACATTTTCGAGGACGAAAATTTTTTTAAGGGGGGAGGATTGTAACACCACGAATTTTCTGATTTGGAATTATAAATTTTTATGAGTTTTTATTAATTATTTATTTTATCAACGATTAATTGTAGAAATTAATCAGTGTGGATTTAGGCTAAGCCATAGTTGAATATTAGTCTTGTTTTGTGATTTCCTATTTTATGGTAAATTTTTGTAATTTTCTGTGACGAAATATTTTTGAATTGTCGTCGGGCCCAAATAGCCCGAATTCGGCCCAATAACGTGTTTTTGAGTTCCGTAACTCGGAATCGAATTCCGATTGCACCATTGGCTTCGAAATATTATTTCGAGTCAAGATAGACATCAAGTTCATTCAGAACGCATTTATAAATATTTTCACTCCAAATTTTGTGTTTCGAAGTTCTAACGGTAAACCAAAATCGGGAGATTGTATATTTTCGGACGAAATTATCCGAAGATGTTCGGACACGACATTTATTGGGAAATTACATCATATCAATAAAGTTGGAAGTTATCATTGCATGAGTCACTTACTTGTTACACAGGTAATGCAAAAGCTTACAAAACCCCCTAAAACACTCAACAAATCCTCTCACTCCACCACCATTAGACACATCACCTATGCTAGTCTAAAGCTACTTACTTTGCATTAAATTTTCTGATTTGATGAGGGTGAGGCTCTCCTATAAATACCTCACCCCATCCTCTCATTTTTACACTAAATTCCTTATACAAACTAAGGTAGTCTTTTATTTTATCTTCTTCATCTTCTTCTCATACTTCATAGAAAGTTATGAGCTTTTATTATTTTGTTCATAAAGTAGAATTTATATTTGTTCTTTAAGTATTTTATGAAAGCATAACTAAAGGGGATGATAATAAAATCATATGAACCTTTATGTAGTTTTTGACTTTTGTAAATCTTGAAATTTCTTCCTTGTTCTTAGATGGAAAAACTATATCTTTGGACAAGGTTAGATGAGTTATTTATTTGGAAATATTAGAAATTATTGTTAGTATTTGAATATGTTTAAAGGTGATGATTTTAACATCAAATGAACCTTTAATGTGTTTAGGAAAAAGTTTGTATTTTATTCTTGAAAGTTTATGATGTTGATGAGTTGTTGAAAATATTTCATTTTTTAGATAGTATTATGTTTTAAAAGTGGTTTACATATTTTACTCTTTGATTCCCAAGTTAAAATAATGATTTGGGATAAAAGATGATTTATTAAAGTCTTGACTTCATAAACTTAAAGTGTTATGAAGTTTTAGATATTAAAGTAGTAGAAAGTCTTACATTATGATTTATTTTCATGACCATGAAAATAACACTTACTAACCCTTGAGGTTTTTCCTAAAATATTAGGAGGTGTTAAGATGTTCATAGAAATTGTTGTATTTATTTTAGTTGACTTACTTTAAAGTGGTAAGAATAACTAAAAGATGTTTAAATGTAAAATATTAAATTAAGAGCCATTCTTTTTCATGACTATGAAAATAACACTTACTAACCCTTGAGGTTTTTTCCTAAAAAATTAGGAGGTGTTAAGATGTTCATGAAAATTTGTTTTAGTAGTATACTTGAAATAATGAGAGTTACCTAAAAGTCTTGACTTTATAAACTTAAAGTGATGAAGTCTTAGATGGTAAAATGATTTAAAAATGTTGAATCTTAGTTAAGTGAACTTACTTTAAAATGGTAAGATTTACTTAAAAAAGTAAAAAGGTTAGTTTTAGTAAAAATGTTTTACTTACAAAAAATAAGATTTGTGAATTATCGGAAAAATACAATGAAGTGGGAATACATGTCTAGAAAAGTTCTGTCTAAGGAAAGACTTGGTATTTAAGGGTGTCTTTATGACCCACCTCTCTTTCCTGGGAACTAGCCTGATGTATACCCACAGATTTCGACATAAATGAAGTGGGAATACATGTATAGAAAGGTTCTGTCTAAGGAAAGACTTGGTATTTAAGGGTGTCTTTATGACCCACCTCTCTTTCCTGGGAACTAGCCTGATGTATACCCACAGATTTCGACATAAATGAAGTGGGAATACATGTCTAGAAAGGTTCTGTCTAAGGAAAGACTTGGTATTTAAGGGTGTCTTTATGACCCACCTCTCTTTCCTGGGAACTAGCCTGGTGTATATCCACGGATTACGACATAAATGAAGTGGGAATACATGTCTAGAAAGGTTCTGTCTAAGGAAAGATTTGGTATTTAAGGGTGTCTTTATGACCCACCTCTCTTTCCTGGGAACTAGCCTGGTGTATATCCACGGATTACGACATAATTTCGGTATAAGTTTTATTGAAAATTTTACTTTAAAAAGTATTATTTGATTGTAAGACTTTCGATGACAAATGATGATTCAAGGATATTCAACCTTGAATTGGATGGACGAAAGCAATTAAATTCATTTTAAATCGGAAGTTTTATCTTCGCGTAAAAAGTTATTTCATAAGTATAATAATTATCGTCATTTAACTAATTAACGTTATTTTGGCATAATAAAGATTTCGAGAGGAGAACGGATCAAGTAAGCTCACCTACAAACAGAGAACCTAACGACCCGACACATTCAGGTGAGGGAGAAAACATCGTGACACAGTGGTGTCCGAATATGCATCAGGACCTCCAAACTCCCTCACAAGTTTGGAGTTGCCCTGGGTATTAAGAAAGCTTGTACTTAATCAATTGCATGTTTGTTTGGATTAAGTACAGCAATATTTCTTATACCGATTTATGTTATGTTTATATATGCAAATATCATGTTTACTCTTGAATTATAATGTTTGAATGATTATTATGGGAATGATATGTATGTGATAATTTTGAAATTCAAGGTTTAAAAACATTTGATATAAATGAGAAATATTTTCCTTGAGAAAAGTAATTAAAATGATATTTAGGTTCTTCTCGCTTGACCGAGACAACTCTCGATTGAGCGAGAAGTGTATAGAGAAAACGAGTGTTTTAGCTCGAGGCGAGACAGCTCTCGCTTGAGCTAAAATAGGCACCAAGAGAACTGATTGTTTTCTCGCTTAAGCAAGACAGCTCTTGCTTAAGCCACAAATGCCTCAAAAATGGAAGCATCTCGCTTGAGCAAGACAGCTCTCGCTTGAGCAAGCGGGCTCCATACAAACATGACTTCTTTTTAAGTCGTCGGAATGATAACTCTCATATATACGAGAGCCCAATGGCATGTTTGCCATCAAGAATTTGTAAAGGTAAACAACTATATGAAATTCTTGAAAGTAATAAAAGTAAGGAATTGCTTTGGTAAAGGCGAGGCCGAGGGTGTGATATTATGCCCACGCAGCGAGATTATTTGACCGTAAGAGGCTTGGCTAGAGGAGCCGTCCAGGATAATTCAACGATGGTTCGTAGTGGTGCCGAAATTATTCTCTCTTTTTGTTATATGTGTTAAGATCGGGACCCACTAGAAGCATTCCTTTGGGAGATGTCTTAGGTTGGGCCGATCATTTAAAAGAATGATTAAAAGATTTAATTGGCTAACCTCGGTTAGTGTGCATACTCATTATGAATAATGAAGTAGTGGAGAGGAAATTTACGGGAGACGAACGAGCCCCGAGATGTTGAGAGGGACGACGATGACGGTGATTCGTCAGCAAAGTCTTGAGGGTGAGTCTAGGTGAGACGAGTCCCTTGTATTCCTGGATGAGGTATTCTGTTGGATCGGACAGTTCTCACAGCGCAAACTAGATGATCTCTGACAACCCCTCTTTGCAATCAGGATCGATGAGAGGGATGCCCAGAAAGTGTTTGATACGACACCGTCCTGAAATGGACAGTTCTTTGGAACAAATCGATCATATATCCTTGCGAGGAATATTTTGGTGCGTTCAAATCGGCTTGTTATGGGACCTGTACTTTCGGTTATTTCCGAATAGTTATTGGGAGGATAAAGGAGTAAGGATGGTGGACTCATGCATCGCATTGCATACATGATATTCTTTGATATCGTTTCTAAATCCTCGAGTTTTATATTTCATTCATTGTTTTTATGTGCTTGTATAATCGCATGATATATATGTACTCATGTGTTGTCTTGGTGTATTATTCTGTGTAATTCCACGACGTCAATGATAAGTATTTCATTAGATGTTTTACTCCCCCTCTTCTTTCTTTTTGTCTTCTATCCGCGTTTGTTCAGATGGATCGTTCGATCGGGATTCAGAGTTACCACTTTTCGATGTCCCAAGAGGGGGCATGGAGGATTGAGGGAATCTGTTATACCTACACAGGCCCTGATACTTTTGATTAGTGTACCTGTGTAGGAATTTATTTTGTAGTAGTTTTTATTTGGGCGACGATTAGGATTCCGCCTTGTACCTGTACCAACATTTTCTAATGAAGTATGATTCAAAGTTATATTGAGTTTTTCTAGTTACCATTAAGTAATGGTTGTGATTTTCCGCATTGTATGTTACTTAAGTGATGTTCCGAAAATGAAACGAAGATAAGGACATAAATTTTTATGGCTCCTTTATTCAAAAAAAAAAAAAAAATAATTTACCCATTTTCGAGCATGATTATTGAAGTAATTTTCGGGGCGTTACAACATGGTATCAGAGCGGTTCTTTTCTATCCGGCCTGGAGCATGGCCTCACATGCTTTCTTGTGTGACTTTGTATGTTTTAGTATGTGCTTTTATTGTTCGGTTGGGAATGCCACCTATGAACAATTTTGATAGACGAAGTATCTCATACATGTCTAATGTTCTCAGATTTAAGATGGCTGGACGTGGAACGGCTAACTTGGACTTCATGGCTGCAATGACTGCAGCGATTCAAATGTGAATGCTAACTTACATCAACTGAATCAACAACAACAACCATCAACTCAAGGATCGGCTCAGTATAGGGGTTTGGATGACTTCTGTCGTCGTCAACCCCCAAAGTTCGAAGGAGGCTTTGCACCCGATGCTGCAAATGACTGGATCCAAGAGTTGGAAAGGATCTTTCGAGCACTTATGTGCACTGAGGAGCAGAAGGTCACCTATGCGACCTATATGCTTACTAAGGAGGTTGAAAACTAGTGGGAATTCACTAGCCGCCAGATGGTGCATGAGCAACAAGTTATCAATTGGACAACTTTCAAAGATAGATTTCTGCAGAAGTACTTTCCTGCAGATATGAAGACCAAGAAGGAAATGGAATTCTTGCGTCTGCAGCAGGGGAGCATGACAGTTGGGGAATATGCTGCCAAATTTGAAGATTTGGCTAGATATGCCCCACACTACAATCAAGTGGGGAATGAAAGGTCCAAATGTGCCAAGTTTGAGGATGGACTCAGACAGGACCTAAAGGTGATGTTCGTACATCAACAAATACCAGAATTTGCAACTCTGGTTAACAAATGTCGGCTGTATGAAGAAAGCGTGAAGGCGAGAAATGCGGCACTGAAAAGTGTCGTACCACCCGGAAATTCCTATGGACCCCAAAGGAATTTCGAGCAAGGGCTTGGAAGGGGAAAGCCTTTCAACCGCAACCAGAAACCCTATGTTTCATCATCAGGGAATCATCAGAAGAGTTTCAAGCCTTACAACAATAGAGGCTCCCGACAAGGAAACAGCAACAACAACAACAACAACAAAATGAGTTCACCAGTTGGGAATTCTAACCTCAACACACCACCTTGGTGTTCGAAGTGCAAGGGGAAGCACTTCAGTGTCAACTGTCCAGTGTGTTATCACTGCAATCAACCTGGACACATCAAGCCGAAGTGCCCTAAGCTGAAAATGGAAGAGGTGAATACTGTTCAAGCAGAAAGACCTAAGGCCAAAGGAAGGGTGTTCACCATGAGCGGAACTGAGATCGAGGGCAACAAAGATCTCATACAAGGTACATGTCGTATTAATGAGATTTCTTTATCTGTGCTGTTTGATTCGGGTGCGACCCATTCTTTCATATCTAATGATGTTGTCAACCGATTAACATTGCCTATAGTGTCCTTATCCTATGACCTAATTGTATCCACACCCACAAATGAACCTGTCATAGTGTCAACTATGTGTTCTCAATGTTCCATAACTTTAGAGGAAAGAACCTTTGTAGTAGACCTGATATGCCTACCCTTATCCAACCTAGATATCATCTTAGGGATGGACTGGTTGTCTAACAACCATGTTCTTCTGAACTGCTTTAACAAAACAATGATCTTTAGTGACCCCAAAGACCCCATTGAATCTTGTTATGGCACCCAAAGCACCACTGCCAATCAAATAAAGGAACTCTTGAAAGATGGAGCTCAAGTATTTATGCTGCTGGCATCGTTAGAAAAGAAAGATGGAGAAGAGATTCAGAATCTACCTGTAGTTAGGGATTTCTCCGAAGTTTTTCCGGATGATATTCCTGGCTTACCCCCGGTAAGGGAGATAGAGTTTGCTATCGATTTAGTTCCTGGAACTGGACCGATCTCTATAGCTCCATACAGAATGGCACCGTTGGAGTTAACGGAGTTGAAGAAGCAATTGGAAGACTTGCTACAAAAACAGTTTGTCAGACCTAGTGTTTCACCATGGGGAGCTCCAGTGTTATTCGTGAAGAAGAAGGATGGTAGTATGCGGTTATGCACTGACTATCGACAGTTGAACAAGGTCACCATCAAGAACAAGTACCCATTACCGAGAATTGACGACTTGATGGATCAATTGAGAGGAGCTACAGTGTTTTCAAAGATCGACCTTCGATCTGGGTATCATCAAATACGCGTAAAGTCGGAAGACATTCCGAAGACAGCTTTTCGGACGCGTTATGGCCATTACGAATACCTTGTAATGCCATTTGGTGTAACCAATGCTCCTGCAGTGTTCATGGATTACATGAATCGCATTTTTCATCCATACCTCGACGCATTTGTGGTCGTATTTATCGATGATATCCTGATTTATTCTAAAGATCAGGAGGAACATGCGAAACATCTGAGAATGGTGTTGCAGGTGTTAAAGGACAACAAACTATATGCCAAACTTTCGAAATGCGAATTTTGGTTAGAATCGGTGAATTTTCTCGGGCATGTAATATCAAGCAAAGGAATCGCTGTCGATCCGGCCAAAGTAGAAACGGTGATGGAATGGAATTCTCCAAAATCCGTAACAGAAATCAGAAGCTTCCTCGGTTTAGCAGGATACTATCGGAAGTTCATTGAAGGATTTTCGAAGTTGGCATTGCCACTAACTACGTTAACAAGGAAAGACAAGGCTTTCGTCTGGACAGCGAAGTGTGAGGAAAACTTTCTAGAATTGAAGAAGAGATTGACTACAGCACCTGTGTTGATTCTACCAGACCCGAAGGAGAACTACAACGTGTACTGTGACGCGTCTAAACAGGGTCTGGGTTGCGTGTTGATGCAACAACAAAAGGTGGTAGCTTATGCTTCAAGACAACTAAAGACACATGAGAAGAATTACCCGACGCATGACTTGGAGTTGGCTGCGATCGTATTTGCTCTTAAGATCTGGAGGCATCATCTTTATGGAGTAAGATTTGAAGTCTTCAGTGATCACAAAAGTTTGAAGTATCTATTTGATCAGAAGGAGTTGAACATGAGACAGAGAAGGTGGATTGAATTTCTAAAGGACTATGACTTTGATCTCCAATACCACCCTGGGAAAGCTAATGTGGTGGCTGATGCTTTGAGTAGAAAGTCCCTACATATGTCAACCATGATGGTCAGAGAGATGGAATTGATTGAAGATTTCAGGGATTTAGGCCTCGCACTGCAAGTAAAACCTAAGAGTTTGACCTTAGGTATGCTTACAGTAACAAATGAATTTCTGGAACAACTAAAAGGTTTGCAAAGTTCTGATCTAGAACTGCAAGAGAAAAGAACCTTGTTGGCTGAAGGGAGAGCCCCAGAATTTCAAGAAGGAATCGATGGAGTACTGAGATGCAAGAACCGAGTCTGTGTGCCAAGAGACCCCGATTTGAAAATGGCGATCTTGGACGAAGCCCATAAGAGCAAACTAAGTATTCACCCTGGAGCTACCAAGATGTATCAAGATTTGAAGAAGATGTTCTGGTGGTTCGGTATGAAGAAAGAAGTAGCCGAGTATGTCTCGCGCTGCTTAATATGTCAGAAGGCAAAGATTGAGCACAAGAGACCCGGAGGAGAACTTCAACCTTTGGATATTCCCGTGTGGAAATGGGATAGCATTGCAATGGATTTTGTGAGTGGATTTCCTCGAACTCCGAAAGGTTATGATGCAGTTTGGGTGATAGTGGATCGTTTGACGAAGACAGCTCACTTTCTACCAATCAATATGAAATACTCATTGGAAAGGCTTGCGGAATTGTACATCAAAGAGATTGTCCGATTGCATGGTATTCCTACAAATATCATCTCGGATAGAGACCCACGTTTCACTTCGAAATTGTGGAATGGTTTGCAAACAGCCTTGGGTACCAAACTAAGTATGAGTTCAGCTTACCACCCGCAGACGGATGGCCAATCTGAGCGGACTATCCAATCTTTGGAAGACCTGCTGAGAGCATGTGTGCTTGAACACTCTGGAGGTTGGGCAGACTACTTGCATTTAATAGAGTTCACCTACAACAACAGCTTCCATTCAAGTATCGGCATGGCGCCGTATGAAGCTCTTTACGGTAGAAAATGCAGAACACCATTATGCTGGTTTGAAACAGGGGAGAATTTGATACTAGGACCCGATGTCGTTCAACAAACGACGGAAAAGATCAAAATGATAAGAGAAAACATGAAGACAGCTCAGAGTAGGCAGAAGAGCTATTATGATAAAAGGAGGAACCCTCTCAGTTTTGAAGAAGGAGATCATGTGTTCATGAGGGTGGTTCCAACGACTGGTATTGGCAGAGTGCTTAAAGCCCGTAAGCTAACCCCTAAATTCATAGGACCATACCAAATCCTTAGAAAAGTCGGACCAGTAGCTTACCAGATAGCCTTGCCACCATTACTGTCAAACCTACATAATGTCTTCCATGTGTCTCAACTTAGAAAATACATTAGTGACCCGTCGCACATCATTGTACCCGATTCAATCCAGCTAAAGGATAATCTCACTTTTGAAACTATGCCCTTGAGAATTGAGGATCGCAGTGTAAAGACGTTGCGAGGCAAGGAGATTGCTTTGGTTAAAGTAATTTGGAGTCAAGCTAATGGAGAAGATGCGACATGGGAAGTCGAAGGCTCCATCAAAGAAGCTTACCCCTACCTTTTTGAATAAGAGGTACGATACATTTTCGAGGACGAAAATTTTTTTAAGGGGGGAGGATTGTAACACCACGAATTTTCTGATTTGGAATTATAAATTTTTATGAGTTTTTATTAATTATTTATTTTATCAACGATTAATTGTAGAAATTAATCAGTGTGGATTTAGGCTAAGCCATAGTTGAATATTAGTCTTGTTTTGTGATTTCCTATTTTATGGTAAATTTTTGTAATTTTCTGTGACGAAATATTTTTGAATTGTCGTCGGGCCCAAATAGCCCGAATTCGGCCCAATAACGTGTTTTTGAGTTCCGTAACTCGGAATCGAATTCCGATTGCACCATTGGCTTCGAAATATTATTTCGAGTCAAGATAGACATCAAGTTCATTCAGAACGCATTTATAAATATTTTCACTCCAAATTTTGTGTTTCGAAGTTCTAACGGTAAACCAAAATCGGGAGATTGTATATTTTCGGACGAAATTATCCGAAGATGTTCGGACACGACATTTATTGGGAAATTACATCATATCAATAAAGTTGGAAGTTATCATTGCATGAGTCACTTACTTGTTACACAGGTAATGCAAAAGCTTACAAAACCCCCTAAAACACTCAACAAATCCTCTCACTCCACCACCATTAGACACATCACCTATGCTAGTCTAAAGCTACTTACTTTGCATTAAATTTTCTGATTTGATGAGGGTGAGGCTCTCCTATAAATACCTCACCCCATCCTCTCATTTTTACACTAAATTCCTTATACAAACTAAGGTAGTCTTTTATTTTATCTTCTTCATCTTCTTCTCATACTTCATAGAAAGTTATGAGCTTTTATTATTTTGTTCATAAAGTAGAATTTATATTTGTTCTTTAAGTATTTTATGAAAGCATAACTAAAGGGGATGATAATAAAATCATATGAACCTTTATGTAGTTTTTGACTTTTGTAAATCTTGAAATTTCTTCCTTGTTCTTAGATGGAAAAACTATATCTTTGGACAAGGTTAGATGAGTTATTTATTTGGAAATATTAGAAATTATTGTTAGTATTTGAATATGTTTAAAGGTGATGATTTTAACATCAAATGAACCTTTAATGTGTTTAGGAAAAAGTTTGTATTTTATTCTTGAAAGTTTATGATGTTGATGAGTTGTTGAAAATATTTCATTTTTTAGATAGTATTATGTTTTAAAAGTGGTTTACATATTTTACTCTTTGATTCCCAAGTTAAAATAATGATTTGGGATAAAAGATGATTTATTAAAGTCTTGACTTCATAAACTTAAAGTGTTATGAAGTTTTAGATATTAAAGTAGTAGAAAGTCTTACATTATGATTTATTTTCATGACCATGAAAATAACACTTACTAACCCTTGAGGTTTTTCCTAAAATATTAGGAGGTGTTAAGATGTTCATAGAAATTGTTGTATTTATTTTAGTTGACTTACTTTAAAGTGGTAAGAATAACTAAAAGATGTTTAAATGTAAAATATTAAATTAAGAGCCATTCTTTTTCATGACTATGAAAATAACACTTACTAACCCTTGAGGTTTTTTCCTAAAAAATTAGGAGGTGTTAAGATGTTCATGAAAATTTGTTTTAGTAGTATACTTGAAATAATGAGAGTTACCTAAAAGTCTTGACTTTATAAACTTAAAGTGATGAAGTCTTAGATGGTAAAATGATTTAAAAATGTTGAATCTTAGTTAAGTGAACTTACTTTAAAATGGTAAGATTTACTTAAAAAAGTAAAAAGGTTAGTTTTAGTAAAAATGTTTTACTTACAAAAAATAAGATTTGTGAATTATCGGAAAAATACAATGAAGTGGGAATACATGTCTAGAAAAGTTCTGTCTAAGGAAAGACTTGGTATTTAAGGGTGTCTTTATGACCCACCTCTCTTTCCTGGGAACTAGCCTGATGTATACCCACAGATTTCGACATAAATGAAGTGGGAATACATGTATAGAAAGGTTCTGTCTAAGGAAAGACTTGGTATTTAAGGGTGTCTTTATGACCCACCTCTCTTTCCTGGGAACTAGCCTGATGTATACCCACAGATTTCGACATAAATGAAGTGGGAATACATGTCTAGAAAGGTTCTGTCTAAGGAAAGACTTGGTATTTAAGGGTGTCTTTATGACCCACCTCTCTTTCCTGGGAACTAGCCTGGTGTATATCCACGGATTACGACATAAATGAAGTGGGAATACATGTCTAGAAAGGTTCTGTCTAAGGAAAGATTTGGTATTTAAGGGTGTCTTTATGACCCACCTCTCTTTCCTGGGAACTAGCCTGGTGTATATCCACGGATTACGACATAATTTCGGTATAAGTTTTATTGAAAATTTTACTTTAAAAAGTATTATTTGATTGTAAGACTTTCGATGACAAATGATGATTCAAGGATATTCAACCTTGAATTGGATGGACGAAAGCAATTAAATTCATTTTAAATCGGAAGTTTTATCTTCGCGTAAAAAGTTATTTCATAAGTATAATAATTATCGTCATTTAACTAATTAACGTTATTTTGGCATAATAAAGATTTCGAGAGGAGAACGGATCAAGTAAGCTCACCTACAAACAGAGAACCTAACGACCCGACACATTCAGGTGAGGGAGAAAACATCGTGACACAGTGGTGTCCGAATATGCATCAGGACCTCCAAACTCCCTCACAAGTTTGGAGTTGCCCTGGGTATTAAGAAAGCTTGTACTTAATCAATTGCATGTTTGTTTGGATTAAGTACAGCAATATTTCTTATACCGATTTATGTTATGTTTATATATGCAAATATCATGTTTACTCTTGAATTATAATGTTTGAATGATTATTATGGGAATGATATGTATGTGATAATTTTGAAATTCAAGGTTTAAAAACATTTGATATAAATGAGAAATATTTTCCTTGAGAAAAGTAATTAAAATGATATTTAGGTTCTTCTCGCTTGACCGAGACAACTCTCGATTGAGCGAGAAGTGTATAGAGAAAACGAGTGTTTTAGCTCGAGGCGAGACAGCTCTCGCTTGAGCTAAAATAGGCACCAAGAGAACTGATTGTTTTCTCGCTTAAGCAAGACAGCTCTTGCTTAAGCCACAAATGCCTCAAAAATGGAAGCATCTCGCTTGAGCAAGACAGCTCTCGCTTGAGCAAGCGGGCTCCATACAAACATGACTTCTTTTTAAGTCGTCGGAATGATAACTCTCATATATACGAGAGCCCAATGGCATGTTTGCCATCAAGAATTTGTAAAGGTAAACAACTATATGAAATTCTTGAAAGTAATAAAAGTAAGGAATTGCTTTGGTAAAGGCGAGGCCGAGGGTGTGATATTATGCCCACGCAGCGAGATTATTTGACCGTAAGAGGCTTGGCTAGAGGAGCCGTCCAGGGTAATTCAACGATGGTTCGTAGTGGTGCCGAAATTATTCTCTCTTTTTGTTATATGTGTTAAGATCGGGACCCACTAGAAGCATTCCTTTGGGAGATGTCTTAGGTTGGGCCGATCATTTAAAAGAATGATTAAAAGATTTAATTGGCTAACCTCGGTTAGTGTGCATACTCATTATGAATAATGAAGTAGTGGAGAGGAAATTTACGGGAGACGAACGAGCCCCGAGATGTTGAGAGGGACGACGATGGCGGTGATTCGTCAGCAAAGTCTTGAGGGTGAGTCTAGGTGAGACGAGTCCCTTGTATTCCTGGATGAGGTATTCTGTTGGATCGGACAGTTCTCACAGCGCAAACTAGATGATCTCTGACAACCCCTCTTTGCAATCAGGATCGATGAGAGGGATGCCCAGAAAGTGTTTGATACGACACCGTCCTGAAATGGACAGTTCTTTGGAACAAATCGATCATATATCCTTGCGAGGAATATTTTGGTGCGTTCAAATCGGCTTGTTATGGGACCTGTACTCTCGGTTATTTCCGAATAGTTATTGGGAGGATAAAGGAGTAAGGATGGTGGACTCATGCATCGCATTGCATACATGATATTCTTTGATATCGTTTCTAAATCCTCGAGTTTTATATTTCATTCATTGTTTTTATGTGCTTGTATAATCGCATGATATATATGTACTCATGTGTTGTCTTGGTGTATTATTCTGTGTAATTCCACGACGTCAATGATAAGTATTTCATTAGATGTTTTACTCCCCCTCTTCTTTCTTTTTGTCTTCTATCCGCGTTTGTTCAGATGGATCGTTCGATCGGGATTCAGAGTTACCACTTTTCGATGTCCCAAGAGGGGGCATGGAGGATTGAGGGAATCTGTTATACCTACACAGGCCCTGGTACTTTTGATTAGTGTACCTGTGTAGGGAATTTATTTTGTAGTAGTTTTTATTTGGGCGACGATTAGGATTCCGCCTTGTACCTGTACCAACATTTTCTAATGAAGTATGATTCAAAGTTATATTGAGTTTTTCTAGTTACCATTAAGTAATGGTTGTGATTTTCCGCATTGTATGTTACTTAAGTGATGTTCCGAAAATGAAACGAAGATAAGGACATAAATTTTTATGGCTCCTTTATTCAAAAAAAATAATAATAATAATTTACCCATTTTCGAGCATGATTATTGAAGTAATTTTCGGGGCGTTACATTTTGCGTTTGTTAAGTGATAATTTTGGATTAATATATGTTTTGCACTTTAGACTTTGATTTTATTAAAGACTTAATGTTGTTTGTTTGTGTGAATTTGAAGTAAATTATGAATATGAATTATAAATATGAATATCTACTTATTTGAAATTTTTTGTTATAGGTTTACATATATATATATATATATATATATATATATATATATATATAAGCAAGTATGTACAGATTAACCGGCATGCGGTTTAATTATTGAACCACTGGTTGAACCACTGTACCACTATACCAGTACCCTGACTGGTTTGATAACCGGTACGGTTTTAATAACATTGCTTAATTGTGTCATCTTATACAAAATGTGAAAATAAAAAAATATTTTCTTTACTTTTTATAAGAAAATTGAAACTACTATTCAAATAGAAACTTTTGAATAGTTTTTTCTTCTAATTCTTACTATTTTCATAGTGCAATATTATGGACTGCATAATTATTATGAGTTAATACATATCTCTAATTCTTTTTAAATTTAAGGAATACATATTTATTATGAGTTATACATATTTCTTATTTGTTTTAAAATAAAATAATGAATGAGTAGAAATTTATATTAGGCATTGCCTAAAATTATGGAATCACAAATAAAATTTATTAAGATTGTATTAATATTTAAATTAATCATTTTCTTAATATTACTATTCTAATTTTAGGTGAAATCATATCATATCATTCATTACCTAAAAAATGCAACTGATCACTTTTAGAATTGGTAGAGGAAATTTAAAATCACACACATATATTAAAATTTATAAATTGTATTGGTTATAATTTCAATGTTAATAATATTTTATTTACTTTTTAATAAAAAATTGAAATTACCATAAAAATCTAAAATGTCAACAATAACTGCATAATTAATTGAGCTTTTAAAATACTTTAGAGTCTAAATTAACCGATTACAAAATGTGAATAACTACATACTTAATTGTGTCATCTTATACAAAAATGTGAAAATGGAAATTACAATTCAAACAGAAAATTTTGAATAAAAAAACTTTTGTATACTACATATTTTATTTACTTTATAATAAAAAAATTGAAATTACTATTCAAATAGAAAATTTTGAATAATTTTTTTCTTCTTCTCATTTTTACAATTTTCATACTGCAATATATTATGGACTACGTAATTATTACGAGTTATACATATCTCTTATTATTTTTAAAATTAAGGAATACATATTTATTATGAGTTATACTTATTTTATAATTAGACAATAAATGAGAAAATATTAATATTAGGCATTGCCTAAAATTAAGGAATTACAAATAAAATTTATTGAAATTGTGTTAATATTTGAATTAACTATTTTCCTAATATTAATATTCTAATTTTATTTGTAATCATATAAAATAATTCATTACCTAAAAATTGCAACTGATTACTTTTAAAATTGGTAGGAGAAATTTAAAATCACACACATATATTAAAATTTATAATTTGTGTAGGATACAATTTCAAGGTTAATAATATTTTCTTTACTTTTTAATTAAAAAAATTGAAATTACCATAAAAATCTAAAATGTCAACAATAACTACATAATTAATTGATGTTTGAAAATACTTTAAAGTCCAAATTGACCGGTTACAAAATGTGAATAACTACATACTTAATTGTGTCATCTTATACAAAATGTGAAAATAAAAAAAATATTTTATTTACTTTTTAATAAAGAAATTGAAATTACTATTCAAATAGAAAATTTTGAATAATTTTTTTATTCTCATTGTTACTATTTTCATACTACAATATTATGCTCTACATAATTAAAATGAGTTATACAAATCTCCTATTTTTTTAAAAATTAAGTAATACATATTTATTATGAGTTATACATATTTTTACTACTTATTTTATAATTAAACAATATATTAATATAAATTTATTTTAGGCATTGCCTAAAATTAAGAAATCACAAATAAAATTTATTGAAATCGTATTAATATTTGAATTAACCATTTTCCTAATATTACTATTCTAATTTTAGGTGTAATCATATCAAATCATTCATTGCCTAAAAATTGCAACTGATCACTTTTAGAATTGGTAGTTAAAATTTAAAATCACACACATATATTAAAATTTCTAAATAGTGTTGGTTATAATTTCAAGGTTAATAATATTTTCTTTACTTTCTAATAAAAAATTGAAATTACCATAAAAATCTAAAATGTCAACAATAACTACATATTTAATTAAACTTTGAAAATACTTTAGAGTCTAAATTAACCGGTTACAAAATGTAAATAACTACATACTTAATTGTGTCATCTTATACAAAATGTGAAAATGAAAAAATATATTTTCATTACTTTTTAATACAAAAAATTGAAATTACTATTCAAATAGAAAATTTTGAATAATTGTTTTCTTATTCTCACTGTTACAATTTTCATATTGCGATATATTATGGACTACGTAATTATTATGAGTTATACATATCTCATATTCTTTTTAAAATTAAGGAATACATACTTATTATGAGTTATACATATTTCTTATTACTTATTTTATAATTAAACAATAAATGAGTAGAAATTTATATTAGGCATTGCCTAAAATTAAGAAATCACAAATAAAAGTTAATGAAATTGTATTAATATTTGAATTAAAAAAATTTCCTATTATTACTATTCTAATTTTATGTGTAATTATATCAAATCATTCATTACCTAAAAATTGCAACTAATCACTTTTAGAATTGGTATGATAAATTTAAAATCATACATATAGTAAAATTTATAAATTGTGTAGGTTATAATTTCAAGGTTAATAATATTTTCTTTAATTTTTAATAAAAACTGTAATAATAATTTCTTTACTTTTTATTAAAAAAATTGAAATTACATAAAAATCTAAAATGTTAACAATAACTACATAATTAATTGACCGGTTGCAAAATGTGAATAACTACATACATAATTGTGTCATCTTATACAAAATGTGAAAATAAAAATATATATTTTCTTTACTTTTTAATAAAGAAATTGAAATTACTATTTAAATAGAAAATTTTGAATAGTTTTTTTTCCCATTGTAACTATTTTCATATTGCAATATTATGGACTACATAATTATTATGAGTTATATATATCTCATTTTTTTTTTAAATTAAGGAATACATATTTATTATGAGTTATACATATTTCTTATTTTATAATTAAAAAATTAATGAGTATAAATTTATTTTAGGTATAGCCTAAAATTAAGGAATTGTAACGACCCGATTTAATAACCCAAAATTTTAAAACTTTATTAAATTTAAATATTAGTTAAGTTTCCCAATTTAAAATGCGGAAATAATCAATAATACATTTTCATCAAAAACGTGACATCACATTCTATTTTAATCCATAATTCATACAATTATCCTTTGTTTCAATTACAACACTGATTAAGATAATCATACTAATCGTATTACATCTTTTGAAAGAGATCATTTATACAACATAGTTGCTTCAACATATTCCTCATATTACATACATTATACAAATACAATTTTCGGAGTACAAAAACGACTACTCCAGCCTATACTCTCATCAGCAAACATCCACGAAGCAACAGCAATGTAACGACCCGATTTTTACCCTTGAAATTTTTTTCCTTATTTTAATCCTTTTGCATGCATTTTCCTACACTTACTATCATACTTTCAAATTCCATAATCACCTACACTTGATTTGACAGAAAAACATAATTCATATTCGTAATGTCTCACGGATAATTAGACCTCATAAGTATAGTTCTCCGAAATAACCATACACCCAGTTACAAATATTCGACTAATGGTTAGCTATGATTACAATCATTTAAATCCGCAAGTTGTCATTTAAGATACAAAAACATAAATAGTGAATCTGAAGTCTAAAGCTCCTAAAGCTCCCGACCTAGCATACTTCATTCATCTATTTACCTGCAATGAGATTATCAATGACAAAAGTACAAAACACACAAAGGAGTAAGTCGTTAATTCAATAAACGTCATTATAAGATAATCCACATTAGAAAAAAGGGTTAGTAAACCATTTTCGAAATTCATTTTGTTTTGCTGCATAACTTGAGCCAAAGTCGCTACACCCCTTAGGGTTAGCTAAAAACAAATTCTCATCTCTTTTATAAAGAAAACATGCCGCGTAAACTCGGGCTGAAGTGTTGCTTCATAAACTCGAGCCGAAGTCGCTACACCCCTTAGGGTTAGCTAAAAACAAATTCTCATCTCTTTTAAAGAAAACATGCCGCGTAAACTCGGGCTGAAGTGTTGCTTCATAAACTCGAGCCGAAGTCGCTACACCCCTTAGGGTTAGCTAAAAACAAATTCTCATCTCTTTTATAAAGAAAACATGCCGCGTAAACTCGGGCTGAAGTGTTGCTTCATGAACTCGAGCCGAAGTCGCTACACCCCTTAGGGTTAGCTAAAAACAAATTCTCATCTCTTTTAAAGAAAACATGCCGCGTAAACTCGGGCTGAAGTGTTGCTTCATAAACTCGAGCCGAAGTCGCTACACCCCTTAGGGTTAGCTAAAAACAAATTCTCATCTCTTTTATAAAGAAAACATGCCGCGTAAACTCGGGCTGAAGTGTTGCTTCATAAACTCGAGCCGAAGTCGCTACACCCCTTAGGGTTAGCTAAAAACAAATTCTCATCTCTTTTATAAAGAAAACATGCCGCGTAAACTCGGGCTGAAGTGTTGTTTCATAAACTCGAGCCGAAGTCGCTATACCCCTTAGGGTTAGCTAAAACCAAATTCTCATCTCTTTTATAAAGAAAACATGCCGCGTAAACTCGGGCTGAAGTGTTGCTTCATAAACTCGAGCCGAAATCGCTACACCCCTTAGGGTTAGCTAAAAACAAATTCTCATCTCTTTTATAAAGAAAACATGCCGCGTAAACTCGGGCTGAAGTGTTGCTTCATAAACTCGAGCCGAAGTCGCTACACCCCTTAGGGTTAGCTAAAAACAAATTCTCATCTCTTTTAAAGAAAACATGCCGCGTAAACTCGGGCTGAAGTGTTGCTTCATAAACTCGAGCCGAAGTCGCTACACCCCTTAGGGTTAGCTAAAAACAAATTCTCATCTCTTTTATAAAGAAAACATGCCGCGTAAACTCGGGCTGAAGTGTTGCTTCATAAACTCGAGCCGAAGTCGCTACACCCCTTAAGGTTAGATAAAAACAAATTCTCATCTCTTTTATAAAGAAAACATGCCGCGTAAACTCGGGCCGAAGTGTTGCCTCGTAAACTCGGGCCGAAGTGTTGCCTCGTAAACTCGGGCCGAAGTGTTGCCTCGTAAACTCGGGCCGAAGTCGCTAACCATTTATGGTCGGCTAAAAATATATTTTCTTTTCATTGAATTCACCATCAATCATTTCCCATAAATCCACGCCATCTTTAGTATAAACACACCCATATATGTTTATACTAACTACGTGATTCACAATATAATTATTGCATGACCAGAAAACGCACACGTTTTCCATCTTCCGTAAATCTACGCCTACTTTAGTATAAACACACCCATATATGTTTATACTAAATGCGCAATTTACAACTTATTCATTTCATAACCAGAAAATACCCACATTTTCCTTTTCCGTAAATCTACGCCATCTTTAATATAAACACACCCATATATGTTTTACTAAATGCGTAATTTACAACTTAATCTTTGCATAACCAGAAAATACACATTTCTATTTCAAATGCAAAATTAAAGACTTATCCTTACCTTGGTGAGTATTGGGGTTCGGTTCTTGGCAACTTCTCGAGTTCTACCGACACCACCTCCAACCTTAGGATCTCTTTTCATCCCACCACATAACACAATGTTAGTCATTTATTCCAAATATTACATAAACAACTTATTTGCATCATTTAATCATACAAAATATTCATCATCAATATTCAACCATCTAAAACATGCATAACATCTCATATTTCAATATTTGGGGATAAACTCATGTTCTACCTCTAACATTTTACTCATTCTCTCCTTTTACCACATTTTCACTTTTAGGGTTTTTGGGGTTTTCATGAATCAACCCACAACCCTTTCCATTCTTGAGATACTATCTCTAAACCAAGAGTTTACAAGATAAAAACAATATAAAACGAACCATAACTCTAAAGGATGAGTTTCCATGGTTTCTCATGTTTTGAAAATAAATTCAACATACCCAAAACAAGTTAGAGAGGAAGAATAAGAGTTAGTAACAAGAGGTTTACCTCTTCTCAAGCTCCAAGATGAGTCCTAAGGCTCCTTGCTCTTTAAAAGCTCTCATCTCTCTCTTCTCTTCGAAGTTCTAACCCTAAAATGTGTTTTGGGTTTCTATTTTATAGACACTGCGATAAGTGTAATCGATTACAAGTATAGTGTAATCGATTACACTGTGTAAATTACAGAGGCATCGTCGCTATGTAATCGATTATCAACATGGTGTAATCGATTACATTAATACGATGTAATCGATTACCAGAAGTGTGTAATCGATTACATTAATACGATGTAATCGATTACCAGAAGTGTGTAATTGATTACACAGTGTAAATTACAGAGGCATCGTCGCGATGTAATCGATTACCAACATGGTGTAATCGATTACATTGTGTCAGATGTACATATCTAATGCTTTTAATCATCATGTAATCGATTACCAGGACTGTGTAATCGATTACATTACCCAAAATTGCCAAGTATAGCCCAGGATTTCACCCTCCTAGGTGAAACTTTCTCGCTCAAGCGAGTACCTCTCGCTCAAACGAGGATCCGAGGACTGATACTATAATTTTAAAGACTTAAAATTTGGGGTGTTACAAGCAACATCCTGAACTCACATATAACACATAAACAAGGAAAAACAGAGAGAGTAAGAACCAACTACGGTGACCGTAGCGTGGAATTACATGGAGTAATATCATTAAAGTATAACAACCTATACAATCATCTAAAATCAATCATAGTAAACATATACCATTTATATACCAGTCAATACCTTAAACCACATAATGTTCACGTATTTAATCGGTATAATCATCACGTTTCACTTAGACAATTCAACACATCAGCACAACAAACAATAGGATATTTACTTCTTCAATTAACAACCTTTGCAATTTACTTACACAGTTTATCTGATCTCATCTTCATCAATATTCCTATTACCATAGCTACTCATAAATACCCAATGATACTCCCATACCCGAAGGCGGTACGCTAATGTCAAAAGCAATACAACACTTCCAAAACAATACAATACTCATACGACAACCCGATATCACAAAGGGCCAAACAAATCAATACCACAAAGGCAAGTCACATCCATACCACGAAGGCAGGTCAAAAATCCATACCACGAGGGGCAGGTCAAACTCCATACCACGAAGAGCAGGTCAATCTCCATACCACGAAGGGCAGGTCTAAATCCATACCACGAAGGGCAGGTCTAAATCCATACCACGAAGGGCAGGTCAATCTCCATACCACGAAGGGCAGGTCTAAATCCATACCATGAAGGGCAGGTCAATCTCCATACCACGAAGGGCAGATCTAAATCCATACCACGAAGGGCAGGTCAATCTCCATACCATGAAGGGCAGGTCTAAATCTATACCACGAAGGGCAGATGTAAATCCATACAACAACATCAATCACAATATAATATTTCCACTGCATTATTCTAACATTGCAACTTCCTCACAACACAAGATACCACATCAATGTCATAAACACAATGTATCTCATATCCTACCACAATAAAAACCACTCACAACATCATCATCACATAATATAATTATGTCCATTTATCACCAACAAGCCGTTCATCACAAAATCATTATTACAAATATACCCATAATCAACAATTCAACAACTTATCACACCATCATTGATACAAACACACCCATATATGTTTATAATAAATCAACCATCCATAACACAACATTATCATAAATAAACCACACACAACATATTCTTCATCATATAATACATTAACGTTAGAACCATCTTTCATCACAGTGTATTACCATAAAGGAACATATAGCGTTTTATTTAAATAAACGGTTTTCCCGCACATATATCCCCACTTTTATGACTAATATATCCTCATGTGAAATAAAGATTCTCAGATGGGCCATATACACCCAAAAGAGTTTCTATCCGTTAATATGCTCCGATTCTTGAGGGAAATCGGAGATGACGACTCTAATGAAATACTCTAAGACCACAATGGTCTTCTCCCTCACCTTAGGTTGCATAAGCTCCATTATTCCGCAAAAGAGCTCCATCTCCCTCCATCTCCTTCAACCTCCATTGTTGATTTTTCATCTCCAAAGCACTCCAATGTTCCATTAAAAAGCAAGAGAAAGAGGTTTTGATGTGTTTTTGAGGTTTAGTGGAGGGAAGAGTCGAAATCCATGAGGAGTCGCCGCTAGGAGTGAAAGGGGAGAAAAGAAAATGAAGATTAGGGTTTCTAGATCCCCTTTTTCACTTTTATAGCTCAGACGCTCGTGTAATCAATTACCATATGGTGTAATCGATTACAATGTGAAAAATACACATATCTGATGCTGTAATTGATTACGAGTATAGTGTAATCGATTACATAATGTAAAATACACAGGTCTGATTAGTTTATCAGCATGTAATCGATTACCAGGATTGTGTAATCGATTACACTGTGTCAACAGCCCAAAATTGTCATTTCTCGCCCAGGCGAGACAACTCTCGCTCAGGCGAGAATCCTCCAGTATAGCCCAGGATTTCACCCTCCCAGGTGATCCTTTCTCGCTCAGGCGAGAATCTCTCGCTCAAGCGAGACTTCCAGGACTGATACTATAATTTCAAAGACTCAAAATTAGGATGTTACATGAATCACATATAAAATTTATTGAAATTGTATTAATATTTGAATTATGCATTTTCCTAATATTATTATTCTAATTTTAGGTGTAATTATATCAAATCATTTATTACCTAAAAATTGCAACTGATTACTTTTAGAATTGATAGTGGAAAATTAAAATTACACATATATTAAAATTTATAAATTGTGTTGGTTATAATTTCAAGGTTAATAATATTTTCTTTACTTTTTAATAAAAAAATTGAAATTACCATAAAAATCTAAAATGTCAACAATAACTACATACTATTTTGTTCATACTAACTTTTTTTGCTTGATGGAAATTATCTACAATATTATATTTGTCAATATCTCTAATTTACGAATAATACATAAAAATAACTTCAAATGACTTAATAATTACCATGTTTCTAATTTAATATTTACTTCACTGTTTTTAAACAAATCATTGGAAAAACACTACCACTCGTGTGCATGCACGTATATCCTACTAGTTTAGGTTTAAATCGAGTCTTGGTAAACTACTTTTCAATTTAAATTTGGTTTAACTAACGTTAATGAACTGAGTCGTTTAAATAACTCAAATATACTCATCATGTGTGGAATGATGACACATCTACATGCATTTATGTATATATACATATAAAAATTAGCAAGTTACCCGTGCATTTCTACGGGACGGTATTTTTTGACATATATATTCAGAACACACATTACATGTGCATTCATATGGTTAAGAACACACGTTATTTGTGCATTTGCATGGTTAAAAGCACATGTTACACATGTTACATGTGCATTCGTATTGTTAAGAAGAAACATGTGACTAGTACATTCGCATGGTTAAAAACATATACGTTACCCGTACATTCACATTGTTAAGAAAATACATGTTACCCATACACTTTTGTACTTTCTTGATTGATTTTCATACTCTATAGTCTATATATTTGGTTAACTAATAAATATAATACAAACGTATATTGTTCATTCTTAATATAGACGCACATATGGAGAACTTGTTTAATTTTATGATTTATTATGATAATTTCTTAATGTAACTTGTTTATAATTTCTTTTACTTCTAAGATATTATTTCTTAGTATTTGTTAGTATAATTGGTTTATTATTTCATATTTTTTTAATAAGTATACAAACAGGGATATTGTAATTAATTACTAAGATTTTTTTCAAAATAAATACGGGTTTAATGATTTAGTATGATAACTTCAAAAATAATATTTTAATAGATAGAAATGAAATTTAATAATAAATGATCATTGAAATGGAGAAGTTGTAATTATATAGTTCGATTCATTTTCAAAATAATGAAGTCCTTAATTATTTAGGATTAAAACTGCTAAAATATTTTAAAAATAGTAATGAAAATGAGAACATTATAATTTAATTTTTAGATTTTTTTGAAAATAATGCATACATATTAATTTGCATGTAGTGATTACTATACATTATTTTCTAGCTTGAATAACATCATCGATCTCACCTATAAGCACCACATTAAATGATAATATTTGTTTATATTCCCTTATGTTCACCGATTTTATTTCTTTCTTAATAGTCAACAATATTTATTCAATGTAATTATTAATTATTAGTTTGTAACTGATCGTCAATATTTATTCAACGTTGTCGATATTTATTCACTTATTTGATTACAAATTACAATAGTATAACAAAATTTATTGTCATTATTCACCTATGCAGTTTCTATTCCCTTATGAATTTTCTTTTATTGTCATTCTACTATGTATTTTTATATGAATTTTTATCTTTCATTGTTCACATTAATTACTCGTACATCTCGAGAGTAATTCTCTCCGACCGTTATTATTCCATAATTATCTATATTTCATATAAATGACAATTTTAGTACTTGAAAAGTTTGTGTAGATGTAAAAAGAAAAGAAAACAAAATGTTAGAATTTATGACATTTTATTATCTTTAATTAACTTATATGATACATGTGAGAGAGAATTTAAAAATTATGGTGCCATTTTTTAATAAACATATAACATATGTAATGGTTAATAAATTCAATGAAAGTATAATATAAAGAAAAATTGTACTCATAGTATATTTTAATTAGATAACAATAAAGTTTTGTTTTTACCCTAACATGGACTCAAAGATAAAAGAATATAATTAGATTAACTTCCATGAACATTTGCACATATCTTTTTAGAACAATGATGAAGTGTAACACCTCAAATTTCGTTTTCGGAGTGATTGGAAAACTTAGGGTGTTGAGGTGTATGCTTGACCATTCTCTCTTGGACGAGAGGGTCTCGCCTAAGCGAGGGACTCAATGTTTTAAGGTTGAGAAGTATGGGAACCTCGCCCAAGCGAAGAAGTGGTCGTTTGAGCGAAAGTGAAATATGGAAAAGCTGTCAAATTCTAGCTCGAGCTAGAATTTTCGCCCAGGCTAGAAAGGGGCCTTAGCATACTGCCTGATTCTCGCCCGAGTGAGAAATCCGCGCCCGGGCGAGAGCATTCCAGTGTGAAACTTTAAAAAGTCGCGAAATTCTTGCCCAAGCAAGCCGTTCTCGCACGGGCGAGAGCGTCAGAGCTATAAAAGTGAAAAAAAGGATCTAGAAACCCTAATCTTCATTTTATTTCTCCCCTTTCTCTCCCAACGGTGGCTCCACCCAAATGGACCATTTTTCCCCTCCACTAAGCCTCAAAACTCATCAAAACCTTCCTCTTGCTTCATGGTGACACATTTGGAAAAGTTTGGAGGTGAAAAAGCAACAATGGAGGTTGGAGGAGATGAAGGGAGATGTGGCTCTTTTGCGTAGCAACGGAGCTTACGCAACCTAAGGTGAGGGAGAAGACCATTGTGGTCTTATAGTATTTCATTAGAGTCATCTTCTCCGATTTCCCTCAAGAATCGGAGCACGTTAACGGATAGAAACTCATTTGAGTGTTTGTGGTCCATGTGAGAGTCTTTATTTTACATGAGGTTGTATTAGCCATAAAAGTGAATATATATGTGTGGGAAAACCGTTTATTTAATTAAAACGCCATATGCTCATTTATGGTAATACACCGTCATGAAAGATGGTTCTAACGTTAATGTGTTATATGATGAAGAATATGTTGTGTGTAGTTTGTTTATAATAATTGTGTGTTATGGATGTTTGATTTGTTATGAACATACATGAGTATGTAACAATGATTGTGAGATGTGTTGTTTAATGGCAAAAAGTAGAAATGGTTATGTTGTGTGATAATGATTATGTGAGTTGTTTATTATTATAAATATATGCGAGTGTGTTTGTAACAATGATTGTGTGATGAGGTGTTGATTTGTTAAGAGTGGAGATAAGTATGTTTATGAAAATGACTAAGTTGAGAGTTGTTTTATTGTTATGAACATATATGGGTGTGTTTGTGACAATGAAGGTGTTGTGGATTATTTTACGATGAGGAAACAATGAGATACGTTGTGTTTATCGTGTGTACGACATTGATGTGATGTTTCGTGTTGTTGTATGAAATGAGAGGTAAGGATAAGTCTTTAACTTATGCATTGTGATAGAAAATGCGTGAGTTTTATGTTGTGGATAATGAAATGTAATGTAAATCACTTAGTCGTTACAAGCATATATGAGTATGTTTGTAGTGATGAGGAGTGGATTTATTGTTTATGTATTGGTGGAGTGCCAATGGAAATAAAACTCGAAATAATGAAATGAATCGTAAATCACTTTGTAGTTATAAGCATATATGGATATGTTTGTAATGATGTCGGGTGCATTTACTGTTTATGTATTGGTGGAGTGCCAATGGAAATAAAACTCGGAATAATGAAATGAATCGTAAATCACTTTGTAGTTATAAGCATATATGGATATGTTTGTAATGATGTCGGGTGCATTTACTGTTTTTGTATTGGTGGAGTGCCAATGGAAATAAAACTCGGAAAATGTATTGGTGGAGTGCCAATGGAAATAAAACTCGTTTTTAGCCGACCATGATTGGTTAGCGACTTTGGCTCAAGTAATGTAGCAAACTTTGGCTCAAGTTATGTAGCATGGTTACGTTTTTAAAAGAAATATTCCTACTCGGAGTGGTAGTGGATCATCTTTGTGAAATAGTCCTACCCGTAGTGGTAGTGGATTATCTATGCGGTGTAGATAGGCCAGATGTGGTCAAGAGTAAATTTGATGTCGATTGTAATTGATGAAAAGGAAAGTGATTTGGAATGGATGAATATGCATACTATAGAATATATATTATGGGATATATATACTATAGAGTGGATATGGATATTTTGAAAGGGAAAGGGATTTGGAATAGATGAATATGCATGTTATAGAATATATATTATGGGATATATACACTATAGGGTGAATATGGATAAGATGGAAAGAGGATATGAATGATTATATTCATGAACTTATGAAATGTGTTCCACTTCAATGTTTAATTATTATGTGGTGATTTTGATAACGATTGAGTATGAATGAATGGTATGTTGTATGGATTTATATGAGTTGCCCAAGTGAGGTATGATGAATATACTAATTGGATATATGAACCTTAAATGATATAATGTGTTGATTGGTATATGTTTAATATGATTTATGTTAGACATCAGATAGGTTTAATACTTTAATGTTATTACTCCATGTAATTTCACGCTACGGTCGCCGTAGTTGGTTCTTACTCCCTCTATCTCTTATTGTATGTGTTGTATATTTGAGTTCAGGTTGTGGCTGTAACGCAATGGACGCTCATGGAGAAGAGTACAAGTAGAGTGTTTACTTTATGGATTGTAATCGAAGTATTTTTGAGTTATGAAAATCGGGTCCTTACATGAAGAAACATTATATTCTTGACATTTGAATTATTGAAAGACACATAATCAAATATCACATATGATGAGGAAACTTAAATCAAATGAACATGTATAGGTTGACAATGTTGGAGGGAAAATGAAGAAAGATTTTTTGAGGGAAAAATATAATTGTGGTGATGACACATGTCATAGTTAGTGGCAAGAAGTTTTTTCCTTATATAGTAATAGATAGAGATTAAAATTTTAAATATATATATAATCTATATAATTTATGAATTGTATGTATGAAAATATAATTGCTCAAGTTCTTCTCATTTATATAATGAATTTAATTTTTAGCTCAAATAGGAAGTTTCTAGAAATAAATAACAAGTTGAGTTTGAGAAGAATATCAAATTTGTTTCATTCTTCGCTAGCCTTCATAATTAATAAAATAGTAAATTACATTCATACCTCTTGAGTTTTAGTGAATTACACAAACCACCCATTCATTTTTGTCCTTTCACGAACCACCCATAATTTTGTACATATGTTACACTGACCACCCCTGTGTAATATAAAAGTGTAATATTTTAAATAAAAAACGTTTGACGTGTGTAATTAAGTTAAATAAAATATTGTATATTGTGTAGACAAATTCAAATAATATGAGAGTCGATACGTCTTCATTATTTGACTCGTTACAAAATATTATAAGAGTTATTTAAACACACATTTAGAATTAGTAATGTATTTTGTAATGTGACAAAAATAATAAATAAATATTGACTTTGTATTATTTAAAATGTTACATAATATATAATATTTTTTTAAATTAATTACACTCACCACACGTTTTTTTTGTTTAAAATATTAAACTTTTATAACATGCATGAGTAGTCAGTATAATATATACAAAACTATGGGTGGTTCGTGTAGGAGGTAGGTGCGGTTCGTGTAAGGAAAAAAAATGGAGGGAAGTTTGTGTAATTTCACTAAAACTGAAGGGGTATGAGTGTAATTTATTCTGATGTGAAGCTATTTAGTTTTCATATATGTGCCCAATCTATTTGATAAAATGCTCAAGCCATTGTATGTATTTTATTTTCAATGTTTGTGATTGAACATCCAAATGTATTTTCATGGTATCTAATAAACCTTGTAATTATATCCATGGTGCTCACGCTTAGAACTTAGAAGTGTTGAAGTTAATTTATGTAGAATTTTGTTTGGTTCTGGTATTGAAGCTTGCATATTAATATATATCAGATAGTGCAAAGAACCTTGTTAATTTTTCAGAGCGTTAATATGAAATTATGAAGGTGAATTGATGCTAATTTTGTCTGTACACAACCGAAGCTTATTTTTGGCACTTATTTATCAACTATAGTTTGATATCAGAGTCTCATCAAAATGTTGAAGGTTGTGCCTAACCTGTGCTTTTGAATCACTGTGTGAAGACTATGACCAAATTTGAAAACATTGAGAGGGGGGAGGCTAGAATTTCTCAGGAAAATGAGATCATGAAAGCCACTGCGAAGAAATTAGACCGGTACAAGAATCCATGGCTAGATTTCAAGATACAAGAATCCATGGCAAGAACAAAGGAAAACTATACAATGAAGAATGTGACAGATTCATGGTACTACAGTATGGTCAAATAATTTTATTTTTCATATCTAGTGCCACTTGTCTTCCTTGTTTTTAACAAAAAAATTTCTTTCCTATAAATTTTGCAGATATGCATGGTTCACAAACTTGGCTATGGAGCTGGGATGAGTTCAGGGCTTCGTTTAGAACATCACCCTCGCGAGGAGGAGGTGTGACACTCTTATTCGGCTGGTTGCAAACGAAAACCGAGAATATGGTGAGAGGGAGAGACAAGCAAACAAAGAGAAGAAACTAGCCAAGGTTTGTTTTTCTCCTTGTTTACCCAATTCAACTTATGTCAGGCTATCAGCATGGAATAACATATACATTTGCTATTGCAAGAGGAACATAATGATATCAACATTTTTTTGATATAAGCCGAAAACATGAACAGACATACAATAGATACTGTACGAGTATATAACATGTGACAGCAATGACACCACACCAATCTACTAAGCTCCCCCCATTGCACATGCAAATGTGAGGGTAAAAAAATTGGATGCCCTTGCTGCTCTATGCAACATGAACCTAGAATTCATTACTACACATAACCATGTTGAACTCTCACATTCTGCAGCATCACTATTACACTTAAATGCCCCAATCCAAACTAACTTTCCTCCAAGGCCCCCCCAACCCAACTCTTTTTTTAAACTGTGTTACTGTTGATGTGGGAGAACAGACAAAGTTGGATCCCAATCCAAGACTCTTTTTATTCCATGGATGGACATGAAAACCAACACATTAAAGGACATGACCCCATTTGCTAAGTTTTCTAATGTGACTCGATACATCTCTTAGATATGAAAAGATTTGTTTCAGTGTTCTGGTGTCTGTTCACTAATTGGTAGCATCAAAGCTGCCCATGGCATTTGCTCTCTTCTTTTCTCTCCAATTCTCACCCCATACTCTTGCTTCTGCCACCGCGCGTTCTCTGTCCAGGTCACGGTTCCTTGGAGTCTCTCTAGCTCTTCCAGTATTTACAGGGCTATCTTTCTGAGACTCCTGCCTTTCTACATCGTCCAATCCCCATTTTCTCCCTGATCCACCATTAGAGACACTCCTGCCAAACTCTGTCCCAGAACTCGGATCCCTACTGTCTCTCTTCCTGTAATCAGGCGAGTTTCTGTGGGCAGAAGGGGAGCCAATCCGTCCACGGTCTGGGCTATCCACACCGTCTCCCATGTTCCTTCTATCATCCTTGCTCCTAGGGGTTGACGGACCACCAAGCCTATTAGACAGATTGGGTGCATTTGGATCATATGTCTGGGAGGCCAGATATGTGAGAGCAGTTACTACATCACCGATAAGAGGCCTTGTAGCAGCTTGTTCCTGCAAACACATTGCTGCAACTGCAAGTGCTTGGTACAGTCCTCGCATTGGATAATGGCCTTGTAGTAGAGGGTCTGCCATTTTTGGGAACTTCCGACGATCTTTAAAGAGAGGTCGTGCCTACACATTCACATGTCCCAAAAAGATATGAAGACAAATGGCACTAAATTATAAATAAATTTCATCTTAATTTAAAAGCTGGTCAAAATATTAACTCACAAACCAATTTCCATGATGTAAATTTTTGAAGCTAAGACAAGGATGACTGATTGAGGTACCTACCCATGCAACAAGATTATGCTCTCCATGTGAACGTGTATTATCAATAGCTTTGCGCCCTGTAATAAGTTCAAGGAAGACAACTCCAAAACTGTAGACATCAGACTTCAGAGTTAATTGACCAGTCATAGCATACTCTGGGGCACAATAGCCATATGTTCCCATTACTCGTGTGGATACATGAGTCTTGTCACCAACTGGACCAAGCTTTGCCAGCCCAAAATCTGATAACTTAGGATGATAACCCTCGTCTAGGAGGATGTTGGATGACTTTAAGTCTCTATATATCACAGGGGGGTTTGCCTTGTCATGCAAATATTCCAATCCCTTTGCTGCACCTGCTGCTATTTTCATCCTAGTGTTCCAGTCCAGGGGCTCCTTGTCAGGTGGAAGATCTGGAAAGAGACTCAAGAGTGAGAAATTTCTCCAGTATATAGGTCAATGTCTAATAATAACATACAACAGTAAAGCAGTGTCATACTGGTGATGTGAAACAACTTTATAGTGGACTTTCAAAGAACTTATCCGAAGGGTCCATTGATCATGGACAATACACATTGTAAAAGATTTGCAGATTTATGATGTAACCTATCATATTTGCAGTTGCAACATACATTAGTATTCATTAGATCATGCAAATAGCATTGCCTAAACTGCAATACAGGAAGAGATGATCACCATGATTCTATCTCATGTTTCATCAATTAAGTCAATGAAAAAATACTTTTAAGTTATGTGGTGTTAAGTTTTGTCTTAGTGGATAGTTCCAAATCCATTTACTGCCAAGTCTGAACTTTTTACGAAACGGGTTTTATATTGAACCCTTTCCCTAACACTGATTGGATTCAGCTTCATACTGTCAACTGATTGCACACTACTCAAGATTTAGTAGCATAAAGCATGACTGATAAACTGTAGCCCCGGAATTTTGCAAGTGGTGCCTGTGGTAACAGTCTGCTCTCATGTCATGATTATTCTTTATGGAGCATACAATAAACAGACCTCGGCAATTGGGGAACATAACAAAAAAGCAGAAATCCACAACAAATGAATAGTCAATACTCAATAGTTAATACTCAATCTGGGATACATTTTCAAGGGAAATTTCTATTATTTAATAGGAATCTATGATGGTTACTCGGGTTATATTATCTCCTAGAACACACACAACACACTTTGACTAGATGAAGGAGAAGAACTAACATGAAATCCAATACTTTTTAGTTTTATAATATGAAAGCACAACAATTCAGGAAATAAAGGTTTCAGTTAAAAAGGAATGCAATCTGACCATGTAAATGATCCTCCAAAGACCCCAATGGCATAAATTCATAAACAAGAAGCCGCTGGTCACCATCAGCACAATAACCGATTAAGTTCACAAGGTTTGGGTGATGCAAGAGGCTGAGCATGAGAACCTCCACCAAAAATTCTCGATTTCCTTGAAGGCCATTTCGGTCAAGCTGTTTTACAGCAACTACCTGCAAAGATAATGATTTCATCCACAAATATAGGAGGTGTTGGCAGAGTTGCAGTAATAGAGCAATAAAAAGGCGGACCAATGCACAAGGCTCCCACCTAGTGGGGTCTGGAGAGGGTGGATGTTACACAACCTTACCCTCACGAGCGAAGAGACTGTTTCCGGAACTAATAGATCAATAATCAAATGAAAATCGATAACAATTTTCCAATCCGAAAACTTAAAGTGAAAAATAATTAATCCTTTTTAGATGAAAGGCATCAGGCCGAGTGTATAAGGTAAATCCAAAAAACATTGTCGCAACAACTATTAGAATTTAGGAGCAGGCCCATCCAAGTCTTCAAATGGGAGAGTTAGTGAACTTATATTACTGGGCTTTCACTTGAAGTGAAAGGCATAAGGCGAGCTTCAGTATACGGTAAATCAAAATCATTGTAAGAACTATTAGAATTTAGCAGCGGGCCCATCAGGGTCTTAAGATGAGTAAGTTAGTGAATTTATATTTTTGTGCTTTCACTTGAGGTGCTTATTTGTCCAAAATACCATGGCAGTTTTAAACTCGTGGCACTCAAGTTTCTATAAACAAGATTTCCCATGACCCATGGATGGGGACTTGTTAATTTCCAACAATAACTACAACTTACTTGTCCTGTGTTCTCAAGGCGACCTTTGTAAACACGTCCAAAACCTCCTTCGCCTAATAAACACTCTGGCCTAAAATTCTTCGTAGCAACTGCAAGCTCACGGAATGTAAATGTCTGTGCAGCAATATGTGCTGTTGGTCCATCCTTTGGAACTGGTATTTCCTTCTTAGGATCTGAGACACTTCGTGATTTTGATTTATCTACACGAATAACTAAAGATAAGTATGAGTGGAAGCAAAAGAAAACATATTGGATAAATTAGAGAATATATGTATAGACAGTGATGCCATGATGTTGATGCTGCAAACCGTTATGCAGTCTCGAAAAGAGTAAGGAAACATAATACTTAAAAATAAAGTGAGGACCATATATTGGTTAATTGTAAAGTACACCAACACCTATATTTGAATTAAACCACTCATTGAGAAGGTTTTCATTGTAAAATCATACATCACATCCCATTATGATACAAGTAATTTATAGTTCAATGTTGTGTAGCACAGATATTCGGCATGGATTGTAAAGAACTTGGTATCAATCAAAACAAACATGTGGACATTCTACTTTCTTGTATGGAGGTATAGATTATCTAGGTTAAAAATGTTTGAATAATTGGGCCGAACTTTGATGCTTCACAAAAATCAAACAAATATCTACAACATACAACATTTCACTAAAAATGCAGCTTTTGGACCCTGCACAATTTGCCTTGCACCCTATCCTGAGTCAAAGGTAGATCTTCAATGATTTTGCTAAAACTTCTTAATAGCAATCCAATAAACTTGAATCAAATTGTACCCATCAAAATTACTACACTAGCTGTAACAGTAGAAGCACAACCTCATGTGAATCAGATCAAATCAAACAACAACTTGAGATGAAAAATCATGGTAAAAAAACAAACTAGCAGAAGAAGCAAAGTTCAACACAATTGAAGGGTGCCAAGCTAGTAATCAAAGATGAATAAGCAAATTATGCAAGAAAAGTTTCAAACTTTAGTATCCCACCTGAACTAACACTACTGGGGTAGTGAGATTGAGGAATTGAAGCATCTTTGAAAGATTCTTTCTTGGCAACTACTTCTTTCACCCCATTATTGTTATCCTCATTGTTGGATGATCCAAAACAAGGAAAACAACCACCCATTTCAGAAATTCCAAATCAAATCAATGAAAACTTTTCATAACATAAAAAAAAAACCTCAAAAGTTCACAACTTCAATTCAACATAACAATTTTACTCATAAATCACACACCAAGGTTGGTCCTTTTGTTTCTCTCACCAAGTCTCAGTTTTTTTTCTCTCTCTCTCTAGAGTTGAGTGTGGATGTGTGTGAATAAAATCCTTCTTCATCAGCCATTAAATGGAAAGATCGAGTTGAGCGTGCTGGAGAAAGAAGCAGATCAACCAATCGAAGAAACTGATATGGTTAACTAAACGCACACACAAGGTAAAGCAACAAAATTGAATAAATAAAATACCATAGGAAAAAAAGGTAATATAAGAAAGAAAATTTTTAAAGGAATAATAGAGAATTTTAAAGTTTAGATATTTTGTAAGGGTTAAAATCAAGAATTTAATATGGATCATTACATTAGGCTATTTATGTGGTAATTAGGGAGCAATTTCACTGTGGTACACAAACCCGTTTTTATCATGTTATTTGAGCATTCTTATCTCTAACATTCATAAGAATCATTCATTATTAATTACAAAATTTAAACTTCATAATAATCACTCATTGTTATAACGGAAGACTAGTAGTCCAAAAAAAATGATAGCTAAAATTCATTCTATATTGTTTTATCTACTTTAAAACCTACTATTTGTAAGTAAATCTGATTGCTATTTTTTACAATTCATATTTTTAAGTTGAATTTCTTATTTCTAAATATTATTTAGATTTTTCGATTAATATTTTTATTTCTCTTACGGATATATGCCCCTCTTTTTAAAAAAATGTTTTATACCTTAATTTATATATAAAAGAGTAATGATGTTATATTATATTTTTTTTTATTTAAGCTAACCAATGATATGCTTAATTTCATTTCATATAAAACTGTTAAAATATAATTAAAAAATAAAAGGAGCAGTTGAATACAAATTTATGAAGGTTGGGATATGGATCCACCACTAGGACTTTTGAAGGACATTCTCTTAAACATGATTAAAATTACTTTTAAAAAACAAGAAGAAAGAAAAACATATTTAAATATTGTATAAAACTCTTACCTTATTAAGTTCCCATAATGAATATGTAATCCTCATGTTCAAATAAAAATAAAAATGAATATGTAACCCACATGGATTGATGTGAAAATATGTGTCAAAATCAATTGTAGAATTTATGATTTTCTATTAGTTGCATTATCTTATATTAAAAGTGTTTGGATAAATTAATCATTATAATATACTATTTTTGTAATCTATAGATATGGAGTTGTTATTTATTAGATAGCATTATTATTATAACTCTATCATAGCAAGATAATAAGTTTCCGCTCTTACTTGATATTAGATAGGATATGTTAAGTATATAAAATATATAGTATATTAATCCTCCTTTAGATCAAGATATACTCCCTGCCTTTTTATTTATTTTATGAACATGCCTACTTCGCATGTAATAAGTAATTTTGATTCACTAAAACGAGTCTTTTTGGATGAGGCACTAAAATGAATTTAAATCTTGGGAAAAGGTTTAATTTTATATGCAATTCAAATAAGTCAACTCTATAGATGTACCCTTTTTTATAAATGCAAATTTAATTTAATTTGATAGAGGTGAATTTGAGCTTTGGTTTTCTCTTCACCATCTCTCTGTCCTTGTAGTTCATTTTATTCAAATTCCTATTAAGTTGTTGACCAATTAACACAAGATATGAAACCCTACGGCTAACTAGGTTAATAGAATACTTATTAAATGTGGTTAGGATTAGTCGGTCCAACTCATCTAATTAGGAATCAGATACTTCACCGATCTGAACTGTTCTTCTGACTAATTATATAACAAAACTGGTATAAATCATTTTAATTTGGTCATTTTGAGCATAAAACCAATGACTTGACATAAGGTTCAATTAATTTAAAAAAATATATCAAAATAATGAAATATTCTATTTATTCTAACTCATTTGTAAATTGTAATTAGGCTTATGAATTTTATAATTGTAATTTTTATTTGTTACCAGGTTCAACCACTAATCCATTGACCCAACATCTCGATCAAGTCAACCACTAATTCGAATTTAATAACATTAGTTAGTACTAATACTAAGGAATGATGATTTTTAATGAAAAATGTCTTTTAATTCACCTTTTCCTTACTATTACCAAACTCCAATATTAACTTATTTTTAATTTTTTCTTGCGAATAATACACTTCTCTTCTTTCTTGTTGGCTCCCTTGATTTTTTTTATAATTTTTTAACCGATTATAATGTTTTTGGTTGTATCAACAATTTATCAAACTTGTATAATTTATAATTTAGTTTAAGCTTATTGCATTTCATTTTGCATATGAATTCACACGGAGTGTTAATTACTAAACATAGCAGTGATTTTCAAAAAGAGAATTGCAACATTTTTCTCCTCTTTTGTTGCAAAAAAGAATTTATCGTTTATAATAAGGTATCTTATATATAGAAAATTTGATGTTGATTCAGAATTAATGCAATGCAAGAAAATTTGTTGATATTTTACTTTCCATGGAAAATTACATTACAATAAGTTTAAAAACTGGTAATAATTGTGTTTATATATAGTATATTTCTATCTCAAGCATGTTATCACAAAGTAATAATTGAGTTTATAGTATACAAAGTTACTAATTAAGGTTCTTACCAATTTTTTAAAGATAGACAATAGATTTGAAATTATAAATGAATGTCGATAGTGTTAGGTTAATGTTTTAAGCCATTTGATTATTTCTATAAACTTAGCTTAAAATTAACCACTGAGTCGTGTGTCGTGGTTAGGTAAAACTTTGAAATTATGATTGCAAGATTAGAATTTCTAACCTTCATGCAAGGTACTTCTCATGTATTGTATAGTAAGTTAATAACTACAATTTATATATATATATATATATATACATCACATCCACTTACTTGATTATTAAATTAAAAAACATACTCTATATCTTAATTGCACATTTTATGAAAATCCAATGATTTATATTAACGCACTAATTTAAATTATTAATTTTTTCTAGAATGAATGGTTAAGATGTAGATTATATTTTTAAATTTACTATTAGTATAAGTGAATCATCTTCCTTTATATATTACTTCTTCTTTTTTATCATTTGGTTTAATATAATATTTTTTTTGGTATTACCAAATATATTTTCTCAGTTTTCTGGATAAATAACTAATCATTTTCGTTGTGCGTGAATACTCATCCCAATTAGTATCATTGGTTTATATGATTAGACCAACCCCTCATATAATATTTATTTGGCCACAAATTATAAAAACTAATATATATTTGGTTTGTGAAGTGAGAAAAATTAATTTCTGGGTTTTCATTAACTTATATGAAAATGATTTAATTATGCCATTTTGTTTTATTTTAATTTTTTGTTTTGAAAGATTTGTACATAAAATATTGAAAATAATATGTTATTTATTTTATTTTATTATTTTCTAATACAATTTTTTTAAAAGTGTGCAATATGAAAACAAATGACATACTTGTAATAAAAATTAAACAAAAATAGACAATATTTTTATTAGAAATATGATAACAATATAATAAACAATAACTATATATATGAAGTGGTAAAATAAACTAAAATTATGCTCTATCATATTATCATTGAGGGAGTGTAATAGTTTTTTGAACATGCACTCACATTTTTTTAAAAACAAAAAAATATGATAGAAGGAGGACACATACGTCATTTTCTAAATAAGTTGTCTGTTTGGGACAAGAGGAAAAAAATGTTTTGGCTATAAAAGTAGAAAGAGATTATTAGAACAGAAAGAACAAAGAAAGAAAGCATTTCTACCGTTAAAAAGGCGAAAGAGGAGAGAGATTTTGAAAAGAGAGCTTTTGTAAAAGAGAGATTTTTGAAAGGTTGAAAGAGTAACAGATGGTGTTAAACTGCGCTCTCTCGTTTTCTTCTTCTGGGTAACTGAAAAGGAAGAATCTTGGTTGCATTTGATAGAAGGAAAGTCTCTGACTTTGTTTCTTGTTCACTCTTCAGCTTTCTGATTCTCTCCAACTTACTAATTCATTGCTTCTTCCGATCCTTCAACATTCTTAGTTAGTGCGTTTTTTTCTTTTCTTCAACGATCTTGTTATGATAATTATTAATAATATTCACGGAATGTTGTGTTAGTAATAATAATCTTTCTTTGTTGTTCTCAAGATTACTCATTACCTTCACTTTGTTACTGTGGAAGCTGGCTATAACATTGAAGGTAACATTCAAGATTACTCATTACCTTCACTTTCTTATTCATACACTAAGCATGTGCCTTTCTGTGTTTTTATACATCTGGCTTAGATCATAACCTAATCTCTAACATTATTCACTCATCTGCTATAAATTGAGCTTGTTTTATTACAGGAGGAGGAAAGGGGAAAACTTTTCCAACCCAAGCTCAAGCAGATTGAGGTCAGTTTCTATGTATATATTTTAAGGTGTGCATGTTTTTTTATTGCTTAATAATTGTTCTTCACAATTATTGGTTTGGATAGAGATAAAGATACTCAGAACAATAAGATTTTAGTTGGGTTTCTTTGTCTAATATGCAAAGAGTCTGGTATGCTTTGTTGAATGTTTTTTGGTTCTTATTTTTTTGGGGTATCTCTTAGTTTTTTCACTTCAGTTTTTTCTTAGTTCTTTAGATTTCTTATCCTCCTTCTAGTTAGTGTACTATTCTTTTCTCTTAAAAGAATATTGATATGGTTTTGTTTTGGTGTGATAAAAAATATTTCTTTTATTGGAGAAGAAATGTTAATTGAAGAAGGGAAAAGTACAAGAATGAGGATAAGCTATGCTCACAAACATAACAAAAAGCAAAACCTTAAATATTGTAGAAAGCATGTCAATACCATATTATATTTATAAAAGAAGATGTATATTATATTTATAAAGGTAAAGAAGATATATATAGATGGAAGAGAGAATTAACCTTTGTATCTCTAACAAAGAACCACATCCTTAAAACCCATGTGAAGAGCACCAAAGGGATTGCCAAGCATCCTAGTCTAAAGTTATAGGGAAGATCCTAGACTCTGTAAAGATGCCAAACATCCTAATCTAGAGGAACTACGTGCTGAGCAATGCAAAAGGTGAGAGCCTATTTTTTGAAATTTTCGAATACACACCACACAATATGCACATATTAGAAGACAAAACAATAAAAGGTTCTCTCTACAATTCGAATTTGTAGATTGAATATTAAGTTTCTCTCTTCTACCTCACTAATTGTGTGTTATGCTTTTCTCTCTCTCTTAAAATACTCATGTTTGGTAGTTTCACTAGTTTGAGAGTCAAGAGAGGAGGAAAAGTATTTTATGAGTAAGTATCCAAAAATTATCAAATTTATAATTTATTTATTTTTAAAATAATTTTGATACTTCATGGATACATATCGATGATGTATCAGAGTATTGTATCAAATATGGATACATGAAGGATATTGAAGTATCCATACTTCATAAATTAAAACCAAAAGAGTCTCTAAGGGTTCGTTTGCGAGTTGAGCTTTGGAAGGAAGGGGAAAGCTTCAGAGCTATCTCACGAGTGTATTTCATCGATCTGAAGCCTTCCCTTTTCTTTCATTTCCCTCAGAACCCAACTCGCAAACAAACCCTTAGTCATTAACTCCTCTAACATGTAGGTTTTTTGTTAAATTAAAGGTTCCAAAAGGAGTTATTTTGAGAGTATAATTGATAAATAAATGCATTACACACAGAAGATAGGCGAAAAAGACTTGAGAAAGGTTAAAAAAGAAGAATTGTGCCAACCTAAATATGGTCGACACCAAACTCGATAGGACAAGAGATAAAAAATAGGATAAACCTTAAGAAATAAGTTTCCAAGGACTGACATGGATACCTTTCTTACATGAGATAAACTCTTTTGATTGCTTCTTCAATTAGATAACTAAATGATTAAAGAGATGAAGATGAAGAAGAGAAACTCATATCATCACAACACTTTCTCCCCATTTTGGCATTATCAAAAAGCCATTAAATAAATACAAACATCCAAAAGAATAACAAATATAAAATTGTACACTCTCTTAATCGATTAGAGTAGTAAAAGAATTGAACAAATGCAAAGAGTTGTTGTAATTAATTGATTAATAGTAGTGGTTAATCGATTAATTTGGGACACAATGAGAACATGAACTGTTCTCGTAATTGAGGTCTAAACAATTTTAAGCAGAATAACCAATGAACATATACATTTGCAGATCATGTTAGTCTAAACATCAGTTATAACAAGAAAATTTAGACCAAATCAATTACACACATAAATTAAAACGATAATGCAAATAGACGTGAAATAGTGCAGAAGTTTGGAGTTATAGAAACATAAGCCAACAATAAGTTCAAAATCACAAAATATAAACGACATTACCAAGACACAGCCACTCCTATACCCTAAGAAAACTAGAACAAGACACTAAAGTCCTAAACTAGACTACTAATGGAGGGTGGAAGTGGAGGATGTGGGAAGCTGGACATGGTCTTCATAATGAAGGAGATACATCAATGTCATTTTTGGTCTTTTTTGCCTCACACTAAACATCGGCTGCAACTCTATCATATAAAGATAGTAATCCATAATCAATCATTTCATTCAAAGATTGGAATCTAGCGTCAATCTGTTCATTTAGCCTTTGTTCCATAGCCTCTAGATGAGCCAACCCAAACGAAGGTTCTTGAGGCACTTGAGAAGCCTCAACTTGTGGAAGATCTGGGTTTTGCTAAGGCAGGTTTGCATTGTCTTCTTCATCGGATAAATCAAGATCCACAGTTGTCTTATAATCCTCTTGATACATCCATTGACCATCGTACAAGTAAATACTCATTTTGTGTATTAAGTTTTCGCCAACTAAATGCTCACGAGTGTTAGTCAAAGTGAAGTCCACCTCGGATGTATCGATCTCCAAATGATCGATAATCCTGGAAATGAAGATCTCTTATGCAAGTAGTCTCGATGATGAAGATGCAATACTAAACATAACCTTCAATATTTCAGCATGCCAATTTACCAGAATTCCTTCTCTAATGGCAAACATTAGCTTCAAATCGTTTATAGTAGGCTGAGTATGGTTTGTATTTCTCTGAACCAAAATATAAGCAATCAAGTAGTGCATGAGGCGATTTTCAACATTAAGTGACCCAGCCTTGGTCAATTCGCCCGACACAAAGTATTGTGGTCCATGCAAACAAGATTTATACATTTCAACAACATCCAAAGACTCCCATGATTCATTTTCACAATTACCAACACGTGACCTAGAACTAGTTAATCCACGAACACTTAAAAACAGTTATTCATCCAATGTTATCAACTTCCCACTAATTAAGGACATGTAAATTCTATCCTTATACTGAAAGTTACTATAGAACTCTCTAAATAATGAAGGATAGATCTTACCCTGCATTTTTTAAAATGCTTTTGCACCTTGCAGCTCCATTTGATGTGGAAATTCATACCCTTGTTCAACCAGCCAAGAGATTTCAGCGTATCTGATGTAAGTCAATCTTTTACCTTCAAACTTGGTCAACTTGGTTGCCTCCTTGCAGTGGTTCTGCCTCCAGCAGTCGAGGATGAACCACTTGCTTCCATGAGTCTGTGCCTTTTAGCCATGGTTTTCACTCTTCTTTGCTTAGGTTCACTCATGATGCAAGTTTTGGGTAGAGATAATCGATTAAGACTAGAAAAACCTTAGAGCTTCTAAAAATGGAAAACTTAAATTGATGAAAATAAGATGAAATTGGATGACCTAGTGAGGGGAATAGTGTTAGAAATTGGTTGCAATTATCTTCAAGTTATTCTTCCTTAGTAAGTTCCCACACTATTCCCCTCACTAGGTTATCCAATTTCATCTTATTTTCATCAATTTCAGTTTTCCCTTTTTAGAAATCCTAAGGTTTTTCGAGTCTTAATCGATTATCTCTACCCAAAACTTGCATCATGAGTGAACCCAAGCTAAGAAGAGTGAAAACCATGGCTAAAAGGCAAAGACCCATGGAAGCAGGTGGTTCATCCTCGGCTGCTGGAGGCAGAACCACTGCGAGGAGGGATCCATATTACTTTCCAAATCTTGAGGCAACCAGATTGGCCAAGTTTCAAGATAGAAGATTGACTTACATCAAATACGCTGACATCTCTTGACTGGTTGAACAGGATTTGAATTTTCATAACAAATGTAGCTGCAAAGTGCAAACACATTTTTAGAAATGCAAGGTAAGATCTATCTTTCATTAGTTAGGGAGTTCTAGAGTAACTTTCAGTATAAGGATAGAATTTACATGTCTAGTTAGTGGGAAGTTGATAACATTTGATGAATAATTGTTTTTAAGTGTTGGTGGATTAACTAGTTCTGGGTCACCTCTTGGTGATTGTGAAAATGAATCATGAGAGTCTCTCGATGCTGTTGAAATGTATAAATCTTGTTTGCGTGGACCACAGTACTTTGTGTCGGGCGAATTGACGAAGGTTGGGTCACTTAGTGGTGAAAATCGCCTCATGCACTACCTGATTGCTTATATTCTGGTTCAGAGAAATACGAACCATGCTCAGCCTACTATAAACAATTTGAAGCTAACGTTTGCCATTAGAAAAGGAATTCTGGTAAATTGGCCTGCAGAAATATTGAAGGTTATGTTTGGTATTGCATCTTCATCATCGAGACTACTTGCATACGAGATCTTCATTACTAGGATTATCGATCATTTGGATATCGATACATCCAAGATGAACTTCGCTTTGACTAACACTCATGACCATTTAGTTGGCGAAAATTAATACACAAAATGAATATTTACTTGTAAGATGGTCAATGGATGTATCAAGATGATTACAAGACAATTGTGGATCTTGATTTGTCCGATGAAGAAGACAATACAAACCTGCCTGAGCAGAACCCAGACCACAAGCTGAGGCTTCTCAAGTGTCTCAAGAACCTTCATTTGGGTTGGCTCATTTAGACGATACGGAACACAGGCTAAATGAACAGATTGATGCTAGATCCCAATCCTTGAATGAAAGGATTGATTCTGTATGACTATCTCTATATGATAGAGTTGCAGCCGATGTTCAGCGTGAGGCAGAAAAGATCAGAAATGATATTGATCGTATCTCTTTCATTATGAAGACCATGTCTAGCTTCACACATCCTCCGATTAGTCTAGTTTAGGGCTTTAGTGTCTTGTTCTAGTTTTCTTAGGGTCTAGGAGTGGTTAGTTGTTTATTCTCGTTTAGGGCTTTAGTGTCTTGTTCTAGTTTTCTTAGTGTCTTGTTCTAGTTTTCTTAGGGGGTTCTGAACTTCTGCACTATTTCTCGTTTATTCACATTATCGTTTTAATTTATGTGTGTAATTGATTTGGTCTAAATTTGCTTGTTATAACTGATGATTGGACTAACATGATCTGCAAATGTATATGTTCATTGGTTATTCTGCTTAAAATTGTTTAGACCTCAATTACGAGAACACTTCATATTCTTAGTGTGTCCCAGATTAATTTGATTAACCACTGCTATTAATCGATTAACAGCAACTCTGTGTATTTGTTCAATTCTTTTACTACTCTAATCGATTATCCATTCCCTTAATCGATTAAGAGTGTACAATCTTATATATGTTCTTCTTTTGGTTGTTTGTATCCATTTAATGGTTTTTTTGATCATGCCAAAAGGGAGGAAAGTGTTGTTTGCAAGTTGTACATGCTTCCACATCAGCCCAAAAATATTTAGGCACCTTGCTTTCTCTATAAACATGCATGACCCTGACCTCCCAATTTCTCTTGAAGCAAAACTGGATTAGACCCCAACAGCCTTTTGCCCTTGTTGCTAGGTTTATGTTGCGGATGGCATGTAATGAAAACCTCAAGAGGAATAGGGTAATGGCAACATAAACTTCAACCGTAAGTATAATGATAACATAAACCTCACGAAAGTCAACATGGTTTTTGATGTCGAGTGTAATTAAGTCACCTTTAAAGAAGTCGTTATACTTTTCCCAATTACTTTATGTTGAGGAGTCTGAGAAGCTGTATGCTTTGAACTTTCTTAGTGCCACACAATTCTTCAAATGTTTGGATGCTATAATGTTAACGTTTTCATTTTACTTCCTTGAATTTCCTAAACACATCTTCACTTTTTTTTGTTTGCAGGTTTGAAGTTTTTCATCTCAAACAGTGACTGCAATCAATGGAAAATAAAGACTGAAATCTGTTCATGTGTAGTTAAGTGTTCTGAATGATCAATGGTTCCAATGAATTTCAGCAAAAATGATGAGATAAAGACAATGGTCCTATTATGAGCATGAGAAAAGTTTACAAGGGAATTGCATTTTGAGGATACTGTAGACTTCAAAAGATGCAGCTACTCCATTTGGCTTTCAAAGCATATACAATAAATAAAATTGGATTTGTATTTTGTACATATGATTTAATCAGTGAACTCACCATCTTCCATGGTTTTAGAAATAATAATACTATATGTGATCCTAGATATGTACAAGTTCTATTCTTTTCCAATTGGGTCATATCAAGAAGCATTTGCATGTATTAATATGTTTTTTCTTTAGTTTCTCAGTTTTATTAACTTAAATAATTATGGAAATGATGTATATGCACATAAAATTTCTGACATTCCTCATAGGAAAATCTGGAAACATAACCAGAAAACAAGGAAAAGCAAAAGTGAGTGTGCTTTCTTTCTGAGTGGTAGGTCATGAACACAGAAAGAACACACTTTTGGCAACATTAACCAAATAAAGAGAATCAAAAAGGAAGAAGACCACTTTTACAGTCAAATTTTGTTGCACAGTGGGAGGACACAAACACAAGTGTGCATTTCAACATATATGAGCTGAACCAGAAAAAGCTAACATGGACAAGTAAGTGTCTCACAAAAAGCACTTGTTCCTCACATCTTATATTATATATGAGCATGGACAAGTAAGTGTGCATTTCAACATATATGAGCTGAACCAGACACTTTTATGATGAATAAAAAATGCCCATGCTACTGTGGAGTCTTTAAAGATAAATTTACTCAACTTTATTTCATTAATATAGATGCTATTTTCAAGATTTAAATTTAATACGATAACTCCTCACTTTTAAGATGAATATGATATTTAACGTGACAACTCTTTTAAATTGTATATTATATTGCATCTTTGGAAGTCTCAACTGAATTAAAACACTTCTTTCCACTATTGTGGTGAATGTAATGTATCCAACCATAGTAATTTAAAAGATTAGGTGATATTTATAGTAATTAGTAGATAACTAAATCATGTAATTTTGCTTTATACAATATATTTACTATTTAATTACAATTCATCTTACTCATTATTACAAAGTTATATTTTAATTTAGTCTCCTACACAGGGAATGTGGACCCATGGTTTACCCTTTTGAGAGATGCATTCACTTACCAAGAAGGGAAATACATGATACATCTTTTCTGAGTGTTATTGAATTAACACTTAATTAAATTATTATCCTAATGCTTCACATTTGTGTTGGTTAGAGCATTATGATAACATGCTATACTCTAATATGTTACTATTTCTGATATGGGGACCCAAATGGAGCAAACATATATTTGTACCTTTCGGCTGTTTGAAATGTTAAGTGGAAGAGTCAAGGGTCTTATAATCAATTCTTAAGAAACAAAAATGATTAATTAATCAAACAATTCTAATTGAGCCTTTCTCACACACGCATTTTGGTCTCATATTTGAAAACTTTTCACATCCACTAATCACAAAAGGGAGAACTTTATTTGAATGGGGAAAGGTAACAAATTAAACGGCTTGACCCATTTGATATGACTTATTCCCTAGCTACAAGGCAATATTGCAAAGGGATTATAAGTTCAATTTGCTCAAATTATGTGTGTTTTTTAAGTGTTGAGATCAAACCATTTTCCTCCAGTGACATCTTTCCACTGTTATGGACTTGGGCTATCTCAATTATTAACAAAAAAATACCAAGATTTTCTGTCTCAAGATGATGTAATTGGTTAATGCAATCAAGAGCTTATGATGTAATTGGTTGATTTTCTTTTTCTGCTCTTCCCTTGTATTGATTCCACACTAATAATATTTTCATTTATGTTACCAACTATGCAGCCATCTAGGAAAGTTCTAAAAAATGTCACTGTTTATTTCTCAAATCCCAAAGTTTTATGAGGGCAATTTCTACTAGGCATACCTGAAAACTAAATGTTGGAAAGTAAGTCTCACCTTACATACCTCATAGTCCAACTTCTTTTTGGTTGTAATGGACCAAAAAATGTCATTTAATTATGGGTCAAAAGTAACCATTCGCCTGGTCCGACAGACTTATGTGGAGGCGACATGTTAGGAAGTAAGTCTCACATTGCCTATTTCATTGTCTCATGAATGGTTTAAATACTTGTTCCTCTCATTGCCAATCGGTTTTGAGATGAAATTTAACACTAAAAAGGTGGAGGTTATATGCTTGATTTCATTAAGCATAAAAAAACAATAACAGTTTATAGGGTCATTTTTGTTATGTGTGTTTTCACCATTTTGATATGCATAATGATTCAATTTTATCAAATTCTTATCAAATCCCAATACCTTACATGGACCTTATGCAATAATTGGTTTGCTATGTTTTACATAGTTTCAAAACTAATGTAATAGATATAAAATTTAAAATACAGAAAAACACATTGAGAATGAAGAAAGTGATTATTGCAAAGAAATAAAAAGTTAAAAACTCATCTGGAGTTTGTACTTAGAACAGAATCTTTAATTTCACTGTTTAGTATAATTCTTTAATTATATCGGATGGACTATAGATTTAATAGAAATAAATGTTACAAGTATGTGGAAAACAGAAATGCTACTCAAAAGAACAACTTTCTTATTTGTAGGACAATATTGTACATCAAAAGTTAACAAATTTTTGGAAAAAGAAAGAATACCCTACCATTTCTTATTTTTGTTAAAGAAAGTTATGAAGGTTGAGTTATTGTAAAAATAACATTTATTCTAACACTATACCGATAAATGTTGGCTCAAACGGTATATCAAATCATGTCTTGAACCAATGATATTAAAGTAAAAACAGAAAAATTAATGAATATTTAATTTTTTAATTGACATAATATGTTTTTATTAATACGAGACATAATTTGGGAAAACAAATTACTTCTTATCATTGTGAAGTCAGAGTCTTTAAAAGGCTTCTCACAACTTCACATGTCCATAACCTTCAATCTGCAGTCTCATTCAGTTCTAAACTCCCTTTAGTTACCACAATGTAACTTCCCTTATATATCTTAACATTTTCTCACCTCATCCAACACAAAAATTCCTTACCATTTTCATTGCTATGTCCAACTCTAGAACCTCAAATACTTCCACTAAAGGAAACACCAACCAAACCCAAATGAACTCATTTTTTCTTCAACTAAACACATCACCTCCTAGTGAAAAAAGAGGCAGAAGAAAGCAAGCAGAACCAGGAAAATTTCTTGGTGTAAGGAAACGCCCTTGGGGTAGATATGCTGCTGAAATTAGAGACCCTATAACTAAAGAAAGACATTGGCTTGGAACATTTGACACTGCTGAAGAAGCTGCTATTGCTTATGATACAGCTTCTATCTCCATGAAAGGTAGCCAAGCTAGAACAAACTTCATTTATTCTAACAATAATAACACCAATTTTCACAATTTCCTTACTCCTATGGAACTTCAATCTCTTTTACCAACTCCACAGTTCATCACAAACACTCAAAGTCAAAATGCTTTGCACTTAAACAATGCCATATGTGATGAAACTTCATATGGATCAACACCATTGGATGATAATTTTTTCTTCTCTAATGATTCTAATAACTCTGGCTATTTGGAATGCATAGTTCCTGATAGTTGCTTAAGACCTGTTTCCATGCAGAGCAATGTTAATGCTTCAAGTGACCAAAATGGTACCTACATAAACAGAAACACCATAGAGGGTCATTCACATTTTGATAACACTGCATTTTCTCATGGAACCTTAAGCATGCAAACAACAATGCAAGCTTCTAACTTTGGAGGTTTTTCTTACCAAAGTGAACCTAGTGAAGGATTCCTGGATGATAAGCAATCATGGAATTGCAATTCTAGTGAACTTTCAGCTATATTTAACAAACCATTAAGGACTGAAGATGGGTACTGCATTGGTGCATTGTGTTGTCCTATCACTGATAGTTCAAACTATGGGACTGTTTCTTCATGTTCTCCATCAGTACCTCCTCTCTTTGAGGATGTTGACTTGGGATACTCACCCTTCTAAGGTACCTTTATTATTAAGAGGGGGTGCCTTAGACTAGGGCATTGTGTAATTGCATTGCATGCACTTTTTTTTATGTTTGTATTGTAACTTGGTGTAGGAAATGATGAGGAGCTATTTCCTTTGTTTTTCTTGTGTGCTAATTACTAAATTACACACATTATGTGAGCTCTTTTCTTGGTTTCTAAGATGTTGGAAAAAGCTTCACTACCCCTTCTACTAGTTCTCACTTTAACTTGACTTTATCAGATCTATACGGTCATTACAAAACACAGATTAAAAAGAATTGAATGGTATTAATCTCAGCCAAACCCACCCTAACTTAGCTAGTTCACTTTTTAAAACATTCAAGGAATCACATATTATATATATTTTTCCGGAAAGTTGCATAAACTTTAGGGTACAAGAAAGGTAGTGATGGCACAAACAACATAGGTTCACAGAAAGATACACTGTCAAAGCCAACAAAGACAGACATGTAGATGACTTCCTTCACCTTTTCTTCTAAAATTTCTCAAAGGTAACTGGAATCTAGTTTAATGCTATATTTGGTTTGGAAAAGGAATTACAAGAAAAATAGATAAAAAAAGTACAACAATTGCACAAGACTATCACTTAGTATAATATGTGAAGGATAGATATATAACTTTACTGTCAGAAAATAATCTTTGCATTTATTTATTGTGTGAATAATTTATATTCATAGAATATAAATTAGTCATTATGAGTTGTAGTTACCTATAATTATCTACAATATTATATATAGTATGAAATGCAATGAGAAAGACATCAAGCCAATTTTCATGACACGGTACGGGTTCAATTAAACCTGTGATTTTTTTTCATTGTTCTCAGTGCTTGGACGGTTTTCGATTGCTCATGGTTTCTAGTTTCTGGTTTTACTGGCCATGGAAAATGAAAAGAATTTTAGTGTCCGTTTTACCGGCAAGACTTATTCTGCATGGGAATTTCAGTTCAAGATGTATGTTAAAGGAAATGGAGTATGGAGTCATTTCGATGATGTTTCTAAGGCACCGACAGAGAAAACTGCTTTAGATGCGTGGGAAACTAAAGATGCTCAAATAATCACTTGAATTCTCAACCGTATTGATCCTCATATGATCAATAATTTACGCTCTTTTTCCACTGCTCAAGAAATGTGGAATTATTTGAAGCGCATTTACAAACAGGACAATTCGGCAAAACGTTTTCGGTTGGAGTTAGAAATAGCCAACTACACAACTACAAATAAGGTGATTTGTCTATTCAAGAATACTATTCTGGTATCTTTGCATTTATTGTGTAAATAATTTACATTCATAGAATATAAATTAGTCATTATGAGTTGTAATTAGTCATTATGGGTTGTAATTACCTATAATTACCTACAATATTATATATAGTAGGAAATGCAATCAGAAAGGCATCAAGCCAATTTTCATGACATTTACGTCCATAAGCATAGAGATTATTTCTAGAATTTGAACTTATGAATTCATGGTCACTAAACAACCTTACCATTGCGTCAAACTCACCCTCTTGGGAACAAAAATAGATGGAAGGAAAAAAATTGCTATTTTTACATAAATAAAGATTAAGCTTGAGTAAATAGTGAAATTGGTCAATTTATGTGTTCTCTCCTAATAATAAAATTGAAATTGTTGGTCCATGTTAATTTTCCTTTCCTTTCAACCATTACAAATAAAGCATTAGTTTAAAAAGGAAAAAGCTTGGTCAAATTGATAGGGAATCACATAAGTTGGTAAGAATATCACCTAGTAAGCCTCAGGCCTACTTTGGAAGAAAAAATGGTGACAAATACAATTTCTTTTAATAGAAACAAGAGATATATGTAAGATTCTTGAAAAGAAGATGATCACAACAATTAAGTTATTTGAAAGGATGCAAGTGAATCAATTCAATTCCCTTCTAAGAAGACCTTACTGAGCAATGCAGTTGAAATCTTCATGTTGAAGTTCATGGACAAGGACAAGAAACTCATAAGGTCTAATTTTTCCTTTTATACAATTTAAAGTAGTTGTTTAGTCTTAGGATAAATATTTGGAATGCATTGTAGGCAATCATTAGAAGAATTGAACCTTGAATTGCTGAGGAAAAGCTCTTGAGAAGGTCTAAATGGAAGAGAAGGGTAAGCTAAAATGGAAGCAAAATAGTCTTCCAATATCAATGCAATAATTTCTAGAGAAAAAACTGATACTAAACCTTAAACCCAATGATCCTTTACCTTTATATCAGGGCAAAACCTCCTTGGTTCATTTAAGAATTACCATAAAGAAAGTTGCAGCCTTACAGCTTTGAAAAATGTGTTCAAGATAGTTGTAGCCTGTCAGCTTTGAAAGTGGAGATATTCTTACATGCACTACCCAATGGTTCAAAACTTCAATTTTCTTAGAATTTTGACAGTGCAGTATATATTTATTTGTACCAAATGCTCTAGTGTTGTGTGTATTATATGTCCATAACATAACTACTAGACCTGAAAGTAGGTATGCCTACAAGTGCAACTGTTACTCAAGTCTTAGGCTCTTAATTCCAAATGATGTTGTGTGACATGTTGCACCCTTCTTTTCACTGGAGCAAAGTGTTCTCTATTCATGAACCAATCATCTTACAACAAACATATGAAAAGGGAGTGATAAACATATAACAAATTCCCTCCAGAAAATTACCTAATCTCACATCAAAACAGATCAAATAAATAGATATAAATGGAGAAGGAAAAAAGAGATTACACATCATTTGTGTTAATTTAAATGTGTTTCTTCATATACATATTCGGTAATAAAATTGAAGTACCGAGTCAAGTTTTTTCATTGTCACAACATCACTATATCCAAAACCATATAAGATAGCAATGTGAAACCTCATTACAGTCTCCTGATTAGTTCCCTTCACAGTCAACCCTTGATACAAACAAGTTGGGGGGAATTACAGCACGGGAATTTCCATGAAGAATGTACCCAAATTCACAAAAGGTTCATCTGAGGACACATAAATAAGGCCAGGGAAAATCTGGGCTGAAGTTTCTAATATAAGAAAAGATTGAAGCATAAATAAAGCACAACAAACACCAAAAAATGGAGATGTGGATGGAATGTGCATAATGGAGTTGCAGATTCCTTTGGGTTTATTCAAAAGCAAGGTAGCTGTATGGGTTGCTAAAATCCCGAAGGTTGGCCATGGTTTATTCAAGATCAAAGGGATGGCCAAGAAAAGATTCTATGGACACAGATAATTCGTGGGACGTGTACTAGACCTGAATGTGGAACATGGATAATTGAAAAATAAAACCTATTTGAGGACCTCCTTGAATAATGATGTCCGGTTGAAGAATTGAGATAAAAAGTAGCAATGATGTGGTTTGCATTCACATTGCTTAGCTTGAGATGTGAAAGGCATTACCACTTGTAGTAGTACTAGGAGCAGCTAAAGGATTGGAAATCTGAGAATATGGTTGACTGCTTGATTGAGAAACAGGTCCACCGGTTGACAAAGTCAAGCCGACTGATCCAGTCGTTGTGCTCACTGGCAAAGTCAGCCTGGATGAAATAGCCTCTTTGTTGGAACCTGGTGTAAGGTCAGGCCGCAACTCTGATGATGAAGATGATGGAGCAAGTGTACCAATTGATGAACCCACGGGATATGGAGCAACCGGCATGTCAGCCAAGGAAGAAGCAGATGGGCTATAACTCAATGATGCTACAGGATGATCAAATCTGCATGCAGGACCAAACTTACATACTCCACGTTGCGCATAATGTGTGCAAGGTGGTGCCCCCTGAATATCAAACACAAACATTAGAAGATTGACAATTAGTAAGGCTGTAGTTCTGAAAAACATTTTCAACTTGACAGACAAACCTATCAGTGTCAAGTGCCACTTCTAAAAAAACCTAAAATGATAAAAGAAATTTATATATATTAGGATAGTTTACTTAGTCCAAAAATAAATGTTATAGTAGTCCTAGTCCATTGGAAATATGGGGCCCTGCCCTTTCCAAATTCCAAATCATATTGAAGGATAATGATATTCAGGACTCCTCCATCCTAGCCTCCCACCGTAGAACATATACCTTTGATGAAATTTTAAACTGACGCACAACAGCAATTTTCTGAACTGAAACTTTAAAGCTTAAAGTCCATAAATCGTACAAATCGAAAGTGACATTTCTGGGGTGATTAATCATGTTGTCCACATTTAAGTATTGGAGAAGGGGTGATGGAATCTGAAGGATAGTGGATGCCAATGGTGGTGGAGGAGACCCAACACTGGTGCTAAAGATGAAGAGGCAAAATCTGCATCAACGGCAGACTGATGACCAGTGACGACACCTTCAGATAGAGCTCGAGGAGCAGTGATCATCAGAGTTGATGGTGGTGGTAAGATGGTGACGATAGGAGGAGGGCGCTGGTTGATAGTGATTTGAGGGTTGATGATGGTTAGGGTAAAGAGCAGACAGGCGTAGGAATGGGGTGAGGTCGGGATGGTGGTGTTCAGTGGGGGACGACGGAGGCAGCGGCAAGGAAGGTGATGGCCACTGGTGGTTTAGGATCAAGGGTGGGGGTGGGGTGGTGGTTTCTGGATTTTACTTGGAGCATTGAAGACAACACCTAAACTCTTAGGGGGGAAACATAAAATTTACCAATGACTATGAAGTTTGGAAAACTCAAGATAGTATAAAAACATAGGACTAAAAAACAGATAGATGGCAGGGCACCTATGCTCTAAACAAAGAAAGATGTAACACAAGGTTTTCCCAAGACTGTCAAAAGTTTCAAGCAAATGCATTTCGAATGATAGAAATAAAATCCAGGTTTGCAAATAAACTAAAGAATATGGAATGATCAAACAGTCAAATCTTAAGCTTTACAGATGATAAACAAGGTATAATTGTAAATTAAAATGGAGATGATAAGTTAAATCAAACAAGTAAAACAGTGCTGTCACGGAAGATGTATAAAGTGAAATAAATTATAACACAATTACTAAATCAATCTCAAGGTACATTATCGATCAATAAATTCAGTAATCATTTCATCAATCTTTGATGGTCTAGGAGCAGCAAGCATAACAAAAACCCCACAGAAAACATCGGACAAGAATGATCATCAAAACAGTCTAACACATTTCCTAAAGCCAAAATAAGGTAATAGATCGCTGTCAAATAAGAAATTTGACAATAAACCATACTGATCTACATAGAATATAATTCCTAACCTTAAGTTGGTCACTGGGGAAAAGGTAAAGAGACAGTGGCTGAATTATCCCTAATTTGATTTTTCCACAGACTTCAGTATCGGTCCCTGCCATTCATGATAACCATTCTTAAGACAAAGTGCAATCGTGTTTAAATGTGTGTATTTTAAGTAAGAGATGTTCTGCTAGTTTCATGAATATGGCCATTAATACACCGGACCGCAGCCCACTGAGCTAAATTTTAATGAGCCCAGCCCACTGAGCTATCAAATAGGTCAATTTGGTTCATACCAGTAACTCCAAGGCAATTTACTCTATTCAGGCCCAAATAGCAATTCATGCAAGAATGATGTCAGGCCTCATAACCTAGTCAACCCAGTCCATCTGTACCATGGGCCTTGGGTTTGGAATATATAGAAAAGAAATAAGGAAAAGGTATGTGTTGGAGAACAGATGGGAATTACGGGCGAAAATAGTTATGCCACATGTAGCTCCTTTTGGTGAGAGGGGTCTGTATTGGGGTAATCAGTTTTGCGTTTTATTAGAATTAGGCAAGGGATATACCTTGTAGGGAGCTCTGCCCTGGGGTGTTACGATGCTCTCTTTTCGGTAACGGATTATCTTCCTATATAATACACTATTATATTTCCATCTTTTCATTTGACCTATAACAACTTATAATAGTATGTCTACTATTACCTCAATTCCATACTAATGGATTATCTTACTTATCAGTTCCCAAAATTATTTGAGTTTCATAAATGGCATGCCCAACCAATCTAATTATCTAATTTGAAGAAACATAAATGGCAACATAAGTATTAAATCTAGTCAGCTCAATAGATGCTCTTTATCAAGTATCGACACTACAAGGTGGTGAAAATCAACTCGAATAAGCAAATTTCAGTATGTAGCATACTGACATTTGTATTTAAGAAAATATAAAGATGAAAAGTTACAAACAAATCAGCACTGTAACCATCCATTTCCCCTTCTTGTCATTCACACCAATATGATCAATAGTGTATAATATCTTAGGGATTTTGGTTATGTAACAGCCTAATTTAAGGACTATAATGAGATAGCTCATACTAAAGTTAGCCATTACAGACATCCCAAAGCAAGTGGAAGGAAAATAAATTCCCTCCAGTCAAATAAAATAGATCTTTTTTTTAAGAGAAGGAGAAAACTCTAATCATTGTAATTCCCTTAGTTTACAGAAACTTATTTTTCTTGTGACAAGATTCATTTCAATAATACCAGCAATAAATTCAAGAAATGTTAAGGATAAGAATGAAGGAATCAGATGAAGTAAATCAAAGGGAACCACTATGCTAGGAGGTAGAGTTCTGCATCAAAGCATTCCAATCCCTCTGCAAGTCTACAATAGAAACCCCACAAAAAGTCCATGGGCAGAGCATCAAAGGGATGCCAAAAAATTTAAAATGGAGAAAGAACTTCTTAAAAATATGTGATTCCTTTATAGCATATACACCAAATAATAGCAATAACTGCACACCGCCACAAAATATTGGCGTCATTCCAAGAACCAAACCTCTAACTTTGGTGGGGAGGAAAGAGTACAGTTCCATTGGGCTAATCCAAGCTTCATCGAAGAGAGCAAATAAAGTTTGAACCATATTTCAAACCAGGCACATACACTTGTTTGTGAAAATTATATTGATAGGCCCACACCAATTAAATACTCTAGAAGGCCCAAAATTAGGTAACAAGGGAGGCCACATGCGTAAGGTGGGTTGAATACAACAAACATATGTTCCAGGATACTGATTCGGTACTCAGTACGGATACGAGATGCAATATATATAGAGTGGGGATCCATTGACTCCAAGAATACGGTTAAAAGACTTGCTCCAAATCCTCACCGTTCAATATATTCTAATCCAAAAGGTAAGGGTCAACTTCTTTAATGAAGAAATATAGCTAAGATGCCAACAAAGAATGCAAGTGTCGCAAGGTGAGAGGTTGATGCCCAAAACCAGCTGTGCGATTTATGGGTGAGAGACTAATTAAATTACTCAAATTCAACATCATTGTTTGGCTGGGAAGAAAAAAAGGAAAAAGTCGTAAGTACCTAGTAAAAACCGACGTAGTTTTGGAACAATCTGAACCTAGGTTTACCGAACAATATCCTATCTATGTAAAAAAGGTAGCCCAATGCAGGAGACTCTCTCTCCTCTCCTGGTGGGGTCTGGGGAAAGTAGATGTGCCGCAAGCGAACAAATTGTTTCCAGGATATGAACCCATGAGCTCTAGGTCACAAGGCAAGCAACCTTACCATTGCACCTAAGCTTACCCTCATCCAATCCATGTACTTAATTAAATTTATTTATACAAGTGTACTCGATTAAAATAATAACAAATAATAAATTGGTACGTGTCGTGTACTGCCCTTGAGTAACCAACACATACCATAAACAGAGAAGGGGAGAGAGAGAGAGAGACTTTCTGTTATATTGATATTATGATTACATTATAGAAAAGGGGAGTTGAGTATATATAGTACAAGTGTACAACTGTCAGTAGATGACAACTGATACATCTAACTATTCTATCTGCACTTAACTAACTCTCTTTTATGGTAGACTAATCTACTTCTCTAATAAATCCTGATGCTCGGTAGTCGTTACATCACCATTTTTGAAGTATCTACGCTTCAGAGCAACAAACCAATTGCACCCAAATGATTAGTTAGTCATGGGGAATGAACAACTGGCAGATATCTACTAGGTAGTCTCCATTGTCTAAGTATTTTCAATTAAAGGGTTCAGTCCCTAACAGATATCTACAAGGTAAATTTAATTATGAACCTTATGTTAATCATCCACTCAATTCCACACTAAACCAATTTCGGCTTGAATGCTCAAGGATTTGATATTTCTAGCTTGGGGTCGGCATATTATACGCTTCTGTTTTGCTTTTTAAAAATCAGACTTTTTTCTTTTAAAACAACAAGAAAGTTAAAGAAAAAAAGGAAACACGCTGAATTATATGAACTCAATTCAGCGGAAATGAGAAACTCTCCTCAAAGTTGGATGGTTCAATTGTGATACCATGTTGAAAATTTAGGGTTTAATAGGGAAAAGAGAACATGCTACATGATAATACAATAGCCTAATGTACTTATTTATACTGATAATTAGGTCAAATACTAGAATTTTTGGTACAAGCCCAAGCCTACTAGTAATAAGACAATTAACCTTAACCTAATATCTTCTAAGAAGAGTCAACATATTTCTGAGCATTGAGTTCATAACTCATTGACCTACATATGTAACATACATACAATCATTTCTATGGTTTGGCATTTTGAAACAATGGGTTAGTGATTTAGACATTCAGTATAGTTATGATTTAAAATACTAACTTATCACCTATCAGTCTGTGTATAAATAAGATACTCAAGACAATTACATATGAACTACATCATGAAAAGCTATTGAAACAGGAAAAATAGAACATTTTTCAGTAACCAATAGCATGTTAACAAACAAGAGCCCATAAATTTAAATCTACAGGCAAGCTACTAAAAGAGGAAATATATTACATAATTCACGCGAAGAATAGACAAAGATCTATCTTTTCACTTCTTTTTCTATTTTAATGATGATTTAAAATTTTAGAAGAAAATCCCCCAGGGCTATTAGATAAAACTTACATTGTACCGAAAAAAATTCCATATATTTGGCAAAGATTATATGCAGGCCAAAATAGGATTAACATGAAATACAAAAAAAAACCATTCATGGTAGGTCTGGCTATAATATGCAGAATCAATAAATAACCTTAGGGTCTGTTTGGATAAGGTATTTAAAAAGGGTAATGTAATTTTTGCGAGAATTCAAAACGTTATACATTGAAACGCTTTGTTCAGGCATCTTCGGGGAGAATAAGAGGGAATTAGAAATAAGTGATACGGAGGTGGAAATTTTAATTGCTCCATAATGCACCTCCAATTTTCCTTCTGACAACATCTCAATAGTGAATCATGAAATAGTAAGAGAAATTCACAAATTTTGATAAATCATTGAATAATAAATTCACATTTATCATCACAGTTTCTACTACTACTTCTATGATCCCAAATCTACTACTAAAGCGTACAAACCCTAAACATTTGCTCCAAATTATGCCTTTTATAAGGTTCAGAACAACAATAATAGAATGAGCACCAACGTTATCATGCAAACTTGATCTCTATGATCGCCGATGGCATTCTATTTAAATATTCAATATCCATGGTGGAGTCCATGCTCTTCAACCAAAATCATCGTTGGTGCAGGTGCCAACCCAAGGAATAATGTTAAACACTTAAGCTGGAGATATCTTGTGGGGATAGAAGGAAGTTCAAAAGGATGAAGTGGTGGAAGAGGGTGATTGTGAAATGATGCTCGGGAGTCATGACCATAAATGAGAGGAAAAGATGGATGTGTTTAATTTAAATCTGATCTAAACAAAGAAATTTACAAATGACTAATTGAATTAACACAGTTTGAACTCTCTTTATTTTAAATTCTCCCTACTTTTAAATGCTTTATCCAAGCACAGGCTTAAGGAGCACATAGGGGAAAACACTTTCTGATCAATACATTATGTGAGAGTTCCCTAGTAAGTATACAGAAGAAACTACCAGAGATGCATTGCATTCAAATACAACAGAAAATCATAATCTCATTTACAAGTCTGTATTATGTTCCAGTTCTAGTATTATCATACAAACTTAAAAAAGAGACATAATAAGTTTCAACTGTTTATAGTAAACAACATTCCTTGCACTCCCTGCTTTGGCCGAGAACAAATCAACGCTGAAAGATTTTGAAGAGGATCTTACTAACAGCACTTCGGTACAGAAAAAGTGATAAGAAGTAAATATTTAACAGAACATGTAGCTAAAGAAAGGAACGGGATGCAAACCTAAAATGAATGTGCGACAAAAAGAGAATTTAACTCTCATACTTTCAAATTTTTCAAGAAGAATCTCCAATAGACTATACATGTAATGTGATAGTCAGAGATTGTCCGACCTCATGATTAAAATATTCATCCACAAAAAATTGTGACATCATCTACTTTACTTAACCTACCATCCTCCAAATGAAGAGGGGGGTGTGAGAATATCTTCCCATATAAACTTCTAGGTTCCTAGTTAAGATCATCAAATGATTGCAAAACTAAATTTTAGAGACTGTAAAGGAGTGGTAGTATAAGCCAACATGAATGCATAACTCATGATAGTATAAAGACAAAATCTTACCATGCCAATGAAGTGTTAGCTTAGAGTAACAACCAAAGCACAAGAACAAGTAAGAATGGCTCCTACTGTGATTTATTTCATTGAGGATTGATGAATTAAAAAACTAAACCCAAGTATCAAATCTTAGATAAAAAGTTAAATGATTTGGTTATGCCTCACAATTAGCTATTTTAATCACCGGAAACTGCTAGGATTTTGTTGATAGGAGGGAAGATGGATCAACAACATAAACAGAGCATTTATCTAATAAGTGGAAGATTGGAGAAAGATCTCAGATATATAATTCATATCCCAATATGAGATACAAACAGTAAAAAGAAGCAGAGAAGCAATCATTACCGGGCGCAAAGGTAGACCCGCAGGACTAAGGGTCACAGTAGCTTTTGGTGCACTCATGTCTGGTGGATGGTGGTACCTGCAAGATGAACCAAATTTGCACTCCCCTGTTCTCATGTAATACTGACATTCTGGTTGATCAGGTCTTTCTGGAAGTGACTGCTCCTTCTGACTACTGCTTGAAGGACCAATTAAGGAAACAGAAGGTTGATAAGGTCCAGTATAGGCACCTGCTAATGAAGGTAGCTGGGTTATCCCATAGAGCTGTGCTGAACCAACATTAGATGGAGTACTTGAAGGAAGTACAGGGCTTGTTGCAGTAGCCTATATCAAGAGCTCAACAGTCATCAGCTTCAATGAATGCACATATAACTTAACTAAACAGTCAAAAATATATGCTTAACCTACCTGATAAGGAGCCCAGCCTGAATAAGGGACCATGGCAGGGGACAGTACAACAGGGCCATAGGGGCTCTGGACATATGATCCAGGTAGCAGAGGTGGCCTTGCAACCAGTACACCAAATTGTTGTGGTGAAAGACCAGATGGAGGCTGTGCAGTTGGATATAATGGTGAAGGCACAGGCACAGATAAATGTGAAACTTGGGGAACTGGCGGTGGCAGTGGTGGAATTTGGATACCAGCAGGCTGTGGATGGTGGAACTTGCAAGTTGAACCAAACTTGCATTGCCCCGTCTTCACATAGTAGGAACACTCTTTCTCACCCTGATATTATTTATAAAAAAATCAAATTTGGAGCAAAACTTCGGTGATTAGAAAAAGAGACTCAACATTCAAAAAACATTTATAATTCTATGCAGTAAATATAAAGCAATACAGACCGGTCGCAATGGATATCCATAATAATTTAGTGAGACAGGGTTAGCAGTGCCTCCTCCCTCCTTAGGATGGTGGTACTTGCAGGATGGACCAAATTTGCATGACCCTGTCCTCATATAATACTGCATTTTAAGAATAGGCAAATATAATCAATTTAAGAGTAAAGTCACATGCTTTGGAGACAGCCCAAATAGAAATATAAGTTCACACAATCCTTTACATATATAGACGATCAATGAACACATCATTATCATAAGTAATAACAGTAAAAACTGTCAAAGACCGTCATTTGATATAAGTACCCATAGTATTCATTCAACACAAGCAGAACCAAATAAAGCACCTGGCACACAGGCTGGCCTACTCGTTCTGGAAACTCTCCGGTCCTTGCAGCTTGGATAACCTATGCAGCATACATAGACGTTTCCAAATTAGGAAACATTAAATCAGAGAGTATCCAATGCAATCCTCTAAATTTCATTAATTAAGTAAAGTTCAATTCAATCAATTGAGACTTAAATGCAACCCCAGTAATGAAAAGTCTTCTAATTCAGCAAGCTCAACACTGATTATTCACTCTACATAGCCAAAATCAAACCAAATTGCACACACAGAAACACATGATCACATAACAAAACCCCTTCAATGAAAAAAATCTACACATGATTTTACCGCGGCACAATCAGGAGGATGGTTGAATCGGCAACGCGAGCCATAGCCACAGACTCCAGTCCTTAAATAGTACATACAATCAGCCTCACCAGGACGTAGCGGGTACGATTCCTCACCGCCGCCACCACCACCACCATCAGCACCTAATCCCAATTGCCACATAGACCCTGCATTTTATTTAAAAATCGAGATCATACCCACTTCACAAAACACCACATTTTACTCAAACCACAAATCGAAGTAAAAAAACCAAAACCTTTGCCTATAAAAGGAACGATTTTTAAAAAATGCAGAGTGCAGAAACAGATGGATTACCTTCGAGGCCGGTTTCGGCGGCGGGTCCGGTCCATTCCGGCGACGGATCAGAGCGAGAACCTTCAGTGGACCGGGCAAAGCGCTCCATTGAATCGGAGAACAATGAGAGAAATCGATGAAATGAAGATTGTAGAGAGAGAAAGTAGAGAGAGAAAATGATGGGTTTTCTGTTCTTCTTCTTCTCTCAACTCTCACACACAAAGAGAGAGATAGCGTCTCAGTCACTACAAGTTTTCCTTCTACTAAGTTTGGTGGGTCTCTCTCTCTCTCACTGTTTGAAGCGTTTTTGTTGATTTATTTCGTCTTTACTATCAGAAAAGGGGCTTCTTTTATTGGCCTCTCACTTTGTTAGTTGGTTGCTTTTATTTTTTATATGAACCCGCCAAATATCCCTCATTTTTTTACACATAAATATATTAATATGTATTATCTCCCAAATTAATATATTAATTATGGGTTGGTGTAAGTCAAACTATGTATGAGATTTTGTGGTCCTAGATTCGATATTAATATGTTTACTAAGATTACCACCCCATTATAACATATTGTATTACTAATCAAAACAAAAAGGTATATATACATTACTTATTATTCATATTTAATTATCATTTGTGTATTTATTTTTCTATAACAATTATAGTCATTTAGGTCAACTTATTATTTCTATTATATTTATGTCCAACTATTATCTCTCTTAATTATTAAGTGATTATAATTGTAAAAATAATTTTTAACATTTCATTTTGATTTTCTAAAGAGACATAGGAATAAAATCAAATTCAATTTCTTTAAAAAAATAAAAACGAATAGAGGTAAGCTTTGAGTTTATTTGTCATTTAGCTTAACAATCAATCTTGCTAAACACTCTTTATCATTCAATACTTCAAACTTATAAAGCTTCCATTATTAGTTATAAATTTGATACCACGTATATGCTTCCACTGGCTTCTAAAATGAAACTAATTATATCAAAGATATGCTTAATTAATTACCATTTCATTTTTCCCTTCTTTATGAGTCTTTCATTCTTAATATTAGAAAACCCACAATAAGTTTATCAACAAATTTATTGTAGCAAATCTCAATATAGTGTTTTCTTGTATATAGGAATTGATGGAGTAATATTAACTTAGTTTACATTAAGAAAATCTAAAAAGGAAAGTTTGTGTGGGGATGTAGGTGATGGGTAAGGTAACCAACAAGTTAGTGTTAGATTTTTGGGTCAGATTGAAATGGCTTTGAGTCTCAAATGCTCTTAAAAGGTGGAGATGAATAGATTATGGATGCGACCTTCGGATTATGGGTGAGCGGGACCCGACCCTACCAGATTGAAATGGTTTTGAGAGTCTCAAATGCTCAGTCAATATTTAGGGTCGAGTAGGGACCAAACATGATTCGTCTCATGCTCACTCACTCTTGATGTTTGTATGTGTCTCTATTCAAATGTATAAAGAATAATGATACTTTTTTAAAATATCATTGATTATCTAATTTTTCATCATATACATGTTTAATAATATGTATACATATATTATTTTATATGTTAAATTACATATTCACAATAATAAATAATTTTTAGAAAACTTTACATAAAATGATTATACATTATATTTAATCGGGTCTAGGGTCGGGTCCAGGTTTAAATGCTGACTCTATAAATATTTAGTGTCGAATTAACTTCGGATAAGGATAAGCCTTAATCCGTCCCAGCCCGGCCCGCTCACCCTTACTTCATATCTTCAGTATGGTACTGTCCCAACTGAGCTATCCCCACTATTTACTTCTTAATTTACTAATGCTATTGGAGTTACAAAGTTATGTATTTATAATATACGTCGACAAACACTTTGTGTCTGCCGACCCATATTTATATTTTATTGTATTAAGTATTCAATTTTTATATATTTTATTTTATACAATTATAATATATTTTTATTAAGAGTACTTTATGTTAAAAAATGTATTTATATACAATTTACTGTGAGATGTGGTCAATGTGTTAATGATAGTTACTTATAATTATATGATTTTTTGTAGAAATTAAAAAATGGAAGGGCAAAATAGAAACAGAGAAATTACATTATGATGGTAGTTATTTCATGTTTTGGCTTTATATATAGTATAAAAGTATACATATACATATAAAAAATATATAACGACTAACGAGTAATGAGTTTTATGACTGCATCATTCATGTTACAGTGTGCATACTCAAATATTAATATGATTATTTTTATTTAATCTATTCAAATTTAGGTGTACTGAGTATTAGTTTAAGACAAGGTGTATTCCCTAATGACGACTCCATTTTTTAGACCACTCTGCTTTCACGAAACCTTTTATTGAATCTAAAGTATTTTCATCATTTTCTTCCCCCAACCATTTCATTATGTTCTTCACCAATCATAAGTTTGGAGGAGGATTACCATTGAATCCAAAGTCTCTATTGCTCCTCTTTATCTTTTTCCAACCAAAGTATACATTACATTGAAGAAAAATCATACACAGATAATTACCCAAAAGAATTCAGGAATATATAATAACAGAAAATGATATATTCTCTTACTAAATTCTCCTAATAATCATCAAACTCACAAAAAAGTGACATGTGACTTATAAACCAATCACTAATAAATAAAGTATCACTTTGTGACATATGTCATTTTTTCGTGGGTAAGAGGATTAGTACGAGGATGTAGTAGAAGGATATAACATTACTATATGAAGACACCTAGATGCATAGAATAATTAAAATACAGGACAAATACCCGATCAAAACATTAGGAATTCACCAAAACAAACCAATAATTTTGGGGCAGCAATTGGCAAACATGACAACAACGAAAGACAGACATGACTATAATAATGCAAAATTTCAAGCAAGAGTTGACACGGGAATATGAATTTGTTCGATTCTACTCAATTATAACGAAATAAGTCAAGAGCATGCCCAACTGAAGCATAACAATTTGAGTTCAAAATCTTCACCGAAGTATGGAACCAACAGAAATATTTCTAACAAAACTGGCTGTTAGAGACAGTCATGATGTAACTCATCTAACAACCACATTACATAAACAAATTGGGTTTCTTTGCCTTGTAGGTTGTCTTCAGCTTCCTTGTTGGTGGCCTGATCTTCTTGTAAACCAATGGGAACTTGATTTTGGAGTTGTGGAATTGTTTGGTGCTCTCCCTTTTGCAAAGCTTGGCAGCTATGGTGGCAGTCTTGATAATTTGAATGCATGGGAAACGGACACGGTGCCGTGAAGCCATCTCATTGTACATTGCCTCAACTGCACCATTCAGAGTGGTGTCACGGTACTCCTTGTACATGTTGTGATAACCAGTCCTACTCTGGTACCTCAACCAAATCCCGTAGTTCTTAATCTTAGTCGGGTTCTTCTCAAAAATCTATAAAATAAGATAATTTACACTTTAATAAAATAATATAGATGCAAAACCACAAGAACAAAAATACAATCATTAGTAACTTCAGAGAAAAACTTAACATGCACAAGAAACGAATTACAATAGTGAATGGATAAACATACAACATTACAATTCCAGGCCAAGAGTTACAAGTTACAAATATACTATTGGTAAAAATGGCTCAATCCGTAACCTGGAGGCAGATTATTTCTAGACAATACCAGGCAGCTATTAAATATTATTAACATAAGCATATATAAAAATTAAAGTAAGGTACATTATCACAAAGGGTACTTCAAATAGTTACAAATTTCAGAGGATAACTTCCAATACTAAAAACATGAGCTATGCATGACAGCATGAAACAGTTCAGGTGAGGTGTAACTTCTGGCCAGTCTTGTTTTTGGTAGGAATTTATAGAAATAATTCAACTAACTCAGAAAAATAACTGCAATATACAGTACTCCACATAGTTGAAAATTGTACAACATGTACAGTTTTTATACTAATGAAATGAACCACAAACTCTTGACAAATGCTATATAAGTACATAATACTGCCTGATTAGAATTTTCATCAACTACCCTAACAGATACATTCAACAATATTCATTGTAAAATGATCTACATAAGAACCAAACACAAGGTAAATGGGCATAAAACCATTTTGGCAGTAATAACAATTTCACAACTATCAATATATTAAGCCGTAAACATTTCAACAAGAACAAATTCATGTATTAATTAAATAACTAAATAAAGTAAAAACTACGTAGGATTATATACCTCATTGATAGCAAGGACTTGACCGTTGCTCTTCTTAACCTTCTTCAGTTTCCTCAGAAAATACCTAACGAATAAAAGAAAATCACAATTCAAAATACAAGCAATTACAAAAACTTCTACAAAAACAAAAATCGAAAATCGGTAACTCACCAGAACTTGGACTTAGCGCGAACCTCATTTGTAGCCCAAAGCTTCATGCGGTAAATCTTAGGGTGCTCATCCGATTGTGTAGGGAGAGCCCTACCCACCACTTGGTACTGATGATACTGCAACAAAAACACAAAATCACCATTACATCGTAATTGAATAAAATTACAAATGAAAATGAAATCGAAGGAGTAAGATTCTAACCTTGAAGGTCACCATTTCTGAATTAGAGAACAAACACACGCACAGAGATTGGTTTGGTTGAAGTGCCAAGAACAAAATAAGGGTTTTGGTTTCGTTATATATATCAGGCGTCGCGAAACCCTAATTGTTATGAAACTGGGCTCCTTTTGTTTTGGGCTGGACTATTTCAAAGCCCAAATAATTCTAAAATAATAAAAATTCTTTACTTTATTGTGGCAATTGAGTTTGGTTCTTTATGTTAGGAGATACAATTACAAATATAAACTTAAATAATAAAATTAATGTTTCAATGCTAATATGTATTTACTTATGCGGGAAATTTATAATATGAAGTTAAAAATGAACTAATGTTCTCTACACTACATAGTAATGTGTGGTGTACATGCTGTATAATGTAGTAAATTATGTTATACATTATAATTTGCAGTTGAATATATTCAATTTGAATAATTATTCAATCTTAATGAAGGGACATACAATTGTTCGATTGGAATTTTTTTTACTTTATGCAACTCTACAAAATTGATTGGCTTGCTCAGATTTTGATAACATATGAATTTTATTATTCTATTCCCTCAATCATAGTTTTTAAAGGTTCATTGATTATGAGGAAGTTATAACATTTGATTTTTTTATCGGATTTTTATGTGAAGCTTCTTGTTAATTTAAATAATGATTTTAATGTATATTATATCATCACAGAAGACACGGATACATCATAGAACTGCTTTAGGGAAAAACAGTGATAAAAATAAAGTCCTTGATTTGAGGGGCATAGAATTAATATATGATGTCTTAACTGCATCAATAAGCACATGAAGGCAATGTAAGACTAAGAGGCTAAGAGCATGCTTGTAATAGATGTGAAACCCTACAACTTCCTTCACTTTCACTGCAAAAACACAAAGGAGATTGAGTCATGAAACAATGTCATCATGCATATATAAATTAACATAATAAGTAGTTTATATAATGAAGTTGTATTCAGTGTTAAGATGATGAATTACCTTAACATCGAGGTGGTGTTCTTAGACTACATTTGGCAGGCAAGGCCAAAGCATTTGTGGGGTTTATTCCAATTGAAGGTAAGAGAGATTTGTATGAGCAAAGGCATGCCAGATTTGCTTGCCGAACTAAGGCACAACATTTTCCATTCGGCGGCCGCGGGTGTTTGCCCGTCACTGCTGCACGGCATACATTGATATTATTTGAGTCTATGTTACAAAATACAACACCTTGTGCACCATACAACATGGCAATGAACATTGCAGCAAAAAAATGCATTACTAACCATGTATGTGTCTTACATTGTTGGATCTTTTATAGGGATGTTGTCCAAAGTATTTGTTGCCAACCTATATTGATTTTCAATTTGTGGTAGTGCAGTATATGATTACATGTCTGTTTTATGATTACATATCTATACAATTATGGCGTTGCAATATATGATTACATTTGGAAGACTATTGCAGTATGATTAAACAATCAATTTCCATGGGATTGTTGGCTTACTCCATAATCATTAGTGTAATAATATATTGGCTTACTGCATAACCATTAGTGTCCATTAGTGTAATAATATATTGGCTTACTCCATGACCATGTGTAATGACGTACCGATATGTATTCAATCTGAATTTGTGCCAGTATATGTTAAAATAGGCTATGAGAAGCATGATAAAATTAGACTCTACATGACACTAATGAGCTAAAGGTTAAATGATTGAAAATAAGAATATTTTCTTAGTCTTACACTATGTAAGGTTTTTCAGAACCATTGATGTCACTACAATAGAGACTATAGAGACTCTTGATTTTCAACCTACTAAAATTTGGCTTACAATTCTACACACTATAGAGACTCTTGATTTTCAAATTGAGTACATACCTCATGACCATACTTTAGCATTTTGTATCATGAATATTACTTTGTCCTCTTACAATTCTACACTATAGATCTCATGTTCTGGTGGAAGAACAAAAGCATCATCTTCAAATTGCAAAGTTATCCTGATTGACAAAAAGAATTGGTCCTCTTTTCCTTTGGTAATGTCTTTGATTATGTTGCGATATCAACAAAATAGAACATCAAAAGAAGTAATAGTAATTGATAACAAATTACATAACATCACTGCTTCCACTTAGTTTGTAAAATTAATCAATTTAGAAATAATGTTTAATTCCTATGCACATTAATAGAAGCACTTCTATATATGTGATTATAAAATTGAAACACATATATCACACATAGGTCATAACAGTCATCATATCGCACATAAATATTAATCACAACTTTGATGATTTTATTAGAGTCACCCTTTCTTTTTACAGAAGAGCACATATAATCTTTAACTAAGGATACGCTAACACATGGGATACACCAATTATCACATCTCTTCACTTTTAATTTAAAATCGCTGAAGTAGAAATAACTTTTATGAATGCATCATTCCATGTTTAATGTTCATAGTGACATTTCATCAAACATGTTTTGTGCCCACTTTTTCATAAACTACATCAAAATAAAATAGAAATTAAAGATAATGAATTACCTATCTTAAACATATTCATCATAAACTCACAATTCTAACAAATGTTCCATTATTTTTTTAAATGTTTTTTTTTTGACAAAAGGATGAGTAGTTATAATCTGACCCTTTTCAATAACCAAGTTGTGAAATCTACTCCTAATCAGTAATATACATGGTCACATATTAAAACACTATCACAAAAAAGGAATGATTGCTACAAATTGTTGAAACAAAAAGGTACCATATTGTAATTGTACCTATTTGCGTGAATGAAGCGGCGATATAATGGAAATAAGCAGCAATTGCGGATGGAATGAAAGTGGAAAAATTCTAAGAAAGTAATCCAAGTCCAAGTATTCTATAAGGGAATAGTTTAATTTACCTTAGATTTCAATTTGCATGGAAATGTGATGGTGATAAAAACTCCAATTGATGCCAGGAAGAGAGTCTGAATAATAACAACAACATAGAGATGAAGCCAACCAAAGTGATCTAAGGTGCCATCAACCAATGAGAAGAAGAACTTAGAAAAGACAATGAAATGAAAAAATGAGTGTAAAATTGGGTAATAGAGAAGTAGCAATTGCAGTTTTGGGTATCATGAAATAAGGTGGAAGTTACTCTATCACAATTAACAAATAACAATTGCATTGAATAATTTAGATGAACCAATTTTACTTATAGGTTATTTTAACAGGATAAAATTGGAATAATATAATATAATAAAATGCAACCAATTTTGCCTTTATCTATTTGTATAGATAATAAAATGCTTAAATTTATTTCTAATAAGAGTGGGTTAGCCTTTCAATTGCAGTTGAAACTAAAATTCTTTAAATGCAGTATAAAGTATAAACTTATATATACTACTCTAAATTCAATCAATTTTTTTATACTTATTATTTCTTACTTAAAAACTTAAACAAAAATATTACTTCATCTTTTTCTCACATATTTTTATATATATTTACATTGCTCACATTCTTATATTTACACTGCTATTATATTTACATTGCTATATTTATGGTACATAAATTAGGGGTATCTTTATATACTTTTTATATCCATCATTTATTTTTTAAGTTAAACAATAAATATATTTATTTACATTCTCTTCCATTAAAATATGGCACCTCTCCTATTTCTTTTGGGGAATTGTAAATATAATATATCTTCTAACATTACATTAGAAAATAAGTAATGTTCTTAAATTCAATGAATAATTTTATATTTATGGTCCTTATTTTTAATTAAGTGATGTTCTTAAATTCAACCTTTAAGAATGTATTAAAACTATGTATTTCCTATATAATAATGTCCAAGTGGTAAGTTGTTATAAGGAATATACATGTAAATGTGCTATAAGATGTTATATATGGTTTTTTTGTAAAATTTATAATTTAACGAGGGCAAATAAGGCAAAACACAAATTACACCATGATGGTGGTTATTTTGTGTTTTACCTTTATTAGTAGTATAGATATAAATATAGAAGTATAGATAACAATTCACTCTCATCTATATAAAAAATAGATGTGAGTGTATATTTTGTCGTATTCCTTTCAAATAATTGTCATTCATATTAGTATCTCTATTCTAATTCCGTCAAATATATCGGATTGCATAATGTAAATATGTAGTTGATGAAAATAATGTCCCTCAAGAGGAAGAGGAATGTAAAGTTATTGGATGTGAGGGAAATAAGAGCGACAACATTGTTGGATATAAATGAGTGGGTCCAAAATTTATTCTCTAGCTTAATTATGCAACAATGTTTTACAAAAAAAAAAAAAAATTTAAAAAACTTAATTCACATATTAAGTATCAATTTTAGGAAATTGAATAGTTTAGACACTAATTCAAACCATTAGATTTATCCGACCTAATTTGTTCCCCGGTCCCAATTGCAAAAGAAGTAAGTGCCAATCTCGAAAATGAAAAAGATTGAGGGGCCTAATCACAAATTCCGTTTCTTTTGCAAAACCCTACTATAAAATCCAACTTAACGACGCTTCCACCGTTTTCACTCTACGAGCGTTCGAAGCTTCATCTAACTATCAAGTTCTGAAACCCTAATTCCGCATTGTAACCATGGTATGTATAGCTTTAGATTATTCATTTAATTATTCTCCTTTGTTTTGTTGAATCTTAAACTTCGGAGCTTTACATTTGTTGCATTTAGATAGACATGAGTGATGATTCATGTGTGCTATTTTGGTTTATGTGAGTTCTGAATGACCCGAATATACGATGTTTTTTGACAAGTTCTATGTTGCCACTATGGTTCCCCAGTTTTTGATGGATTAGTGATTATGTCTTAACAATTATCAAACAAGTATAGATCCTTTTGTTAAGATCATGTTCATTTGATGCTTATGTTGTATACTTCAACTACATTGTTATCAGGTCCAAACAAGTATCATGGGAATCATGAAACGTTGATAGTTCATAAATTGTAGAATTGGTGTATTGTTATCATTTTTGTTATGAAATATAATCATGTTGCAATGTCAGTGCTTTTGAGAATTTGTTTATTTTTTCCATTTGGAAGATAGTTTTGTTCTAACAGGATGTTGTTTTATGTACTTTAGTCTAGAAGAAAGGTTAGGGAGCCAAAGGAGGAAACGGTGACTCTTGGTCCAGCTGTCAGAGATGGTGAACATGTTTTTGGTGTGGCTCGCATCTTTGCGTCGTTTAATGACACCTTCATTGTAAGTATATGAAGCTTTCGCCAAGCCTTTATTTGAATTAGCATTGTCTGAAGTCTGTCTGTAATTGAATTTTTGTATTATTGCAGCATGTGACTGATTTGTCTGGGAGGGAAACTCTTGTCCGTATCACTGGTATGAGTGTCTTCTCTTAACAACGCAAGAAGTAATAAATTGATATAGATTGTTATTTAATTAACATTAATTATATTCACTTTTATAACATTTTCACATAACAATAAAACTTTATGGGATCCTATGTTTTACTGCTGTGCTGTGGTATTCTTATGTACTTGTTTCTCTACTGTCAGGTGGAATGAAAGTTAAGGCTGACAGAGATGAATCATCTCCATATGCTGCTATGCTTGCAGCACAAGATGTTGCTACCAGATGCAAGGTCATAAGATTTCTTTAACTTGGTTCTTTATATTAACCCTTTTTACTTGAATGAAAACCATACTGCATTTTTCTTAATGCATTCGGTGGAGCATTATCTATACTTCTAGGCAACATCAATTCTAATTTTCCTGAAGTTAAGGCACGATTGATTTTGCTACAACTATGTACCTTTAAAAGCATTGTAGTAGTTATTTCTGCAAATTGTTAAAATTCATGTACTGATTCAAAGTATTTTGGACCAGGAGCTGGGGATAACTGCTCTGCATATCAAACTCCGTGCCACTGGTGGTAATAAGACAAAAACACCTGGTCCTGGTGCTCAGTCCGCTCTTCGTGCCCTTGCTCGTTCAGGAATGAAAATTGGCCGTATAGGTAATTTGTAAACAAAATTTGTGAGTCAGCTTATTGTTTTGCAGTATGTATGCATGTGCCTGAATATTATCAATCAGTGTGTTCATTGTTTAGTTGTGAAGGGATGTTCCTTTGTTCATTAATCCATTGTATTTATCATTTTATTTATAACCAATTTTATTTGTAACATTCATTGTTAATTAGCCTATCTTGATTTTCCAGAGGATGTGACTCCCATTCCTTCAGATAGCACTCGTAGGAAGAGTGGTAGAAGGGGTAGAAGGCTTTAAACTTCTGCTGCGTATGGCTGGAGCTATTATCTTTCACTTTTGATGCCAAACAGAACTGTTGCAACTCAAAATTTAGCCAAGTTGGTTTTCCATATCAATATTTTATTGTACTTGAGGTATTCTTAAAGAATATGTTTCATTTCCATTTAGATATTATAGCTGAGACCTTCAAAAGTTTTGCATGTTGATTCTTAATTCTTAAAATCTTGCTAAGTTTACGATCCTTTATTGTTTATTTATGAAATGTGCTCTAGACTACATCCTTTATTGTTTATTTAGTTGAACCTTGATCGTCAAAAATTAACCTTTTAATTGGTGCTGGTTTATTATGTCTATTTGGATAAAATTTGATTATGAGTGGTGGAATTCATGGGTTCCATATTTTATAACATGGAATTGCTAACATGGCTTGAGAATTTGATTTGATCCCTTCATGTGTCAACCTTGCCTCATTATCCTCTGCCCTCTAATCTCTTATCAATTGCTTCCCAATCCCCAGCTCATACTTTGGAGAGCCATACAACCTCACATCATTCCTTTTTGGATGGGTAACAATTTACTCATTAAGTGGAGATTCGTGTATTGGGCCGCCTTTTTAGCCGATTTCACCTGATAGGAGAAAGGCAGAAAGGCTAGGCTTTGTAACAACCCTTGTTTTTCATTTACCTTTCCAAAGTGCATCAAATATATGACACAACAAAGGATTGAAGACTGGTCCCAACTCTGTACCAGTGCCTTTGTCAACCTTGGTGTTGGGCCTCCTGCAATTTCATAGCCCCAGTTTGATTTAATCAATTCAATGTCTTAACCTTATATTCCCTGTCCTGAAATTGCATTAGATAATGACAGTGTCTTGCTCTTAAAGGTGTTATATTATATGGTGATAGATATTGGGAAATTGAGTTGTCATTTATCTCTGTGCAAAGAAAGCTTACCAAATATGGCTGCATTCTACTAGTAAAGATATACACAAGGCTACCATGGCTGCATTCTACTAGTAAAGATATACACAAGGCTACCATGGCTGCATTACCCAAATGGATTTGCACTGCCAATTTTCAAACGTAGGAAAAGGTCTCTAAAAAGGGTTATATGGTGATAGAGGTTAGGAAAATGATATTTCTCCCTTGTATTTTTTATACAAGATGTGGGAGGGGAAGTTATTTTCAAGTTATACATGAATTTTGTAAGAGTTAACTAAATTCTTCTAGTAAAATTACTATTTTTTTCCTCTCTAAATATCCTTGTGAATTAAAGTAGTATAAACTTTTGATATAAACAGTTTATGATTGACATTGTCGAATATTTTTATATTTATGCCTTTTATTTTAATAATAATAAAAGGTGTTTATTAATCTCTATTTTTCAACATCCTCCTCTCTTCCTTTTTGTTAAACAAAATGGAGAGATGGTGGCATTCATGGAAATAAGCGCTGGCGGCATCTTTGCAAAACTTTCAATGATACAATAGAGAATAAGTAAATTAATTGGTTGTAAGAAGTGTATCCCCTCACCCTATGGGTAACAAAGTATTATGAAAACTGGTTCGTGTCGATTGGTTCAACCGTTAAACTCTTAATACCGTTACAGTCAATTATATAGGCCATGCAATCATACAGTCAAAAATTGTTCGAAATCGGTCATATTTTCGTTTTAACAAATTGTATAAATAAAATTTATTATTGCCCTCTTATTAATTTTTCAACATTAATGTTAGAGCTGTCAAAATGGGCGGGTCTGTGCGGGCCGGCCCGCCACAACCCGGAGTTTTGTAGGACTTGGGTATCATATTTGACACTTTTTAGTGAATCCGAGCTTTTTATCCCGGCCTGGCTCGGGTCGGGCATACCTGGGCGGGCCCAAGCTACCTGTTTTTATTAATTTTAAATTTTTTTGGGGACATTTGGCTTGGTAATAAGCTTAAAATGAAAATTGTTTTACAAAATAATTTATAATAAAAAATAGATAATAGATGAAAAATATTGTGTTATGAACTTTGAGTAAAAAATAGAGTAATGTCTATAACATAAATATTTATAAATTACAATAATGTTATCATGTTAAATATTATATTATTTTTCTTATTTTGCTTAATATACTTTTAAGCACATTAGTAAAATAGTGTATCAAATTAAATGAGAACATTAAGCCATATAGATTCCATTTTTCTTTTCCTAATTGTATATCTAATTAGATTTAACTTATATGACAAAAACATAATAAAGAAAATAACTTTTCCAACTAATCACAACTTAATTGTTTACCAAAGAGAATTTCACAAAACCAAATTTAACAATTCACAATGAAAATGTTGGTAATAGCATACAAAAGATATCTATAACAAAGTAAATAATTATTATAATGGTGATTATAATTTGACATATAGAATTCATTATGAATTTGAGTCTATACTATCATTACTACATACCAAAGTGATATTATCTGTTTGTGTATCCATTTATTATATTGAAGTGAAGTTACAAATTATATCGTGTTAGAGATTGAGAGTCTAATAACAATAAGATATTTAATAAATGAGTTATGTTATGAATTATATACGCAAATTTGACATCACGTCTTAACTTAAACACATGACATTATATCTATAAGTTTGGTTGCATTGGGTATAACAATTGTGTTAAAAAAGATATGCATTAATATCAAATGTTATATATATTAAATATATTAAATACGTTAATTTTTTTTTATATTATGCGGGCCAACCCGCCACAACCCGAAACTCGCCCTTAGCGGGTTTGGGCTACATTTTCATATACATAAATTGTATACGGGCTTTTTAACCCGACCCGGTTTAGCCCGAACCCGCACGGGTAGCCCGTTTTGACACCTCTAATTAATGTTAATATAAAATATATGTGTATTTAATTTCACCGGTAAGTAGTTTAATCATTGAATCACCGGTTGAATTACTATATCATTATATCAGTATTTTGAACGTTTTTATGACCGATACGATATTAATAACATTGAGTAAGGAATTAATATTTTTTTGGGTGCATGGCTGCCCTCCCAAAAAATGTCGCTTTCAGAAATCGAATTCTTAACCTTTTCATTATCATGGTTCTAGCAACACCTTATTTCTTACAATTTTTTGGAATTTTTACAACTTTTATTTCTTAGGTTTTGATTTATGTGATGATAGGGATTTGTGGGGTTGATAGATGAGAGGAGTGGGGGAGAGTGAATGAGTTTCTTTTTTTTTCAATATGAATTTTTTTTACTATTGACAAAAAAGTGAAATGAATTTTCATTAAACTAGTTGTTTCTATCTCCATCATCCATCATATTTTAATGGCTATGACGTGTTCACATTCATCAGAGTATTTTTGCAGTCAATAAAATATTAACCTCTATTTATTTATTTTGTTAAATAAACAGATAATATAATTGATCATGTAAGTATTATCATATTAAGGTCACACTTCATATCATTGATGTATGTTATAAGGTATAGATTTTTTGATACTATAGAGTATTTTCTCATCTTATGAATAATTTTAAAATACTTCAATGATATCCTTTTGATTTTAAAATTAAAGATCACAGGATATATAAAAGGCATGCCACTATTTTGTGTTACCCTTTGGCCTTTATTAGTGTTCACTATTGACTATAAATGAAATGCAGAAAGATTCATAATTGAAATGTATCAATGCAATAACTTCCTTAAAAAAAGTCAATGGATGATGTTGCTTTTACAATTTGTTTTCAAATCAATTAGAAGCTATATGCCATAAGCCGTTTTATTTTTTTGTAATGTTTTTAAATTTTGTTATACCTAAGAAGCTATAATGAAACGTGTTAATTTTTATCTTTACAAATATTCTCCATCTCAATTTTCTTTAAAGGGTCCAACCATGATCCATTAAATTCATAAGGTGAGTTAAAGCTTTACCAAAAAAAAGCAAATAAAAAGTATTCTCATTTGGTCAGTAAAAGAATAACATGTGTATTGTTTTGTTTAGTTTTAGAAATATTTTTGTAGAAAATGATTAAATGATATAAATGTCATGATTTTGATGGTTGAAGGAGATAATTTATCTATTTATACCAAGAGATACATTATTCTCTAAAAGAATATGATAAACATAAAGTAAATTATATCATGCCAAATGCGATATTCAAAATTGAATATACAAATAACAAAAGTATGAACGAAGGAACTCATTCTCATTTTGTCTATGTTCATTAACATAAGATATGAATAAGTAAAGATCACAAAATTGAATATTAATTTGAACACTTTTGTCAAAATGGATTTGGATAACTTGATTATGTTAAATTGGATTTTTTTCAATGCTTGTAGCAATAGGCTTAGACCTAAATAATTAGCCTTCAAGTCGCGGAATTTTTCAAAATTATGAATCTTGCATATAAAATTCAACTGATGACACAGTTCATTTTCACCAACCCATTTTATATCAACATCTAAGGTTGAGAATTGTAAGAAAAAGAAACTAAAAGAGAAATGTAGAAAACTGAATGTATATTTGTATATTAAATTGTAATTTTCAGATTATAAAGAATGAGAAGCTTGCCTTTTATTTATAGAAATTATTACAGTTAGGGTAGTTACTCAAACAGTTACTTAACTATTAACTGATTGCTTTACTCTAATATTTCCCTGAAGCTGGAGGTGTGTTGAATTTCTATCAACCACTTGAAGAAGCTTCCTTATAGAAAGAAACCTTGAGTTTGAGAGAGGTTTTGTTAGTGTATCAACTGTTTGTAGTTCAGATGATATGTGATTCACCTGTAATAGCTTGGCTTGGACTCTATCTCTCACAAAGAATGGGTCCATTTCAATGTGTTTTGTTCTGTGATGAAGAACAAGGTTGTGTGCCATGGCCACAGTGTTGAGATTGTCACAAAGAACCATAGGTGATTGATGAGCAGTCTTGAGTTCTGAAAGAAGAGACTCTACCCAAATAAGCTCTTGAAAAGCTAGTGCCAAGCTTTTATACTCAGCCTCAATGCTTGATATAGAAACAATTTGCTGCTTTTTAGACCACCAAGTAACAATGTATGGACCTACAAAGAGACAAGCTCCTGAGATGGACTTCCTATCATCAGGATCTCATGCCCAATCAGCATCACATAATGCTGTAATGGATAAAGGTAAGGCATGATTGGCTGGTTTGAGTTGAATGCCAAGTGTGAGAGATCCCTGTAGATACCTTAAAATTCTATTGACAGCAGCCCAATTATGCTCCAAAGGATTAGCCATGTATTGACAGACTTTATTAACACTGAATGTGAGATCTGGTCTTGTGATTGTTGCATACTGAAGTGCTCCTACTATGGATCTGTAAAGTGTGGGATTGTCAAAGGTAGGAGATCCAGTTCTTACCAACTTACAAGAAGAAAACATAGGTGTAGGTAAAGAGTTAACAGAGTCCATATTTGCTTTCTTCAGAAGATCTTTGACATATTTGGTTTGAGAAAGAAACAGAGATCCATCAGCCATAGCTTTAACCTCAATTCCTAGAAAGTATTCTAAGGAACCAAGCCTTTTTAATGCAAAAGCAGCACTTAGTCTACCAATAAGTTGATTAACCTGATGAGTGGAGGAACCTGTGACAATGATGTCATCCACATAAACAAGAACATAGAGTCTGTATGTTGAGGAAGTGTGAATAAACAAGGAGTTGTCACACTTGCTATTCAAGAAGCCAAATTGAACTAGAGCACGTTTGAGTCTTTCAAACCATTGCATAGGGGCCTGTTTTAACCCATATAAAGCTTTGTGGACTTTCCAAACTTGAGACTTATCACCAGTGTGAAAACCAGTAGGCTGTAGCATATAAACCTCTTCATGAAGAATGTCATTGAGAAATGCATTATTAACATCTAGCTGCTCTAAATACCAACGAAAAGTGAATGCTAAGGTGAGCAGAATTCTGATAGTGATATGCTTCACAACAAGAGATAATGTTTCAGTGTATTCCATGTCTTGTTTCTGATGAAAACCTTTAGCCACAAGCATAGCCTTATACCTGTTCACTGTCCCATCAGGATTTTCCTTAGCTTTAAACACCCATTTACAACCAATAGCTTGTTATCTTGGAGGCAAATCGACAATTGACCAAGTGCCTAGCTTCAACGGGGCAATGTATTCTTCTTGCATTGCTTGAAACCATAGAGGATCCTGAAGAGCAGTCTTCACAGAGGTGGGCTCACCTTGTGCTTGAAGAACTTTAGGAACATAGGATTTATCAATACCAGACTTAGAACGAGTCTGCATAGGATGAGTAGACTGAGAAACTATATCAAGTGAAGGAAGAGAAACTGACATTGTGTTTGTTGGTTGTGACACTGGGACAGAATTGAGAGAAGGAGATAACTGAGATGGTGACAAACACATAAGAACCTAACTGGATGAAGATGAACTAGGCAATGAATTTGGAGCAGTGTTTAGGTCAGGAGTAGTGTTTAAGTTAGAAGTAATGTTTGGATTAGGACAAGTGTTTGGGTTAGTATCTTAATCTTTGAAAAATAGTCAGAAATAGAATGAGAACCTTGTGAAACACCACGAAGTTGTGCCCTAAGTTGTCTGCTCCTAGCTTTAGTGTGAGCATCGCAGAAGGTGTGCAGTTCATGCCAAAGTTGAAAAGATGAAGTGCAACCTATCACACGAGGTCTAATTGATTCTGAAATTGAATTCAGAAGCCAAGAGAAGACATTCTGATCTTGTTCTTCCTAACTTAAGTATGCAGGATTGAATAGATGATGAATACGATCTGATTTTTGAAGAAATTGAGGAGGAAATGCAGGATCTAGAACAAACCTAAGAACATGATTTGCCTTGAGAACAGCTAACATGAATTGGCTCCAAGTTAAGTAATTCTTTTCTGTGAGCTTTGTAATTGGAAGAGGAAGAAAGATTGTAGAAGAAAGAGCGTGGATTGGTGCAGTTTGGAGGTGAATCCATGGAAGACGAAGGATCAACAGCGTTAGCCATAAAAGGCTCTTGATACCATGTAAGAAAAAGAAACTAAAAGAGAAATGTAGAAAACTGAATGTATATTTGTATATTGAATTGTAATTTTCAGATTACAAAGAATGAGAAGCTTGTCTTCTATTTATAGAAATTATTACAGCTAGGGTAGTTACTCAAACAGTTACTGAAATGTAACTGTCTCTAACTTCTTCGGTTTAGAAACTTAACATAATTGATAGCTAAGCAAGTCATGAAACAGATTTGGAAAGTAAGGCAAGTTACTTTAACTAATAACTGATTGCTTTACTCTAATAAGAATAATATACTATCCAATAAAGTGAATGAAATGTACCCTAAGTAGCGTAATACTCGTTTCATATTCAGCCATAAATGTTGATTGATTTAAATTTTTAATCAGAACCTTATCTTAGGCCCGAAGTTAAACTAACCCCAAATTTCGATTGGGTCAGTCTTTGAAATCTAACTCGACCCTACACTCAATTAAATATAATACATAGTTATTTCACATAAAGTATTCTCAATATTACTTATTATTATTATATATATTATTAATAATATATATGATAAAAATTAGAGAATTAATAATAATTTTGAATAAAGATATATAATTATTTTACACAGAATTGAATAGACACATATATGAACATGATAAATAAGTAATCATAAAACAAATTAATCAATGTCATGTTTATCTTTACCAACCCTAAATATTATTTTGAGAATATTTAAATCTGAACCTGGATACAATAAAACATAATCATATTTAGACCATTGAATGATAAGGTCAAATGGGTGAGTGGGTAGAATTATGTTACTCCACCCCTATAATGTACAAGATTAATGTTTTGACTTTTATTTATCTCTGGACTAAGAGACGTGCACATATCTTCAATTTTGAGGATTAGACCACTAGCACATTGATGTGATTTCAACATTGTCAACCCATAACAAAACATTACTGTCAAAGATGGTAAAAAACATAAATAAAATAATTAAAAATGAAATATTTTTGTAAGGAATATGGATTAATTATGGAAGTAAAATTTATCTTTGTCAATTTTTTTTACATATATCAGAAGTCAATATTGTAAGATAATATCTATAAAAAAACTTACCTATTTATCAAAACTTAAATGTGGTCATGGTTGGCAGTGTCTTCTTCATTAAACATTATTAATTGAATATTTAGTAAGAACTAAGAAATCGTGGTTACTTGTACGTACAACTCAAACCACCATGGATTTATCACTTTATTAATATAAAATCCAAAACACCAATAACTATTCTCATTATTGGTCTCAAAACTTATATTTTAATACATCGATAAATGTTGGATTACGTTTTAAATATCAATTTTCTTAGCTTATATTAGTTGAACCATACCATTTCTTAGGGATTAGTACAAGAATTATTATAAATTATGTTGATAGAAGTTGTTGCTTGAATAAAATAGAAATCCTAGCAGCTTTCGCTGGCGTGGACCAGCTTTTTGTTGTTGAAGTTGCTTTCCTCTTTGTTAAATTGTTAATTTTAATGTGGTCACTGTCGTGTTTGAATGTTTTATAATAACGCATTTTGCATGCATATTTTAGCGTGATGTGACAAGACAGTTGGATATTGATGAGAATCTATTTTATCTTATTCAAACTTTGGTGTTTATTTGAAATTGGGGTAAAGAGTTCTCTATGAAGATGGGGAAAAAATTACATACCAAGTTTTTTGTTTCAAAAACAACCTCCACCTAAATTCCCAAATAATTTGACTGAAAAATATGGACATTGTATTTTAAGTGTATTATTTAAGGAAGAAGAAAAAACATATTTGTTATTTAAAAATAAATTTTTCATATATTGAAAAATATTGAACTTAATTGTATATGATTAATTTTCTTCTTATGTATCTAAGAGAAGAATTTACTACTTTGCAACTTACATATGAGAAGATTTTGTATAAAGACATAATTAACATGTCATATTTTGAGACAAATATATTTTTATTTTTTGGTATTATTATTTAGGATTGAATTACAATTAAAATTAAAATTTTAATATATTGATAATATTTTATTAATTGTTTCTACATACAAACGTATTCACACAAATTTATATTTTAAAATTTTGACAGTAAAGATCTCCATTGGTATGCTATTTAATTTTGAGAATCATATTTATTAAACATAATTTTGTCTTCAGTATTCTACATTTATTAAAAAAATTATTATTTTTTATTATATCATATCATATTAGTTCTTTATAATTAAATAAATTATTATCACTAATAATAAATTTTATGCATTCTAATTTTAAAAGTTTTATATATATCTTATTTAGGACAATGTTAATGTATGACAATAAAGTTATTGAATTAAAAAATGAGTCTACAAACAATTAATTGTAAATGTTTGATAGTTAAAAATAAATATTAAAGTATAAACAATTAACTTGAAATCGTGATGATTAGTTTTATTAATCATTATTATTTTTTAATTATAATTCATAGAAAAGAAGTATGAATAGTTTTATCCTAACTTGTGTTGAAGTTGTACGGTCAACTACCACTTAAAAAACTAAAGAAGAAAGTTGCATAAAGTTGTAAAAAAAATACTTTCCTATTTTTAATTTGAGATGTCGGTATTGCATGTCTCATAGATGTGTGGATGTAAACATGTAAGAACACCTTTCTCATTTTCATTGTTAACTTTTACCTATACTTTATCTCAATCATTACATGTTAAAAAGAAGATATCTCATGTTGGTACAGGATTAAATCCGAACATGTAGATATTTATCTAAATTCAACCCAAATTTAATAGGGAAAATTCATTATGATTGATTTGGGTTTGGGTTTGACACAATTAATATCATACCCCAAACCCGATTAATATATATATAAGGAGAGTGATCCAATTACACAATATATCTAAATCATTTGATTTTCCAAGATTGATTGACTAAGATATGAAGTAGATTTTTTCCACTTACTCTTTGAGTAGATGAATCTATCCCTATATAAAATCATAAAATTACACATAAATACATATATAAAAATTTAACCTATATATATACAACTAATATGTATAGAAATATATATTTCGGAAGAGTTTTCATCGAATTCGAGTTATTCAAAATCCGACAAGTTCGGGAATAATATCATCATTTTCAACCTTACTTAATTTAAGTTCGGATTTTAGATTTCGGGTTCGGGTAGGTAAACATAAACCCAACCTCAACTTGTGAAAATACATTATCATAGTGTAACAGTACTTGGTCTATAAATTAAAACAGGTGCCGCCATATGTTATACCAAGGTAGAAGGAGACAATCACAATCAAGATTTGATATTAAATTAAATATACGAGGTTGATTTTTTCAATGTTTTGAAAACCATTGGTTAAAAATCATCAAACCGCTTGAAAATAGTCAAAATCAGTGGTCCAGACGCGAGTAAAATATTGATAAATAATAAATAAACTAAAAATTTGATAAAGAAAATTAAACAATGAAGTTGAAAAGAAAAAATACACCTAGACTTGTGATATGAACTTAATCAAATTAAGTTATAGCACAAATTTTTTGAGGTTTTAAAATACATTACATTATAATTTATTTTAAAATACACATGTATAATGGATTAAAAAAACTATGGGCTCAGTAGGGATGAAAATGAAAATCGAACTCGCGTGTACCGCCTGAACCAAACTCGAATTTAACGGAGAAAATCTAATTGATTGGGTCCGAGCTCAACTTTAGGATTTGAGTTTGATATAGTTGATAAATATCCCGAACCCGCCCAGAACCCAATTTATATATATATGTAAAATTATAAAATTATAAAATTATATAGTAAATATATAAGAGTTATATATATAATCTATATACAAATATATGTTTCGAACGAGTTTTTATCGGACTACTCAAAATCCAACGAGTTCATGGATGATATTATTGTTTTTAATTTCGCTTAATTCATATTCGGGTTTTGAATTTCGGTTTACCCAACCTTGACCCGCCACGTTGCCTTTAGTACTAGACAGTCAAATTGTGTTTAAATTGTGTTTATTTTACTTGTAAGTATTTTGAAATGACTAAACTTTAAAACCCAATTACGGTGAGGACCATGAAATTGATAGAGCAAAATGAAGTACCAGCCATAACATTAGGCGTAGGACTTTACTAAATAATGTTTTACACATGTTATACATCTCATTAAACCAATATCTAATCATATTTGTTTTGGACCATATTCTCTTCAATCACTTATAAAGAAATAGAAGTGAGTTGGCCATTAATTTCACCAAAATTGGATTAGGTGGACAAACATGAAACATGGGTTCATATACTTCTAGACAAACTCATTCCATTAAGGATTCTCAACTCTTCATAACAGATGTACTTTTTTAACTAAATTGCATAAATGTTCCTTATTATATTAAGATATATTAGCACTTTAGTAAGTAGTAACCCCTAAATCTCCTTGATAGCTAATTTTAGATGTAAAGTTATTATCCCAATGTTTCTTAATTTCATTACTAAATTGTAATCTGGTAGTTTTTATTTATTTTTACTTAATTTAGTAGGTACTATTGACCATATAAAGAATTCTTAGATCGAGATGTATGATGTGTGTCCTTTGCATAATATATATAATACTAATAAATAAAATCACAGCACCTTAATTGTGTATGTTCAAATAAGCAATAAGATTAAATTTAAATATTATTTATTAAATCTTATTCTTAAATAAAATGTCAACACAACCGCACTAATGAGACAAACTACCCATTATAATATTTTCATCTCGTCTTACTTAGGTTAAAAATATTTTTCTTATATAAAAAAATATGGCAAATTAAAATAGTTGTAAAATTTTATAGTTGTTCTCTCTCAATAAGTATCACATACGAGTCGAAAATCAATAATAATTAACATATGAATATTGATGTGATTACAATGTAAAACCTTGTATGCAATGAATAACAAATATTGTTTTAATGGAAAAAGTAAATAGAAATGAATTCACCATTACATTAAAGATTTAGACAAGTTAGGTAAACATATGAGAGAATACAGTGGTTGACAACAATTTTTATGGCTAGCAAATAAATGAATTTGGTCAAAGGGATGAAAAGTCATTCACATAAGCTCACCAATTCATTTTTTAAAGAGTGAATATGTATTTTAATTCTTAAAATATTTTACATGTGACTTGAAAAAAAATTCAAACTAGTATTCAAATATCGTGAATATGAATTAAAATATTATATGTCACGTGTCTAACATTTGATATTTTTTAAACCATTTTGGGTCTTTCAAAATTTCAGACCAAATTAGTTAATGTAAATTTTTTGAGGGACTAAAACATGTCTTTATTCTAATTTAAATTATAAAATTCATCTATATCTAAATTTAATAGAATTTTTTTTAGTATATTCAGAATTTCATGTTAATGAGAATTAAAACCACATTCCAAAAAAATAATTCTTTTAAAAACTACTATTTTAAAAATAAAACAACTTTTAAATCATTTTTTAAAAGTCGTTTTCTAGAAAAAATTAATAACCATTTTTTTTTGATTACTTTGTCAAAATCAAATTTTAAAATAATTCTTTTAAGTTTTAAGAGCAGCTTTTTTATTTTTTAAGAAACATATTTCTGTGTGTAAATTTTTTAAATATCTTATGTATATAAGAAACAAATTTCAGTATTAACTAATATCTACATATTAACTTCATTATCATTTGAACAGTAAGTTCTAATAAGAGAATATGAAGTGAGTTGTTTCCTTCAAAGAGCTTTCCTTCCTCTATTTCTTTCTACTTCCATTTCTACGTCTACATACATATCACACTACCATTTTTTACTTTAACCTTTTCACAATACCAACGTTATTATTTCCTTTCCCTCTTCAAACTAAAACTTGACATGAAATCTTGAAGACTCACCATTTCTGACCATAGTTTGATTTTAGTTTTTCCCACACTAATTTATTTCTAAAATCATACCCTTTTCTATGTTCTCTTCACACTCTGTCCCTGCCTCAAATAAATTCACATTACCTCTTTTCCATTGCAAACAAAACATACATAACAAAAAAAATGACAACCTTAATTTCCTCTCTCTTCTCCTCCACTCCCTACTTGATTTCCTTCATCCTCTTCCTTATCCTCTTAGAACAGATCTCTTACCTTATCAAGAAACGTTCCATTCCAGGCCCAACCCTTGTTTTCCCTTTCTTAGGTAACGCTATCCCATTGGTCACTAACCCTACCAAATTCTGGAACCTTCAATCCACCTTAGCAAAATCAACCAACCTAGGAATTTCCGCAAACTATATCATCGGTAAGTTCATCGTCTTCATTAGAGACACCGAACTTTCTCACAAAGTCTTCTCTAATGTCAGGCCCAATGCTTTTCACCTTGTGGGCCATCCCTTTGGTAAGAAACTATTTGGTGAACATAATCTTATCTATATGATGGGCCAAGATCATAAAAATCTCCGCCGTCGGATTGCTCCTAATTTTACCCCGAAAGCTCTTTCTACCTACACAGCGTTGCAGCAGATTATTATCCTTAACCACTTAAAAACGTGGGTCAACTTATCAGAACAGAAGAAAAGCCCGATTCCGATTAGAATCTTGGCCCGTGATATGAATCTAGATACTTCTCAGACGGTTTTCGTGGGCCCGTACTTGGGCTTTAAAGCCCGTGAGCGATTCGAGCGTGACTATTTTCTATTCAATGTTGGCCTCATGAAGCTTCCGATTGATTTCCCGGGCACTGCGTTTCGAAACGCGAGGCTTGCGGTGGATCGTCTCGCCGGAGCACTAGCTACTTGCACTGAGATGAGTAAAGCGAGGATGGAGAAAGGAGAAGAGCCTTCGTGTTTAATTGATTTCTGGATGCAGGACACGCTCCGTGAGATGACGGAGGCGAAGCTTGCCGGAGGAGAATCTACGCCGCCGTTTTCGACTGATGCTGAAATCGGCGGTTATTTATTTGATTTCCTATTTGCGGCTCAGGATGCTTCAACTTCTTCGCTGCTTTGGGCGGTGGCGCTGCTTGATTCTCATCCAAAGGTGCTCGCAATGGTGAGGGAAGAGGTCGCCGGAATCTGGTCACCGGAGTCAGATACGCTGATAACAGCGGAGCATTTAAGGGAGATGAAGTATACTCAAGCGGTGGCGCGTGAAGTCGTGAGATACAGACCACCAGCGACACTTGTACCGCACATAGCGGCGGAGGAGTTTCCGTTAACGGAGTCTTACAAAGTTCCAAAGGGAGCAATTGTATTTCCATCGGTTTTGGAATCGTCATTTCAGGGATTCACTGAACCGGACCGGTTCGACCCGGACCGGTTTTCAGAGGAAAGAAAAGAGGACCAAATATTCAAAAGGAACTTTCTAGCATTTGGAGCTGGGGCCCACCAGTGTGTGGGACAGAGGTATGCTTTGAATCACTTGGTTCTGTTCATTGCGATGTTCGTGTCGTTGATTGATTTCAAGAGGGACGTAACGGACGGCTGTGATGAGATCACTTATGTCCCTACTATTTGTCCCAAAGACGATTGCAGGGTTTTTCTCTCTAGGCGCTCTGCACGATATCCTTCTTTCCCTGCTCTGGAGCAAATCGTGAAATGACGATAATGCCCTTCTTTGTCTTTGGGTTTGAAATTTTTTACGTACGGTCTACCACTTTTTTTCTTCTTGGAATTTAATTGAATCTTTGTGGGTTTTTAGCTGTGAAAAATTGTGTTGATTAATGTTTTGGGGTTTTTGTATTTTTCATTTGTTGGTTTTAAAATGTTAAGATTCTTGTAAGGTGTGTATGTGAATGTGAGAGGTGATTGGATGGTGGATGATTGGGTGCTTTAATAGCAATCAAATAAAACACAATAAAAGACACCAAATTCGTTGAGGTGCCACACTGGCATTTATAAACTTCTTGGATATCGTGTCTTTTCTATATTGTATAATTGTAGTTATCTAAATGGTTTTTTTACTAAGATTCTACTGTTTTTTTGGAGAGTTTATTACTGTGTTTAGATTTTGACACGTGTTACAAAAAAAAAAACAGATTTAACAACTAAATAAATAAAAAACTTCAAAAAATTATCCTCCCCTCACATTTTGGTACTAGAGGTTGGAGTACTTTAAGGTTTCCATTTCAAACAAGGATGTTGTGCCAATTATTCATGTGGCTTAAGGATGGAAAAATTGCCTACAAAATTTCTATTAATTTTTATTTGATATATTATATAAAATAATTAATGTGAATATTTACTATGATTATATAGGATATAATGGAGTGAAAAGAGTAAGAAAGAATGAAGAGAAATAGAGATTTTCCCTCATTTGATTGTAAAGAGAAAAGAGAGAGTAAAAAATGTGTAGGATCTACATCAATTTTTTTCTCTTTCAAGTTGGTGAGAAAGTTGAAGTAGAGAGTTGGGAGTGATTATTTAATACAAATATAAAAAATATCATTCAATTATTTTTCTCTAATTATTTTTTAAATAGTAATAATATAAAAAAAACATTTTGAATATATAATAAATATATTTTGTATATACAAAATATGAATTAAAAAATCAATTGAAATTATAATAAAATTTATAAATTTTAGATTTAATTAATAATAAAACAACAATTTTTCATCTATTTTCTTCATTTAGGGGTATTCTTGTCATTTGAAATATAACATTATCTTTCTCTTTTCACTTTCTCTTCCATTTCTTTTCTACTTCTCTTATACCAAACATTTTAAAAATCAACTATATTTCTCCTCTTCTTCTTCTCATTTTCTCTGAACAACCAAATAAAGCCTTAGCATTGGTAGAGTGGAAAAAGAAGAGAAAGAGAATAAGATGAGACAAAAAGTTTTTGTGTCGTTTGGTTAAGGGAGGAGTTTAAGAGAGGGAAAGAAAAATGAGTGAGACTCATCAAATGTTTTTCTCCTCCCAAGTGAGGAGAAAATTGGAGGGGAAGAGAGAACAATATATGTTGTATCAAATTATGTCTTACCATGTTCCGGAGCAATAATATTGAAATAAAAAAATAAAAAATTGAATATTATAATTTTTTTTAATTGACATTAATGTTTTCATTGATCTGAGACATGCTTTTAAACATATTTTTTTGACAAATCCTTGTTAAGAGAAAAGTGAGGGAGAAACAATAAATTCTTTTTTTTCTATACAACCAAACAATACTAAAATCACTATAGTTCTCATCTATTTCTCTCTTTTCACTCTCTCACACCTATTTCTTTTTTCTTATTTTTTCCCAAACCAAAGGAATACCATATTTAAGAAATGCGTTTTGTCTATTTAGGATGATTATGCATTTTGAGAAGTTTGAACCCATGTATGGTTTGATGTAGCGTGTTATAGGTCTGATATTAGATTATTGATAGACAATTTAGCCTATTTTAACAATTTAATTTTAAATCTTGCATATGGAGAAACTTCAATTAAAGGACAAAAATGACACAATGCAAGGGATGACATGCTTATTATAATAGTAAATTATATAATTTAATTAAATGAGTCCATAAAAACAACGATTAAATTTGATAATTATTAGTGGGGTTCTATACATAGTAGATGAATATTAACAAAGTGCATATATTTTAACCCGGTTTGTGCAGATTCAATGAATCATGCCACCTAACAATCTTATCATTCTACATTTTAAATTCAAATGATTAATTATAATATTGTTTGTTATCTTCTTACAAATAATATCATTATTATCTTTTCTCGTGATTCTTTTAATGTTTAGCATTATCCACTCTAGTACTTCCAGCAGTATCTCTTCCCATTATTATCCGATTTGTTTTATGTAGCATATATATATATTTATTGAGTGTAAATATTTATATATTTATAATACTCATACATGAGAAACATGGGTCTTGTGATATATATTAATATAATATGAATTCGTGCATGACAAGCACGAATTCTACAAAAACTACACTATCCCTAATAAATTTTTAAAAAGTTACACTAAAATCATATAAAAAATTGAAGTACATCATTAATGTAAATTTTTCTGAAAAAAATGCTTTCCTATTATAGTAAATAAAAGTTAAAGCAAATCATTAGTTAGTTAGTAAATCAGTCAATAAGTCTGTCATTCAGTAAGTAAATACATCAATAAGTTAGTTAGTAAGTTATTCAATAAGCCAATAAGTTAGTGAGTCAGTCAGTAAGACAATAAATAAGTCAATAAGTAAGTCAGTTATTAAGTCAGTCAATAATTGAGCTAGTAAGCCAGTCACTTAGTGAGTAAATAATCCAGTTAGTATGTAAGTCAGTTAGTAAGTCAATACGTAAGTCAGTTAGTAAGTGAAGATGACAATTAGTAAGTTATTCAGTAAGTCATTAATTCATTCTTTAAGTATGTCAGTAAGTCAGTCATACAGTAAGTGAGTTAATAAGTCACTCAGAAAATAATTTAGTCAGTCAGCAAATCAGTCAATAACTCTGTCATTCAGTAAGTAAGTACATCAATAAGTTAGTTATTAAGTCAGTCAGTAAGTTATTCAGTAAGCCAGTAAGTCAATGAGTCAGTCAATAAGACAATAAATAAGTCAATAAGTTAGTCAATTATTAAGTCAGTCAATAAGTGAGGTAGTAAGTCAGTCAGTTAGTGAGCAAATAATTCAGTTAGTTTGTAAGTCAGCCAGTCAGTAAGTCCATAAGTAAATAAGTAAGTGAAGAAATATGTTAATAATTTATTCAGTAAGTCATTCTTTAAGTGTGTCAATAAGTCAATCATACAGTAAGTGAACTAGTAATTCTGTTAGAAAATAACTTAGTCAGTCAATTAATCAGTCAATACGTCTGTCATTCAGAAAGTAAGTACATCAATATGTTAGTTAGTAAGTCAGATAGTAAGTTATTCAGTTAGCTAGTAAGTCAGTGAGTTAGTCAGTAAGACAATGAATAAGTGAGTAAGTCAGTGAATAAGTTACTGAATAAGTCAGTTATTAAATTATACAATAAGTGAGCTAGTAAGTCAATCAGTTAGTGAATAAATAATTCAGTTAGTAAGTGTAAGGTAAAGTTTGAGTTCATTAATTTGATAGTCATTAGATTTTTTATATTATTGGAATCATGAAATCAATTTATTATCATAAGATACTAATCATATTATTTTTAAACTTTAATAGAAGAGTGTAATATCTATGTACTAACGATATAAATATTTATATACAGTTAGTCTATAATCTATAATATATTTGTATTACTTTTACCTAAGAGTCAATGATCATTCAAAATAAATGGTGAATGATACAGTAACAATGTAAAAACTCTTACGGTATCAGTGTATATATCTTTTACTCTATATAGAATTCGTATTTATGCACGAAAAGCATGTGTAAAAATTAATGTTTCAAATGTGAAGCTCTGTTTAATGTATATGGTAGAACTGATTTTCCACTTATCTAATCCCATAATTATTCTTAGGCATTACGTTGACCTTATCTAATATGTAAGAGTTTGAGTGATTGAGTGTGGCCTATTAGATTGTTTAATTTATGTCCGACTTATGATATGATATGTTAATCAATTTAAAAGTTTATTATATATACAATTATAAAAAAATAAGTCATCATATTTATATTTAAATGAGCTAATATATTTAGTTTTTACTAAGTCCATCAAATAATTAAATTATATTTTTATATTAAAGTTACTTATATATAATAATAATACTTATATTAAAATAATATGATATGAACATTATTATATAATGTAATTAAATAAGCTGGTCTATTAAGCTTAAAAAAACATTTTAGATAACCTAGTCTTATATATTAAGCTAAATAAGCTCTTTTTTTTTTATAAATTGAATCTAGCAAAAAGAATCTAGTCTAATCTTGTATATTATAGGTCAAATAATAGACCTAATAGCTGGTATGGATTGTTTAGTTTTAAAAGTTATATCATCAAGTAACTATGAATAAATATATAGATTGGTACAACTGATTTTCAGCAGAACCTTGATGAGAAAGCAAAATTGAAGCCTACTTTCTTCTCACTGCAAAGAATCAATTCCAAGAAAGACAAAATCTGAGATGCACATCACCTACCCTATTTCATGAATCATTTTACAAGTTTGACTCCATTGTTGAGTGAAATGTTGAAAGCTGGTATACTTTGGTTTTGGAGATCCAATTAAAGCATTATTAGACTATTTAGTGGCAATTTTTGCCACAAACACAATCTTTTGAAGTCAATGCATTTATGTTAAGGTTACATCTCAAAACCAATTGACAATGAGAGAAATAGTCCAACATAGTATTTAAATCATTCACGAGACAATGAGATATGCGATGTGAGACTTACTTCCCAATACTCATAAGAAATACATAGATAAGACATTTTCATTTCTAATAGCAAAAGGTATAAACTTAAGGCCAGTTCACATAGAAATTACAATACAACAGATTTGGAGAATGTGACTTTACTCATACCCCTAATCCAATAGAACCTCTTAGGCATAGTAATATTATATATATCTAAATAAACCAAAACCCAAACCAAATCCTTTAAACCAGAACCCAAACTAAGCCCAAAATGACAAGCCCAATCCTTACTAAGCCCAATCCACCAAGCCCATTGGACCCAGAAAACCAAACCCTAACATCATCTACCACAGGTCCACATAGAGAGCTCTTATCATCACTTCTAGTATTGTAATACACACTATAGAAGGCAATTCTAGTCCTATCAGCCTTGGCAGTGAAATTGAGTTTAGAAATTTGGAATGTAGAATTAGAATTTGGTGTGTAATGCATGTTTTGAGCTTGGTCACCTGCAAAGGCCATAACAGCAAGAGGTTCCTTGCATTTGTCATCTGCATGACCTAATGAGAAGGTCAGGGTGTATAGCTTGTCAGCTTTGGTCTCAACCATTTGGGATATAATGCCTTCTTTTCCTGAGAGCAACTCAATGGCTCTCTTGCCTTGTGGAACGGCGTAATGATCGGAATCGATAAACCGAACGGCTCGGTTTGATTCGACGATCCAACCAGGCAATGAGGAAGTTTCTTCATCCAGATTGGTGGGAAGCAGTACACCCAATGAAGTATTCCTGAACATCCATGGACCCTCTTCAAAATCTCCATTGATTACTGCATTATCTATAAAGTTCAACACAGCCAAGATTAACACCATTATGCAAATGTATATAAAGTGTAGTTTGTAATGGCAATCATTATGTTGAGAGTACAAAAATGCACATGTTATGTAGCTACTCTTAACAAAATAGTCTTTATTCAACTCGCAAACATACCCTTAAAATATTAGTAGATATATTGTTACAACTCTTATAATTAATATAATATCATATAAATTTTATAAATAAAATACTTGGAATATAAATATGCAATGTGATATGTCACAGGAGTGGAAAACAGTCATGGCAATACTCACTAAAGTCTTAAGCAATTGAAAATGAATAATTCAAACTTAAAACTTCACTTAAACTCAATGTCACATTGCATGTAAGAAGACTCAACTTTGAAGATAAGATTTTTCCTAAAACTCTCTTGAAAATCAGAAATGAGCATGCCCCTTATTATTGATACAATGTCACTACATCATTCACCATTCATATTTAATAATCATCGACTGGATGTATCAGATAATATATGATCGAATGAAAGTATTAAACACTTTAGAATATACAATTATAAAGTATAAATAGAAGAATGGGCATTACCTTTGGGCTTATCAGGGGTGAAAAGCTTCTTGATAGCAATAGTATCAATAATGGGCCCACAAGTAGGGTCATCTTCCATACCAGGGTTCTTAAACACCAACCTAAATCTCTCTTCCTCAGCATTAAAAGAAACCGCATAAGGGTTCCAACCTTGAACATTATACAATGTCTGAAGATCTATTGTCTGTGACACAGACGCAGCAGAAACATTAAGTGATTCCAATTGTGCACACGTGCGAGCAGCAGAAAATGTAACAGAATAAATAGAACCCTTTTCCACTTCTAACTCTTGACTTATCTCAGCATCATTTCCTAACCTCACTGCGTGTCTACCTTGTGGTACTATGAGGATCATCCCACCTTGTTTTTCCCCTGATGAAACTATCTCAACGGTGCCGTTTGATTTCCAACTTGGGATTTCGGTGGGCCCCTCTATTATTGCTTCACTAGGAAACCCATTTGTTGGGGTTGTTTCAAAATCACCGTTTCCTACTAGCCCTGTATTTTATTTGAGTTAGTGTAATTCTAAGGATAAAACAGTCATTTCAGTATAAAGTAAATGATATAAATATCATTGTAATTTAATTTTTGTATGCATTTCAAGAGTATTGTCATCTCCAGCAATGGAGAGGAGTCTCTTTCGTACTATATAGTAAGTATGGGGCTCATTAAATAATATCATTATTTGGAGGAAGGAAAGTAGATGAAAGAGTTATTGTTACACTTCAATAGATTCATTAATCATTAGATTATATGTCACATCATTTTTTACTTTCTTTATAGAAAGAAAAAATTGTTACAAAACCTCACCCATGCAAGATTCTCACTATTAAAAGTTCATAAATATAAGCAATCTTACTAGCTATCGTAAATAAATCCACTATTTCAAGGTGTAATTTGACAAATTATTGCATCATATATGAATGAAATGGTATTTAACACAATCTTAAAAACAAAAATAAAAACTCCCCCATTAGGCAATTAAAATTGAGAAGGATTCACTTACTCTAAGAATAAGGTTTTAAACTTACTCCATATCTTAACCATTAATTTTAAGGAAATCTAATGGTTTGAATTCATCGTTGGATTGCCCTACAAGGATAGATATTATTCAAATAAAAGGATACCCGATTATTGGTATGAGATTACACAAAGTGGTACCACAATTTCTGATTAAGATTTGTCCACTAGCACATGCCCCAACCCCATCATGCAGGTATTTCCAATAGAATCTAATCGTAATCAACATTTATGTTGAACCATAACGTACCAAATATACGCCTTGTTTTGTTGTGAACTTCTTATTGCAATTTACTTGCACCATTCTTTCGAATAGTGGTATACTGTGAATGCAATTTGGATAACCTTATCCTAGAACGGGGCTCTAGAATGAGAAACCCCACGTTGGAACAATAAATTCATTAACAAAATAAGAATCCTTTAATTTAACAAACATAGCTAGTTTGCAGGCTAGTTCACTAACAGAATCAATAATTCAGATGTTAAATTAAGTCTCATATCACTTATCACATCGAATAAGGAATAGTTTAAATATTTGTTGAGTTTTTATTTCATCGACTCAGGAATAGACTCAGAATATGTGAATTAAGTCTCATATCCTCTAATTGCTTGAGATGAAACATTAACATGATATCAGAGTCCGACTTCTTTCTGGTTGTCATGGGTCAAATGATGTTGTTTAGTTATGGGTCAAAAATAATTATTCGTCTGGTCTGACAGACTTATGTGGAGGGGGTATGTTGAGAAGTAAGTCTCACATCGCCTAACTCATTATTTTGATAATATTTTAAATATCTATTGGGATACTTCTCTCATTACCAATTGTTTTTTAGATGAAACCTTAACAACAGAGTTGTGATCTAAGCCAACTTAAACATTATTAATTTGCGAGATAAACACAATTTGCAATGGACAGGACCCTACTCTGCATTTTATATAATAAATGTATAATAATTATAGTCCTTTCACATTGACTGAGGGAGCACCACAAAAGTACTTTTTTTACTGTGCTTTTTTATATCATTCAACAAACATGGATGTATAATAGTGCCCTAAACGACAATATAATAAGTAAAAGAATATATGGGACTGTGTGTGATGCGTCCTTTAGGGAAAGTACCTTAGACTTTTATCAAATTTCGGTGGATAAAATAAAAAAGCATGCTTTGTTAAGTGGCGGGAACACTGTTAATAAGGTTATTACACATCCCTAGGATGACAAGTACTATTACAAAGGTCTTTTGTTTGGGACCCATATTCTTACTTTCCTTGACTCCTTTGGTGTATCTCTATTCTCTAGCCTGGTTAATGGTTATGTTTTTTCTTCTCCTAGGGTCATCCTATAATCAAATACAAACTACTTTGATCTACATTTTTTTATGGGGTACAATTTTTTACATTTCCTTAAATATTACTAGTAATACATAAATTGCTGTTGGAAACATCTATAATTGCATAAATATTCTATATTATCTCCAACAGTTGCAGGAACTCTTTTCTACATCATCCCCATACATAATGATGTAACATCCATAAATGTTATATACCTATACTTCTTTGGGAAGTAAGTCTCACATCGACTACCTCGTTGTCTCAAGAATAATTTAAATACTTATTTGACTACTCCTCTTATTGACAATTGATTTTGAGATGAAACTTTAATATGATATCAGAGTCAGAGCTCAACTTGTTTCCGGTTGTCATTGGTCAAAAGATGCCCTTTAATTATGGGTCAAATGTAACCCTTTGATTGGTCCGACAGACTTATGTGGAGGGAGCATGTTAAGAAGTAAGTCACACATTGTCTATCTCATTGTTTCAGAACTACTTAAAGTTAACGAGTTCATTTAGCTATTTCATTAACCAATTACAGATCAGAGTAGCAACTCTCTAAAAAACGGCCCAGTTCTAATAAATGTATTTAATTCTAAAATTTACGTGTATGGAGAAAAAAAAGTGCTTGTAAATATATTTTCTTAAGTGCCTAAAGGTAACAAAATAATTTAGTTGATGATAGATACTATTAACTGAAATGGTAAAAACCTAGAAATAGCTATGTAAAAAGATGGAAGCGTTTTATTAAGAGTTCATATTTTATATTTGACAATTACTTTATAAAACCCATTCGCTTTCAAGACACTTACAACTAGGACATTTATTTCCATTCCTTATTTTGCTACAATTTTAACAAGAAATAATGAAAAATGATAAGATCCATACAACCAAATAAGGGTTGAAATTATTGATCAGAGTCATCCAAATTGAAAATGCTAGTACTAAGTTCATTTTATAGTAGAACTAAACACCTTAAACATTAAACCTTAAAAAAGTTAAACAACATCTTTATGTTTTACTTGCAAACAAGTTAAACAAAACATTACACATTAAGAGGGAGAAACTCTAAAATTTGAACCCAATAAACACTCTTTAGTTCATATAATTGGCTTATCCTTAATGAACTCACCACTACCCAGAATTTGTCTCACCCACACCAAAAAATGTTGTTAAGAATTTTTTTAGAGCTATAATTATTAGCATATCATTTTTGTAAAACCTATACCACACAGTATAAAAGTAAAAGTAACATTTTTTATAAATAAAAAAACCCACCATATGCAAAAACAACACTCTTGTATCAGATCTCAGGAGACAAAAAGAGGAAAATTTGAAAACATGAACCAAATTTAGTGTAAATATTGAAGAGAGACATTACTTACCATCTTGTGCAGGAGTTGAGAGAGCCAAATGGGGTAGGAGTAGAAGCATGAAGAAGGAGACCCATTTCATTGTTGTGGAGCTCCGATCCATGTGCAAACCCAAAATATTCTCTTTCTCTCTGTGCTTATCTGAAACGTGTAGAGTTTTCTCTGTTTTTGAGGAGCACAAAGGCAAGGGCCTTAGGGAGAGTGAGTGTCCTTTTATCCAAGATTCTCTTCACAATGTTTACTTTAGGTTAAGATAACTTTATTTAAATAAAGTATGGTTTCAAATTTCTTTTACATTTAATTTAAACTTTGTCTTAGATAGATATTTGGAATGTAATGGAGTCTTATATCACTAAAATCATTAATCATTCATTAACTATTATTAATTTTTATAAAAAATGATATATATAATAATAATGTAAGAGTATTATATATCATCACTATAATTTTACACTTTAATGAAAGTAGTATTAATAAATAAAAGTATATAAATTATTACGCTAACAATGCATAAATATTACATTATAATTACACAAATAAATTACAAATCTGTATATTAATTAAAGTTTGGTTTTAATAATGTTTGGATCTTAGCGTGGACACATATTTTCTTTTTTATTGAAAAGAGTGTTATTTAATTGATAAGCTGTTTCCTGTGAGGTATGAGACCCGGTCTTACGGTGGCCCCCACCTCCACCGCCGTATTATGGACTTGACAGTGTTCACATAATCGGCTAGTTTAAATCAAATTGACAAAAACTCATTAGTACAAATCAAGTAACTACTAATCAAGTAATTATACCGGTAGGATACCCGTGCATGCACATGGTTAGTTGTGTTTTTCGGATAATCTATATACTATATAAGAAATTAAGTCATTGTCACATTATCTATGACATGTGTCATTACCACAAACATTCTTTTCCCTCCAAAAATCTTTCTTCATTTCTCCTTCAACATTGTCAATCTATACATGTTCATTTCATTTAAATTTTATCCTCATATTTGATATTTGATTATGTGTCTTTAAATAATTCAAATGCGAATAATATAACGTTTTTTTATTGTTCTAAAAAGAGATATGCAATTTTTCATGGAAGTTAGCCCAATATATTCTTTTATCTTTGAGTCAATGTTATAGTAAAAACAAAACTTTATTGTTATCAAATTAAAATATATTATGAATACAATTTTTTTTATCTTATACTTTTATTGAATTTATTAACCATTACATATGTTATATATTTATTAAAAAATGAAACCATAATTTTTTATTATCTCTCAAACGTATCGTATAAGTTAATTAAAGATAATAAAATGTCATAAATTATAACTTTTTGTTTTCTTTTTACATATAGACAAACTTTTCAAGTATTAAAATGATCATTTATATGAATTATGGATAATTATGGAATAATAACGGTTTTGGAGATAATTACTCTCGATATTTAAGAGTAATTAATGTGAAAAATGAAAGATAAAAATTCATATAAAAATACATAGTAGAAAACTAACAATAAATGAAAATTCATAAGGGAATATAAATTGCATAGGTGAATAATGACAATAAATTGTGTTATACTATTGTAATTTGTAATCGAATAAGTGAATAAATATCGACAGCGTTGAATAAATATCGCCGATCAGTTGCAAACTAATAATAAACAATTAATAATTACTTTAAATAAATACCGTCGACCATTAGGAAAGAAATAAAACTCGCGAACATTAGGGAATAGAAACACATATTGTCATTTAACGTGGTGCTTATGGGTGATATCGATGATGTTATTCGAGCTAAAAATAATGTATAATAATCACTACATGCAAATTAGTATGCCTGCTTTATTTTTAAAAAAATCTAAAAATTTAATTATAACGTTGTCATTTCCATTATTATCTTTAAAATATTTTAACAGTTTTAATCCTAAATAATTTAGGCCTCCACTATTTTGAAAAAAAAAGCGAACAATATAATTACAACCTCCCTATTTCAATGATCATTTATTACTAAATTTCATTTCCATCTATTAAAATATTATTTTCAAAGTTGTCATACTAAATCATTAAACTCCTAAAGTACTAATCATTAAATTACTTATTAAAAAATATGAAATAATAATTCAATTATACTAACAATTACTAAGAAATAATATCTTAGAAGTAAAATAAATTATAAACAAGTTACATTAAGAAATTATCACAATAAATCATAAAATTAAACAAATTCTCCATATGTACGTCCATATTAATAATGAACAATATAAGTTTTTATTATATTTATTAGTTAGCCAAATATATAGATTATAGAGCATGAAAATCAATCAAGAAAGTACAAAAGTGTATGAGTAACATGTATTTTCTTAGCAATGTGAATGTACAGATAACATGTGTGTTTTTAACCATATGAATGCACTGGTCACATGTGTCTTCTTAATGCACATGTAATATGTGTATTTTAACCATGTAAATGCACAAATAACGTGTGTTCGTAACCATATGAATGCATATGTAATGTATGTTTTGAATCATACGGCAAAAAAATATCGCCACGTGCAAATGCACGGGTCACTCTTATGGTTGACAAAACTTTTACTCAACCTTCACATAAATCATATGATTTTTGTCCATTGCATAATTCATTTTTGTTTTTTTATTAAAATAACTTACTAGATATGTTGACAAAACTTTTACTCAACCTTGTTTAAATAGCTTTAACTCCATTTTGATTCAACTGAATTGATTCTTCCTTCTTTATTTTCAACATCGAAAATGAAAACAGCCAAATAGGCACACAAAAAAACTTCACAATTCCAAATTGGTAAATTTTAAATGCGTGAATCATGAGAATTATTTATTATGATAGAGGAAAATATGAGTAAATGGTCAATAAGTGAGGACACGATCATAAAAAGACCTGCCCCATAAATACCACACATACCCATTGAATTTATTTACTTTTCAATATATTATACATACAATGTTTTGTTCTTTTACTTTGAGATAAAATAAAAGTCCATATTTTTCATATTAGTCAAAATATTTTTTTAAATGATAAAAATTAATCAAATGTAAATAAAATTTTAATTAGTATACTTCATATCTATATATATATATATATATATATATATATATATATATATATATATATATATTTTAATTTGTACGCATTTTAAATATTAAAAAATAAATTTGATATGTGACATTAAAGTTTAATTTATATATTTTGTTAATACCATAAAAAATAATTTTAAGAAAATGATGCTGCTGGAAAAAAATTCACATGTATTAATAATAACATGCTTAAGGGGTATTTAGGTAATTGAATGAACATAATTTCTCCAATTTTACTATGTCATTACTACTATATAAATGCAAAATATGTTTAAAAGATATTCAAGTAATTAGAATATATAATTTCATTCAATTTCATTTATGCGTCATCGTATATCTCAAAAAATTATTCATTGTTTTTATAAATAATCACAACCAACATGACTTTCTATTTTATGAGCAAACATTAGTTTCACTGTTTCAGAAATTTTTGTAATTTAAAAACATATTGTATCGAAGGCCTTATTGGACTTTTTTTTACCAATTTAAAAATTTCAAAAGTAATTACATAACTATTGTAACCATTACAAAAAAATGTCGAAATTAAAGTAAAATGTGAAGACAACATATGAATTTTTTCCAACAGCATCAATTTTTTTCCAGCAGCAAATCAAATTTTTTTAACGAGGATTTGTCTTATGGCACATTTTATATTTCTCAAAAAGTTAGTAACTTGGTATAGAAGCTAACCAACTTGTAATTATTAATACATATGAATTTTATAACTGAAATAATTATCCTATTTTTTATCACATCTTAACCATGAAAGAACTATAAATTAATATCAAGGGTGATTAACATTAATAATTAATTTTATCTATATTTATCGTTATTTAACACTTGATGACATTCAAATAATGAATGAAGAGTCTTATTACATGTGTGATATATAATGCGAAAACTGATATTTCTCATCGTGATACTTGTTGTATTAAACATGTCAACTATTTACCATTTCTTATTTTTCCATGAGGATTCACTTCAATCTTCAGTGTTCACCTCAATATAAGAAACTCAAACTTTTATTACTGAAGGATAAAACTTACAATGGTGCTTTGCACCTATATCACTCTCACTTCCCTTTTATTGCTTTCTTACAATAGAATACTTAGATAATTCCTATACAAAATTTGCCATAAACTGCAACATATTAGAATACTGAGATAATAACATGCAACTATTTACACTTCATTCATTGAAATACTAAGGTACACATTTTCTAATCTAAGTTTACATGTTTTCTTAGTTAACAAGTTTTCTAAGTTAAGAAGTTTTCTACTAGTAACACTTATGTTCACACTTCTTACAACTTATCTATATATTTAGCCAAGACCATAATTCTTAGATTAAACTAACCTTAAAAAAATTAATTAGAAGAGAGTGAAAAAATACATTACACCAATAAAGATGACCATCCTATTTTTTGTTCTTGTGTTTTTACACAAGTCTGAGCACACTTTTGCTCAAACATATAGTGCATTAGTACTATCGCTGAGTTGGAGCAATGGTTTATGTGAAACCAATGACTGCACCACACAAGGAGAATGTCGTTTCAAAATACACGGTCTATGGCCAAACAATCCTACAACGGGCATCGAAATAGAAAATTGCCAACCGATAATTTCTCATCGTGATACTTGTTGTATTAAACATGTCAACTATTTACCATTTCTTATTTTTCCATGAGGATTCACTTCAATCTTCAGTGTTTCACCTCAATGTAAGAAACTCAAACTTTTATTACTGAAGGATAAAACTTACAATGGTGATTTGCACCTATATCACTCTCACTTCCCTTTTATTGCTTTCTTACATTAGAATACTTAGATAATTCCTATACAAAATTTGCCATAAACTGCAACATATTGGAATACTGAGATAATAACATGCAACTATTTACACTTTATTCATTGAAATACTAAGGTACACATTTTCTAATCTAAGTTTACATGTTTTCTTAGTTAACAAGTTTTCTAAGTTAAGAAGTTTTCTACTAGTCACACTTATGTTCACACTTCTTACAACTTATCTATATATTTAGCCCAAACCATAATTCTTAGATTAAACTAACCTTAAAAAAATTAATTAGAAGAGAGTGGAAAAATACATTACACCAATGAAGATGACCATCCTATTTTTTGTTCTTGTGTTTTTACACAAGTCTGAGCACACTCTTGCTCAAACATACAGTGCATTAGTACTATCGCTGAGTTGGAGCAATGGTTTATGTGAAACCAATGACTGCACCACACAAGGAGAATGTCGTTTCAAAATACACGGTCTATGGCCAAACAATCCTACAACGGGCATCGAAATAGAAAATTGTCAACCGATAATTTCTCATCGTGATACTTGTTGTATTAAACATGTCAACTATTTACCATTTCTTATTTTTCCATGAGGATTCACTTCAATCTTCAGTGTTTCACCTCAATGTAAGAAACTCAAACTTTTATTACTGAAGGATAAAACTTACAATGGTGATTTGCACCTATATCACTCTCACTTCCCTTTTATTGCTTTCTTACATTAGAATACTTAGATAATTCCTATACAAAATTTGCCATAAACTGCAACATATTGGAATACTGAGATAATAACATGCAACTATTTACACTTCATTCATTGAAATACTAAGGTACACATTTTCTAATCTAAGTTTACATGTTTTCTTAGTTAACAAGTTTTCTAAGTTAAGAAGTTTTCTACTAGTCACACTTATGTTCACACTTCTTACAACTTATCTATATATTTAGCCCAGACCATAATTCTTAGATAAAACTACCCTTAAAAAAATTAATTAGAAGAGAGTGGAAAAATACATTACACCAATGAAGATGACCATCCTATTTTTTGTTCTTGTGTTTTTACACAAGTCTGAGCACACTTTTGCTCAAACATACAGTGCATTAGTACTATCGCTGAGTTGGAGCAATGGTTTATGTGAAACCAATGACTGCACCACACAAGGAGAATGTCGTTTCAAAATACACGGTCTATGGCCAAACAATCCTACAACGGGCATCGAAATAGAAAATTGCCAACCGATAATTTCTCATCGTGATACTTGTTGTATTAAACATGTCAACTATTTACCATTTCTTATTTTTCCATGAGGATTCACTTCAATCTTCAGTGTTTCACCTCAATGTAAGAAACTCAAACTTTTATTACTGAAGGGTAAAACTTACAATGGTGCTTTGCACCTATATCACTCTCACTTCCCTTTTATTGCTTTCTTACATTAGAATACTTAGATAATTCCTATACAAAATTTGCCATAAACTGCAACATATTGGAATACTGAGATAATAACATGCAACTATTTACACTTCATTCATTGAAATACTAAGGTACACATTTTCTAATCTAAGTTTACATGTTTTCTTAGTTAACAAGTTTTCTAAGTTAAGAAGTTTTCTACTAGTCACACTTATGTTCACACTTCTTACAACTTATCTATATATTTAGCCCAGACCATAATTCTTAGATAAAACTACCCTTAAAAAAATTAATTAGAAGAGAGTGGAAAAATACATTACACCAATGAAGATGACCATCCTATTTTTTGTTCTTGTGTTTTTACACAAGTCTGAGCACACTTTTGCTCAAACATACAGTGCATTAGTACTATCGCTGAGTTGGAGCAATGGTTTATGTGAAACCAATGACTGCACCACACAAGGAAAACGTCGTTTCAAAATACACGGTCTATGGCCAAACAATCCTACAACGGGCATCGAAATAGAAAATTGCCAACCGATAATTTCTCATCGTGATACTTGTTGTATTAAACATGTCAACTATTTACCATTTCTTATTTTTCCATGAGGATTCACTTCAATCTTCAGTGTTTCACCTCAATGTAAGAAACTAAAACTTTTATTACTGAAGGATAAAACTTACAATGGTGCTTTGCACCTATATCACTCTCACTTTCCTTTTATTGCTTTCTTACATTAGAATACTTAGATAATTCCTATACAAAATTTGCCATAAACTGCAACATATTGGAATACTGAGATAATAACATGCAACTATTTACACTTCATTCATTGAAATACTAAGGTACACATTTTCTAATCTAAGTTTACATGTTTTCTTAGTTAACAAGTTTTCTAACTTAAGAAGTTTTCTACTAGTCACACTTATCTTCACACTTCTTACAACTTATCTATATATTTAGCCCAGACCATAATTCTTAGATTAAACTAACCTTAAAAAAATTAATTGGAAGAGAGTGGGAAAATACATTACACCAATGAAGATGACCATCCTATTTTTTGTTCTTGTGTTTTTACACAAGTCTGAGCACACTTTTGCTCAAACATACAGTGCATTAGTACTATCGCTGAGTTGGAGCAATGGTTTATGTGAAACCAATGACTGCACCACACAAGGAGAATGTCGTTTCAAAATACACGGTCTATGGCCAAACAATCCTACAACGGGCATCGAAATAGAAAATTGCCAACCGATAATTTCTCATCGTGATACTTGTTGTATTAAACATGTCAACTATTTACCATTTCTTATTTTTCCATGAGGATTCACTTCAATCTTCAGTGTTTCACCTCAATGTAAGAAACTCAAACTTTTATTACTGAAGGGTAAAACTTACAATGGTGCTTTGCACCTATATCACTCTCACTTCCCTTTTATTGCTTTCTTACATTAGAATACTTAGATAATTCCTATACAAAATTTGCCATAAACTGCAACATATTGGAATACTGAGATAATAACATGCAACTATTTACACTTCATTCATTGAAATACTAAGGTGCACATTTTCTAATCTAAGTTTACATGTTTTCTTAGTTAACAAGTTTTCTAAGTTAAGAAGTTTTCTACTAGTCACACTTATGTTCACACTTCTTACAACTTATCTATATATTTAGCCCAGACCATAATTCTTAGATTATACTAACCTTAAAAAAATTAATTAGAAGAGAGTGGGAAAATACATTACACCAATGAAGATGACCATCCTATTTTTTGTTCTTGTGTTTTTACACAAGTCTGAGCACACTTTTGCTCAAACATACAGTGCATTAGTACTATCGCTGAGTTGGAGCAATGGTTTATGTGAAACCAATGACTGCACCACACAAGGAAAACGTCGTTTCAAAATACACGGTCTATGGCCAAACAATCCTACAACGGGCATCGAAATAGAAAATTGCCAACCGATAATTTCTCATCGTGATACTTGTTGTATTAAACATGTCAACTATTTACCATTTCTTATTTTTCCATGAGGATTCACTTCAATCTTCAGTGTTTCACCTCAATGTAAGAAACTAAAACTTTTATTACTGAAGGATAAAACTTACAATGGTGCTTTGCACCTATATCACTCTCACTTTCCTTTTATTGCTTTCTTACATTAGAATACTTAGATAATTCCTATACAAAATTTGCCATAAACTGCAACATATTGGAATACTGAGATAATAACATGCAACTATTTACACTTCATTCATTGAAATACTAAGGTACACATTTTCTAATCTAAGTTTACATGTTTTCTTAGTTAACAAGTTTTCTAACTTAAGAAGTTTTCTACTAGTCACACTTATCTTCACACTTCTTACAATTTATCTATATATTTAGCCCAGATCATAATTCTTAGATTAAACTAACCTTAAAAAAATTAATTGGAAGAGAGTGGGAAAATACATTACACCAATGAAGATGACCATCCTATTTTTTGTTCTTGTGTTTTTACACAAGTCTGAGCACACTTTTGCTCAAACATACAGTGCATTAGTACTATCGTTGAGTTGGAGCAATGGTTTATGTGAAACCAATGACTGCACCACACAAGGAGAACGTCGTTTCAAAATACACGGTCTATGGCCAAACAATCCTACAACGGGCATCGAAATAGAAAATTGCCAACCGATAATTTCTTTTCCTACTACCATCGATGATTGGTCAAACGTGACTAGGTCAATGATGGAAGAACATTGGGGCAGCCTTTTGAGAATGAGAACCAATATACAATTTTGGTCACACGAATGGTCCAAGCACGGTACATGCATTGACACAAAGATAAATGGAGCCAAAGTTAAAAATCCAGAATACTATTTTTCAGCGACATTAGCTTTGTTTTTTCGGTATAATTGTCACCAGTTGATGGAGAAGCTAGGTAATATGATACTTTAAATTCATTTAGGTTGTCATCATTGTATATCATTGTTTCTAATTATGTTTTTTTATTTATTTCAGGTCGTAATTTTAAGAAACTTGGAGGGGTATACAACGATCATGGAACTCTCATTACTGAGTTGGAGAAAATCATTGGTGGGAGTAAGGATAGATTGCAGATACAAATTCATTGTTCGGACAAAGTGGACTTTCAATATCTTGTGGAAGTTCGTATCTTTCTTGCGAATGATGGCTCTCCCCTTACTAAGGATAAAGAGCTTATTAGCGCGGATAATTGCAAGCTTGGATGGATTTTAATATGAACTACTACATATTGTAGAATAAAAATATATTAAATAAACATGTGTATGTGGGACTCTTGGTATGTCATTTATTAATATAGAGAGAGTTATGCTTGATAGATTTATTGATGTTATTGCTATCATTTTATTGTTAATAAATTATAGATTATTTTAAGGGCACAATAAATTCATTAGAATTAGAATTAATCTTAAAGAGTAATCAACTAAGCGTCACTCAAAATTATATTATATAATTACAAGTAAAATTTGGTCAATGAATGTATTGAGTTTTCCATCCTCGTTCTTTCATATTCCTTTTTTAATTTTGAAGTTTACAATATTTTCTTATGTGCCCACTAAGTCTTGAGTCTATGATACATGGAAAGTTGTAAACTTATATCCCTATCTTTTGAAATGGGCAATCTCACTGTTTCTTCCTATCAACTTTGTAAGATAATAAGGATTCTTAATAGTTGTTTGAAATGTAGTTAGCCATTGATCGGGTCAATAATTAAGTTATATCATACAAACAATAATATTTATTATCATAAATATATTGTATTTATAATCATAAATATATTATATTTATAATGTGTAGTCTACATACTAAATGTCAATATAGTAAGTTGTTTTAGATATTATAATTTGCATTTGAATATATTCGATTTAAGTAATTGTTACAATAGTTATTGAATTACTTTTGAAGTTTTTAAATCGGTAAGAAAGTCCAATAAGGCCTTCGAAACAATATGTTTTTAAATTAAAAAAACATAAAACAGCGAAATTGATGTTTTCTCAAAAAATAGAAAGTCATGTTGGCTGTGATTATTTATAAAAAAACGATGATTAATTTTGTGAGGTATTCGATGACACATTGAAATTATATATGTTAACTAGCAAGTAACTCGTGCATTTGCATGAGACAATATTTTTTTCCGTATGATTAAGAATATATATTACATGTGCATTCATATGGTTAAAAATACTTAATATTTGTGCATTCACATAATTAAAATACACATGTTACATGTGAATTTGTATTGTTAAGAACACACATGTAATCGGTGCATTCGCATAATTAAAAACACACATATTATCATTACATTCACATTGATAAGAACTCAAATGTTACCCTACACTTTTTTACTTTTTTTTATTGATTTTCATACTCTATAGTCTATATATTTGGTTAACTAATAAATACAATAAAAACTTATATTGTTCATTCTAAATATACAATTACATATGAAGAACTTGTTTAATTTGATGATATTATTGTGATTATTTCTTAATGTAACTTGTTTATATTTTTTTATTTCTAGAATATTATTTCTTATTATTTGTTAGTATAATTGATTTATTATTTCCTATTTTTTTAATGTATACAAAAGGGGACATTGTAATTAATTACTTAGATTTTTTTTCAAAATAAATACGGGATTAATCATTTATATGACAACTTCAAAAATAATATTTTAATAGATAGAAATGAAATTTTACTAATAAATGGTCATTGAAATAGGAAAATTATAATTACATAATTTGATTCTTTTTCAAAATAATGAATGCCTTAATTAGTTATGATTAAATCTCCTAAAGTATTTTAAATATAGTAATGAAAATATATGAAAAATATTAATAAATGAGAATGAGAACGTTTAATTAAATTTTTAGATTTTTTTGAAAATAAATCATACAATATTTTCGAGCTTTAATATCATCATCTATGTCATCGATAAACATCATATTAAATGACAATATGTATTTCTATTATTTATCTCCTAATGATTGACAATATTTATTCAAAATAATTATTAATTATTAGTTTGCAACTGATAAGCGATATTTATTCACTTATTCGATTATAAATTACAATAGTATATCAAAATTTATTGTCATTATTCAGATATGCAGTTTTTATTCCTTATGAATTTTCATTTATTGTCATTCTACTATTTATTTTTTATATGAATTTTTATATTTTATTATTCACATCAACAATTCTTAAATCTCGAGAGTAATTCTCTCCAACCGTTATTATTTTATAATTATCCACAATTCATATAAATGACAATTTTAATACTTGAAAAATTTGTGTAGATGTAAAAAGAAAAGAAAACGAAATGTTAGAATTTATGACATTTTATTATCTTTAAATATATGATACAAAATAATTCAAAAAATTGTTAAGCATAACCAAACTGCACAAGCAAAGAGAATATCATTCGATTTATTGGTTCTACCATTCTCAATGCATCCAAGTGACTACGATAACATAAGTAACAATTCAAAAATTATGTTAACAATAATAAAATGCACCTATGTGACATGGAAAATTATCCATTGAAAATCCAAACATTAGTGCTTTTGAGGTATTATTAACTTATACGATACATTCGACAGAGAAGTAAAAAATCACGGTGATATGAATTGAATGAAAGTATTAGATGAAGAAAAATTAAATTAGAAACATGATAATTATTAAGTCATTTGAAGTTATTTTTATGTATCATTTTTAAATGAGAGATACCGACAAATAGGATATTGTAGATAACTTCATATCAATAAAAAAAAAGTTAGTATGAACAAAATTGTAAATTACAACATAAGAAAAGTTATAAAGTACTTGTTATAAATTTTGGAAAACTTCTTTATAAACTATATTTGTTGTTGACTTCAATGGTTGGAAATCCTTATCATGTATCAATATCTTCAATCCCTTCTTGCTTGAACCCTTGAAATAACTACGTATAATTGTCCATGACTGAAAACTAGTCTAGGTAGATATAAGCCAACACTTTCTAATGATTGTCCTGGAGATTTATTGATTGTCATAGCATATGAAACTACTATATGAAATTGTCTTCTAATCATCTTGAAAGGTCATGGAGATTGAGATAGGGACATTGACATGCGAGGAATATATATGATATTTCTAGTGTTTTTACCTGACATGATTTTTGCTTCAATTACATGTTTTGTCATTCTAGTCGCCATCAGTCTTGTACCATTACATAATCACTCTGCTTGATCTAAATTTCTCAACAACATTATTGGAGTTTCAACTTTCAACTTGATTTTATGATTAGGAAGACCAGAAGTTGAAAGAGTGTTTAGAAATTCTGGAGTTAGTATGCTAATTGTTTCAATGTATATCATTCATCATTCAATTTAATTATCATTGATTTTTTAAAAAAGTAATACAAATGAATGACGAATAATATACTGAATTAATATAAATCTTTGCATTAACAATGCATTCATTTACACTTTACTTATAAATTAATTTAACTTGATAAACAAATAATTAATGAGTTTAATATCTTGTAATCTTGTATGCTTAACCAATAAGACATTGATTTAGTGTCGTAAGGTCTTACTAGATCCTCATGATGATCAAAATATCAATAATTTAATTTCTAAGAGTAACACTTATTGGGATGGACAATCACACACTCAAAAAAATTTTATTTTTGTACTCAAAAAATGAAGGGATGGCATTATAAAACGAAGAAATATCTCGTATCTTAGTAATAAGTTTTTACAATGGGATCACTTACTATTTATATATGTTGTAAAAACAACTATAATTTCAATTACCAAATCCATTTTCTGAGTGTAATTTCCTATATATTATCGTGTATCTTGGCCTCACCTTCAATCCAGACCCGATGATTGGGTTCCAGCTCCTTAAAACGTGTGTATCTTGGCCTTACCTTCAATGTCTGTTGTTTCCTTTTGGGGTGCATTGGAGAGAGGTTTCACTGCTTTTGTTAGACTGAGTTGTGTGTTGTAGACCTCTACTACTTGCAAATATTCAAATAATAGACTGCATTATATTGACTTTCTATCTCCCACCTTATTCCAATGCCCAACAAAATTGAAATTTGAGTTCAATTATATGAATATTAACTAAGTAGGATTTCCATACTCAAAGAATAAGTGGAAAAAAAACCTACTCCATATTATGATAATTCATTCTTGAAAAATCTAATAGTTTGAATTGGTGAATCATCTAAATCATTGGATTTTCCAAAATTAGAAGACTAAGATGTGAAGTAAATGTTTTCTACTTACTCTTACTCTTGGAGTAAGTGTATCCATCTTCACTTTATAAATACGTGTGTTTTAGGTAAGTAACAATTTTTTTTACAACTTTTTTCTTAATTAATAAAAAAGATAATATTTCCGAATGAATAATTATAATTATTATAAAAATAAAAAAGACAAATTTGAAAAATATTATAATACAAATAAATATATTCATTATGAAAAATAATATATCATTCTACAAAATTTTCATATAAATTTTCTCCCACGAGAAAATGACATATATCATAATTTGATACTTTATTTATTGGCTATTAGTTTACAACTAGAAAAAAAATTTAGTAGGAGGATATATTATTACCCATTAATTATATTTCTTAATATCTATTATGAAACAAATTGTGGTGCCAATCACCACCAAGGAGATGAAATAGGAGTGAATGAGGGGTTAGGATCTTCATTAATGAAGAATAAGTATATGGAAAAACAAAAGATAAAATGATGTGACTTGACATTTTTATACTTTAAATGTAACGTGATAACATTTTTACTCTTAAATATACAAACAAAATAAATAATTTGCCTCTCTATTACTATAGATGATTTTTTTCCGAGTGAGGGAGATGGCAAAGAGTGAATTTTATTTTGTAGTGCCAACAATATCCCCTCATCTTTTGAGTAAGGAACTAATCTATTTCGAGGTGTGTGACTGCCCCTCCCAACAAGTGACGCTCATAGGAATTGAACCATTAACATTTTAGTCATCCTGAGGATCTAGCGAGACCTTACAAATGTCTTGTTGGTGGCAACAAGTGAGTTAAAAGTAAATAGGGTGAATGTGTATTTCACTATTTTGTGAGAAGGGAATAAGGTTTTCGAGGACTAAGTATTCTCTCCATTAATGAATAGGCAAATACTACAAAAATAAAGGAAAAAATAATATGGTAAAACATTTTTATCATTCTATATAATAAAATAACACTATTATCATTCAAAATATAAGGAAAAACAAATATTTATATTGTTATATTTGAAGAGGGTCCTTATTTGCTTTTGAGGGTTAAAGTATACTTTAGGAAAATAAATATTAATGGGGTATGTTTAATTAAAGTTAGGGTCTAAAATTTTCTGCTTCAAAAATTCACATAAGAGTAAAATTGAAGACCCAAAGTAACTTTTGTGAAATGAAAAAAGAACATCAAAACACTTCAACGAGTATCCAAACACATCCTACAATTGATGGACTTTATCGTTCGATACTAAAGAAAGAAGACAAACTCCGGAAGAAGCGGTATTTCTGATCCTATGTTATGTGCTTTATCCACTAAGCAGAAAACTTGCATGAAAATAAGAGAATGTAAACCTATATTCTGTGGTGGGATGCTACCAAAATCGAAGTTAATTACCTTTAATCTTATCCCTCCTAATTGTATCTCACATCTCTTACTTTCTTCATTAAGTTCATCTGTGCCCAATTGCCCATTTGTATCTGATCTCTTTTATTGAAAGATATCAAATAATACCTATTGGGCACGTGTGTCAATTCTATCCGTATGTAAAGAAAGAGAGAGACGTATGTCCAAAATGTGTTGACAAAGATTATGGGAAGAAAGAAGAAGTTGAGTAAGAGCGTACTCAACTTAGGACAAAAAAATATGAAGGAGAATACTTCTACTTATATCATGAAATGTTTTCCAAGTTGATCATCTATCCTATAAGGGATATGTGAGTTGTTTTTTAAAAATTCTTCCCTATGAAACTTGTGAATTTTTTTAATTTCATACAAAAAAAAATCTCCACTAATATTCTCCAATAAATGAAGTTCCAACACTATGACAATGAATATAAGATGAGTATAAGTTTTTTTTGTCATAAGTAGAGGTTCATTTTCAAAGTTAAACTTCATATTAATAATGAGGACGACAATAAGAGATATAAGTTCGAGAGATTAATAACGAGGACAACAATAAGGGGCAACAAAAGGACAAAACAAGATTGAAACATTTGATATGAAAAATGCTCAACACTAATGCCACCTGATTGATGTCTTGGTGAAAAATTTGCAGAAATGTAGGTAGTGGTGCTATATGTTAGTGGGCAAAATGTGAATCAAAATCCTTGATTTGTTTAATATTCGAGCCTAACTTATTATGAATTCAAGTGAAATATGTGGCTACTATTTGATTATCAAACATCACACTTTGTCTAATCTATAAGCTGAAGCATACCACAATGCATCCATCTTCCACATTGGGGGATGTTGAGTAATTTGGTATAATTTACATATTATTTGTGCTATATTTTGATGGTGTTTAATATTCTTTTCTTTATTAGTAAAGGGTATTAAATATTCTTCAATATCTAGATATTGTTACAACAAATGAACAAAATGTGAGTGATGGTGTAGTAATTACTTCAAATTGTAAGTGGTTTTAGCCTCCAAACTACATGGTGATGTGGATCAAAAGAAGAAAGCAAGTAAATCAATTGCATGGATGGGTGAGAAAAGAAAGCCATAGAGTAGAAAGAGTGCTAAATGCAATTGGCATTCATACTACAATATCATGAGAATGCCAAGGTCACCTACCATTTAGTATCGAGTTAAGATAATCTCCATTAATGGAAAAACAAGTGTTTAAAAAATTAATGGGAAATACAATCTTCAATGATATATATATCATTTTGATTATAATGAAATTACATTTTTTGTCATTAAAAACAAAAAAAAAAGATATATTTATCTCTCTATTAATGGAGAGGATCCTAGTTCATTTAGCATCTACCTATGGGGAAGGAAATCACTAGATTGGTCCCAAAATTTCATTCACTAATGGGATAGTTGCGTTGGCCAATATCACTTTGAGAAGAATATCTTCCAAGTGCGATTATGTTTAAAGTGAGTTTTACTCTAGTAAGGATATATGAGTATTAGATTATTTGGTGGATTAAAGTTTTAATACATTTTATCAAATCAATTATATATACACATATTCTTACTTACTTTTATTATTAGGTGGTGATTAATAGAAAAAAATATTCCATATTTTCCAAGATCTTCCTTAAAAATGATAGAAATATTAAATCAATCTAAATATACATAAATCCTAAAAAGATAAAGAAGATATTGTCAGCAACAAAGAGACTTGAGGATTAAGGAACTCCTATAGTTGCACTGCCTCTTAGAGGGTATGAAAACTAATATTTTATACATGTCCTAGTGTAATTATATAAACCACATTCAATCCTTAATGATGATAAATGTCAACTTTGCTATATGGTTTGGTCAGTGTGGATAAAATGTGACACAAAACCCATATTTGGTGTAACCTAAATCCAGTAGCTTTATCTATTTTCCTTGAACTAATAGAAATTGGTAGTGCTAAATAATTAAATAGAACCACTATGAAGTAATTAATGGGCAAACTTTGCATATATCATTATGAGCATCCTTTTACAGGACCATTAATCGACCTACCATTATTTGCAGTTTTCATGTGACCTTTCTAGTGGTCATAACATTAATATTCTCTTTCTTCGTAGGTTTCTGTCTTATTATTATGTTCCTAATTAGTTGGTATTATATAATTTTAAATAGTTATCATATTTTTATACTCTTATGCATATTTTATAATCATTTAGTATTTAATTGTTGTTATTTTTAAGGAAAATGTTTGTTCTATCCTTTTCTTTTGGAGGTATAGAATAATGCGGTAAAAAATATAGAAGAAATATAAGGTGGGATTTTTAAAAGAAAAAGCTCTTTCATCAACTAGATTGTAAAACAATGTGCGGGAAAAAGTTGGTTTGAAAATATGATTTAGGATGTAACTATCAGACAAATCCCATGCATTTTCTCGAGGATCAAACATGGCTCATACTAGTTTTGTACTATATAGAATACCAATAGTAGGATGGGGAGCCTATTTTGAATTAAAATTCTCTCCCATGCCTTATATGTATTATAAGGATAAAAGTGTAATCTTCTTTTAAATAAAAAATATAAATGTCAATACATATTGTTTTTCATTTGTTTTTTCAGATCACTTATCTCTCTATTAATGGAGAAGAGTCTCACTCTATCAAAATAGTCATATAAATAAATAGTTGACGATCCAAATTTTAAATTATTCCTGAAAGAAATAAAATAGCTATTACAAATTCATTTTTTTTTTCATATTCTAATACTAGAGATCCAATAAATACTTGAAAGTCTCATAGAGGATCTCAACTCCCCCATTTGATACCGGAGGTAAATGCTTGAAAAAAGTTAGCCCCACTTGATACTAAAGGTTGATTTAGAATTAGGTTTTGATGCTATACAAAGAGGAAAGTACAAAATAAATTCTACCCTTTACATCATCATTTTTTTTAGGGTGGCTCCTCTCCAACATGGAGTTATGTGAAGAAAACAAAGAAAATATAAAATAAAATGACAGTTATATATGTGCCTTTTTCATATAGTTTTTTAAATATGATATTATCATTTCGTGAAAAAATGAGGTACAAATATGTACCTTTTCATTAGAGTAAGAAGTAATTGATTTAAGGTCTATTTGAAAAGGGGAGGGATCCACTTACTCCAAAAAATACTTACTCTTCATCTTAGCCATCCAATCTTGAAAAATTCAATGGCTTAGATGTACTCACCAATTCAAACCATTGGATTTCCCAAGAATGAATGGTCATGATGTGGAGTAAGTGTTTTTCCACTTACTCTTGGAGTAAGTGGATCCCTCCCCATTTGAAAATATATATTTGTACAATTTTGGTACATACCAATTTATTACGATGCTTTTTTATAATTCTAATATATTGGCTTTGATACAAAATTCATATCTTAAATTTTTTAAATAATGTTACATCCCCTTATCCAAGAACCACAATTTGCATTCCCGTATTTGTATAACATCATAATTACATGCTAGTTTCGTTATATGTACCATCACATTATCCGAAAATGACTTCTTATCTTAGGAGTATAAGGATACGATACATTTAGACGACTCAATTAAGTGGAAGTCTCGTACATAATAGTTTTTTTATATGTATGAGTACCACCATATTATACAATTTTTAACACACAATTATCTGCAAATTGCAACTGTATTTCAGAAATTTACATCCTGTCTGCCACCCCACTTTCACAAGCTTGATTGGTTGAGACTAGATTGATGATTTCCCGAACACGTTTTCACCACTCTTTTACACTGTTGACTAGTAGGATATCTGTGCATTCGCGTGCGTTCCTATATCACATGCTTGATAAAGAAAATGTGAAAAGTAAAGTAGTCTAAAACCGGTTCATCCTAGTAAACAATATCCTGACTATAAATATGACCATACTCAGATGATTCAATTCAACCTTATGAAAACATAACTACCTCTACTATAGCCTAGACATTGAAATTACTCAAAATTCATAACATGTCACTTTCCTGTGCCAAAAACTTCTTCAAGAGGTTCTGTATAGATGAATTCCAAATAGGAAGTTATGCTCATAGTAGCTTTCTGTCCAACGATCTATTGCTATCTCTTGGTGCAAGAATTAACCAAGAAGCTACACTTGGAAGATATATAATCTCGCCTTTCAATCCGCGTTATAGGTGATGTTATCACCCTTTGCAGTGTTATGAATATTGTGCATGCTTCTTCTAATAGTACTGTATATTACAGGGCTTGGGAGATGTTACTGGTTGCTCTAGTTATATACTCAGCATGGATTTGCCCATTTGAGTTTGCCTTTTTGCCTTACAAGCCAAATGCATTATTCATCATAGACAACATTGTTAATGGTTTCTTTGCCATTGATATCATGCTCACATTCTTTGTAGCATATCTTGATAGCCATTCTTATCTTTTTGTTGATGATCCAAAGAGAATTTCAATCAGGTAAAGAATATAACAAACTTTTCTAACTTTAAAAACCGTAAGAAATCTCGAAAAAACTATTCTTACTTCATATACCTTCTCCTCCACCAAACTTATCACAGGTACTTATCTACATGGTTTGTGTTTGATGTCTGCTCAACCGCACCATTTCAGTCCATCAGCCTCATCTTCACTAATCATAGCAGCAGTCTTGGCTTCAAATTCCTCAACATGCTTCGATTATGGCGTCTCAGACGAGTTAGTTCTCTGTTTGCAAGGTTTGCCATCATATCAGATTAAACTTTATGGTTCCGAACATAGTTACTAGGAATGCAGTATGTCACTTTTTACGTTACAAGACTTTCTTTAAAGTGAACCTGATATATGATATGCAAAATTAATTAGCTAACCTAGTAACTATACCTGGTTTTTATCAACAGAAAACTTGAAATTATAAAAAATAGGACAGTGCTTACTAGCTCCTGTTCTTTGTTTTCAGACTAGAGAAGGACATTAGTTTCGGTTACTTCTGGACTAGGTGTACAAAGCTCATTGCTGTAAGCTGTTAAAGCCAATATGTTTATTCTCTTCACAATTTGAAGATTCTTTATTGTACTAACTTGCCACTTTTCATCAAATTTCAGGTAACACTATTTGCAGTACACTGTGCAGGATGCTTTAACTATCTAATCGCGGATAGGTACCCGGATCCTAAAAGAACATGGATAGGTGCATTGTACCCAAATTTTAAAGAAGTGAGTCTTTGGGACAGATATGTGACTGCAATGTACTGGTCCATTGTCACACTTACTACCACTGGCTATGGAGATTTACATGCTGAGAACACCAGGGAGATGCTATTTGGTATCTCTTACATGCTCTTCAATTTGGGTTTAACATCATACATTATTGGAAACATGACTAACCTTGTAGTCCACTGGACCAACCACACCAGAAATTTTGTATGTACTTCTACTACTGCTTAATTTTTCAATCACATGCTAATAAGAGCTTTATATTTTACTTGCTTAGACTAACTCTGATTTTCAGTAACCAATACCCTTAAAAGTCACCATCAAGGACAATGCTCCAAAAGTTTTGTTTTTAATTATTCTATAGGCCCTACATTATGATATTTTATTTGAAACTTCAAAGTTCAAACCTATACACTTCCTAGTAGTTTCAGCATGTTATGTTCCCTTCAATCTTATTTTAGCTATATAGCTAATTATTTCCTTTCTTTAAAAAATACAAACTGATTCAGATAATAGGAACTTTATTTCTTCCCTATAATAATGAAGAGAGGTTTGGTTTTGGTGCCACAGAGGGATACAATCAGAACAGCTTCTGAATTTGCTTCAAGAAATCAATTGCCCTGTCAAATACAGAATCAAATGTTGTCACACATATGTTTGAGGTTCAAAACAGAAGGATTGAAGCAACAAGAAACATTAAATGATCTTCCAAAGACGATTCGTTCAAGCATTACACACCATCTCTTTTTTCCTGTTGTGCAGAAAGTGTACCTCTTCCAAGGAGTCTCACATGACTTCCTTTTCCAACTGGTAACACATCAAATACATGCCTTGTTTGTTCTTTTATTTTCTGCTTTTTCCTTCTGTCTTCTTTCTTCTTCGGCTACGAGGATGAATAGCTAATGTTACAGTATATGAAACAATTTACTCTAACAACAGGTTTCAGAAATGGAAGCTGAGTATTTCCCACCCAAAGAAGATGTGATACTACAAAATGATTCTGCTACAGACCTTTATGTGCTGGTTTCAGGGGCAGTGGTGAGTTAGCTAAAGCATGAATGATCTAGTAACCATGAATGAATGTTAAATAATGTCTACTAATAAAAAAAGTTCTTTTGAAATGGTTATGTATTACAGGATATCGTTCAATACATTGATGGTCATGATCAAGTATGTCAGTCATAGTATTCAATCAATTTACACCATTTTTCCTTCAAATCACAAATGAAACAACTGATTATAACTTCCTATCCCTGCATTAACAATTCAGGTTCTTGGGAAGGTACATGCAGTTGATGTGTTCGGAGAGATTGGAGTTTTATATCATATACCACAGCCTTTCACATTTCAAACTAATGAGCTTTCTCAAATTTTAAGACTCAACAGAACATCCTTAATGAATGTTTTACAAGCAAATCCAGAAGATGCACAAATTTTGATGGAGAACCTTTTCATGGTAATGTGGATGAAAAATTGTATAAACTTCGTATGTTGCACACACTCTCTCTTTGTTGATAATAGCTTCCTAATAATCTGTTATCCATATTGACAGAGATTAAAGGGGCATAAAGCATTAGGCTTTCAATATCCAGATACAGATCCTGGATTGGTTCTTCATGAAGAGCTTGATGGAAGCAACACAAGAAGAAGCTCTTCTCATGCCTGTACAAATCATTTTCATGAACATTCGCCAATGCAGGAAGAGAAATACAGAAATCTCGGATACTCGGAGGCCAGCATGCTTAACGTGACTAATGAGGATGGTTTAATCACTAAACATAACATGATTCCTCAGGATGGGAAAAGAGATCTCCATGCAGCTTCACACAAAGGGAAACTTGACATGGTTGAAATTCTGCTTGAAAGAGAAGCAAATGCCAAGATCCCAAATGGGTGCACACAAAGGGCTACTATGGTAGAAAAGCTAAAAAACAAGAGCATTTTTGGACAAATATTGAGTTGTGAAAATGAGAAGAAATCAGATGAACATATAATAGACTTTGTAAAGCCAGAAATCCTTAACCTTAACAACAGTGACTCAACAAGAAATAGAAAACAATATGGTATTAGATCTATCAACTTTCCATTAGAGAAAAAATATACAAACTCCTCATATTCTACAAATTTAAACTGTCCAAGTGACAGGGAAATAGCAAGGTTCATCAAGAAGAGAGTAACAATTCACTTGCAATGTGGATGCAGAGGTACTTCACAGGGACAGCATGGAAAACTGGTTATCCTACCTGATTCATTAGAAGAGTTGCTCAAGTTTGGTGGTAAGCACTAATACTCATTTTGTTGCAACTTGCAAGGGTTAAATACATACACAGAAAAGGATTTTTTTTTACCACTCTTAGTTTCTTCTTCTAACTATTAACTTGGAAAACTGCAGGTGGAAAATTTGGAGGCTTCAGCCCCACAAAAGTAATTAATACAGAGAATGCTGAGATAGATGATATAAATGTCATTAGAGATGGTGATCATCTCTTCCTGCTTTGCAGCAATTGTGAAAATTTGACTTCATGATGTTATCAATGTAAATATGAAGATAGATATTATGTTATGGAAGGTAATGAAAATGATGAAATCAAATACTAAAAAAGCTAAGCATCAAGAAAGATATTGGAAAATCATACAATTCAATTACAAAAGCTGCTCTTTGTTTATATGGTTGTTGAAACAAAATTTTACAATCTCATCAAAGATAGGGTCAGTCGAAAGTCCCAGAAAACAAATGATATAAACAAGTGAAGATTCCTGAAATGTGTTTGCTGATGTATTACATGATTCAAGCAGTATTTGACACCTTTTATGATCCCTGAGAATCCAGCTAAGTGTAAGAGATGCATGATTAACGTCGAAGAAGCAATTTGCTTGGTGCTACCACACTCTGGATCTCGAAAGCCTTTGTATATTGAAACTTTTTGATGAATAAAACTCATTTCTTCAAATTAATTGGTATGGGGTGTGCTTCTGTGTTAAAAACAAATTTATCCAATGGAATAAGAGAGTTGTGCCCAAAAAGCAAGTATAAATACTTCAGTGTTTCTCCTAAAAAGAAAGTCTCCATTTTGTCTCTTCTATGAGGAGGAATGCTAGTTACATCACCCAGAGAACAATATCCACCAGTATCAACCTTTGTGTGCTTCTCAAAAGCTTCAAAGATTTGCCAACCCCATTCGCGGTATCTGTAACACATGATACATATATCTGATTAATTCATAAAAATTAAGCCTGTATCCTGTGTTTCTTGTGTCTGGGCACAAGAAATAAAAATATAAATTAACTCTATACATACGAGGGGAGGAAAAAACATACTTAGGATCTTCTGTAATACGGTACAAAATGAACAACGACTCCACAGTTTCAGGTCTTAAAAGATTATGACGATCAGCAGGTTTTATTATGATGTCATTTACATATTCCGAGCTCTTATTTCCTCCATCAAGACCTTCTTCAGAAAATTCCTGAGTAAATATCAGAAGCTAGAAGTCAAGTTTTTCATTCTCACTATATCCAGCATCGTAGAGCATAGGGCGTAAGGAGTTAATGAGATGCGTTGCAGCATTTGCATGTGATCCTTTATCAACTAATGAAAACGAAATGCCATAACGATCCAACTAACCTCAGTATGAAAGTAAGCAATTTCAGGCGCCAGACCAGTAGAAGTTACCGAGTACATCTCAAAGCATGTTTTAGCCAGATCCTCTGCAAGCTTCAAATTTTCCAGGTCTTCAAAGTGAAGCATACTGTTTTTCATTGCCTGTTTCTTTGTAAGGCCTTTAGTGGCGCCAAGTGCAAGAGTACCAGGTAAGAAACACACCTGAATGGGCAGCATCAAATTTTACATCATAGTTTGTAGGTCAATGGCAATATGAAAAAGGATCACGATCAAAGTGCATAACTGACTTTATGTGAGATCAATTGCTAGGAATTTTTTTATAAAAAGAAAATAACTAACAATTATAATCAGTTAAGATGCAAGGGGGAAGATCCTTTTACAACTGACACTGAAGTAATACTGCAATTGTAAAAGTATCCTGGACCAATCACAGTATCACATAGTCCAATGAATAATGGTGCTGAGTATTCTTTTGTAAAATCTGCCTCGCAATATAGGATCAATTTTCATTCAAATGCCATTGTTGAGTACAATTATAAAATCCTCATGCAACAAAATGTAAAATGATTAGATGCCCAAGTTGTAAAAGACCAAAATGCTTCCCCATAATGCAGTTCTGGATACATAAAAAACAAATCATATATATATATTTTATGTCATTAATGGAAATAACTTCAAACCATACACACACCATAGCATGGCTTAGTATTATCCAGGTAACAACGTAATATGGTACATTAGACAAAGGTTGCTTGTCCAGGAACATTTTTTGTATAATCCCTTACAGCACCATTGGATGGGAATATTGTACTTACAGAGCCAATAAAATATTTGAATTTGATACTTCAAGTACACTGAATACAAATCAATAGTTTCTATTTTCTAATAACAAAAAAACCCAGTTGCCACTGTCAGACAACTAGAGCAAGATTTCTACTAAATGAAATTTTAAAGCAACTAAAGCACTAAAATTTAATGCAGTGTCAAATTTCAAAATTAGGAAGTACTGCATACCAGGTGATCCATTTTTGGGCTGAAATCACTCTTTGGCCCATAAGGCAATTCTCCGACAAAGACTAATCCATTTGGAATCGATTTTCGAACAAGAAGATGCCTAACACCTTTCATTGCTTCCGTATACATTTCATGTAGATACGAGGTATTACTATCAGTACTAGCTCTACACTGAAGCCATACTTTAATTAAGTACTCATAGTAACTGTCACCGCGAGATCCCAGTCTAATGTTTTCTCCACTAAATTGACCAGATTGAGGGCTGTATTTAGGTAATAGAAATATCTAAATGTAAGTAGAAATATAACAGAAGAAACGACAAGGCATATAACACTAAATTATATAATTCCATACCTAATGTAGATAGGAACTAGCCCTTCAACTTTTGGAAGATTTTTTATATGATCCAAGACTTTCATTGCCTCCAAACTATATTTTGGATCACCAGATACAGAACTGAGATAGTTGAACTCAAGCTGTAAAGTGGAAACTTCTGACGTGCTGCTCAGCCCACCAGGAGCTGGATGGGCTGACTTGTCGTGCAGAATAACATCACTGAACGGAATTGGAGTCGGGCTGGCTGTAAAAGCAGATAGCAGACGGTCAGCCAAATCCTTAGCAGTTTGTAGATAAACAGCTGGTTTAGGTCCTGCATGAGTTAAGTTCAGTCTATTCTCCCCACCACTGAGATGGTATGCACTTAAAAGCCCACCAAGAACCCGTATTGTGGTTTCAAATAAATTTACTTGGCCCTTCTTGCTAATTCTTTCGGAAAGTTGTTTTTCAACCCAGGATCCTGCTTCAGCAACAACTTCATCAATACCCATTATCATGGCTGTATCAAGAGCATCCACTACTGTAGCACCTAATCCTCCTAATCCATCAGTTCCATGTTGGCTGAGCGGCATAAGTTCATCATAACCCATGGCAAATTTTTTGTAGCCAGACCAGGCATGAATGAAAGCCTCCTTGACTTTTTGTTGCCTAGTAAACCACATAGAACTGACATCTAGATTTCCAGGTACATGATCACTACCATTATTAGTCCCTTTAGTATCAGGTGGTATACGAGGAGGAAGCCTTGGAGCGCGTCTCAGTAACTTTTTTAACCTTCCATCACTATTAGTAATGCTGCTATTACCTTCAATGCTTTTATTCCCAATTGCTTGATCATGAGTAACTATGCGAGCAGGACTTGTATGTGTCAGCATAATATATGCTACACCAAAGATTAGTAGCAAAATTAGACACTTTCCAGTACTAAAGCTAAACCAATTACGCTTTAAGTTGCTGGTGAGGAAGCTCTGAGTAATAACCTGGAAAGTAAAGGCGTAGTAAATATTTTCCCCCTTTTTTGATGAATGACAGAACATAACTAGTTCGATATAGGATGTATAATACTCAGAACTATTCATACTATAAACTTACACATGATGCCAAGAAAGTTTAAAAGTGTAAACAGATATTGGAACATTGGAGCAAGTTTAGACTGCAATTTTACATGTAATGGAGCTGTTTTTGTACAATAGATACATGTATGATATTCATTAGAAAAGCTATCCAGCTCAGAAATGCGAAAATGCACTAGCTATGGCTACCTAAAAATTGTGATGTTTACATGTGATTTCTTTTAAGAAAATGAACAAATTCTTTAACTTGGCTTAAATAAGTATTATTCATTTTTGGCTTCCTAAATGAAAACTTTCTAATTCCACCACTTCTTCACTTAATTAGACAAACAGGTAAAAATAACTAATGTTGCAACAAAACTAACAAGTTTAACTCACATCACAGTCGTTCAATTCAAACACCATAAAGTAACATAGTGCAAATCAAAAGTCAGGCTATTTATAAAAAAATCAGTATTTGCAAAAAGGGTACCTAACCAAACTTCATTGTGAATCTTAAAAATCAATAATTTGCACCTACCCAATAACAGAAATAATGAATTAAATAGTGGGGTTTAGTTGAAAGCAGTGAAATCGAAGAAGGTAATAAGAGTGGAAAGGGAATAACCTTGAAGAAAGAACGAGGGCGAAACTTGGCGTTATCATAGTGAACATCTTTTCTGGAGTAAGGGAGTGTATCAGACATGGTGGATCCAATAATTGAATCAAAATCAGTACAATAATCGGATCCAAATTGGGTTGCAAATTATAGTTATAGCTATATAGCATCAATCATGGTTCGATGCGTGAAGATGGATGTTGAAATCACTGTTTAAGACTAACTTTCACATCAATGGGTCTTAATAAATACTCAAATCTGATTCATTGTTTAACATATCATACGAAATCTGATTTTTTATTATTTATCACTTGTTCATGTCTTTAGACAATTTAGGTTTTACTAAGGATTATTTTAATAACACCAATATTTTTTTTAAAATGTTCAAATGTGAGTAAATTTTTTATATATTAATTTTAAAATATATATGTTTTTTTTTTAGATTAGAAATAAGTCTTTGAAGAATTATTTAATGGCTTTTCGTTTTTATTTTATAGATTTATAGATGCATTTTTAAAATTGAGATTTGTTTCAAAAATATTATTTAAAAATATATTTTGAATTACAAATATTATTTTGTTATTATCATGAATATTCATAGATTTTTAAAATTGATATCAACAATTTTACAATAATATTTCTTATAATTCTTTACATGGAATATTTTTATTGTACTGAAGAAAATAATTCTTCACATTAATAATATTATCTTCTTATTGAATTTTTCAGTGAAATAATTAAGTTCTGCATAACCTGTAATAATATTCTCTCTTTGTCCCAGACTACATACATTTATTCTTATTATATATCTCTACAATATTATATATATTATTATAATATATTATAATAATATATATAATATTTTTATATATCAACAATTTTACAATAAAATTTCTTATAATTCTTTACATGGAATATTTTTATTTTACTGAAGAAAATAATTCTTCACATTAATAATATTATCTTCTTATTGAATTTTTTCAGTGAAATAATTAAGTTCTGCATAACCTTCATAATATATGTAATAATATTCTCTCTTTGTCCCAGACTACATACGTTTATTCTTATTATATATCTCTACAATATTATATATATTATTATAATATATATAATATAAAACTGAGGTTCTATTTGTATTTATAATAAATATTATTATATTGTTATAATATATAAATCTTTAGTTAACCTTTTAAATCTTTAATTAGTTGATATTTTTTTATTAGATTAAGACATAATAATATACCAAATATTGTGACGTATAATTTTCATTCTAATATTTCTAGCAAGAAGACTCATCATTGGGTTCTTCCCTCACATTAGCTACCTCTTCTTGTTCTAAGTTGTCCACCAACCACTACCAACACTAAGAATAACTATCCACTATATGGAATCACCTTCACATCCATGCCCTACCATAACATGTAATTCTTAAGCACCCATGCCTAACAACTTTTGCCCCCGAATTAACGTAATCTTCATTAATATAGAGTCAGATACATCCAAAACAAGTGCATATGATGAGATTTTTATGCATGATGACATTTTTATCCTTCAGATCCATGTCCTACCATAATATGAGTTGACGTTTTATCTTTAAAATATAATGAGATGATATTTTTATCTCTATATGCAAATGCAAAAATGATAAATTGTCTCTATACTGAAGATCACCATTTCCTTGTCACCCACCACTATGCTAGAAAACGTCTTTAAATGTGATTCCATCCTAGAAATATGCATTTAAACAAAAGGCGGAAGAAAATTATACAGCGCATCTTTAAGAATTCGCTGTTAAAAATTGATAAGCGGATATAATGTCAACAACACAACAACAGAAAATATACACGGTTAAAATATAGTGCACCATCTTCAGCCATAACAAAGAGAAACTAAAAACTAAAGAAAAGTGTTTATTGATCACTTTTGACATATGAACAACATTTTCATTTTACGAAAGTGTGTATAGAGTACCTTGCACTATTTATTTTTAAAATTTTGTTAAAAATAAAATTACTCTTGTTAATAGTTTTAGTTTTAGTTGTTATCTATACTCTTAGCTCCCTTATAACGAGATCAATATATTACATATGTGTCATGTATGTACACTTGTTGCATTTCCCACACTCTACTTGCTTCTCTTTTATACCTCAAAAGCCACAACAACCCATTGAAATTCCCGTTAATAATCCTCAATATATTGCACTACATTTTCTTCACTTTCACAAATGCTCCACATAGGTAACTACTAGCCTCTAATATGGGCAATCTCAATCAACCCTTCATCATGTTCCTATGCATCACTTTGTTCTTTCTCTTCCTAATCTCTCACAATGCTTCTTCATCATCCTTCAACCAAGAAATCCAACCCCAAAATCCTTCTTCAACCACCCTTTCCCATTACCAACAAGTGTTCTTCCTCAAGAACACTGACCCTAAGTTTTTGAGCAAACAAGAAAGCATCAAGAAGAGGAAGAATATGAAGAGAAACAAGAAGCATAGGAAGAAGATGACCAAGAATAATTTCAAGACAAGGCCTTTCTCTGTTATGCTCCCAAAGGGTTTTGTCCCTCCTTCTGGTTCCTCACCTTGTCACAATGATCTACCCAACTCTGTCTCCTTCTTACACTGCCATCTCACTAGTACTTCACAACCTTAAGAAGAAAACAAAGCTCCAATCCCATATTGTGATCGTTGCTACATATATATATATATGGAGTTATACTATACACTTAAGCAACCACTATCAGAAAGATGTGGAAGTTGCTACCATTGGTCATTGCTTTTTAAGTTTTGATAAATACTTCTCTTGCATTGTATTGTATCACTTTCTCTTCATTTTTTTCTTACTTTATGTTGATGTTGTAATACATGAAAATAACTGAATAAGAATAGATCATGAATAGAAGATATACTATAATAAACCAGTGAAACTGTTGATTCCTATATTTCTACAAAATTCTCTACACTGTCGCTGTTCCTTAATTCTTTTTATTAAATTGACCATTGAAGTATATAATTTCCTTTCTTTATTTGGGTCTGTTTATTTCTTTATTATATTTACGTTTGTTACGTATAGGCTATTAGAATGTTTAGTCCAAATGAAATATTGTATCAGGGTGGTGCATGCATATATGAGTTAGACAGTTAGAGAGAGACATAGATGTGTGTTAATTATTAATTAGTGAAGCATATATGTTTCTAAATTTCAATGTATTATTTCACAGAATTGATGCTAGAAGGGTTATTGGAAGCTAGATCTGGTGAAATCTTGGTAGGTCCATTAGTGCCGGAGAGAGAGAGAGATTTGAATTTGCATAGTTTGGGGAATGCAAAAAAATAATAATAAGAGAGGATTAAAAGTCATTTGAAGTTTCGTAGCGTTTACTTTGTTCATGCATGCAATGTATTGTAGTGGTGGCTCTCTAGACGATGTGCCACACAACTCGGATCCATGTCAAAATGAATCTATAAAATCATGGAGAAAGGGAGAATATCCTAATTCCTCAAGCCCTTTAATTACCAAAAGTTATATGTCATTTTCAATATAAATTAAATAGAATGAAATATCTATATATTTTTAGTGTTAAGATTTATATACAATTATCATATCATTCATTATTCATTTGAATTATTTTTATTGAAGAGTCAATGCTGATTAGATATAAATAACGAATGATGTAGTAATAATGTATAAAATTCATATAATATGAGAGTATACATTTTTTCTCAATTAAATATTGTCTTTCATTATATACAAAGTTGACAAAACTTGATAATATAATATGATTCTTATATATAGTTAATATATCATTCATTATTCATTTATATTACTTTTAGATAAAAGTCAATAATAATTAAATATAAATGATTTATGATGCAATGATGATGTAAAAATTCTTATATTGTTACATATATTTTTTTCTCATATTATATTAGATCATAAACAATGTAACAAGAAATTATTGATTATTCAAATAATATAATTATTTAGAGTCTTTAGACTTATTTGACATTAAGTGTTGGTAAAAGGAAAGGGTATGGAAGAGCCAAGGGCACCTTCATTGTATTCCTCCAATGATCATCACTATTCACCACTATCCTTATGATTATTTTAATTTACACAATACTTATTATATTTTTCTAATATCCTTTATCTCCATGATCATTTTTTACAACTACTCACGTGAATTAATAAAATACTAAACAAGGTATTAACACAGAAAGATAAATAGAAGAAAAAAATTATTTAAACAAATACCAAACTATAATACAAGTTGAGCGAGAGGTAGAATGTGAAAAAATGTCAGTGAGGAAAATCATCAAACACCTTCAGTCCCGCCATAGTATCTTGAACCTCTCATTCTCTTCTCTCTCCACTCGTTCACTACAACCTTTGAACAACCAAGACCACAAACACGAACAAGATCCTCATTCTCTTCTAACCCAAGACCCAATCGAAACATGTACCTCTCTCTGGGTCAAAACTTTCTCTTCCCCCAAACACGTTCCATTCCCAAACCTCACTGGTTTTCTCTCTAAATTCGACCTATGGCTTCTCGCTTACCAACGTTGTTGTGCTCACTCCACTGGCACATTCCCTCCTCGCAATGCTATCCATTTTCACCTTCTCCAAAACCTTCTCTCTCTTCGAAACGCTGTTCTTCGCGGTCGTTTTGAGTGGAACGATAAGACCCACCCATATATCCGTAGTCCAAACGATAAAACATTAACGAAACCTCTCTCAAAACGTAAACTTCAAGCCATGCTGGGGTCCAGTGAGACTTGTTTTCAGGATAGGGTTGTTCAGGAGGTTCTGTTGATGATTCTTGAGCCGGTTTTTGAACCACGCTTTTCACAGAAATCGCATGCTTTTCGACCTGGGAGAAGTCCGCACACGGTTATTCGAACCATTCGGAGTAATTTCGCAGGCTATTTGTGGTTTTTGAAGGGGGATTTGAGTGAGGTTTTTCACAATTTGGATTTCAATTTGGTGATGGGGTGTCTTGAAAAGGGTACCAAGGATAAGAAAGTGTTGGGTTTGATCAAGTCTGCGCTAAAAGAACCAATCATTGATGTGTCTCGGAATGAAGAGAAGGAAGAGTTGAAGAAGCATAAGAAAAGGAAAGCTACTAAGAAGAAGATTCTCAATGAGAATGAGCCGAAACCGGACCCTTATTGGTTAAGAACATTCTTTAGTTTTGCTCCTCAGGAGGCTGCTAAGGTACCGAATTATGGTCATTGTGGAATTTTAAGTCCTTTACTTGCTAATGTTTGCCTTAATGAATTGGATAATATGATGGAGGAAATGGTTGTTGAGTTTTTTAGGCCTTGTAAGTTTGATTCGATATGGAAATATTCAATTGATGATGGTTGTCATAACCCTGCGTGGCCCGAGTTTGTTCCGTCCAGTGGGAAAGAAAAAACTAGGAAGATGGATTATATAAGATATGGTGGTCATTTCTTGATTGGGATCCGAGGGCCTAGAGAGGATGCAGTGGAAATAAGAAAGAAAATTGTTGAGTTTTGTGAGAGTACATTTGGGATAAGGTTGGATATTTCGAAGTTAGAGTTAGAACACATTACAAGGGGAATCCAGTTCTTGGATCATATAATATGTAGAAGGGTGATACACCCAACCTTGCGTTACACCGGTTCTGGAGGTAACATAGTGAGTGAAAAGGGTGTGGGAACTTTGCTTTCAGTTACTGCTTGCTTACAACAATGCATTCGCCAGTTTCGACGACTCCAACTTGTGAAGGGTGATAAAGACCCTGAACCACTTCCGTGTAACCCTATGTTGTATTCAGGTCAAGCTCATACAAACTCCCAAATGAATAAGTTCCTTGAGACCATGGCTGATTGGTATAGATATGCTGATAATCGCAAAAAAGTTGTTGGATTTTGTGCCTATGTAATTCGTAGTTCTTTGGCTAAATTGTACGCTGCTAGGTACAGGCTAAAGTCTCGTGCCAAAGTGTACGGAATAGCTTCACGAAATCTTAGCCGTCCTCTGAGGGAGAGCAGTAACAATGCTGCACCTGAATATTCAGATCTTTTGAGGATGGGACTGGTTGATGTAATTGAAGGTGTTCAGTTTTCACATATGTCTTCAATTCCATCATGTGATTATACTCCATTTCCAAGGAACTGGGTTCCAGATCATGAGCGGGTCTTGCATGAGTATATAAAACTCGAAGATCCCAAATTTTTCTTTGACTTGCTCAGATCCATTAAGCAAAAAGGGTCAAGTCTTCCTCAGGATGAAATATCTCAAATGGTATGGGACTACAAAACTATTGGGGTTCATCATTTTCGATCTCACGGAGATAAAGGAATTCATTTTTTACAATCAGATGGAGATAGAGAAATAAAAACTGATCAAAAGGAGATAACTGGGTAAGTTTGGCAGTGATAAAAAAATTAATGTAGTCTCTGTATCAAAGTTCTATTTTAAATTGGGTGATCTCATAGAAAATTGGTTATGTGCATTTCTAAGCCATTTTCTATGTGGACTGTAGAGTGTAAAAGTCCTTTAGATACTATTCTTACAAGAAATGTTTGTCCATGCTGACATTATCTACATTAAAAGTAGAAGTAGAACACAACCATCGGAAGGGTGATGCTGAGGCGGGGTTGTAATTAACTACCGACAATGTAGAACATGGTAGAGAAAGAATTTTCTACATTGTTGAACTGCATGTGATAGGTGACCTTTTCATTAGAATTTATATGAATTGAAGTTGGAGTTACCTCGAGACATTATATCAGTGTGAATCCTTGAGGTTGTTCTAGATATCAATGAAGAGACTTTTGCTGGTTACATCTCCAGGGAAGCACTGTGAACATACTAGTATATTACTAGATTTGGGTTAAATGTTTACCAAAAGACTCTAATTACTTCAAAGGAACATCAATGAAGTGCTCAACAGAATTTTTTTGCATGATAGTTATTAGGAGGTGGAGGATCAACTTTTGAATAAAAGGTGGCAATTTCATCTACTATGCTGGTGTTTTATTTGCTTCAGGCCAGAATTTTTGTAGACTTAATAATTTCTGAGATTCATGAACGTTTGGATTTTCTCTCTCCTTCCATCAAAATGTAGTATTTGGTGGTAAGTTTTCTTTCTGTAACCTCAAAACAGATATCTGCTCTTTTAATCATGAAATTGTTTGTATAAAATGTGATCCTTGTATAGGGGGCTAAAACAATTTAGCCTATGGAGTTACATGTAACACAAAAGCATAAGGTATGATGAAAATTGAAAGTAGCAATGCAGAATCCAATTTCCATGATTGATTTGTTGTTGCTAAAACAAAAACAACTTCATTGGTATGTGTCTAACTATCCATATGCAATCTAATTCAGATGATTATTTTTTGTAGAAAGAATGAAAGAATACATATGCCACTCCATTGTGTAAATTGATACTACATTTTAAGATGTATTCAATCAGTATTCTGAAAAACAATGGCATATTACTATTAAAGTAAGCATTACTGTATCATGATTGTGATTTGAGTGAGACAAGGAATTAACAAACTCACTAAACTCTAGAAGAACCATGATCACTTTTATGTGTTTTCCTTTGATAATTTTTCAATTTGATTATGAATTGTTAAATTAAATACATATGGAACACACACATCCCCAACAAAGATCATAAATGGGTTTAAGCAATGACAAATTGGCAATATTGAAAACACTCTAATATTAGTAAATGTTCTTGAATTTTTTTACACTGATAATAAATACCTCTTTAGTTATGAGATGATGAAAATAAATAGGGTGGCAAAAAAAAATAGGAGGGAAAAAAATAAGATAAGAAATAGAAATGTAAGAATGGGATGAAACTCACTATGGGATCATATTTGTTGTTCCGTACAACGATCTGCTGTTCTAAAGCACGTTCCCAAGTTTGTTTCGGACTAATCAAAATAAAGTAAAAATAAAAAAAATTATGAATGTTTATTTTTTTAATTGAAATGACATACTTTAATGGGTCAAAGACATTTGTGGACATGCTTTGAGATAGCAGATATTTCCGAATATAATGTTTTTAAAGTGGTATGAAGGCTTAGGATCAATGACCTATAGTGTATAGAATAAAAAATAGGCCATTGTCCAGGGTCCAAAATCTTCAAGTGGGTTGTGGAGCTATCAAGCCTATTATAAGTGGGGCAAATGCGAAGGGCAAAATACATATTATCTTTAAAGTTAATTTCCATGTTTAGTTTTCATTACCTATGCAATTATGCAAACTTTAACTTGTAACATTTTTTCCCTTTTAAACAATGTGAGTGCCCATGTTCAAATGAAGTAAAATTTGTTATCCCACAATTTGTCACAGTACTCTATACTTCATTGCATTTGGTTGGTTAAAAATATTAAATACTGAAATCAAATAATCTTAATTTTTTATTTTCTAGACCAATTGATACAATGACATATAGAATGTACACAATTTGGACAACAAATTATGTCAAAATTTAAACTCAAAGAAATGCCCTGTGACTAATTTTCATTCCTTTCTCCACTCCTACTCTTATATAGCATCAATAAGCTCCCACTTGTAAAAAAACAAAAATAAAAATAGCAGCCATCTTTATAGACATGATTGTTAAATATTTAACTCCCTAAACTATAACGATTTGATTTATTAGAAAACTATAGTATGTATTACAGAATAAAAAATAGAGTTTAAATCTGATTTAGGTTTAACAAAGTAGTGCATAGAATTTTACTCCAAGAAGTAAAATTAAAAAAAAAATTATTTTTCAACAAAAACACACTAAAGTACTAAACCCCTCAAGTTCACATCTTTATTTACTCTTTTTTTTCTTCCTGTTTTCTCAACTAAACACAATCTTTATGCACATTTTTCATTTTTTTTCATCGGCCTAAAGGAAATTTTTTTAGTATTTGCTTTAAGTGCATTTTTTAGAATTTTAACTTAGTATTTACACTTTATATTTCTTGTCTCTATCAACTCAACTAATTTTTGGGGAGTACTAATGCATTATTATTAAAAATAATAAACATAAATGAGTTGTGATTGTTCATAGACTATGTGATACATGGCTCATAAATTACGGGTAAATCATACGTAAGTCAAGTTTTAAAAGGATTTTATCTATAAAAAAATAAAAATTCGAAATAATATAAAAAATTAAAAGCGTTTTCTTGCTCATGTGATATATATTCAGTATTCACATAAACAAAGAATTCTATATCCGCCGAGAAAGCCCACTTAATACACTAAATGCATTCTTTAAGATAAACTTTTACAATTAATTTGAAACTAATAACTTCAAATTTATTATTTCTGCTTAAAGTCAATGATGTTAACGTATCTTTTCACATTTAAAAGGCAATGATGGTGATATATCTTGAAGGTGTGTATTTATCTTTTTTCAACATCATACACTAATTATTTCTCACCATTTTGATATATATGAAAAAGATTGAGCGAGTCATTTAATCATTTTAATATTAATTAAGGAATAAGCACTCCACTAAAAGCCTCAAAATGCGTCTTTGTAGTTTTATCATTATTTTTTTAAATTAACTTGAACTTTGACTATATTTATCAAAACATATATACACATATTATCTATGTCGAATTCTAATAATTATATTATAAAGAAGTTATTATGGTTGTTCTAACTATAAGTTTCCGAAAAGAAAAATATCAAGAGAAGCTTTGATAGATACACCTTCATCATGATTCTTATTGATGGTTACCTAACAACAACGTGGACCTGAATTCATTGCAAAGTACAATGTTTCCATGGATGGACAATGGACTAAAATCATAAGAAATAATTGGTCATGTCTTAAAAAATACATAGACAAACTGTGAGAAAAAAAGACCGAAATAATAAAGTATTCTTGAGCCATCGCAAATGTGTTGTGTAATTCTATTTTATATAAAAAATCCGGAGGAAAAAAATAGGAGATTAAATTTTGCCTTATACGTACCTTGTAGTAAATTAATACACTTATATTATAGTGTTTAATTTTTTCTTCTGGTATGTCATAATATAGAAATTAATCTATCAGATTATGTAAGAAATGTTTTTGATTTTTTAGTACCACTTCTATTCTTTCTTATCTGTTTATTAGTAAATAAATTTGTTCTTTTATATATATATATATATATATATATATTGTTTTAGACAATTAAGATAATATTAGTGACTACTTCTATAAATGAAGCCCGACCTAGTTAACAAGAAATGTAATAAGTGAGAATAGGTGATTATAATTAATTTATATAAGTAATGGATAAAGTTGTAAATATTATATAAATTTAATACAAATAGAGATACTAATTGCATTTCTTAATTTATATGTTACAAACTTCAATAAACAGATAAATAAAAATGGGAGTAATATTAAATATGAATCATGTTAATTCATTATAATAATAATTTTTTGTAGAAGTGAGAAATAACAATAACCAACATATATAGTTGAGGTATATTAGTTGATATTATGAAATATATATCTAATAATTTATCTAATAAATCGTTGAATAGAAGCTTGAAAAAAGTTCAATGAACTTGGCAACCAATAAAAAAGTAGATAATATATATGTTTTCAGTCTCATACATAGATTTTAGTCACCTTTGCTTATTGTCACACATTTCATAGAGACTGATTTGGATAAAATTTCAGACAAGGAATGATCAAATCCCTAACTTAGCAAATACTATATGCATGCATGATTTTTTGGTCCGTCCAAAGTTGGAATGTGAAAAGAAAGTGCTTATTGAGTGATATAGGGAAACAAGCTATTCCAACAAAGATTCCTTCTTTGAAATTAATTGCCCACCATTTTGTTGAAGATGAGAAGATTCATCTAAGTTGGTCGAAAAGCTTCTTTTAAAAGTTCTACAATTGAGACTTTTTGTTCATGTGAATGAGAAGGTTCCTTTAATGGCATTGCTTTTATGATATGAATAGACTCTGATCAATTGATATTGGTGAATGAAAGTGACACCATGGAGGGGATGTTCCTACCTAGCATCCAGTGATGAAGAGGACTATTACACGGAAAACAAAGAAAAATCAATAGACAATGATATTTGTATTTTTTAATTTATTCTGTGATTATTTCTACCCTTAAAAATACGTGCAAAAATAATACTGTTATCTTCGATAATAGAGAGAGGTCTGACTTCTCACACTTATTAACTTTATTACCATAAAAGTTAAATCTGAGTTTTTTAGGTTTTTTTATAGGTAAAGTTTTTGATGGGGAATTATCCAATTGTTGTGATTTAAACTTAGATGTTCATACTTTATGTGTCTCATGGCTCACCAACTAAGCTGACTAGACAATGTTTTTAGCTTTATTTAAGTTGTTTTTTATGTTTAATTTCCTTTCAACAAATATATTACCCACTATTAACTTTTGAAAATTGAACCATGAACTGTAGTAGTTGCCAAAATTATATTAATGCAATCGGCAATGATTTGAATAATATTTCACAGAGATCTCATTAGTAAATACTTAATAAGTGCTCTATAAGCTGAGGCAATCCTAATAAACTTCCAATACTTAGTCCAATTAAATTTTAGTTCTTAAAAAGAAATGGTCATATGAATACGGTAGTCAAACCCGAATCGGACGTCAAGCTGAAAGAGTTTCCGCATTAAGTCTAACCGGTTTAAATAGTTAAGCCATCCGGTCAGACCGAATGATATTAAATATAATTAATAATTTTTATCTATAAATATATAATTATATATAAATGTAAAATTTTATATTGTCGCGACCCGATTTTCGGTTGGAAGACCGGCCCTGCGACTTAGGGAGAGGCAAACTCGATTTCTACCTCTTCCAATTGATTTGGAGTCGCCACTACGTTTTTTGCGGTTAAAACGTAGAAAACTCTAAACATGCCCAATTAGGATAATTTGGTCTTTAATCAGAGATTCTGAGCTCGGGAGTCGATTACGGATCGGGGAAGGTATTAGCACCCCGTCCGCCCGTATTAAAACGGTACCCTCGCTAATAACATGGACTTTTATACCCTTAAAATTATTTATTAAAATTCAGTAAATAAAAACAAAATGTTTTATTTTTTTATTGTTGTGCCTGACAAGAATTCAACTTGCTCCTACGTATCCCTAGCTGCAATAGGGAAATCAAGGCTACGTAGTTCTGGTTCGAAAATTAATTGGTTGATTTCGTTGATTTGAAGGTATCGATTTGGTTTAGTAATAAAATAAGTTTTTACTAAAACATTTTTGATGTGGAATTAATAGTTTAGAGACGGCACTGGTCGTAGACCTCCTTCCCATTTTCAAAGAATTTAGAGACAACACGGGCCATAACCTTGCTATAAAAATTCTGTTCGAAATTCGTTTAAATAATAACAATAGATTTCCTCTAAAATATTTGACATGAAATTAATAGTTTAGAGAAGGCACTGCTCCTTCCCATTTTCAGAGAATTTAGAGACAACACGGGCCCTAACCTTGCTATAAAAATTCCATTTGAAATTCGTTTAAATAATAAAAATAGTTTTCCTTTGAAATATTTGACATGGAATTAATAGTTTAGAGACGACACTGGTCGTAGACCTCCTTCCCATTTTCAGAGAATTTAGAGACAACACGGGTCATAACCTTGCTATAAACTCTGTTTAAAATCACTTGAATAAATAATGATTATTTTTGAAATATTTGATATGGAATTAATAGTTTAGAGACGGCACTGGTCGTAGACCTCCTTCCCATTTTCAGAGAATTTAGAGACAACACGGACCCTAACCTTACTATAAAACTCCATTTAAAATCATTTGAGCAAATAATGAAATAAATTCCTTTGATAATGCATATAATTTGATAGTTTAAAATATAGAACAAACCAATGGCTTTATGATTGGTACTATTATTACAATGGAAATAAATTAAATGTCATATGTATAAATAAAGAATACAAATAAGACATTAAAACAAAAGAATAAACAAAACCTAAAAAAACAAATGGGTTCGGGTCAGGCCCAACGAAGAAAACTGGATTGAAGGGGTAGGGGTTTCTTTTGTTTTCATTCATTTGGAATTGAAGGAGTTAGAGAGTAGGTGAGAAGGATAGGGAAATGAGAAGACGAGGGAAAAGATTGGTGAGAAGACGAGAGAAAATGCGAAGACGAAGAGGATTCGGTTCTCCGGTATCCTTCTCCGATTCTCTTCTCCGTTAACGGTGACACGGTGGTTTTGAGGCTTCCCTTTCACTTCTCTCGAGATCATTCCTTTTACCCTTCACCATGGATTCGAAAACCCTAAATCAATCTCCTCCCTTTATTCGATTCTATTCTCTTCGGTTTCGTTCCGGTGACAGGCTAACGACAATGGAGGCAAGGAATTTTGGTAATGAAAGCTTTCCCCTTTTCAATTTCGAGTTCAGATCATAACTGGCAAATCAATATAACTAGTGACATGCATATGAAAATGAGTTTGGACACTGATTTATTCCTAAACAAAACGAAATTGTTTTAGGATTATCATAATACAAGGCCTGTTTTCAAGTTAAACGAGTTGGATATATGCATTTCCATGTGACCCAGTACAAATAACATACATGTGCAAAGTCTGTTGGATTAGATTAGCAATTGACAACCAAAAAGAATGCATTTATAGGATATGGAATGGCTTCACTGGGTATTCCTTGGTTTGAAACGATTTATGTTATGGATATAATGTGCACAAAATGCTTCTATGTTTGTATTTACATGATAAGTGCCTTACTCAAGACTTACCTTTTAAATGTAGGCTTCTAGCCAATCCTCGTGTTTGTCCCAGAGGCACTTTCTTGGTTTTCGTGTTTGATCCTTATTGTTGATGCTTGGTATGAGTAGATGTTGTGTATGCGGTTGCCTCTTTTGTACAGCTCTCTGTATGGGATTCTCTATTTTGCTACGTGATGGATAGTGAGGATTGTTCTCTGGATTTGTGGTCTTTTTGTGTTATGCAATTGTGTTTTTGGTATATGATATTTTTCTGCTATCTGTGATGTGTATATAGTGTCCATATGGGTTCTAAATGAGTGTCGCATGTTGGAATATCTGAGGAATAATAGGATAAAGAGAGGATAACAAACATATTGGGGTTGGTAGGGAAATTTGGATTATATAGGTGTTGTAGTGCTGGAATTCTTGAGAGGATAATTGATCCCTCTGGTTATTATGTGGTATGTATCTGTAATATGTTTGTTGTTGGAGTGATATGAGTATATATGAAAGGTATGTGTTCTGATGGAATTGTGTGGTGGAGAGGTAGATGAGTGATCTCTGTTTCTCAATGGTGTCCCCCCTTTTATCTTTTGTTTAGCTATCCTTTTATAGCCCATTATCTGTCTTTTGGCTGCCCATCAGGAGCATATAACTCTCCTTATTAATCCTTTTCCTAATCAATTAATAAAAGGAAAAAAAAAACCACCCATTGATGATTGTGATTACAGCTGCTGAAACTGAAACCATTACTCTTGGTCTGATTGTCTTTTTGTGTGCCTTTGAAACTGCCCTTTATTGTCATTTATGCTTTTTGATTGGGAGGATTGTAACTGAGATGCTGCCATATATTTGTTACTGCCCCATTCTTGCAATTATGATGACTTATGGTTGTCCATATTCCTCTTAATCTATTTCATGACTGCTCTAATTATACTTCCTGGGTTTGTAGGTTTTGAAGCTGGTTGAGGCTGTGGAGCCTCTTGCTGCTTGGGCATTAGGCAACAATTTAGCACCAAGGTTCTTTGTGAGAAAAATATGGGAGCATAATAATTTATCAATTCGATGCACTGCTTCTTGAAAGAAAGCATTTGGTAGCACATATCACGAAAGGTTCCAATGATGTCATTTTGGTTATTCTTATCCTCCAGATAATCAAGTGCCTCAATTGTATATTGCTCACAGAGTGCACCCCCATCTGTTTTTCTGTTTAGCATCAAGATTGTTGTGTCATCGCTACTCTTTTCAGTGTTTGCAATCGCAAGTTGTCTTGCGTCACAAGATCAAGTAGCACAGAATTAGAAACAATAGCCCCACTAATTTTTCTGCCATGGTGCCTTATGCATGCAGTAGAAGAAGAAGAAGATAGGGCAATGTGTATAGGGTGCTACTATGAGAAGGTGTCAAAGAAAGATGGTCATATTCTTTTGAATATTGTACTGGAACACGTAATGGTTGTTTTATTAGGTGGTAGTGGTTGTTGTTGAAACTTTTCTATTGCAGACATTTCAGATGAAATATTTGGCATGCTCAATTGATGAACCAGAGGATTATGTCCTTTTTTATGTCAATAATATTCTTGCCACAAATTATACCTCAAATTAAACCAATGCCACATAGAAAACAAGTCTTTAATAAGTAATACCTACTAGACAACCCATAATACATGACACTGTGACACATTACGTGAAAATTGGTGATATAAGACCAATTACATCACTAATTATCACACTTTTTAGCTAATACAATTTTAACTCCCTTAGTACATTCAACTTCCTGCTTTGGATTTATACATGAGATTCAGGAACTAGAAAAAATGTTTTTGAATCAAACTCTATGTGTTTATCTATGTTCATCACAATAATTCTAGAGTAAGATTTATCCGAAATAACTTCGTTGATACAAAGGTTTTGCGACTGATAGTTTACGGTTGAATAATCATAAGAGACACAAATGGTTCAAAGGTCTCCAAAAAATAAAAATATTCTCTTTTCTTCACAAAAGAACTGTTGACACCTTCTTTGAAAGTATTGTAAATAGGCCGGACAAAATCGGGTGTTCACATATATAATTAATAATTTTATATAACACCTCTCTATCTTTTTTGGACCGAAATAAAACAAAATATTAGAGTAATGTTCCACTTTTTTAAATTTTAAGTGATTCGTCTGATTATTTTCTCGGGCTATTCCGGTTTAACAGGATTTAGCATGGCCGAACCAAAATTTCTCCTGTTCAAAGTGATCAAACTACTAATTCGGTTAAGACTACAAAACTGAGCTGTTTTCAAGTCCGGTCAACGATCGAGCCGGTCGGACCGTCTGATCCGGTTCGATTATCATAACACTTGTTTAAGTATGATTGTTGATGGCTTAGACTACCCAAAGCTATGTAAAAGAAATAAATTGGTTTCCTAATAAAATTAAATAAAAAACTAATAGTGGATCTCTTTAATATTTCAAAATCATAACAAGTAAGTTAGTAGTGATAATTTAGAATAAGTTTTATATCATACTTTATTCTTCAATTTAAATCACTATACTTTATTTGTTCAACATTTTAAATTAAAATCTATCATTATAAAGTTGTAGATAGTTCACTACTGTAGTGGTTCTTGCATCGTCGGTAGCAATAGATAAGGGTAGAAGAACATGAAATTACAGGTATTTATTTATTTATATTTTGTGTTCCTTTATAATTATTTGAAATGACATGAAGAAAGACCATTTTGTAATTGATTGGTGATTGACATAATGTCCTTTTTTCAGAGGAAAAAAGACATATTCATTTGTTTGGTCATGCATTATTGTTAATCATAGAAATATGGAATAGCTGCTTCCAGGTAGAGGTGCCAAATTAAGCCAAACAAGGTAGATACCAAATATAGTAACAGAAAAAACTTCAAGTCATGAATAATAATGTCACTTGGTGATGTTTCACAACTTGCCCTATCATTTTGGGAATATATATAAAACCCCATAAATATAGTACAGAAAAGGAAAAAAAATATGGATCTGATCAACGAGTACACAATGAGGATTCTTTGGTTGCTTCTAGCAACAACATATGTAAGCTTAAGAAAAACATGCATAATTGCATGCCCAAAAAAAGATTAATTAAGTTATTAATTCCATGTTCTCACAAATAAAGTCATGTGTTTAACATAATTATGTTAAGAATTTTATTAAATAGTTAATAAACTAGTTATTTATTAGGGTCACTTTTGTCTACATTTCAAGAACTTACAAGAAGTGTAAGTAAAAGTAAGAAAAAAGAGCTAGAAGATTGTCATTGTAGTGTGTAAAACCAACAAGATAGGAGTGTTCACTAATAAAATGGAGATATTTGTTAATGAGATAGACAAAATATCAATGAATAAATATGCTTCTTTGCTTATGGACACACATATGAGACATCTAGCATATAATAGAATTATTTCTAGCAATACAAGAAATTCATGATATATGAAAATCTAGGAAGAGCTTACTTATTTCTAGCAAAATCATGATATATGAAATTTGGAATATCATCCCACCATGTATAAGTTTTACGGAAAATCCCAAAATTAACTAACTTATCTGCGCAAATGTTTCGCCCTCCTTAAAAATATGAGATATTAAACAAGTCATTAGTTTCCATGACTTTTTTACATCTAATCCAATAGTTTAGCAGGAGCATAGTCGATCCCAAAAGATACTATTTCTCTTAATTCTCCACCACATATCCTTTAGATTCTTTCTAAAGTGAGATTCTAAATTTTTTTCACTCATAGGGGTACCGGAATAACTTACTCATTTGAGAAACTCTTACTTTTAAAATACAACATTTTTTATCTTGTGATATGATGAGATTTTTAGAGAAAGGAAAATATAAATGAGTGTGTTAAAGTATAAAAGTATGATGCTGATGTTAACAAATGTTGAGGAAGTTGGAGGTGGCTGCAAAAAGCATGACTTCATTTTCACATCTACTTTTTTTTTACCAATCCAATAAAAAGAAATCAACAATCACCACTTCAGGCTTCAGCTAAAGGAAATTGAAGCAACATAATATAAAAAATGTATCTACTAATAGTGTAAAATTTTATATATTATTATTGTATTATACATATCATTTATATTTAACTATAATGAACTCTATAAAAAATAATAAATATTCATTGTAAATGATGTACTAAATATGTATATTTATAATAACAATATTACACGAAACAAATTTTCACAATATATCATCCATGCAACTCAGTGGTATCCACTCAGTCCCACGTAACATAATAAAATGGTATATCTTTGTGTGAGTGGGATGATTGTCTTATTCTATATTTAAGTTAACTTCGCCGACGAATTTTCAAAAATTAATGATACCTAACCTCAATATATTAAGAGAATGATTTCTATGATGAGAGGCTATAACAATTAATGATGTTTTCCCTCTTTCTCTCCCTATGTAGAAAATTCTAATTAATGATCTATAATACGAGTAAGATTCATCTCCATTAATAGAGAGAGAAATAACATTTTCATATATATTATAAGGGTAAAAATTAATTTTATTTTAAATAATAAGAATATAAATGTCAATGTATATTATTTTTCCTTTGTTTTTTCACATTACTTCCATTTCTATTAATGCAGAGAATTCTTACTCCTATAATAATAGTGTTCTCTCTATAAAATTCTAAAATCACATGTTTAAGAAATGTTTGCTTGAAGAATTAGCCACACCATAAATGTTCTCAAAACAAGATTCCCTCTCAAATGATTCATGGTAGATTAAACATTCAATTTTTAAGAGAAACATTATAGTTTATATTTCTTAAACAATGCCTTTAACACAATTTTTAACATTTACCTTCTTTAAATCATCACATCCTCTTAGTTCTATATCTTCAAATACAAAGGAGTGGACTTTCTTTAAAACAAAATAATAATAAATTAATAATTAAAAGCAAATTACACTCAAGATTATCGGGAAATAAGAAACAACAACCAATAAAACCAAAATGGGATCTTAATAATAAAAATTATTGATATCAATTAAATTATCCCATAATTTTGTCTTAAATACATAATAATGTTAATTCAACTAACATTTAATATTTTTGTGAACTAATTTAAGCTCGCCATTATTAATCAACCATGCTTTTGTTTAATGAAGAACATCCCCTTCTATAGTTAAGAAGTTAATCTATTTTAGAATGTAACACTATCGATCTGAAGCTCCATAAGCACCAAAATGAATTATCAAATTAAAAATAAAAGTGAACTCCACATGAGAGATGCAGAAGTTGTCGAAAGAAACTCGAACGGCAGAAACACCAGCAACGTGTGATAAATCCAACCAGAATTCCATGTTAGAGCCATGTTTGAATTAAGGTTCAATGATAAGTTTGGTATTATATTAAGGTTCATAATTATAATTGGCCACAATATTATTATTCATAATTATGGATATGATATTGATCATTATTATTGATTATGAAAATAAACAATGTTATAACCATAATCAATGTTGTATCTTTTAGTCTTTTCACACAATTACTAAACTCAACTAATAAGGTCCATAACCATAATTAATGCCATGACCACAACAAATATCTAATAAGGTCCAGTCTCAACTCTCTATGCAGTAACAGTTGGTAAGAGTCATTTCAAGAAATAGAGAGAAATTTTTTTCTTCCGGTTTCAAGGGTAAAAGTATAATCTTACTATAATTAACAATAACACAAATATTATTTCATTTTGTGTTTTTTTTTATTTTTTCACACAAATTCTCTCACCATTAATGAAGATGAGTCTCACTCAATAACAACTAGCAAGTAGCTTTTCTTAAATATGAAATCGTCGGAATACTTCATACGATTGAGACTTCTCCCCAGTAATCTCATTTTAAATAAACGGAAACAAATGTCAAAATGTTGTTTTACTTTTGATATATTCCACAACATTTTTCTCTCCAGTAATTCAAAGGTCACACTAATTTCATTATTATTCTTTTATGATTAAGAGTTAACTGAATAGAGGGAAATCAGATATATATGTGAAATTGTGAACAAATGTGCAATAAATTTGAAAATCAACACCAAAATTTTATATTTTATAGTTAATTAATTAATTCTTTCCTTTTCTGAATGTCATTTCAATAGTGTAAAAACACGTCTGTTATGGGTAGGGTATCAGGTAGGGTGTTTATACATAAAGAACATTTATTTACATTAAGTGACTTACGTGAGAACAATATGTTACTACGATAAATGATAATATTTAATATGAACCATTAGATTTTATTTAAATAGTTAAGATTAAAATATACATATACATTACTATCATGTGACCAATAACCAACTTTTAATCATAATCATTCATAATAAGTTATAAAACACAAATTTATTATTCATCTTTTCTCAGTTTGCACTTGGGTAATCCAGCACAAATGTTTGCAAACCAACGTATACCATAAATGTAGCAGTGTAAATATAATAGGAGTGTAAATATAAGAATGTGAGTAATGTAAATATATATAAACATATGTGAGAAAAAGATGAAGTAATATTTTTTTTAAGTTTTTAAGTAAGAAATAATCTATCTTCTATACTACTTAATAAAGGCAAAACCCAATATAACCACCTTACCATGGTATAATTTGTGGTTCCTATTTTGCCCTCATTAAATTTTAATTTCTCCTAAAAAACATATAACTCAATGTCCCTCTCAATATAATATCATGCTTCTTTTTTCAAGCCTCTCTCATTCTCACTTTGCCTGTTGCAGTTACCTATTGTAACTGCTCTATTTTTTCTCATTTGAAGGAACCTGGATCAGAGAAATATAGAGTAAATATTATCCCAAATTTAAGTAACAAAAGGGATATGCTAAACATCCTAGTGTCCATCTAAAATGCATAAATTAGCAATTTACCAACTTAACAATTCAAATGTTCTGAATTAAAAAGCATAAATCAACCATTTAAAAGTTAGAATTTATGTTTCTATAAATTATGACCCATATAACTGCTATAGAAGTTGTCAAATCCCTCTCTCATTCCACTTTCCAAGTTATAGGTACATATTATAAATGTTTCAGTTTCCTAGTTTGAAGGGAACTAATCATGGTAGTTTTCCCATTTTGAAAGTACAAAGCCTATTTGTTAATTGTGGCTGCCTATGAACATTAGTAACCATATAATTTTTACACATTTTATGCAGAACATGTTTATGCTTATCTTGTCTTAGAATTTGTTTCAATACATTCAATAATTTCTTCCAACTTTCATGTATTTCTTATCTCTTCCCTCTTTGTTCTTTTGTTTTTCTTCTCTTCTATAACCAATTTAAAATCTCTTAATAACCAATATCACACAACAACTTATGTTTTTATTTGTGAAGATTTCAATGCTTAATCAGGGACTGAGACTATATTACTGCTACTACTACTCATTTTGGCTTTGAATTTGTTTTTATTGGCTTCACAAAATAATTTCTTCCAAGTTTAAGGTATTTCTCATCTCTTACTTTTTAATTGTTTGCATCATTCTTATAAACTCCACTAATTGAAATCTTAATAAAAACTTAAGAAAAAAGAACCTTACCTCACTACTTCAATTTCTGAATCATTCATAAACTTTTTATTCTGTAGGTTTCCCTTCTTCACCATTTTTTTATAAGCATGGTCACACAAACGCCCAAGAAACTATAATGCTCATAATATGTGCACAACATTTTTCTCATACAACATAGAACGACCACTCTAATATAGATATTACTACATTTTTTACATATCACGTTTCCTTAAATTAAAAGAAAAACATTTCGAAAAATAATCATTTTAAATTCAACATTTTAATATAAAATTATTTTTTTATTTAACTTTAATTTGTTGTAATTTTAGGTTCTCTATTCATAATCAATTTCAACATATTTCAACTACAATGAGATTGATATCGGTACGTCAAATTGCTAGATCATCCTTACGTCAACAATTTCGCATAGATAATTTGTTTTAACAGTTGGAACATATACAATATGCAAAAAAATTAGTTTGTTATAGTTTATTTGTATTACTAATAGTTACTACATATCAAATTTCACTACACTAAAAAACTATGACCAAACAAATATATACCAACAAATAATGAAATACAGGTAATTTATTTATCCATTTCTTTATTGGGTATTAAGTTGTTTAATTTTTTTACTGGACATGATATTTTGATAACCAAGCTTAACGTTCAGTATTAAATTATGTTGAAATTTGATGAATGAATTACTTCTAACCTAAAATTGTTGTATTTTAAAGTGTAGTACTATAATATTTTTTTCTAACATGCAACCAGATATGATAATGTTCTTTGACATTGCACATACAATTCAATGTAACTCAAGTTAGAACTACCTCAATTAAATTAAAAGAACTAAGAAGGTTAGAAGGCATGCATCTTAATTTAATTCAGCGTAACTTGTAAGTATGCATAAATGTTTCTTCATTTATAAACTCAAACAAAAACCATGTTGTATAAACTCAAGTGAGAAGAAATGAATTATTAAATAAAAAACTAGATTATATTAAGTTGTACCCTTTTGTTCTTTTTGTGGGGCTACCGCCAACTACAGAATACAATCATTCATCATAAAAAGAAACAGAACCACTCTATCTTCTATGAAATTGTGAGAAAACGTGAAAAAATGTAAAAGTAAAAATGTGAAAGATAGAGTGAGATGGTGACAATGAGACAGCAAGGCTCTCTTCTTCAGTCTAGGCGGCTAGGGTTTCTTCGTTTTCTGTTTCAAAAGCAAATTGGTTTTCTTCATTTTCTTTTGAAACAATGTTTTATTCATTCCCTGCCCAATGTTTTTATTTTATTTTTCTAATTTCATCAAAACGACCAGTTTAACCAACCGGGTTAAACTGATTTTACCCGGTCTAACCCGGTTGGACCTGTTTTTCCACGGCTCAAAACGGTTGGAAAGACTTCCTGGTTTTCTAAATGTATGGGGCGTCTATATAAGCGGGTGACGGTTGGACCGGTTGGACCTGTCGGTCCAGTTTGGTCACAATAATACTGGTATAAACAATATTATATATTGGGTTGTTTCATTGTATATTTAATGCATGTAGATAATACATTACAAACGATAGGAAAGCGGGTTGACAGGCACGAAAGTGCCTGTCAACACGCTAGTTTCAATAGTGTAAAAACACGTCTGTTATCGATAGGGTATCGGGTACGGTGTTTATGCGTAAAGAACATTTATTTACATTGAGTGACTCACGTGAGAACAATATGTTACTACGATAAATGATAATATTTAATATGTACCATTAGATCTTATTTAAATAGTTAAGATTAAAATATACATGCATATTACTATCATGTGACCAATAACCAACTTTTAATCATAATCATTCATAATTAGTTATAAAACACAAATTTATTATTCATCTTTTCTCAGTTTGCACTTGGGTAATCCAGCACAAATGTTTGCAAACCAACATATCCAAAATAACTAGCAAGTTACCCGTGTATATGCACGGAGCAGTATTTTTTGCACATGATCAATAACACACATGTTACTTATACATTCAATGGTTAAAAATACGCATGTTACTTGTACATTCATATGGTTAAAAATACATATGTTATATGTGCATTCGTATTGTTAAGAACAAACATGTGACCCACATATTTTAATAGTTAAAAACACATATATTACTCGTAAATGAGATGAATGAAGTAGATAGGAAATGACTAAAATATTCCCAACAATATTAAATATATACATATAGAAATATATCATACAATTTACATTAGAATGATATTAAAACCTCATTATGTAATGACAAAGTTGCCTTTGAAAAATCCAATTATCAAACATATGGTATTATTTTTAGTAATTACTATTTCCTCTATGTTATTATACTAGCCTATGAATTTTGGACAGAAAAAAATGAATGTGGTTGTAACACATGTAAAAATGAATATTGATGAAACTTTTTTCTTATATATAGTATATATATTAAATGTTATTATTATTATACTTATTAAATAGAGTAAATTACACTCACACCCCTGAGTTTTAATGAAATTACACAAACCACCTCTCCCTTCTTTGTCCTTACACCAACCACCACTCACTCCTACACAAACCACCCCTAGATTTATATATACATTACACTGACTACCTCTGCTTGTTATAAAAGTGCAATATTTTAAAGAAAAAACGCCAAGTTAAACAAAATATTGTAATTGTGTAACACTTCAAATAGTACAAAAACGAGTGTTTCTTTATTATTGTTGTGTCATTAAAAAATACATTAATAATTTCAAAGAAATGTTTAAATAACTCTTATACTATTTTATAATGAGTCAAATAATGAAGACGCATTGACTCTTATATTATTTGAATTTGTCTACACAATATACAATATTTTGTTTAATTAATTACATACATCATACGTTTTTTGTTTAAAATATTACACTTTTATATCATGCAGGGGTAGTCAGTGTAACATATGTACAAAATTAGGGGCGATTCGTGTAAGGACAAAAAAGTGAGGGATGGTTTGTGTAATTTCACTAAAACTGAAGGGGTGTGAGTGTAATTTACTCTATTAAATAATATATTGGGTAATGAACAATAGATATGAGTGTATTTTTATCATGTGTGAGAGGTTGTATAAAGTGAGATGTCTTTATCATGTGTGACAGTTGTAACACCCCAAATTTTAATCTTTAAAAATATAGTATCAGTCCTGGAAGCCTCGCTTGATCGAGAGATTCTCGCCTGAGCGAAAAAGGATCAGCTGGGAGGGGGACTATACTGGAGGATTCTTCCCTGGGCGAGAAATGGCAATTTTGGGCTGTTGACACAGTGTAATCGATTACACTCTGCTGGTAATCGATTACACTCTGCTAGTAATCGATTACATCTGCTGGTAATCGATTACGTCGTATTAAAAGCATCAGATATGTGCATCTGACACAGTGTAATCGATTACACATTTCTGGTAATCGATTACACGTTGCTGGTAATCGATTACACATTTCTGGTAATCGATTACACATTGCTGGTAATCGATTACACATTTCTGGTAATCGATTACACGTTGCTGGTAATCGATTACACGTTTCTGGTAATCGATTACACATTGCTGGTAATCGATTACACATTTCTGGTAATCGATTACATCGTATTAAAAGCATCAGATATGCGCATTTTTCACGTTGTAATCGATTACATCATGTTGGTAATCGATTACAACCCGACGACACCTCTTTAGAACAGAAACCCAAACACATTTTTGGGTTAGAACTTCGAAGAGAAGAGAGAAAGAAGAGCTTTTCAAGAGCAAGGAGCCTTAGGACTCATCTTGGAGCTTGAGAAGAGGTAAACCTCTTGTTACTAACTCTTCTTCTTCCTCTCTAACTTGTTTTGGGTATGTTGGATTTATTTTCAAAACATGAGAAACCATGGAAACTCATTCTTTAGAGTTATGGTTCGTTTTATGTTGTTTTTATCTTGTAAACTCTTGGTTTAGAGTTGGTATTTGATGAATGGAAAGTTTTATGGGTTATTCATGAAAAACCCCAAAAACCCCAAAATGAGAATATGAGTATAAAGAGAAAGAGATGAAATGCTAGATGTGGATAATGAGTAGTGCTTTAATGTTGTTATATGAGATGAACATGTATGCTTTGATATTTAGAAACTTGTATTGAAGTAGTTTTGGAAATATTGAAATATGAGATGTTATGCATGTTTGAGATGGTTGAATATTGATGATGAATATTTTGTATGATTAAATGATGCAAAATAAGTTGTTTATGTGATATTGGGAATAAATGACTAACATTGTTGTTATTGGTGGAAATGAGGAAAGATCCTAAGGTTGGAGGAAATCGCGGAGGAGACTTTTAAAGTTACTCGGAACCGATCCCAAAACTCACTGAGGTAAGGGATAAGTGGCTCTAATTCATACTCATTGATGTGAACGAGGTATGTGAAAGAGGTAATGTGTTGTAAGTTTGATTGTTGTTACCCTACCCGAATAGGTAGTGGTTTATTGTGGTTACCCTACTCGAAGAGGTAGTGGTTGACTGTTATTGTGTCCTACCCGGAGTGGTGGTGAACTGTTTGTTGTGTCCTACCCGGAGTGGTGGTGAACTGTTTGTTGTGTCCTACCCGGAGTGGTAGTAGACTGTTATTGTGTCCTACCTTAAATGGTAGCGGACTGTTGTTGTGTCCTACCCGGAGTGGTAGCGGACTGTTGTTGTGTCCTACCCGGAGTGGTAGTGGACTGTTATTGTTATCCTACCGGGAATGGTAGTGAAGAATTGTGAACTAGACCTACCCGATGTGGTATGGAGTATAACTAGACCTACCCGATGTGGTATGGAGCATAACACTAGACCTACCCGATGTGGTATGGAATATAATACTAGACCTGCCCGATGTGGTATGGAGTATATAACTAGACCTACCCGATGTGGTATGGAGTATAACTAGACCTACCCGATGTGGTATGGAGCATAACACTAGACCTACCCGATGTGGTATGAAATATAATACTAGACCTGCCCGATGTGGTATGGAGTATATAACTAGACCTACCCGATGTGGTATGGAGTATAACTAGACCTACCCGATGTGGTATGGAGCATAACACTAGACCTACCCGATGTGGTATGGAATATAATACTAGACCTTCCCGATGTGGTATGGAGCATAACACTAGACCTACCCGATGTGGTATGGAATATAATACTAGACCTGCCCGATGTGGTATGGAGTATAACTAGACCTGCCCGATGTGGTATGGATGATGAACTAGACCTGCCCGATGTGGTATGGATGGTGAACTAGACCTACCCGATGTGGTATGGAGATGTAATTGGATCTACCCGAGGTGGTAGGATATTATAGTTGTGAAAGGACTCGGTCAATACGATTAAGGATGGATACGACATATGAGAAACGAGGACGTTAAGAGCGAAAGTCATATGCATGTTATAGGATATATATTATGGGATATATATACTATAGGGTGAATATGAATGTTGGAAATGAAGACGTTAAGGATAAAAGTAATATACATGCTATAAGATATATAGTATGTGATATATATATACTATAGTGTGGATATGAATAATGAGAAGAACGATGCTTCGAATGAACATAATATGCATGCTATAGAATATATATTATGGGATATGTATTCTATAGGATGAATATGGATAATGTAGAAATGAATGAAAGAAGAGATGAATGTTTGCATTTACGTAATTGCGTTTATAATCTATATTAAAGTTTAATCGTATTTGAAATGTGGATTATCATGTGATATTAGTTTTTAAATTAATGACTTACTCCCTTTTTGTTTTGTGTGTTGTTTATGATAATCCCATTGTAGGTAAATGAAGGATTTTGAGGATGAAGCTCAATTAGGAAGTTTTTGTGTTTAATTACTCGCTTGTCTGTATTGCTAAGTGACGTTGTAGTTGATTTAATAGTATTATGGGATGACTGTAAATCCGTTTAGATCAATACGAATATGTGTAGTTATGGGCTTTACAACCTTGGGAGACCCATAACTGGTTGTATGTGTTAAATGCTATTTGAATGAATTATGTTTTTCCGCAACATAAATTTGTATGATAAGAAAATAGGGTAAAGAGTATTTTCGAAAATGATACTTGAGAGTTTTCAATGAAGGTGACGACTGTATGTAAGAAATGATTAAAATAAACGAAAAATTTTCAAGGAAAAAAAAATCGGGTCGTTACAACAGTTTGTTCTTAACCATATTTTTTTGCCGTATGGTTAAAAACACATATATTACCTGTACATTTATATGGGACAAATTAATTTTGACATATATTTAAAACCACATAATTATCAATCTTATTAAAGATATATTCGTAACATTGTGTTATAATTTGATAAAATAAAATGAAATATATAAATAATCATTGATAAGTTGTTTACAATATTCAAAGTCGTTATGAAAAGTAATTGATATTACAATAGACTGAATTTCTTAACATTTTCAATCATTTGAAACCAAAATAGATTGAATAAGGAGTTAGTGAGAGTTAGATTGATTAGAAGTTTGAAATTGTCTTGTGGAGAAGATGAAATCAGTGATGAGGAGAGAGTAGAAGTGAAATGAAAAGAAATAAGGGTTTGAAAAATAAGGATAATTAATTGATTTGAAGTTTTTGTATATTGATTTAATATAATGTGTGAGAGTACATAATAACAATATGGACCAATTTTGGGGCAAATTTACTTACATGGTGCACCTTGACCGTAAAATTACGGTTTTGGTGCACCTTTTTTATTAATTACGAAACTGGTGTAAATTTTGCAACTCTCTCCTAAAACTCCACTCTCATTGGAGTTTTTCAATTTTTTTAACTTCTCCCTCCTAAATCGACAATGTGGAGAGATTTTTTCACAATTATCTCTCATAAAACTCCAATGCCATTGGAGTTTTTCAATTTTTATTTATTTATGAAATCTTTATTATTGTTAAAGTTTTTATATAATTGTAGATAGTTTAAATATGTTCTCTAAATAATTTATGATGAAAACACTTATTTTATGTAATCCCCGATACATGTACCTTTAATACGATTATTTACTTTATTTTCTATTATATTTGTTATTATATTATATTTATATTTAAAGTGTTTCTCAGATGAGAATGGAGTTTTATGAGAGAATTGCGAGAGAGAAATTAAAAATAAAAATAAAAAAATAAAACATGGAGAAACACTTTAAATATAACTATAATATAATAGTTGGACAAATAAAACAGAAAATAAAGTAAAGAATGATATCAAATTATAAAGAAATGTACATGTATCGGAGATTACATAAAATAAGTGTTTTTTCATCATAAATATTTTACAGAACATATTTAAACTAAATAAAAATTGAAAAACTCCAATGACAATGGAGTTTTATGAGAGATAATTGTGAAAAACTCTCTTCACATTGGCGATTTAAGAGGGAGAAGTTAAAAAAAATAAAAAATTGAAAAACTCCGATGAGAGTAGAGTTTTAGGAGAGAGAGTTGCAAAATTTACACCAGTTTCGTAATTAATAAAAAAGGTGCACCAAAACCATAATTTTACGGTCAAGGTGCACCATGTAAGTAAATTTGCCCAATTTTGGAGGCAAAAAAGTTAAGGAAAAGTTGACATGTGTCCATGATGATGTGAGAATAACATTTTCTTTATTTTATTTTTCTTCCCCTACTTTTTTGATCGTATGTCCTGTCGTCTTATTAAGATATGGATTCATGTTCACCCAAAAATTTATAATTATAAAATAAAGGAAAAGAAATTCACACAAACAATGTATTTGTATAAAGAGTTGATAATCTAATTAGTTAAGGAGTTAATAACTCATGTGACATTGATTATATGTATATAATCTCATATGTAATTCTTAACATGTTGCTTCCCATTTTAATCTACTTAAGAATTAAGTCTATATAATCTTCATTGTGACTAAAAAAACAAGTTATAATTATTGGTTCTGCAATGAGGACACTCTTTACTCGAACATCAATAAAATTAAAAGATATTTCAATTCCAACTATGTTTCCTTTTTAATTTTTTTATTCGAAAGAAACCATTACCCATTTATCTTGTATCCTTATTCCTCCATATAATATATCACAATTCAGACAAAATTTGGTAGCCATAAAATTTATAAATATACAATATAGTAATAAGATGGGACTAGAGCTGCACTGCATTGATAATAATACATGGGTAGTGATTGTTACATTTCAAAAGCGCACAAAAGATAAATAATAGTACGTAGATTATAAAAGAAGAACGTCATAAACATCCTATTCATTTTCAATATACTATATATCAAGTAGACTCAACTCTTTGAAAACTACACACCAAAAAAAACTTAACATGTGCCAAAATGCAAGAGAATTTAGAAACCCTCTTGTTCTCATTAGGCAGAAGATTTCTGAAAGGATTGAAGCCTATTATCACCCAGCCTTGAATTGTAAGCAGCCTTTTTGTATTCACACCATGTGAACTCTTTATACAAACTTTCCTCTTGTGTTGACATGAGTGAAGGTAAAGGTGCTATCTTTTCACTCAAGGGTGGTCCTCCAAAGTAGATCATTGACAACCTTGACTTTGTTGTGTCAACCAAAACCCTATGCTTTACGCTTTTAAACCTCCCATTAGTCATCACCTGCATCCACATTATTAGAAGATATAATAACAAAAAATCTAATGGAAAAATGTATACAAAATAACACTAGGAAGCTGAAATATCAAATTTTACATGAGTTTGTCATATGATAGACACACATGTTAAAAAATATAATAAGTCTCTCTTGAAGTTTATGTATAAGACCATTATTAAGTTTTTTTCCTTCTTCTATGTCACTCTTACATCACCTTTTTACATATGAAAATTTAAAGTGAAAAGTATATATTTCTAAATAACATACCATATGAAATATGTGTGAGGAGTGAATCTTTTTGTGATAAGTCACACATACAAAAAAAATCATCTTTGATCATGAATAGACAAATTATTAATTTCCCTTTTTTATACTTAGGATAAAAGTATTATCCTAAGTATAAAACATTATTACTTTTTTCTTTTGTTTTTATGCACTTTTCTTTAGAGAGAATCTGACATATTTAGAGTAAAACATTTAGGTAACAAGGGGTCAAAAAACATGAAATTACAAGCAGATTATGATTTATGAAGAAAAAACAATTATATTCTTCAAGAATAGATATTTTGTGTGTGTGTGTGTATTACCTGGAGAGTGTCACCAACATTGAAGAAAAAGGAAGTATGATCAGGAGGGACTGAAACCCAAGAGCCATCTTTGAGATAAATTTGAAGGCCTGATGTTCTGTTAGATCTCAAAACAGAAATTATCTGTGGGTCTGTGTGCTCTCCAAACCCAACCAAATTCTCTTTATTCAATGCTTGTACCTCTGGGCATGGTGGATAGTGGTTGAGTCTGAAGCAAGAATCACTTTTCTCATCTTTCAGTAATCTGCTGAACACATTTCTTTGCTTAATTCCCAACCCATCAGCCATTAATTCCAACACTTCATAGCACATCCTCTTCACTGCCCCAATATAACCTTCAACAGCATAGCTGAAACAAACAAGTATTGAAAAGTAAACCATTAAAAAAAGCAAAGAAAATAGATAATATATTATTATATGACATAATTATAGAATTATTATATGACATTATTACCGGAAATTTTGTGGGTTTTGTTGGAAAATGAAGTGTGACTTTGGTGAGATAACATTAGGGTTGGTTGTAATGAGAAGATATTCAACCCAACCCACATCACCATTGGAACCAATCCTCTTGCTTCCATAACCAAATGGGTCAGGGGGACCAGTTCTGTCTTTCTCAGACTGAGGTTTCTTGAAAAACCTCTGAGCTTCATTTTCCAAATTGTTCATATACTCCATTGGAACACCATGGTTCACAAGTTTGAAGAAGCCAAACTCTTGGCATGCTTTAACTGTTGTATCAGTAGCCTGCAACAATGACACGAGATAATCTTTACTGGCTGAGTCACGACCAGGTCGCTCTCTTTAAGACGTTTCGTGGTACTGCCTCAAGGTGCAAGCAGACTATCAACCACGCCGTCCCCAGGATAAAACAGCCCAGATCTCTGTTATACGATATCTTACTGCACTGTAAGAATCGCTCTCGAATACACCCAAAATATGGCTACCAGTGCCAATTCAGAAATACCCACAATATTGGAATATCTTATTCCAACTCTAGTGCCACGGAAAGAAAGGGAGAGAAGGAGGCCGGAAATGCGTCGGCAGAATTTATGGAGGGAGAAAGAAAGAAGCTTGTATAAGCGTACAAGCTTCAGGTGCAAAAGATAATGAAGGATGATGTCTCTATTTATAGAATGAGATTTTTTTCAAAATCTTTCAATGTGGGACTTGTGAGGTTTTTACAAAAACTTCCAATGTGGGACTTGTGAGTTTTTCAATTTCACATCCTAAGGTTCACACTAATGGCATCAAACTACACTAGTTCCAACAATCCCCCACTTGAAATTAAAAAACGATTTCCGGGAATTTTTGTGGTCTCATTAAGATTGTGCATAAACAAAGGTGTCTTTCGACTTGAACCTTTGCATAGTGAGTAAGATCCAGATTTTACTAGAGTGACTCGTAGTCTTGAACTCTATCTCCGGCATCAAACCACACACAACCTTTTCACAGGTGTATTCAATAAAGCCCGTGCGTTAAAGGCCATGCACGTCTATCCCAGTTTAGTGAACGCTCTAGAAATTTATGCCTCTTAAATTTCATAGAAAGCGGCCCCCACTTTCACATTCACATAGGTGAGTCTATCAAGAGTACTCCTGTAGTCTAGGTACTCCACTCCAATTGGAGTATAGATCTCATTAAGAGTTTAACTCATCCTTACATATACTGCAGGATTCATGCTTCTCAAAATTTCATAGCATGTCCATTCTCATATCACTTCACAACTTGTTATTACCCATTGAACCTATTTCTTGGGGTCTCCAGTCAGTTAGGTCGGGTTACCATCGTGAGTGATCTTCGTTCTAAAGGCAATAGTCCCATAAGCTTAGAGGTATTATGGACTTTCTCTCTAGCTAGTCCTTTCGTCAAAGGATCTGCTAAGTTATTCTCAGTGCGTACGTGATCCACTCTCACAGCTCCTGTAGAGAGAAACTCTCTAATGGTGTTGTGTTTACGACGTATTTGTCGTTTCTTACCGTTATAAAAACGGTTCTCAATCTTTGCAATAGCCGCGGTACTATCACAATGGATCAACACAGCTGGTATCGGTCTTTCCCATAGGGGAATCTCAGCTAGCAAGCTTCTAAGCCAACTTGCTTCTTCACTAGCTGTTGCTAGTGCTATCATCTCAGCTTCCATAGTGGATTGAGCCAAAATAGTCTGTTTCTTTGATTTCCAAGAAACAGCTCCACCAGCTATGCTAAATATATAGCCACTGGTTGCTTTGGAATCATCTGAAAGAGTGTTCCAATCAGCATCGCTGTATCCTTCTAGGACAGCTGGAAACTTTTGGTAATGTAAACCAAGGTTTATGGTTTTCTTAAGGTATCTCATTACCCTTTCAATAGCATGCCAATGCTCCATACTAGGTCTACTGGTAAACCTGCACAATAGTCCAACAACATAGGCAATGTCGGGTCTAGTGCAATCAGTGGCATACCGAAGGCTGCCAATGATGCTAGCATATTCTGTTTGTCTTACACCTTCACCAGTGTTCTTAAAAAGTTTTACACTTGGGTCATATGGTGTGCTAGCAGGTTTACAGTCAAAGTATTTATATTTCTTTAGGATCTTTTCTACATAATGTGATTGATCCAGAGAAATTCCTTCCTTTGACCTAGTAATCTTTATACCAAGGATTACATTTGCCTCTCCAAGGTCTTTCATATCAAAGTTGTTACACAACATTGATTTCACATTATTCACAACATGAATGTTGGAACCAAATATGAGTAGGTCGTCCACATAGAGACATATGATAGTGTAAATGTCATTTTCTGATTTGTAATAAATGCATTTATCACTTTCATTCACCTTAAACCCATTCGATATGATTAAGTTATCAAACTTTTCATGCCACTGTTTAGGTGCTTGTTTAAGACCATACAATGACTTGTCTAACTTGCAGACTTTATTTTCTTGCCCATGGATTACAAAACCTTCAGGTTGTTCCATGTAGATTTCTTCTTCCAAATCACCGTTTAAAAAAGCGGTTTTAACATCCATTTGATGTACTACTAAATCATGTATCGCAGCGAGCGATATTAGTACTCTAATGGATGTTGTTCTAGTAACAGGTGAAAATGTATCGAAGAAATCTACATTCTCTCTTTGTCTGAAACCTTTGGCTACAAAGCGAGCCTTGTATTTATCCACTGTGCCATCAGGTTTCAGTTTCTTTTTCAAAACCCACTTACAACCAATTGGTTTGCAACCAGGTGGCAAGTCAGTCAAATGCCAAGTCTTGTTAGACTCTAGAGAATCCATCTCATCATTTATGGCTTCTTGCCATAAATCAGCATCCAAGGAAGTCAAAGCTTCTTGGATAGTTGATGGATCATCTTCCAATGTATAGACCATATAATCAGGTCCATACTCCCTAGCAGTTCTTGTTCTCTTACTTCTTCTAGGTTCTACTTCTAACCCATCATCACTATCTCTAATCACAGGTGTGTGACTAGATGATGTGCCCCCACTATTCCTCAATTTAAAAGGGAATTTCTTTTCATCAAAGTCAGCATCATTAGACTCAATGATTACTTTAGCGTTAAGGTCATAAAACCTGTACGCTTTGCTGTTTATAGCATACCCAATGAATACACATTCATAGGCTCTACTAGCGAGTTTAACTCTCTTGGGGTCTGGTATCCGGACATAAGCCAGACAACCCCAAGTTCTGAAATAAGACAAATTAGGTTGTCTATTCTTAAAGAGCTCATATGGGGATACTTTGCTCTTAGTCTTGGGGACTCTATTTAGCACATAACACACAGTTAATAAAATTTCACCCCACCAAGAGGGTGCTGCACCAGAACTTAACATGATAGCTACTACTAATTCAGTTAATGTTCTATTTTTTCTTTCAGCTTTACCATTCATTTCAGGTGAATATGGTGCAGTTGTTTCATGAATAATGCCTTTTAATTTATAAAAATCATTAAACATGCTAGAATCATACTCAGTGCCTCTATCGCTCCTGAGTTTCTTTATTTTCTTATTGAATTGATTTTCAATTTCAGTTACATAGACTTTAAACATATCAAGTGCATCACTTTTATTTTTCATAAGATAAATATAAGTGAAATCAGAGCAGTCATCTATAAAAGTTATAAAATATCGTTTACCATTTCTGGTTAACGTTCCATCTAATTCACATATATCAGAGTGTATCAAATCTAAGGGTTCAGATTCTCGCACTACTGATTTATGTGATTTTTTTGTTATTTTAGCTTGACTGCATGATTCACAATTTTCAAAATCATTTTTAGATAACTTGGGAATTAATCCTAAATTACTCAAATTTGTAATAGCACGTTTATTGATATGACAAAGTCTAGAATGCCAAATAGAAAAATCACACAGCATGTAAATAGAATCAGAAATTTTATTAATTGAAACTTCAACATTTAACTTAAACATGCCATCAGTGGCGTACCCCTTCCCTACAAATACCCCATTCTTAGTAAGAGTGTACAAGTCTGCTCCTATTGTCTGGGTAAAACCAGCCTTATTAAGAAGAAAACCTGATACTAGATTCTTCCTCATCTCTGGAGTATGCATCACATCTTTGAGTATCAGAGTTCTCCCAGATGTAAACCTCAGCTCCACATCACCAGTTCCAGCAACAGTAGTGGTGTGAGAGTCTCCCAGCAGCACTTTCTTGTTATCAGCATTCGTGTATGTTTTGAACATAGCACGATCATAGCAGACATGGCGGGATGCACCAGTATCTACCCACCACCCATCACTTCCTCCAATCATTGTGACTTCAGTTAACACTGCCACAAGTGGATCCTCAACCATGTTAGCTTGTGGAGTATGATCCACTGATTGGTTCCTGCACTTTCGTGCCATATGACCTGGCTTCCCACACTTGAAGCAGATAAATAGGTTGCCAGAGTCATTCTTTGCGGGTGGTTTAGCATATTGGACCTTTTTAGAGTTCCAATTCTTGTTGCGGCCGGTGATCTTAGCCTTATTCCCATTGCGGTTCTGATTCTTAAAGTTGCTGCCCGAAGGCTTCAGAACTGCACCTGAGAATTTCTTTCTAGTGCTATGGCTTGATAAAGCCAACACTTCTTCATTCTGATCTTGCTTACGAGCCTCTTCCTCAATGCGAAGACGAGTGATCAGAGATTCCAAAGAAAATTCTTTGGTCTTATGTCTTAGGACGTTTTTAAAGTCCTTCCAGCTAGGTGGCAGTTTGTCAATAATGACAGCTACCTGAAATTGCTCATCTAAGGGCATACCCTCAGTGATGATCTCATGAGCAATTTTCTGAATCTCGTGGGACTGAGATTCTACTGATTTATCATCAGTCATCTGATACTTGAGGTAGCGGCTAACAGCATATTTCTTAGTCCCAGCTTCCTCAGTATCATATTTCTTTTTGAGTGCCTGCCAAACTAATTTGGCAGATTTATATGGGATGTAATAATCATATAGATCATCAGACAACCCACCAAGAATGAAATGCTTACATAAGTAGTCATTATCATTCCACAGAGCAATATCCATAGCTAGTTTTTCCCTTTCCTCTTTTTCAGCTTCTTCAGGGACTACTGGAATATCTTCCTTCAAAACGTGGGCAACCTTTTTAACCGTTAGGAAAAATTCCATCTTGGTTTGCCAGCGTTTGAAGTTAGTCCCGTCAAACCTGAATGGTCTGCTTAGGTCGAAGCTGTTCGGACCAGTAATATTATCTACGAGTGCCATTGCAGTAGAAACGTCTTAAAATTGTTGTATCAGTAGCCTGCAACAATGACACGAGATAATCTTTACTGGCTGAGTCACGACCAGGTCGCTCTCTTTAAGACGTTTCGTGGTACTGCCTCAAGGTGCAAGCAGACTATCAACCACGCCGTCCCCAGGATAAAACAGCCCAGATCTCTGTTATACGATATCTTACTGCACTGTAAGAATCGCTCTCGAATACACCCAAAATATGGCTACCAGTGCCAATTCAGAAATACCCACAATATTGGAATATCTTATTCCAACTCTAGTGCCACGGAAAGAAAGGGAGAGAAGGAGGCCGGAAATGCGTCGGCAGAATTTATGGAGGGAGAAAGAAAGAAGCTTGTATAAGCGTACAAGCTTCAGGTGCAAAAGATAATGAAGGATGATGTCTCTATTTATAGAATGAGATTTTTTTCAAAATCTTTCAATGTGGGACTTGTGAGGTTTTTACAAAAACTTCCAATGTGGGACTTGTGAGTTTTTCAATTTCACATCCTAAGGTTCACACTAATGGCATCAAACTACACTAGTTCCAACATTAACTATGAGTGTCTTGGCCTCAGGGTGAAAGAGGTTAACCTCTGGAATCTGTGTGGACAAGGTGGTGGTGGTGGTGGTGGTAGTGGTGGTGGTGGTGGTGGTGGGTTTGCATGACTTGACAAGGAAGAATTGGTTTAAAGTTGGTTGCTGAGACAGAACAACCATGGTTGTTACTGCTATGACAATGATTATTACAGAAAAACAAAAGAAGACAGAAAAATATGAAGGGGAATAAGAAGAAGTGAAAGAAAGATTGAGATATAGAAATGAAGGAGGGAAATGGATGAGAATTTCTAATGCATGAAATGAGTGAGGCAGAGGAGTTAGGAACTATATAGTGGAGTCATCTGGCTCTCATTGTCTCCTTGGCATTTATAGTATAAAATATTGATTCATATCTCTACCAATATTTTGGGAAAAGAGATATCGTCATATATGATGTCTCAAAAGTCTGTCCTAATTCTCTCTTTCTCAACCCATTAGAAACTACCACGTAAGTAAATAAAAAATAAAAAATAATATATTTATCTTATTTAATAATTGACTTGAGACAGGTTTGGGGACATGTTTGAGAACAAATGATTTTTGTTCAATAATAATAAATATTTAATTTTTTTAATTAATATGATATCTTTTCATTAACACAAGATAATATATACACAAGATTTGAGAAAATAGATCTCTATTTAAATATTAGATAGTTTTATGTACAAACCATATAGTAACATATTGCAAAATATAAGAGAAATTATTAGATGGTTTTAAGCCAATAGTATATACTATTATCAACCGTTTAAAATTATTGGTTAAAATATAAAATAGGGAAACTATTCAAGTAAAGTATAAATAAATGAAGATACATTGTAAAGCCTTTGTTACTCCATATCTTGGATTCTGCAAAGGTGAACTAATGGATTTGGCTTAAGAGTCGGTGTAGATTGAATTCTTCCATTTATTCTGATTGGATTAGTAATCCGCATGTTTGCCTCAATATTGTGTTGTAATTTTTCGTTTTAATTATTTCCTTTTGTTTTCATTCTCTTGTAAGCTTCCATTTTTTAATAAAATCTTATTTGCTGACCCAAAAAATGAAGATACACTTAGATTATTGATACAAGTAAACAACAAATTTTTTTATATTTAATTTTACTTTTGTCCCAGAGGTTATTTTAATAACTATGATACAAATACTCGTTACAAAATCAACAGAAATAAATTCCAAAACATAGAATATGAGAACCGTTATGTATATATCATGTCAAATAAATTTAAATATGAATATAATAAAATATCTAAAAGGAGGACCAATATTTATATATTTTCTTATGATAACGACCATAAAAAATCTAGAGATACCACCTTATAGTTTATAATATGAGCATGACAATTTATCACTTTATAAAAAAAATCATAAAACAATATATGAGCTACATGGTCTTTTTAATACCCCGACGCCCTTCCTCCACTTATTGATTATCATCATTACTGTAAAATGTAGCCTAGGGCTTAAGTTCATTTTTTATAAGTAAACTAGCAAGTGACCCGTGCATTTGCACGAGACGGTATTTTGTTGTTGTATGATTCAGAACATATATTATATATACATTCGTATGGTTAAGAACACACATTATTTGTGCATTTGAATGGTTAAAACATATATTACGTGTGCATTAAGAAGACACATGTGACCAGTGCTTTCGCATGGTTTAAAACACACATGTTATCCATACATTCACATTGTTAAAAAAATACATGTTACCCATACAATTTTGTACTTTCTTGATTGATTTTTATGCTCTATAGTCTATATATTTGGCTAACTAATAAATATAATAAAAACTTATATTGTTCATTATTAATATAGCATACATATAGAGAATTTGTTTAATTTTATGATTTATTATAATAATTTCTTAATGTAATTTGTTTATATTTTATTTTACTTCTAAGATATTATTTCTTAGTAGTTGTTAATATAATTAATTTATTATTTCATATTTTTTTAATAAGTAATTTAATGATTAATACTTTACGGGTTTAATGTTTTAGTATGACAACTTCGAAAATAATATTTTAATAGATAAAAATGAAATTAGTAATAAACGGTTATTGAAATAGAAAAATTGAAATTATATAGTTCGGTTTTTTTTCTCAAAATAATGGAGTCCTAAATTAGTTAGGATTAAAACTGTTAAAATATTTTAAATATAGTATGGAAATGAGAAAATTATAATTACATCTTTAGATTTTAAAAAAAATAAAGTAGACATACTAATTTGCTTGTAGTGATTACTATACATTATTTTACACATTTGATAACATCATCAATATCACTCATAAGCACCACATTAAATGACAATATGTATTTTTATTCCCTTATGTTCATCAGTTTTATTTATTTCCTAATGGTCGACCGTATTTATTCAAAATAATTATTAATTATTAATTTACAACTGATAGGCAATATTTATTCAACATTGTCGATATTTATTCACTTATTCGATTACAAATTACAATAGTATAACACAATTTATTGTCATTATTCACCTATGCAGTTTCTATTCCCTTATGAATTTTCCTTTATTGTTAGTTTTCTACTAAGTATTTTTATATTTCATAGTTCACATTAATTACTCTTAAATCTCGAAAGTAATTTTCTCCAAAACCGTTATTATTTCATAATTATCCACAATTCATATAATGATCATTTTAATACTTGAAAAGTTTGTCTAGATGTAAAAAGAAAAGAAAACAAAATGTTATAATTTATGACATTTTATTATCTTTAATTAACTTATACGATACATTTGAAAGATAATTAAAAAATTATGGAGTCATTTTTTAATAAATGTATAACATATGTAATGATTAATAAATTCAATAAAAATATAAGATAAAAAAATTGTATTCATAGTATATTTTAATTTGATAACAATAAAGTTTTATTTTTATCGTAACATAGACTCAAAGATAAAATAATATATTAAGTTAACTTCCATGAAAAGTTGCACATCTCTTTTTAGAACAATAAAGAAACATTATATTCTTGACATTTGAATTATTTAAAGCATAGTTTTGAAAACCGTGCCGTACCGGCCGGTTCAACCGGAAAACCGGTGAACCGGACCCCTAACCGGTACGGTACGTATGTTATACCGCATATGCAATATAACCGGTCAAAACCGGTGAAAACCGGTTGGTTTGTACATTATTATTATTTTTTTTTTTTAAATTTCAAATTTTCAATTCTTCACCAATTCTTCAACTTCAATGATTGATACTTGGGTCATTTATTTGTATTTTGCGTTTGTTAAGTGATAATTTTGGATAAATATATGTTTTGTACTTTAGACTTTGATTTTATTAAAGACTTAATGTTGTTTGTTTGTGTGAATTTGAAGTAAATTATGAATATGGATTATAAATATGAATATCTACTTATTTGAAATTTTTTGTTATAGGTTTACATATATATATATATATATATATATAAGCAAGTATGTCCGGTTTAACCGGCATGCGGTTTAATTACTGAACCACTGGTTGAACCACTGTACCACTATACCAGTACCCTAACCGGTTTGATAACCGGTACGGTTTTAATAACATTGATTTAAAGACACATAATCAAATATCAAATATGAGAAGAAAACTTAAATGAAATGAACATGTATAGATTGATAATGTTGGAGGGGAAATGAAGAAAAAAAATTTGGAGGGAAAATAATGATTGTGGTGATGACACATGTCATGACTAATATAACAAGAACTTAGTTTTCTAATATAGTATATAGATGTATTATAAAAAGGCACAAGGGTATCAATATAATTACAAGTATAGAAGAAAGATTAATATAATTAGTTGGATCAATGCACGATGGGTGAAAGAATAAGAATTAGAAAAAACATTATTAGAGAACTACAACTAAAATATAATCTGAATCAAGTTTATGATTTGGTTAAAACTAAGGTTTCCCCCCTAAATATTACCACATTCTTCATGCTCCAAATAGACTAAATCACATTAAACCACATTATTCTCCATATAGATTTTCCTTTACTAAACTTACATATTGAATCGTGTAATTGTAAGAAATCATAATAGAGTTCGGGATAATAAATTGAATTCGGAGTCAAGAATAGAAACCTTATCAAACATTCGCTTCGCTGTAAAGGAATACGAAAGAAACAGATGATCAATGCTTTCATTATTCAACAAACAGAACCTACACATAAGATCAAAATTCTCCAAAATATTTCATCGTGACTTTTTTTATAAGCTTGTTTTGATAAAAAGGTATAAGGGGTGTCAACCCAAATACAATGGAAATTCAATCAAGAGTCGCTAAGAATATGAGTAAGACAAGACCTAGAATCTATACACGAGTGAGTAAAATCATAAGAAATAGAACCACTAATTGAACAAAGCCAAATCCATGAAGTATCTGATCAAATCCATAATTTGGATATAAATAATTAGACAAGTGTCCAAGCAAAATTTGAGTGTTGGTTTGGCTGAACTTCTATGATGAGATGTCCACCACACATATGAGAAGCGTCGAAAATATGTAGATGCCAAATGCATGCATGTGCTTCATAGTATACAGGTAATTTCTCTTATGTTCTATAGGTGTATGGTGGATTTGGTTTCAACCTTTTTTAAAAGAGTTGTAAGAATATTTAATTAATAATGAATTCACTAAAAAAAAATATTAAACAAAGAAGCTCAAATATAAAAGTTTGATGAGTGGTTGGGTGACGCCTTAATTTTCAACAAATTATTGATCACACGACTGTGGAGGAGATTTCAAACAATTTACAATAGTCACAATGTTTTTATGATCAAATATAGGAAATTCTCTTTTATGTCAAAATTAGAAATACCATCATTGGTATAGTAAGAAATCTTCAAAAAGTACCACTATGCCATTTTTAACTATGGGTGGTAAAATTATTCACAATCCACTATCGATCCAAAATCCATCCATTAAAACTAATGGATTTAAATGGATATAATCCAATTGATAGTGTTCATAATGGATGGATTCAAATCCATCCATTATATCCAATGGATATCCATGGATATATCCATTTGGATGGATACTCGATCCATCCAAAAAAGTAAAAGTAAAAACATTTTTTTTTCTCAAAACAATGTGCAAACTCCTTTTTAACAAAATAATTCATTCAAAAGTTGAATTACTCTGTCTAACAAAAATATTCTCTCAACAAAAGCTTTCTTTCTTCGTCTATGGAGTATTTTTTTCCAATATCTTCATAAATTCTCATCTCCATTGAAGGTTTTGTTTCTTCCAATAGTTTATTTTAATTTTGATGTTCCTTCAAGATTGATTGATATATCTTTTGATTCTTTATATATACATTAAAATATTATTTATTGTATTGTATTGTGGATGCTCGTGTTGGAATGATAAATTATTTGCTGATTATTGTACATGAGACTCTCTCATCACAATAATTGTGTTACTAGTTATTTTTATGCTTAAAACTTATGTTAATGCAACATTGTAAATTTATGTTATTTTAGTCTCAAATGTTGATGAGAATATGCTTTAATTTTGTGGATTTGTGCTTGCTAGAAGTTTATTGGTCATCTTGCTTTGAGTATAAAATCTTTTTTTACTTAGCCTTCACATAAAATTGTATTTAGTGTTTAACATTTCTTGCCAATTCTATTTCTCTTATACTTCCTTCAATTGGATATTTAAATTATTTATCAATCATGTAATTTAACTTTGATAAATATAGTTTATGTTTGTAACCAACAAAAAAAACATGAAGAGTGAGAGAAATAGAAAAATGAATATATGAATATATGAATTGTGTTGTATGGTGGGAATGAGGAAAGATCCTAGAGTTGGCGGCGGTGTCGGTGGAACTAGTGCAGTTACCAAGAACCCAACCCAACACCCAAGGTAAGGATAAGTCTTTAATTTGCGCATTTGAAATGGAAAATGTGTGTATTTTCTAGTTGTGCAAGGATTAATTGGTGAATCACGTATTTATTATAAACATATATGTGTATGTTTGTAATAAGGATTGTGTGGATTCACTGGGTATGATTGATAGTGAAATCAATGAAAAGGAAATGTATTTTTAGCCGACCATAAATGGTTAGCGACTTCGGCTCGAGTTTATGTAGCAACACTTCGGCCCGGTTTATGTGGCAACACTTCGGCCCGAGTTTATGTGGCAACACTTCGGCCCGAGTTTATGTGGCATGTTTTCTTTATAAAAGAGATGAGAAATTGCTTTAGCTAACCCTAAGGGGTATAGCGACTTTGGCTCAAGTAATGTAGAACGGAAAATAAATTTCAGAGTGATTTACTAACCTTTTCTAATGTGGATTATCTTATAATGACGTTTATTGATTTAATGACTTACTCCTTTATGTGTTTGTGCTTTTGTCATTGATAATCCCATTGCAGATAAATAGGTGACATGAGGTGGACTAATTTTTGGAAGCTTTAAGAGTTTTATGTTTTGGTTTCACTTATTTGCACTATTTTGTACATGAGTGCTTATTGGATTAGTTGAAATATTTTGTACCTATGGATATATAACTTACATGATTTATTGTAACTCTGGATATTCATAACTATGGGTATTTTTGCAACCCATAGCTAGTTGTGTGTTGTCGATTAAGTATGTATGTCATTTTGAAATATGAAATGAGTAGGAATGGAAAAGTGAAAGTTAAATATGGTTGTTGGGAATTGTCGGTAAAATTTACGAGGAAATGAATGCATAATGAATAAGATAAGAAGAAAATTTTCAAGGGTAGAATTTTGGTCCTTACAATTATGAGTTATACATGTCTCTTATTCTTTTTAAAATTAAAGAATACATATTTATTATGATTTATACATATTTCTTATTACTTATTTTATAATTACACAATAAATCAATATAAATTTATATTATGCATTAACTAAAATTAAGGAATCACATATAAAATTTATTGAAATTGTATTAATATTTGAATTAAAAATTTTCCAAATATTACTATTCTAATTTTAGGTGCGATCATATCAAATCATTCATTACCTAAAAATTGGAACTAATCACTTTTAAAATTGGTAGGGGAAATTTGAAATCACACATATATTACAATTTATAAATTGTTTTGGTTATAACTTCAAGGTTATAATTCATTTTTTAAATTCTAATATTATAAAATTATAATATTACACCGTTGGAATTGTAATGTTACAATAACTGCAGAATGTGAAAATAAAAAAATATATTTTCTTTACTTTCTAATAAAAAAAATATTATTCAAATAGAAAATTTTGAATATTTTTTCTTCTTCTTATTGTTACTATTTTCATACTGCAATATTATGGACTACATTCTTATTATGAGTAGGATACTTGCTAATATGAAGCGTGAATTATAAATACATGGGGAAAGAATATTCATGGGGTAAAATGAGGAAAATTAATTAGTAGTGCATGTATGTTAGTGAATTAAAAGGACAAAAAAATTTAGGGTATAAATTGGGTCTTTACAAAGGTTATATTTCTATTTTTTAAATTCTAATATTATGAAATTATATTATTACACCGTTGGAATTGTAATGTTATAATAAGTGTTGAATGCTAAAATAAAAAAAAATATTTTCTTTACTTTTTAATAAAAAAATTGAAATTACTATTCAAATAAAAAAATTGAATATTTTTTTTATTCTTATTGTTATTATTTTCAAACTCCAATGTTATGGACTACATAATTATTATGAGTTATACATATCTCTTATTCTTTTTAAAATTAAGGAATACATATTTATTATGAATTATACATACTTCTTATTGTTTATTTTATAATTAAACAATAAATGAGTATAAATTTATATTAGACATTGCCTAAAATTAAGGAATCACAAATAAAATATATTGAAATTGTATTAATATTTGAATTATCTATTTTCTTAATATTACTATTCTAATTTTAGCTGTAATCATATCAAATCATTATTGCATAAAAATTGCAAATGGTCACTTTTAGAATTGGTAGGAAAAATTTAAAATCAAACACATATATTAAAATTTATGAATTTTGTTGGTTAAAATTTTAAGGTTAATAATATTTTCTTTACTTTTTAACAAAAACTGTAATAATATTTTCTTTAATTTTTAATAAAAAATTGAAATTATCATAAAAATCTATAATGTCAACAATAACTACATACTTATTTGAGTATTGAAAATACTTTAAAGTCAAAATTGACCGGTTACAAAATGTGAATAACTACATACTAAGTTGTTCAATCTTATACAAATTGTGAAAATAATAAAATATTTTCTTTATTTTTTTAATAAAAAATTGAAATTAGTATTCAAATAGAAAATTTTGAATAGTTTTTTTCCTTTCTCATTGTTACTATTTTCATACTGCAATATTATAGACTACATAAATATTATGAGTTATACATATCTCTTATTCTTTTTAAAATTAAGGAATACATATTTATTTTCAGTTATACATATTTCTTATTACTTATTTTATAATTAAATAATAAATGAGTATAAATTTATATTAGGCATTGCCTAAAATTAAGGAAACTCAATAAAATTTATTGAAAATGTTTTATTATTTGAATTAATCATTTTAATAATATTACTATTCTAATTTTAAGTGTAATCATATCAAATCATTTATTACCTAAAAATTGCAACTGATCAATTTTAGAATTGGTAGGGGAAATTTAAAATGACACATATATATTAAAATTTATAAATTGTGTTTGTTATAATTTCAAGATTAATACTATTTTCTTTACTTTTTAATAAAAACTGTAATAATATTATCTTTACTTTTTAATAAAAAATTGAAATTACCATAAAAATCTAAAATGTCAACAATAACTACAGACTTAATTGGGCTTTGAAAATACTTAAAATCTAAATTGACCGGTTATAAAATGTGAATAACTACATACTAAATTGTGTCATCTTATAAAAAATGTGAAGAAAAAAATTATTTCCTTTACTTTTTAATAAAAAATTTGAAATTACTATACAAAATTTCAAATAAAAAATTTTGAATAGTTTTTTTCTTCTCATTGTTACTATTTTCAAACTGCAATATTATGGACTACATAATTATTATGAGTTATACATATCTCTTATTCTTTTTAAAATTAAAGAATACATATTTATTTTCAGTTATACATATTTCTTATTACTTATTTTATAATTAAATAATAAATGAGTATAAATTTATATTAGGCATTGCCTAAAATTAAGGAAACTCAAATAAAATTTATTGAAAATGTTTTATTATTTGAATTAATCATTTTAATAATATTACTATTCTAATTTTAAGTGTAATCATATCAAATCATTTATTACCTAAAAATTGTAACTGATCAATTTTAGAATTGGTAGGGGAAATTTAAAATGACACATATATATTAAAATTTATAAATTGTGTTTGTTATAATTTCAAGATTAATACTATTTTCTTTACTTTTTAATAAAAACTGTAATAATATTATCTTTACTTTTTAATAAAAAATTGAAATTACCATAAAAATCTAAAATGTCAACAATAACTACAGACTTAATTGGGCTTTGAAAATACTTAAAATCTAAATTGACCGGTTATAAAATGTGAATAACTACATACTAAATTGTGTCATCTTATAAAAAATGTGAAGAAAAAAATTATTTCCTTTACTTTTTAATAAAAAATTTGAAATTAGTATACAAAATTTCAAATAAAAAATTTTGAATAGTTTTTTTCTTCTCATTGTTACTATTTTCAAACTGCAATATTATGGACTACATAATTATTATGAGTTATACATATCTCTTATTCTTTTTAAAATTAACGAATACATATTTATTATGAGTTATACATATTTCTTATTTCTTATTTTATAATTAAACAATAAATCAGTATAAATTTATATTATGCATTGCCTAAAATTAAGGAGTCACATATAAAATTTATTGAAATTGTATTAATATTTGAATTAACCATTTTACTAATATTACTATTCTAATTTTAGGTGTAATCATATCAAATCATTTATTACCTAAAAATTGTAACTGATCAATTTTAGAATTGGTAGGGGAAATTTGAAATCACACACATATATTACAATATATAAATTGTTTTGGTTATAATTTCAAGGTTAATAATATTTTCTTTATTTTTAATAAAAAATTGAAATTATCATAAAAATCTAAAATGTCAACAATAACTACATACTTAATTGAGCTTTGAAAATACTTTAAAGTTTAAATTGACCGGTTACAAAATGTGAATAAATACGTACTTAATTGTGTCATCTTATACAAAATGTGAAAATAAAAAAAGATATTCTTTAATTTTTTAATAAAAAAATTGAATTACTATTCAAATAGAAAATTTTGAATAGTTTTTTTTCTTATTCTCATTGTTACTATTTTCATACTGCAATATTATAGACTACATAATTATTATGAGTTATATATATATATATCTTAGTCTTATTCTTTTTAAAATTAAGGAATACGTATTTATTATGAGTTATACATATTTCTTATTACTTATTTTATAATTAAACAATAAATAAATATAAATTTAAATTAGGCATTTCCTAAAATTAAGGAATCACAAATAAAATTTGAGAAATTTAGATCAAGTAGAGGGATTATGTAATGGTACAAGACTGGTGGTGACTAGAATGACAAAATATGTACTTGAAGCAAAAACCATGTCAAGTAAAAACACTAGAAATATCATATATATTCCTCACATGTCAATGTCCCATCTCAATCTCCATGTCATTTCAAGATGATTAGAAGACAATTCTCTATAGTAGTTTCATATGTTATGACAATCAATAAATCTCATGGACAATCATTAGAAAGTGTTGACTTATATCTACCTAAACCAGTTTTCAGTCATGAACAATTATACGTAACTATTTCAAGGGTTCAAAGCAAGAAGAGATTGAAGATATTTATACATGATAAGGATTTCCAACCATTGAAGTCAAAAACAAATGTAGTTTATAAAGAAGTTTTCCAAAATTTATAATAGGTACTTTATAACTTCTCTTATATTGTAATCTACAATTTTGTTCATACTAACTTTTTTGATTGATATGAAATTATCTACAATATCCTATTTATCAATATTTCTAATTTACAAATGATACATAAAAATAACTTCAAATGACTTAATAATTACAATGTTTCTAATTTAATATTTACTTCTTCTTTTTTAAATAAATCATTCGAAAAACACTACCACCTATACGGGTATCCTACTAGTTCCAAATAAATCAATATAAAATATTTCAAGTAGTTTCAGTAATTATCAAGTTTCTTAGGTGAAAATAATAATAAAAATTATAAATTAATCACACATAAATTTTATAATTATTTTGAAGTGGTGTAAAGTTTATACTATTTGATTAAATTTTCCATTAATCATTTCATATATATATATATATATATATATATATTTTTGTTACTTTTGCCACTAGTATCTATCATGTGTGAGGTAAGAGACAGATGATTATTTCATCTCCAAAATTGTGGAGAGATAACTAAAAATCAATTTTAAAGTATTCAAAAACAAATGAGAAGGAAAAACACATGTGCAATGATAAAGAATTTCTTCAAAACATTAGAATTATAAAAATTTGATTGTCAATTATTACGTTCTTATATGTTTATAAAATTCTTACGTTTAGAAATTATTATTGTTTGAGTGACTTTGCAAAAAATCAACTTTGACTTGTGTCGGTTTTTTGGTATAATATAATTGATTACTTAGGAAGAAATATACCTTACCGAAAAAAACTTACTAAGAAAAACATGTGTAATATATACATATATATATATATATATATATATATGTATATATATGTATGTATATATATGTATGTATGTATTAACACGAAATAAATAAAATTTCATATTCTTAGACCATAAATGAAAAATAATTTATTATCTTACAGTAATAAAATTTAGAAAATCATATTTTTTTTTTCAATCATTATAAAAGAATCGAGTAACTTTTTAACATTGAAAACATTTTTAATCAAAATCTAATCTTATAGAAAAATTATGAAATTGACATTAGAGATACACAAATGATTTTCAAAATAATAAAAGCGATTAAAGAAAGAGTGTTCAAAAGAGCAAAGATCTATGTGACGTGTCAAAGAATAAGAGTTTTAAAGGTAGTAAAAATATTTAAATTTTTTGGGGTCATAAAATAATATGTTTGTAAGTAAATGCAAATTTAGAAATATAAATTTGAAATTTTTAACATAGTAACAACAATTGATTTGATGAAGATGTATAAAAAAATGTACATGTACTAATTATAATAAAATTAACAAATTAAGATTTTATTCTTTGTTAAAATCGTACATACATTGATTATAATATCAAGAATAAAATGATCGTTTTAATTAAGACCTTAATCTTACTTAAATTCACATGCATATGCATTGATTATAATATTAAAAAAAAATCTTTGTGTTAATTAAGATTTTAATCAACCTTAAATTCACATAGCCATTGATTATAATATCTAGAACAGATTTATAAAGTAAAATATCAATCTAATTTTTTTTGAATGAAAACTATCATTTAGAATAAATGTTTGAAAAACAATCATGACAGTCGATCATAAAAACAAAAAATAATTATTAATGTTTCATAAAGAGGTTAATAATAATTTACTATAAGAGTAAAAAAAATTAGAATGACACAAGATTGACACCACCTAATAACATATTCATGACAAATTTTTAAGTAGACCAATTTTCCCCTAAAGTAAATCATAGCTTAGATTTTCATCCTAATTAATGAGTTCAATCCAATTAGCCATAATTAAAGCAATTGATAGCTCAATTTTGATTTTATATTTTAATTATAATTAATTATTTGAATGCATTTAACTATAATTATAATAAAAATTAAAAATAATTGTATCAATATTTTTCAACAATTACAAAAAAAAAAAAAATTAAAGTTACCAACTATCAACTATGTAATATCATTATTTAAAAAATAAATTGAAATGTGATTATATTATTTTATCAAGTTAAGTTCACAAAAACCTTATCCTTACATTAATTTTAAGGAAATTATCAAACATATTGAGTCAATCAAACAACACTTATTCATATATCAAGTTAGTATGAGGATATAGTATATGATAGCCCCAAGTTGTAATATTGTGTTCGGTCTCGAATTTACAACAAGATACTATCAATACTCATCAACATCCACCAAAACTAGGTTAGCGAGTAGATATAATAAAGCAACAATATTGGGATTACTAGTACCAATATTATTTTTCCAAGTATCATGGATCATTACAGTCAGAACAAACATATTTTATACCTACTCGTTATATTTATCCCGTCCTTGAGTGCTCAGTTTAGATATAACTGACTCATACAACATTCTAAAATAAATCAAAATACGCTATACCAAAATGTAACGTAACACCGTAATTTTCATAACAAAAGACTAATAATAATATTAATGCAAAACGTGAAAGCTTAAAATTTGTCAAACTATTATCCTTAGTAAAAAGTTATCTCTTTAAATTTCATTAAATACTAAATAAAATTTATTATAAAAATACATTGAAGCTTTATAATAACATCCAGTACTAAACCAAAAGGGTAGAACATAGGCCACAAATCATCTTTAACTAATCACAAATCGTGTAAAACAACTTATACTATAAAAACTAATTTATAAATAATTGAGGTTCATGATCATGATCTTCAACATAGTTTAAACTCAATGTCTTTAGCCACCTCACCTAAAATTGTCATAAAAACCAAGCATAGTGAGGTAAAAATCTCAATGACACTATTTTAAAAACGTTCAAACTATGACATTTTTAGTCATCACAAATACGGAAAATCTGCATGAAGAATGGGAATAAGGAATAATAATGATAACACATCATCTTATCACATACCTAATAACTTATAACTTATACAAGTTCAATTAGAAGATAAGTCATACAAATAATAACATATTCAATTTACATATGTGGCATTAATTACCTCGAACCCCTAGTCCATGATTAAAAGTTTGCACATAGCATGCCTACTGGAGGTGTCTGCCCATCACACGATGCACCGAGTTCATATAATTGTCTTACCCTGTTTCCAAGAATAAGTTCGCCTTCATGCAACTGAGAATTAGCTTGCATGTGCCAAGACCAAGAAATGGGTCCTAAGATCCTATCAATAATCAATACAATTGAGTCATAGATCTCCTTAACAATCACGAGTCAATATAATTGAATCATACTTCTCCTCAACAATCATTAGTCAATAAAACTTATTTTTAAAATAACAAGAATATACAATTTATTGAGTTTTAGGATTATAGTGTTACCATTAATTGTGAATTTTTTTTTCTTTCCTTACTTTCATCTGCACTCTTTTCTCCATCTTCTCTCAATGCTAGGCTTTATGGTTTTATCAATAAAATGTAAATCTAAAAGCATTTTTTCTCTTATCATTTTATACTAACTCAAATATTCATTAATGCTATTCTTATATTTATTAAAGATAAAATCTTCTAATATAAATGATTTATTATTTTTTATAACAATTATAAACTTCTAAATCTTATCACACCTCAAATATTTCAATATATCATATCATAACATCATGATAATGATAAAAATATCAATCTATACTATTTAATAAAGTTGTGAGATTAATATAAAATATATAAGGAAACAAACATGTATCTATATCTATACTATATATAAAGGCAAAACCTCTAATAACTACCTACATGGCATAATTTTTCATTGCCTATTTTGCCCTTCTAATTATCTATTATTACAACTATACTATATATACTTACTATATATAAAGGCAAAACCTCTAATAACTACCCACATGGTATAATTTTTTATTGTCTATTTTGTCCTTCTAATTAACTATCATTACAATGTTTACAACACAATAAAATAAATATCAAAATTATAGGTTTTAATATAGGTTACATATATATAAAATATCAAGTCACAAATGTAATTTTTAATATAGGTTTTAATAATATCAAAATTCATTTTCATATTTTTTTATTACACAAATTATAATATCATGTACAACAGTCAATACAAAAAATGATATATTTCTCTAAAATGAAATATTTAATATTAGAAAATAAGAATGTGGGTCGGCATGCACGAAGTGCATGTCGACACGCTAGTAATGATAAGGACGGAACAAGATAAGCTATATCCAATTAATATCACTCAAAACCAAATAATATGTTAATGTATATAATCCAATAATCATAACAATAACAATAAGAATATAATAATAATAATAATAATAAAATTCTATTATTATTTCTTATAGTGAGATATCCTCTATTTGACCACCACCAAATAGATCAATGTTTTAAAAACCGTGCCGTACCGGCCGGTTCAACCGGAAAACCTGGTGAACCGGACCCCTAACCGGTGAACCGGACCCCTAACCGGTACGGTACGTATGTTATACCGCATATGCAATAGAACCGGTCAAAACCAGTGAAAACCGGTCGGTTTGTACATTATTTTTTTTTTTTTAAATTTCAAATTTTCAATTCTTCACCAATTCTTCAACTTCAATGATTGATATTTGGGTCATTTATTTGTATTTTGCGTTTGTTAAGTGATAATTTTGGATAAATATATGTTTTGTACTTTAGACTTTGATTTTATTAAAGACTTGATGTTGTTTGTTTGTGTGAGTTTGAAGTAAATTATGAATATGGATTATAAATATGAATATCTACTTATTTGAAATTTTTTGTTATAGGATTACATATATATATATATATAAGCAAGTATGTCCGGTTTAACCGGCATGCGGTTTAATTACTGAACCACTGGTTGAACCACTGTACCACTATACTAGTACCCTAACCGGTTTGATAACCGGTACGGTTTTAATAACATTGAAATAGATTGACCATATGCAGCTGTTCTCCATTCTTTGTAACACCACGAATTTTCTGATTTGAAATTATGATTTTTATGAGTTTTTATTTTTAGAAAATGAATTTTCTGCACTAACTAGTAAGGAATTTGGCTAAGCCACAGTTAAGTTTTAGCTTTGTTTGATTATTTCCTATTTTTAAGGGAAATTTTGATAATTTCGGAGACAGTGGGTTCTGGACCACTGTCGGGGATAAATTCCGCTCGATACGGCTCAAAAATGTGATTTTGAGTTCCGTAACTCGGAATCGAATTCCGATCGCTCCGTTGGCTTCGTAATTTCATTTCGAGTCAATCTAGACCCCGAGTGTACCCATATCTATTTTCTAAATATTTTCACTCCAAATTATGTGTTTCGAAGTTCTAACCGTAAACCAAAATCGGGAGATTGTATATTTCCGGACGAAATTATCTGAAGATGTTCGGACACGACTTTTATTGGGAAATTACATCACATATCAATAAAGTTGGAAGTCATCATTTCATGAGCCACTTACTTGTTACACAAGTAATGCAAAAGCTTCCAAAAACCCCTAAAACACTCAACAAATCCTCTCACTCCACCACCATTAGACACATCACCTATGCTAGTCTAAAGCTACTTACTTTGCATTAAATTTTAGGATTTGATGAGGGTGAGGCTCTCCTATAAATACCTCACCCCATCCTCTCATTTTTACACTAAATTCCTTATACAAACTAAGGTAGTCTTTTATTTTATCTTCTTCGTCTTCTTCTCATACTTCATAGAAAGTTATGAGCTTTTATTATTTTGTTCATAAGTAGAGTTTATATTTGTTCTTTAAGTATTTTATGAAAGCATAAATAAAGGGGATGATAATAAAATCATATGAACCTTTATGTAGTTTTTGACTTTTGTAAATCTTGAAATTTCTTCCTTGTTCTTAGATGGAAAAACTATATCTTTGGACAAGGTTAGATGAGTTATTTATTTGGAAATATTAGAAATTATTGTTAGTATTTGAATATGTTTAAAGGTGATGATTTTAACATCAAAGGAACCTTTAATGTGTTTAGGAAAAAGTTTGTAGTTTATTCTTGAAAGTTTATGATGTTGATGAGTTGTTGAAAATATTTCATTTTTTGGATAGTATTATGTTTTAAAAGTGGTTTACATATTTTACTCTTTGATTCCCAAGTTAAAATAATGATTTGGGATAAAATATGATTTATTAAAGTCTTGACTTCATAAACTTAAAGTGTTATGAAGTTTTAGATATTAAAGTAGTAGAAAGTCTTACATTATGATTTATTTTCATGACCATGAAAATAACACTTACTAACCCTTGAGGTTTTTTCCTAAAATATTAGGAGGTGTTAAGATGTTCATAGAAAATTGTTGTATTTATTTTAGTTGACTTACTTTAAAGTGGTAAGAATAACTAAAAGATGTTTAATGTAAAATATTAAATTAAGAGTCATTCTTTTTCATGACTATGAAAATAACACTTACTAACCCTTGAGGTTTTTTCCTAAAAAAATTAGGAGGTGTTAAGATGTTCATGAAAATTTGTTTTAGTAGTATACTTGAAATAATGAGAGTTACCTAAAAGTCTTGACTTTATAAACTTAAAGTGTTATGAAGTCTTAGATGGTAAAATGATTCAAAAATGTTGAATCTTAGTTAAGTGAACTTACTTTAAAATGGTAAGATTTACTTAAAAAGTATTGATTTAAAAATATTGATTTTGTTTAAATTGACTTACTTTAAAAAGGATAAGTCTAGCTTAATAATCTTATTTTAAAAAGGTTAGTTTTAGTAAAAATGTTTTACTTACAAAAATAAGATTTATGAATTATCGGAAAAATGCAATGAAGTGGGAATACATGTCTAGAAAGGTTCTGTCTAAGGAAAGACTTGATATTTAAGGGTGTCTTTATGACCCACCTCTCTTTCCTGGGAACTAGCCTGGTGTATATCCACAGATTACGACATAATTTCGGTACAAGTTTTATTGAAAATTTTACTTAAAAAAGTATTATTTGATTGTAAGATTTTCGATGACAAATGATGATTCAAGGATATTCAACCTTGAATTGGATGGACGAAAGCAATTAAATTCATTTTAAATCGGAAGTTTTATCTTCGCGTAAAAAGTTGTTTCGTAAGTATAATAATTATCGTCATTTAACTAATTAACGTTATTTTAGCATAACGAAGAGTTCGAGAGGAGAACGGATCAAGTAAGCTCACCTGCAAACAGAGAACCTAACGACCCGACACACTCAGGTGAGGGAGAACACATCGCGACATAGTGGTGTCCGAATATGGCACCCGGACCTCCAAACTATCTCAAAAGTTTGGAGTTGCCCTGAGTATTAAGAAAGCTTGTACTTAAGCAATTGCATGTTTGTTTGGATTAAGTACAACAATATTTCTTATACCGATTTATGTTATGTTTATATATGCAAATACCATGTTTACTCTTGAATTATAATGTTTGAATGGTTATTATGGGAATGATATGTATGTGATAATTTTGAAATACAAGGTTTAAAAACATTTGATATAAATGAGAAATATCGGGTCCCATAAGAAGCATTCCTTTTGGAGCGGACATCCTTTAGGAGATGTCTTAAGATGGGCCGATTATATAAAAGAATGATTAAGAGTTCGGATTTTGCTAACTTCGGTTAGAGAGCATATGCATTATGAATAACGAAGTAGTGGAGAGGAAACATTACAGGATGACGTATGAGCACTGAGATGCAAGGAGGGCGACTTTGCTTGACGGTGGTTCGTCAACAAAGCCTTGAGGGAGAGTCTAGGTGAGACGAGTCCCTTGTATTCCTAGGAGAGGATATCCTGTTGGATCGGACAGTTCTCACAGCGCAAACTAGACAATCTCTGACGACCCCTCGATTTGCAATCATGATCGATGAGAGGGATGCCCAGAAAGCGTTGCTACGACACCGTCCTGTTATGGACAGTTCCTTTGGAACAGATCGATCATTCATCCTTGCGAGGATGTTATTTATTTTGGTGCGTACAATCGGCTTGGTATGGGACCTGTACTCTCGGTTGTTTCCGAATAGGCTATTTGGGTGGATAATGGTGTAAGGTGGATGAAATGACATAGCATTCATACATTGCATTGCACGAACGTTTATTTTTATACTTGAGATATAATCATTATTCCTCTTTAGTATTGTGCATGTGAGATCCATGATATATTAATTACGACGATATATTTATATTGTACGATGACTGTATATTATTATGTGATTTGTCAGATGATTGAATTGCATGTTATGAAAAGTATATTTTTGTCTGAGTGTCCTATTCAGAGTAAGTCCACGCCGTCAATGAATTTTGTTCATTAGATGTCTTACTCTCTCTACTTGTCTATTCTTGTACTTGTTTATAATTTGGACAGATGGACGGGAACTCTACGCGTATACGGAGATCCCTTCCCGACCCTCCAAGCTCCTCGTTGGAGCCGATGGAGGATGAGTCAACTGAGATAGAGGCTGAGGCGGATGCTGACGAGGATGGAGTGTTAGAGCTGGTGAACATAGAGAGTTCCATCGAGGTGATAGAACTCTCATCCGACTCTGGCACAGAGGAGGATCCCAGTGAGTGTTCTAGAACTCCTAGCAGTGCGGTATCTAGCCGTTGAGCTATGGGTTTGTTGTTCTTTTTGTTGTGCATGTTTTGGGGATGTTGTGTAGTATAGCATTTTGATATGTTAGTTGGGCGATGGGTATGTTCCGCCACGATTAGATATTTTGTATAAATACTAACTGTTGAATGATGAAATAAATTCCAGGGAAGTATTGTATCATTCCAGTTACCGTTAGGTAACAGTTAGTGATTTCCGCATAGTATGTTACTTAAGGTGATGTCCCGAAAAAGAAACATTTTAAAAAGGAAACAATATTTTTTTCATCACCAATTAAAAAAAAAAAAAAAAATTTTACCCATTTTTCCGCATTAAAATTAAGGTGTATTTTTCGGGGCGTTACATTCTTCCCTTAACACATGACAGGTGGGTTATATATTTATTTTATTGTTTGTTCTTTAATTCACTATTTCCTCATATATTTTGTTTATATATAGTAAATAAAAAATCTTAAATAAATGATAAGAATATTTTCCATTTTTAAAATAATCATAATTGAATAAATTAACTAACAATACTTTTAAATTTATAAAAATGTTTTAAAATAAATTGACTAATAAAATTAATAGAGATTTAATAGTACAGTCATGACTTGTGTTAGTTCCTTTTCCTCTCAAGGAAGTCAATTTACTGAATTTAGGACCAATTTAGTATCTCTATTATTGATTCTCTTTAATTAAATTGAAATAATTTCTTTAAATGCAATCAATTATATAATTAATGACATAAGTAAAATTTTAATAGTATGGTCAACACTCATGTCATATGATCCTTTTTTATTCTCTAAGTTGGAAGTTGGTTCACCACCATTGTGGTCTTTTTACTGTTGATCCTTTTTAATTAAATTGAAATAATTTATTTTAAATGATTTTAATTACATAATTAATGAAATGTTAATAGTACAATGAGGACTAGTGTCATATATTTCTTTTTGTTCGTGAAACCGAAAATTGGTTAATGACCAATGTGGTTTTGTGCTATTGATCCCCTTTAATTAAATTATATTAATTTCTTTTAAATGCTTTTAAATTAAATTAGTGGAATTTAATATTACAATCATTGCTCATGTCATATTTTCTTCTCTACATTTGAAGAAGAAAGTCAGTTTAGGACTTAAACAATTATGATTATTTTAATCAATTAAATTTATTTATTTAATTTAAATTAACATGTTAATCAATTTTCAATCTACCACTTCATAGCCTTGATTTATCTATTTGAGAACATAGACTTGTGAGACACAAAAATAAAAAATATTTTATTTTATTTTAATAATTAAAATTTTAATCAAATAAATTTAAGGGTATAATTAATTCATGAAATTAGACCAACAATGTGTTGGTCTAGTGGTGTAAGACTCCATTAGATCCTGAGGATGACCAAAAGGTCAAATGTTCGATTCCTGAAAGCGATACTTGTTAGAAAGGACAAACACATATCCCAAAAGGATTAGTTTCTTAACAAAAAGGTGATGAGATACCACTGGTAATACAAAAAAATCATGAAATTAGGGAGAGTATTATTCTAATACTGACAGACATTGTGGTAATACTTTTCCCGAGTCATAAGTTTCTCTTGAGCTCTAAATTTTGGTTCAATGATCATATTTTTTAAATTAGACATAAAATGAAATTTTTTTTGGATAGGTTGAAATTTCATTATCCTTTTGCCTAAGTGGCATAACCAATGATCCATTGAAAATTAAGTCACAATAGTGTTATTTTTCTACTTTTGATCTTTTTAATTTCCACTTACCATTTATATACAAGTAATTATTTTGCATCATACAGAATAAAATTTGGTTCTGAATTAGCATATGTATAATGCAATGAAATAGAAGGCTTATGTGTTTATGTCTTATAGAAATATCATAGAAAATCCTAATGTTCCCTATCAAAGTAATAACGTTGTGTTTACCTGAAAATAAAAAAAAAACAATGATTTTATAGAATTGTGACTCATTTCAACTTCTTTTGACAAATGATTCAATGCTGAGTAGTTGATGGAATGGAAACTATGGGATTACAACTTTCATACCACCCCACAATTAATATTATACATAGCGTTGATATAATGAACATCCTTTTATCCATTTAGATATGTATATAAAGTTTAAAAGTACTTAAATATTTCAATATACGAACAAAATCAAGTGAGTGAGCCAATTAACAAGTTTACATGCATCAATCCTTTGGTGTGTCAAGAACTTGAGATCAAGGAATTGGGAGGTAACCTTCCATGACACACTTAAGGAAGGTAATTATAATCTGCTCACTTTCTAGCATGGATGGTTGCCAATAAGAATAAGAATTGTCTATAGGATCGGTCTACAAGTTAAGTTTTAGAGGAGAGTATAGGAAAATTGAATATTTCTGTTATACTATAGGTGTATTTCATGTCTCTGAAGTATTTTATTTCCCATCAAAAATCAAATCACAAAAAAAAAACTCTTAAAGTTAGCACATTACCAGGCTTACAGATTCTATGGGCTTGCATTGTGGACATTACTTTTTTATTCCTTTCTTTTGTTTTAATTTTCTCTATTCTTCAATGTGCCAAAAATATATATTTTATTTATAAAAAAAACTTTACAAAGCACAAATAGCAGGTTGGAAAATGAAAGGTAGCCTGAATGACAATAGTCCAGGCATTTGGACAACTTTATAATAGCTGTATATATTTTATTTTATATATAAAGAAATGTTACATAGAACAAATAGCATGTTGTAAAATGGTAGGTGGCTCCAATGACAATGGTCCAGACATTCGGACAATGCAACTTGAAAATAATTGTCCCTTTCTTTTAAAATTTATTTTGTTTAAAGGATTAGTATAAGTATACTATCTAGGAGTTGGAGAGGTGTGACTAATCAATCACTAGATTGACTTAATTAATTAATGAAATGTATATTTAAGAAATGATTAAGGATAAATGATAATAAGTTAATAAGAGTTACAACACCTCACATTCAATATAAAATTTAGAGTATATTTGACTATACAAGGGGTAAAATGATAGTCTAAGTGTATGTACGGTATAACTTTTTTTATATTGTCAATAAATTATTTATCAATCATCATTAACTTTAAAATAAAAGTAAAATGAATAACAAAAATTTCACTAGTTGAATAAAAAAATTACGCTAAAAATATATAAATATTAAAATGTTTTTTTTTTCTAAATACATAAGTGGTATAATCATTGAGAAAACAATTCATAGGTTCAATATAAATTGCACATCTAAAAAGATAAATTAAAAATCAGTATCACATTGACCTTACCAAACCCTAAAATTTGTTCTAACATTGATGTCTTATTCTCGTCACCTTACTTTCTTTTAATATTATTTCCTCAATTTCATATATTTTTAATGTTTAGAGTTATACGTATAGTTTTAAAAATTATTAAATAAATTTAGAAATTATATAGTTTGACTAAATTACCTATACTTAACTTAAATTGGCGTATGAAATAATAATTATGTGTAGACTACATTCAAGAGAGAGAGAGAAAATAGGAATTGAAAAGGAGAAACGATAAATAACATTATATTTGGAGGAAGTATAAAAGAGTCTTGTATTTCTAAACTATGAACAAATTTTGAATAAAGTGAAAAAGTTAAAAGATCAAAAAATATATAGAATAAATGAAGTATTCCCTCTAATCTTTATATATTAATGTTTAAAATGATGTAAGGGATTAATAAATAATTAAATCATGCAAATTTTAAGTATATTTTGAATAAAACGGCCCATATTATTTACCATATTAATTACATTAATCATTTTCACCATAAGTTATGTCCTTTTATAAAACTATTTTGCTTGTTTGTTTTGATCCTATTTGTAAGTGTTTGACTAGAGGAGATCCCGACCATCCGAATATTCCATTGTTACCGGGGTATGAAAAGCGGAGAGCCACGAGTCAGAAGTCACGTATTGAATCAAAATTTTAAGACATTAGTTCCATGAGACTTTTCTATGTATAAACTTTTGCATTGCTCTCATCATATCTAATGTGAGACTTCACACTTCAATAAACCCAACAATATTACTTTTTTTCAACGTTGTATGTAATATAATTGAATTTATGACCAAAATATACTTGTTGGCTCAAACAATTTTTTTGGGTACAAACAATTTGAATGCAAAGAGAAAATACTTAGATTTATTACGGAATAATAATTTTAGTAAACTACATGCTATTATTAAAAGGTCCAATGATATTTTGACAACCCTTAAATAATAATTGTTAAATAATATTTTGTCAAGAAAACTATTGTTTTACTATAGTAGATAATTCCTAAATGAAAAACACAAAAATCAAATAATCAAGTATAAGGCAAATTCGTGCAATTAACATATGTATGTCTTAATATGAGTAGTTAGTTAGCAGCTGATTCTTGAGTTTCAGAAATACATATCATAGATAAATGTTTTCTAAGAGTATCATATAGACTATTTTCACAACAACAAAAAAATAATGTAGTGGTGACTTCAATTATTATAAGATTACAAACATTCACTTATATGATTATTATAAGATTACAAACATTTACTTATATGCATGGGAAAATGGGTTGCAACAAACATTATAAAGTTATTATGTAAGTGAGAGAAGAGTGTCTAATAAAAAATAGTGATAGTTTGGTGTAATGTAAATTTAATAAGGATTTAATTATAAATAATATAATTTACTTTGTTATGCAACTACTTGCTCACAAGAAGCCCACATAGGTAGGTACAAACAAAATTTAAGTTCCTCAAATTGACATGTAACTATCTTTGTGGATCACTCAACAACATAATCAACAATAATTAATTGTCTCTAAAAAACAAAGTGATACGAAAATCAAATCCATGGAACAGAAATCCCCAACAAACACTTCATGGGGAAGCTAATAACTACTTCCAAACCTCTCATCCTCCAATCAAAACTTCTCTGTTTTTCTCTTCTCTATCTTTTCACTACTCTCTTCCTTGCACTTTACACCACTTTGTCTCAATCCAAATGCTTCTTCAGATCATCCCCATTGGATCCAATTCAAAATTCTCTCTTCTCTTACCCTTCTTCCTATGGAGAACACAAATATGCTGTCTCAACCACCCGTTCTACATGCTCTTCCCCTGTTTATTTTTCAGGTACATTACAACCCCAAAAAAATGATTTTTTTTTACTTTTTTGTTTATATGATGGTCAAGATGGTAACTTTTGGTTAATGGGTTGTGGAAAATAAATTCAGATTACTGGGATATTGTGAAGGAGATAAGAAATTGGCACAACAAATTTTCAGCTTATTCAATTCCCCTGAGGTATATGCAGGGAAATGGTGATAGTTTTGGTGGGAATCTCAGCACCTCTGTGAGGTTTTCTTATTTCGATAATCACACTGATGGCAAAGAAGTTCCCTGTGGATTTTTCAAGAAATTTCCCATCAGTGATTCTGGTCAGTTCCGCACGAATTCACTGGCTATATAGAGTGTGTATATGTGTGTCACTGAATTAGATCACAATTCACGTAAGAAAAAATCAACCATCATGTTTCTATTGGTTATAACATTGCCCTCATAAATTACTTACAATTTTATATTAAGGAGGCAATAATGCCAATGTAATCAATAATCATTTTCAAGTTTTATTAAAGCAATTCATTTATTTTTTAGTTGTGTCAATTATAATTTTTTTGAGGTTAGTCATGACGCAACTCGAAGGTTGCTGCCTTGTGATGTGGATATCACGTTCTCAAACCTGGAAATAACTTCTCTGCTTGTGTGACTATGGCTCGTAGCCGACTTATTTTCTAGTTTGTTTTTTGTTTAAAAAAGCTTATATATGTGCTTTGTCTCTTGATGTAGATCGAAATGCAATGGAAAAGTGTGACAGTGTAGTTATAGTTTCAGCAATCTTCAATGACCATGACAAAATTCGGCAACCAAAGGGCCTTGGTTCCAAAACACTAGAAAATGTGTGTTTCTTCATGTTTGTAGACGATGTTACACTCAAAGGTCTTGAACATCATGGATTGATTTCACCAAATTCGAGAGAATACAAGATAGGTGTATGGAGGCTTGTGAAGGTTGCAAAAGAAGATTTGTATGAGAACCCAGCAATGAATGGAATTATACCAAAATATTTAGTACATAGGCTATTCCCAAATTCAAAATTCAGTATTTGGATAGATGCAAAGTTGCAACTTGTGGTTGATCCATTGTTGTTGATTCATTCACTTGTTATATCTGTGAATGTAGACTTGGCCATATCAAATCATCCTTATTATGTTCATACCATGGAAGAAGCAATGGCAACCGCGAGGTGGAAGAAATGGTTGGATGTCAATGCCTTGAAGCTGCAAATGGAGACATATTGTGAACATGGATTGCAACCATGGAGTCCAAGCAAGAAGCCCTATGTCTCAGGTAACTTGACATTTTTTCTTTATATTGCCTTAATATTTCAAGATTTGGGTAAATAAGTTTAATCCAATCAAAATTTATAGGGCATTTAAGGGTATAATGTCATGAGCTTTAGGTAAGGCTAAAAGGTCAGTAAATTGGTTCTGGGTAAGTAAGCATTATCCAATCCAAATTAATAAGGCATTTAATGTCATTGACTTTAGAACTTTAGGTTTTATAGAACATATCTATAAACTTTACAACTATTAGTAAATAGCATTTGACTTATGTGCAAGTAGTAAGTATCTTAAATTAATTAGTTCCAACCTAGAAGATTGTTGGGAACTCTTCTGTGTAGATGTTATTTTAAGCAACGTGAAAAGCTTTGCACCACCGTTGGAAATAAATATATACTATGACATACATGTAAGCCTTGCATAGTAAGGTAAGGTTTGTCAGAGGAAGGTTTCTTGACTTTCTTCCATGTGGGGTAACTTACTTTTGTTATCTTCGTTGTCACTTCAGTTGGTTATTCTAGCTTCTAACCAATTACTTTCAATGACATGGGACTATGATTCTCATTGATGGTCTTAACTAAGCATAGGCACCAACAAAAGTAGGAAAATATATTGCATTGAATTTCAATTATCATCTCATTACAAAAATAATGTTACCTATGTTTTTCTTTCCGGCATCCCTTATGTTCCTTTAATGCAAAGTTTGCTTATAAAAGTAATAAAAAAACATCGTTGGATAAAAAAAGTGAGGAAACCTAAACATTATATTCAAGTTTGGTGGATAAAATGGTAAAGTGATGAGGTCATTCATGATAGAAAAATATAAGACCATCAATACTTACTACTAAATGATGGGTAATAGAGTTCCAACCAGAACCTTAAATAGTACACATATATTAGATTCTAAAAATATTATAACGAATTCTGTGCATATAAGAGAATATAAGATCGAAAATAAGTATATATCAAAATGAGTAGAAGTGACTTCGATTACAAGAAACTAATGATAGAATCATGCAAAGTTTGCTTATAAAAGTAATAAAAAAACATCGTTGGATAAAAAAAGTGAGGAAACCTAAACATTATATTCAAGTTTGGTGGATAAAATGGTAAAGTGATGAGGGTCATTTATGATAGAAAAATATAAGACCATCAATACTTACTACTAAATGATGGGTAATAGAGTTCCAACCAGAACCTTAAATAGTACACATATATTAGATTCTAAAAATATTATAACGAATTCTGTGCATATAAGAGAATATAAGATCGAAAATAAGTATATATCAAAATGAGTAAAAGTGACTTCGATTACAAGAAACTAATGATAGAATCATGTCTTAACTGACTTGGATATGTGAGAATAAAATCAAGAAAGTTTTAGTTGTGCCAAATTTTGTCCCTCCATTTTATTATTTCCACTTAGGTTCTCCTTGTATTAGCTTGATGATGGTATCCTCTTTTAATTGGTTTTGGCAGATGTACCAGACAGTGCTCTAATCTTGAGGAAGCATGACCTAGGCAGTAACCTCTTCTCATGTCTTATGTTCAATGAATTGGATGCATTTAACCCAAGAGACCAATTACCTTTTGCATTTGTTAGAGATAAAATGAAACCCAACTTGAAGATAAACATGTTTGATGTGGAAGTGTTTGAACAAGTGACAGTGGAATACAGGCACAACCTCAAACGTATCGAAGGGACCACTTCTTCTACTGCCAAAAAATTGTCCCCTTCAGGAAGAACCAAAAGGGCACACCCAGATTTGTTTTATGTGAATGGCAGCTGTTGTGGAAAGTGCCAGAATTATCTTTCCATTATGTGGGGTCAAGAAGAATCAAATGATTGATTGCCCATAAAAAATCATTGTAGAAACTAGAAAGAGTACTGTTTTTTAACACTAAAATTTGACACTTAGGTTTGATATATTATAGAAAGAAGGATCTTACAATTCACTTTAATAAGAATTTAAATGTTGTTGAATGTGCTGTAAAACCATGTGAGTAAAATTTGAAGAATCAATTAAATTTGAGTTCTTATTTATTTAAAAAAAAGATGAAAAAACCTAATAATAGGGTTTGTCTTTTAACTAAGAGTTAAAGGAGATTAACAATGATAAATTAAATAAGAAAATGAAATTTAATATATCTTAAATGATGTTAAGCCATCTCTTCATAAAATTCTAGGTAAAATCGTGGCTATGGATCAAGGATCAGAGGGGATGGACTCAATTATCTATCACGACTGGATATATAATCATCTAACTTGTCTCAATATTGTCTTGTAATTCTTTTTTTTTTCCTTTCTTATAACTATTACTCCTTTCTAATATAATTATCTTATGCCAAAAAAAAAATTAAGAAATTATTTTATTAGTAGAGAAAAGCTGACAACCTGTTTACTGGTTAACAGGAATGTTTTCTTCCTTCTGACCCTTTGTGTTTATTGGTTTCCAAATATTCTCTTGTGCTCAATTTTTAGTTAGATAGAGTATATATATTATTATAATGTTGTAAAGTGTGCAAAGTACAATTTAATTACAATAGGAACGATCCGTTTCTTAAAGTGAAAGGTTCCGTAATTTTAAAGTAGCATACAACAAGGAAAGTTTGCATGATCTTGAATTAACGTACCCGTCACTCTTCCCCAACTACCTTTTCCTTTATACAACATCTAGATGAAGAAAAGAACGTTAGAGGAACGTAATAAAAACATTTCATTAACTTCAATCATAATCAACTCTTTGCTTTTTGTTTATAAGGATGGGAATTTCCACACTTTTGGGTAAACTAATCTTTTTATGATGTATAGTTGTTCCTTTCAACAAATGTTACTCATTCGAAATAAATATTTGATCTTTTTACTTGGAGTCTAGTGGAACCTTACACAACTAGATTAATGTCTTATTAATCTTTTCACTTTATTCAAACATTAAGAAAATAAGTATGTAAAAATTGAAGAAAATAAAATAAAGAGTGTGTGTATATATTCTCTCTCTCACAACAGAAGGGGAAAATGAAAAGACAAGATAGAGTAAAATATAATTTCTCTCTATAATGCACTTTTATGTTTGAAATTTTCCTATTATTCATCATTTATATTAATCATTATTAACTCTTAAATATAAGTAATGCAACTTAATAGCGGATAATACGTAAAACTTTATTATGATAGTATATATATATATTAAACTATTATATAAAATAATTTTCTATGTTTGTGCCTTTAATAATTAACTTAATTAAGTGTGAATATTTCCTTTCGTCCTAATAAATTTTGTGTACCAATTTGATCAATGAAAAATAAAAATTCAAAATTGTATTCAAAGATCATAAATGGGAGTCAAAATAATATGTGCCATGGGTCATAAAAATACTAAAACTGATTTATTTGATCCACTTTTGATATTTGCGGGACCATTTTAGTTTTCAATTTTTAAACCAGTATGGTGACATTGTTTAGTTTTATCACCAAGAAATCTGTGCAATTTAGCATAAACCTCCAATGGGAAGGTGAACATTCATATGTGTGAAGATATGTATGTTCACTATCAAGTTTTCATCTGCAAAGGAAAATGTGGAGAAAATAAAAAAACACAATTAGTGTTTTTAAAGTTAAATACATGCTTTCTTAACATTTAATTTGTACTGGGTTGAGTATCCCTTATGTTCTCTTAATATATATTTTATGCCTATCAAAACAAAGGTTCAATACATGCTAATTATTAGCATTATCTCATTTTTTTAATTCAATAACCTATTTTCTTATGATTTATTTTATTCAAAACCAAATTATAATAATAATTAAAAAATAAATCTTTCATGATTTTTATTTGATTTAGTAAATGCATCAAAAAAATAACAACTTGATTATGAAAATAAAATAATTTGGAAGAAATGTAATGAGTTTGATCTATAAATAGGAATGCAAAACGCATTAGAAATATAATAAAAATGCAAAAACTACAAACACAAAACATAATTATTCTGGTAGCACAAATCATGTGTTGTTTCTCTTTCTATGTGTAGTCTAGACCTATTAAAATGGATTACTCGGACAGATCCGAATTAGCAAACATAGGGATCATGTTAAATTGGATTGAGCTAAAAAGTCTGGATTCAATTAATTTATGTCAAATTGCAGACAGAATCTTCCCAAGTGAGTTGCAGGTTACGACGGGTCGGCCCGTATAATATTAAAAGTAGTTATTTATATTCTAACATATTTAATCTACTTTAAAATATATATTCTTTAATATTAATGTATAACTTTTTTCAAAACAGTAATTATGCTCAATTAAATTAAACTCATAGATATAATGTTTTATGTTTGAGTTAAGTTGAGATGTGAATTTCACTTATATGATTTTAAAAATAACTCATTTATTAAATATTTTATTTTATTATTTTCTAACATAATATAATATGTGACTTCACTTTAATATATAAATATTTGGACACTATCAAGAATAAATAATATAATATCACTTTATAGTAATGATAGTATAGACTCATGTTCAAGAGAAACTCTATATGTCAAAATATAATCATCATCGTAATATATGATCATCATTCTCTATCTTCTTATTTTCTGCACAAATATCATTTGTTTGATCATTAAATACACATTCATTATGAAATGGTACGAGTTGAATTTGGTTGTGTGAAGTTCTGGTAAATAATATGATGTCTTTTAGTTTAGTCGTAAAAGTTATTATTCTTTATTATCTTTTTGTTGTAAAAATTACTAAATATAAAATCAATAAAGAAATGTGAAGTCTAAATAGTACTATAGTTTAATATTTCTCCTTATTTTACTTGATATCCAATTTTGTTAATGTGTATAAAAGGACATTATAAAAAATATGACAAATAATATTATACTTCATTATATAATATTATTATAATTTATAAATATTTATGTTATAAACATTACTCTATTTTTTGTTCAAAGTTCATAACATTAATATTTATGTTGCATGGTTTGGACCTTAGACTTTTAAAAAAATTTGACAACAAACAAAAGTTCTAAGTTGGTGAGAATTGTTAGGTGTGAATAATACCTTAATTAATTAATAAGCCTAATTTAACACCTTTCTATTCTTGGATACTAACCTTATGCATTAACATTTAACAGTTTTGTGAATTATTGTACTAATCCTATGAATCAAGTTCCATAATACTTTGAAGACTTAAAGGAGTAAAAATGAGAAATAATTGATGTCAAGATGGCAAAATTGACTAAGATCGTATTAAGCATGCGTTTGGTATAAACTAAGTTTTTAGTTTCAGTTTATAAACTGAGATTATAAACTGTTAAAATTATAATATATGTTTGGATACATTAGCTGAAAATTGAATATAAATTAATCTGTTTTGTTTGGGTAAGATAGAAATATTATTTTTTACATAGTAAATTACAGAAAAGGGTATGCGGTTATTTGTTTATGTTATGATTATTTTGACTGTTTTTTACACTATTTTTTAAATATACATTTTTTAATATTTATCATCATATATTTTTACTTTACCTTTTTAATATTGCATAACAAATGCTAAAAAAATATATTAAAATAAAATACAATATAAAAACTAATATTAATATTAAAAAACAACATAAGATCAAGATAAATAAATAACCTCTTGATTTTTAATATTGCATAATAACAAAGGCTATAAAATATTAAAATAAAATACAATATAAAAACCAATATCAATATTAAAAACAATATACCACATAAATAGATGGAAGTTACTAAACTTAAATTACATAATTCACAAAATAAATAATACATAAATGTTAAGTTTTATACAAAAGTTTTAGGGTTTATTAGGTTTATACATAATTCACAAAATTTAAATATTATATAACAAAGTTTTATACATAATTCTTTGTTCGTGTATAGATAAAGGAAAGTGTTATGAGGAATTACGGTGTTGAGTGGTGATAGAGAAAAAGGAAAATAAGAGTTATGGAGTTTGGTGGTGATGATGTGAAAAGTTATGATGTTTGGTGAATAGTAAAAAGGAGGAAAGAAATAAAGTTATGCTGGAGTAAGATGAGAAATAAAAAAATTAGGAAAAAATAAGCTAAAAAAAATAAACGAACCCATGATTTTGGAGTTTATACTTTTGGCTTATTTTTTCAGAAAAAAAAAGTGAGTTTATAAACTTCATTTGGTTGTCAAACATACATAGTTTATATTTTCAGCTTATTTTTCAAAAAATAAACATAAACTACAAACTTTAATCTATCCCAAACAAGCACTAAGTTGCTTTACGCCCATCACAGGAATCGCGCTATGCGTAATTGAGCGAAGAAGATGCATCAAGCGTAGCTTGGCTAGGTGAAGAGTCAAGTCAGATGAATAGATGCACGCAATGAACCTCCCCGCGCCCAACGAAAGTATAAAATTTCACATCGATAAAAAGGATCGAAAAATGCTATGGAAAAACCGTAATTTGGATACACATACATTTTTTTATGTAAATTAGGATGACTTGATTTCCTTTAATTGCTAGGCTAATATAGGCCGAAAATAAGATGTAATAGTGAATGATAATTTTTTGAGGAGTTGATGTAAGCTCATGGAGTAGGTATCCTTACTCTTTCGGGTTGTATTTTCTTCGCTATATCTTTGCTTTACTTTAGTAAGAAAATGTTTATTTAAGTTTCTCATTTGCTAAGATTGAATGTAATATTCACTTGATGTATATATTGGATTGAGCGATGACTCTCCTTGTATGATTTTGGATTGATGTTAAATTCATGAAGAAATTCTGGTTGTGTAGCCCAAACTAGAAACTCATCGTCTTAGTAAAATTCTAGACATAGTCTTGTGCTAATTTATCACATGTGTGCATGTGGTAGTATGATTGTTAGATATAGATTCATATGAACATCGAATAACTCTCAAACTTATTAACATAGACTATCAGACATAGATGTATTCTTAACGGTTCATATAACTTAATCTTGTTAATTTAGTTGTAAAACATATAGCTATTTTAATAAGCCAATAATATGACCAAGATATTGACGATTAATATAATTGAGATGTTGCACTTAACTAAATTTCACATGCATAGAATACTATACACATATGTATGTTATGTGGATCGTAACTCTTCGTCTTGTGTGCAAAGTTTCTAGACATAAAGCTTTACTACATAAGTCACTAAATTCACTAAGACTAAGTGATCTTGAGGTCTCTTGTTGTGTAAGAGTCATTCCTAACTTATTTGTGTGATCAATTCTATTGTATATGGATAGTGAGTACTGAAGTTCAATCTCAAATCTAAATTTCATCAATCAAACAAAGAATATTGATTATTTGTTAGGAAAAAATGTTCTTCCCACATCATCATGGACACGTGTCAACTTCTTCTTGACTTTTTTGCCTCCAAAACTGGTTCATATTCTTATTATGTACCCTCACGTATTGTATTAAATCTATATAAAAAAACTCAAAATCAATTAATTATCACTGGATACTTCACATAAGTTTTTTCATTTCCTCTCACAAACACTTCCATCATCTACCATGGACATACATACGCTGAATCATTTGACAAAGATAAAATTCATTTATTCTAAACATTTGATTATAGTTAAATGTGTGGTTCACTAATTAAACAACACATTTGTGAAGTTAGATATAGGTATATATTATACTAATATTAATGTTGAAAATTAATAACAAAGATAATAATTACTTTTATTTATATCATTTGTTAAAACAAAATGTTTCACTTGATGATAGACCATATTTTAGATGTATATATAAACAAATATATATCATGTCATTTGTTAGATATACATGCTTTACCACTTATGTTTTTTTGTACTACCAAGTGTATCTCTTACCTTTTGGGTAAGGAACTAATCCCCCTGGAAGCTCTTGTCTATCATTCACAACAAATGTCACTTTAAGGAATCAAATCTTTGATCTTTTGGTCTTTATGGGATCTTGTGAGGCCTAACATCACTAGACCAATGTCTTGCTTAATCTTTCATACCAACATTTTGATTACAATTAAATCACTTTTATTAAAAAAATAATGTTAAATGAAAATTATTCGTTGTGATTGATACAAGTCATTCAATTGAAAACTAGCCGGTATGAATATTTTTGACTGATTTTAGTTGTTTTAACTAATATAATTACATGACTGATATAATTGTTGTATCATATTAATATAAGAATTGATTACCGGTGAATTGGCCGGTCCAGTTTTCACGACACTACTAATTAGTAAGATATTTTGATTAGACATGTGAGTGAGGCTAATGTGACACCTATCATCCTCAATGAGCTTAGGAAAGTATAAGAGAATGCTCTCTATGTACTAGTCAAAATTATAATGGTGTAATTAACTGTAAATAAATTCTATATCATCAATTCTATTGGAAAAAATTATAACCGATTAATTATAAACGGCTTACTTATTAACCATGCTTGTATGGAACAAAAACTCTCTGAATACGTTAAACTTTAGATAATTATTTTAAGATTGTGTGAAAATATGAGCATAACTCAAATACTCAAAGTAAAATGAACAAATGCTTTTAAAACTACAATAATTTAGAATCTCTGATACAACAACAACGGAGAACTCCAGCTGGCAGAGAAGTGACAGGGACACAAAGTCCCTTAGTATAGGTAAGCTTAATGCAATGACCATTGCAATCAGGATAGTCTTTGCATGTTCCAGTTCCAATACAATTTTCTACGTGCGTAGCTATACCTGCATATATTGTATGGATACTTAGATCATCAGAAAATATAAGTAATGAAAATTACAAAAAAAGTAATTGTATGAGTAAATTAAATTATTTGTTTTATTATTTGTTTACATACCTTGAGAAAAAAGGAGAACTACAGCAATAACTATAAGGAGGAATTTCAACTGAGCCATTTGAAAATGCGTGCGAGCCCTTTCTGTTTAGATTTTGAAAATGTGCTTGATTTGTAAGTAACTAGTAAATCTGGCCAAGTTTATATAGTACTGCATAGGGGAATTCTTGGTGGCATGATTTTTTTTAATAAAAGATTGAAAATTTATACATACACTTCAAAAATCATAAACATGACTAAAATATTAATTCTAATACATTTTAAAATGATAAGTTTATATTCATTCATGTTAATATCGTGTTTATGTTATGATTATTTTGGTTGTTTATTACACTATTTTTTAAATTATATATTTTTTAAATATTTATCATCATATATATTTTAACTATAACTTTTTAAATTTTTATATTGCATAACAAGAGCTAAAATATATATTAAAATAAAATACAATATAAAAATCAATATCATTATAACACAAATAAATAGAAGCTGCTAAACTTGAATTACATCATTCACAAAATAAATAATACATGAATGTTAAGTTTTATACAAAAGTTTTGGGGTTTATACATACTTCACAAAAAATTTAATATTGCATAACAAAATTTTAAACATAATTCTCTGTCCATATACATGTATAGATAAAGGAAAGTGTTATGGAAGTTATGAGATTTGGTGGTGATAGAGAGTGGAAAATGAGAAGAGTTATGGTGTTTGGTGGAATAGTAAAAATGAGGAGATAGACAAAGTTATGATGAGGTAAAATCAGAAATGGAAAAATTGTAAACAAATAAGCTAATTAAAAATAAATCAACCCATTATTTTGGAGCTTCTACTTCTGACTTATTTTTCAAAAGAAAAAAAAATTGAGTTTATAACCATAATCTAAAAAAATCCATCCAAAATAAAGAATGGTAATACATGTTAATAATTATAATGCATCATCTTATCATATGAATAATAAGTTATAACTTATACAAGATCAATTAGAAGATAATTAGTCATACACAAATGATAATATATTCAATTTGTATATGTGACATTAATTGCCTCGAACCTTGAGTCCACAATTAAAAGTTTGCACACAACATGCTTATCAAAGATGCACATCTCTTACTCGATGCCCCAAGTCATAGGAATGTCTTACCCCAATGAGTTTGTCTTCATGTAAATGAAATTTAGTTTGTCTATGCCCAGGCCAATCAACGAATACTAAGATCTCATTAATAGTCAATGCAATTAGGTCATAGATCCCCTTAACAATCACGGGTCAACATTATTCGATCATGAATCTTCTCAACAATCTTTTGTCAATATAACTTATTTTTAAAATAAGAAAAATATAAAACTAAAATTAACCTCTTATATATATACATAATTAACAAATAGTATAAAATATATATTACTATTATTAAACTATATCTAAAGAATAATTCTCAAAACCTAATAATATCTTGACATATATAATTGGACAGTGATAATAATGATAATCATAACAATAAGAATACACTAATAATAAAATAATAAATTCTATCATTTTTCTTATGTTAATATTGATATATATTCTTAAAATAAATTGATTATATCATTATACTTATTTTATCTCATGTACATCTATTTGCGTGTCTCATCATTTGACAACCGCCAAACAGATTCACCATATATGCAGTTGTTGTCCATTCTTCTCTTGGCACAAGAATATATATATATATATATATATATATATATATACTAGCGTGATGACCGGAAATATCGTATCCGTAACCCACTTTTATATCATTTGTAACGTGTGTTCTATATGCAATAAATGAATTGTGTTAAATATATTATAATTACAGTTGAATATATTATAATTTGCATATATGATTTTTTTTTGTAGAAATTAGAATATAATGAGGGCAAAATAAGAAATCAATAATTATACCATGGTGGATATTTATTTTGAGTTATATATATATATATATATATATATATATATATATATCATTTGTTCTTTAATTTCTTATTTCCTCAAATATTTTGTTTATATATAGTAAATAAATAAAAACGTATCTTACATAAATTATAATTGAAATTTCCCCTTTTTAAAATAATAATAATTTAATAAACTACCTAACAATAATTATAAATATATAGAAATGTTTTAAAATAAATTAACTAGTGGAATTTACGGAGATTTAATAGTATAGTCAACTTCTACCATATATTTCTTTCTACTCTCAACTATGAGAGTTCGAATTCAGACCGGTCCAAAAATAAAACTAAAAACTGATTCAGAATAGACCAAAACTGCAAAATTGAATGTGTTTGGATTGTACTGAATTTATCTTTTAAAGATCGATTGGTTCGATACGGCTTTCGGTTTCAACTCTTGGATCCAAACCGATCCAAACCACACCAAAATTGTTGTTGTTGTCTTACCGTTATTGTTGTTGGTGGTGGTGTTGCTACTACTCTTTAGATTATTGTTGTTGTTTTTATGCTGCTTTTTGCTGATGTTTACTTCTAATGTTGTTGGACACTTTTTTAATGTTCTTTATATGTTATTGAACACTATTTTTCTATTGTTTTATACTTACTATTTAGTCATTTTTATGAGTTTTGAGTGTAAGTGCAATTTCAATCTTTCATATAAAAAACCTGATCCAGACCTAACTGAAACTGCATATAGTATTTGAATCGGATTGGATCAGATATCTTAATATAAACATATTAGATCGGACAACATGTCAATTACGTTTTTGGATTGAGAGATTTTTTTTTGCCTAAAAATGATCGAATTGGACCACTAACCCTTTACTCTCAACTAGAGAAGTCACTTCATGATCAATAAAGTATGTATGTTATTGATTCTCTTTAATTAAATTAAAATAAATTCTTTAAATGCTCTCAATTACATAATTAATGACATCATTGATATTTTAATAGTATGGTCATGACTAGTATGATATATCCTTTTTGTTATTGAAGGGAAAATTGGTTAACGACCAATATAGTCTCTATGTTATTGATCACCTTTAATTAAATTAAACTAATTACTTTGAAATGATTTTAAATTAAATTATTGGAATTTAACAGTGTAGTTTAAGCTCGAATCGTATCTTCCTCTCTATTATTGAATAAGGCAATTAGTTCACCACTAAGCAATTTCTTTCCTATTAATTCTCTTTTGAACAATTAAATCAATTTATTTAATTTTAACCAATACATTAATCAAATTTCAATCTAACACTATGTTATTTTGATTTTCATATTTCACTTAGGGAACATAAAAGTAAGATAAACTCTTGTGAGACACAAAAATAAAAATTATATTTTTATTTTAATAATTAAATTTCTAATCAAATAAATTAAGGATATAATTAATTCATGAAATTAGGGAAAAATTGTTTTAATACTGACGGACATAGTGCTAATACCTATCTTGACCTATAAGGAACTTTTGAACTCCAAATTTTGGTTCAATGACCATATTTTATAAATTGGACATAAAATTGAGTTTTTTACGATTTGATTGCAAAAAACTTAATGGAAAATCGAAATAATTTTGAGTCGGCTAAAATTCCATTCTCCCTTTGGCTACACTACGTCATAATTCACATTTACCAATAGTCATTCAACATCGCTTCCTAATATAACGTTATTAAATACAAGATGTAAGATAATCAACAACGTCCTTTTAAACAAACAAAATTAAATTTGGTAGGCGAATATAACTTCTACAGCGTTTGCTTCAATGAACGTTGTTGTATGTTTTCCTAAGAAATTCAACAACACTCTTTTAAACAAGCGTTATTTATTTGAATTTATTCAACAACGCTTGCTTAAATGAGTGTTTTTAAAGGTGACATGTCAACCTCTCTCATTGTAATGAGCGCTGTTAAAAGTCATGCATTTAACAAAGCTTGATTTACTGAGCACTGGTAAAAATCATGCATTCAAACAATAATTGTTTTTGTTATTGCATAATATTTATTTATGAAATTATTTAATTTTATTGAAACATACAACTGGAGTTAATATTACAAGAAAATTTGCTTTCGCAAGCACTATTTATTTGAATATATTCAACGATGTATGCTTAAATGAGTGTTGTTAAATATGACATGTCAACAACGCTCATTGTAATAAACGTTGTTACAAGTCACATATTTAACAACACTTGTTATAGTGAACGCTATTAAAAATCTTACATTCAAAAGATAATTGTTATGAAATTATTTAATTTTATTTTGAAAGATATGACTTGAGTAAATATTAGATGAAAATAATTCAAATTATTATCAGAAACTCATATGCTAGTTTTTCATATATAACACAACTTGGTCATACATATACCAAAAAGGCAATTAGTCATTACTTCAAAAAAAATATTCTAAATCACCAACCAATATTATTAAAATGGAATATTAAGGTGGGTAATTTAGCACAACAAAAACTCATATATGGTAAGTAAATTATGTTATTTGGAATTCCATTTTCAAAAGTTGAACATAATATAACAACTACAGATATTCAAAAACATTTTTTTAATCAAACGCTGTTGATTTGAATATATTTAACTGTGTTTGCTTAGATGAGTGATGTTAAATGTAACATATCAACAACGCTCATTACAAAGAGGGTTGTTAAAAGTCACACATTTAATATCGTTTGTTTTAATGAGCGCTGTTAAAAGTCATACATTCACTCCTGCGACTTGTATTTACATCTACGTTAACTATTTATTTTATTAAAATAATATAGGAAATGTCAATGTTGAATCTAGGTGAAGTTGTTTGTGATTTACCCAACTTGCAATCTCTCTATGTATTTCTTGTATTTGGTTATTATTTTTTTATTCATATTTTCAATGTAAATTTTGATTTGATTATTATTATATTGAATATGAACTATGTCTTTATGTCCTCTTATTTTTTTCAGTTAAGGGAGAGAAAAAATTGATGGATTTGTCTTATACATCTTAATCACCTTCGTCCCTTTCATTGTTGTATACAATCTTCTAGGTTAATTAATTTGAACTAAGGGAGACAAGTTAATCACCTTTGTCCGTTGTTATGTGTTTGATATAACGTCTGAGAGAGATTTTGATTTATTTAAAAAGTAGACATTTAACAGTACTCACATAAGTAGGCGCTATTAAATGTTTACTTTCTACAGTGCTTCAAAAATGCTATTGAATTTCTAACCCTATATTCTATTGTACTCATATAGACAGTGCCCGAAAAACATTGTTGAATGACAATTTTAAACGCTATTGTTTTGCTATTATGGCGTAATGCTAAGTTGCATAGCAAATGATCGATTGAAAATTGAGTCACAACAATGTCATTCCTTTACTTTTGATCTTTTTAATTTACCCACTTACTATTTTCATAAGTGTCCATTTTGCATCACATTGGATTTTTTGTTATGAACTTTGCAGAAAACAGTTGTGGCTTAAATTCAAGGAAAATTCTTGATTATAGGATATATTAGAACTACACAGATTTGAATCATTTGTCAAAAGAAATTGAAATTAGTTGTTGGGAAGTAAGTCCCACATCGCCTACCTCATTATCTCGGAAATGGTTTAAATATCTGTTGGGCTACTCCTCTCATTACCAATTGGTTTTGAGATAGAACCTTGACATGATATTAGAGCCATAGCCCAAATTCTTTCCGGTTGTCATGGGCCAAAAAATGTTATTTAGTTATGGGTCAAAGGTAACCTCTCGCCTGATCCGACAGACTTATATAGAGGGACATGTTGGGAAGTAAGTCTCACATCGCAAAATTTTTATTATTTTTTTCAGGTAATTAAACAGAACGTTATTACTTTGATAGGGAGCATTACCATTTGCTATGATATTTGCATAAGACATAAACATATAAGGGGAAATATTTTTGTGGAAAGAACGTATCTATATAGGGACAACACCAATAAAAATAAATGTATTTGTCTTCAAATATAACATGTTTCATACATCCTTCTATTTCATTGCACTTGCCATATGCTTTTTTTGTTCTTTTTAACTAAATAATCTTGTTAAGATGACATTTCTTATATTATTAATTGTTGACGGAATGGAAACTATGGGATTACAAATTTCGTACCACCCCACAATTAATATAATACATAGGGTTAATATAATGAACACTTTTTTTTCCATTTAGATTATGAATATAAAATTCAAAAGTAATTAAATATTTTTACATACGAACAAAATCAAGTTATATGATTACCATACTTCAAAAGTACTAAGACTACTAAATCTAGTAAGAGCTTAACTAAGTTAAGCTTAATTTTTTTTTTCAGAGAAAAAAGTTACAATTTCTCTTTGAAATATATATGGCCACATTATTTATAGAAGCAAATTAAGCCGAATCAAACTGACACTAAATGTTTTCGGTTAAATAAAAACAATGTAATTATATATATTCTATTAAAAGAGCCAAGCTCTTTGTTACTTTCATGGGTTAAGTCTTACATGGATGGAGTCAAGGTACTCGTCATAAAGTGTCTTACAGGTCTGACTCTTTGGATGCATTGTAGTTTATTGTGAGTGAGCCAACAAGTTTACATGCAGCAATCCTTTGGTGTATCAAGAACTTGAGATCAAGGATTGGGTCGTAACCTTCCATGATACACTTAAAAAGGTAATTATAATGTGCTCACTTTCTAGAATGGATGATTGCCAATAAGGATAAGAATTGTCTATTAGGTCTATCTATAAGTTAGGTTTTAGAGGGGAATATAAGTAAATTGAAGTTAATGTAGTTTTTGTTTAATGTAATTTTATCTTTATGTTGTTCAATTTATGCCTTGTAATCCAAGTTAAATGAATGAAATTGGTGTGTTTTCTGAATTGTGCAATGTGTTATTTTTAGCAAACTAATTGTTGGTGTGTGGAAGCGATTGTTCTACAACGTTTACCATAAGAAAAGAAGAAACAAGAGACTTTGGTAATTGGATTCGGCGAATTGTGTCTACATCTCTATGAGTGTTGAGCGACTACAAAAATATTATTAGGGAATAAGTATTACAAGATCTACCACACTCATGGGTCCAACTGCTCATAATAACAAGGGATCTGAGTCTAATATATAACATTGATACTCTAGTCTATTCTAATTATAGGCAATGTGAGACTTAATGTAATAACATATTTCAAACATTTCCAACGATCTAATTATAGGCAATGTAAGACTTAATGTAATAACATATTAATAACAAGGGATCTGAGTCTAATATATAACGATCTAGTCTATTCATTGGAGTGACACTCGTTAGGAGAGATATATGGTGAATGGATATGTACCAAAAAAAATTATGATAGCGTTTAATTGACAGTTAATAAATTTTTATATATATCATCAAATCTATGGGAAAAGAGTCATAGTCTGTTAATTATTAACGGTTACTTATTAACCATCCATGAGTGGAACAAGAACTCTGTGAATACGTTTAACTAGATAATTATTTATACATTGATAAATGAAAATGTGGTCAACAAATTACAATCTTGAAAAAATGAACAAAGGCAATAGATGATGAGCATAACTCAAATACTCAAAGTAAAATGCATTTATTTTCAGTAGTAAATTAAAACTACATTTAATAATCCTGGACACAACAACAACGAAGAACTCCAGGTGGCAGAGAAGTGACAGGGACACAAACCCCAGAATCATAGGTAAGCTTAATGCAATGACCATTGCAATCAGGATATTCTTGGCATGTTCCAGTTTCAATACAATTTTCAATGTGCTGAGCCATACCTGCATATATTCTATGGATACTTAGATTATCAGGAAATATAAGTAATGGAAATTACAAAAATAAAATTGTATGAGTAGGTTAAATTTTTGTTTCACTACATACCTTGAGAAAAAAGGAGAACACCAACAATTACTATAAGGAAGAATTTCAACTGAGCCATTTGAAAATGCTTGTGAGTGTTCTTTCTGTTTAAAATTTCAAAGAGTGTTTGATTTGTAAGTAACAAGTAATTCTGGCCAAGTTTATATAGTACTGCATGTTCTTCATAGAAAACATCTTTAATTATTAAAAAAATATTTTATACTTATGTTGTGAACTTTGTGTTAAATATATTGTAAATATATTGGTCAAAGTAGATAAATAGCTTCCCTTTTTTATAGCCTTCTGTTATGCTTTTGTTTAGGATATTGATTCCTAGTTTGTAGCCTAAAGATATTGCTTCCTAGTTTGTAGCCTAAAGATATTGCTTCCTAGTTTATCTCCTTATGTCATTCACCATCTTCACCAACCTACTCCAACTCCTTCTACTCAGCCCAATGTGCCAAGTGAGCCCAATTCCCCTAACATGTCAAGTGATCCAAATTCACCTAACAAGTCAAACTCATCCCTTCCTGCCCAACCACAAATTGATCCATCTCCTCCAAATATTCCTATCCAACAGCCTAGGGTCGTGACCCATAGCCAGCGTGGGATATATAAACCCAATCAAAAATATTCCATGCATACTGCGGTTGAGCGGTCTCCATTGCCTTGCAATCCGATTGCGACACTTCGTGATCATAATTGGAAATGGTCATGGATAATGAATATGATGCTCTTATTAAAAATAAGACGTGGGAGTTGGTGCCCCGTCCTCCGCATGTTAATGTCATTCGTTCTATGTGGATTTTCACTCATAAAATCAAATCTAATGGTGTTTTTGAGAGGCATAAAGCCCGTCTTGTAGGTAATGGGAAAACACAACAGGTTGGCTTTGATTGTGGTGAGACTTTTAGTCCGGTGGTGAAGTCCGCTACGATCCGCACTGTTCTTAGTCTTTCTCTTTCGAAGGCATGGCCAATTCACCAATTGGATGTAAAAAATGCTTTCCTTCATGGTGAGTTACAGGAAACAGTTTATATGCATCAATCATTGGGTTACAGGGACCGTAATCATCCAGATTATGTTTGTCTCTTACGTAAGTCATTGTATGGTCTCAAGCAGGCACTTCGGGCTTGGTATAAGCGTTTTGCTGATTATGCTTTGTCTATTGGATTCGTTAATAGCAAATGTGATAATTCTTTATTCATTTTCAGTAAAGGGTCGGTTGTGGCTTATATTTTATTATATGTTGATGATATTATTCTCACTGCTTCTTCTGATGCTCTGCGATGTTCTATAATGGATCTTCTTAGTTTTGAATTTGCTATGAAGGATTTTGGCCCTCTAAATTATTTTCTTGCCATTACGGTGACTCGACATAAGGGTGATATGTTTCTTTCACAGCGCAAGTATGCCGAAGAAATAATAACGCGGGCATGGATGGCTTCGTGTAAGCCGTCTAAAACACCAGTTGACACAAAATCAAAGGTTAGTGCTACATCTGGTGCTCCTTTTGATGATCCTACTCTATATCGGAGTCTTGCAGGGGCTCTACAATATCTCACTTTTACAAGGCCAGATATCTCTTATGTCGTGCAACAGGTGTGTCTCTATATGCATGATCCGAGGGTTGATCATATGTCAGCTCTCAAAAGGATTATTCGCTACGTTCAGGGTACATTGGATTACGGTCATCATTTATATTCATCTTCTACTTCTACTCTGGTCTCATACACTGATGCAGATTGGGGTGGATGCCCTGACACGAGACGATCTACTTCCGGTTACTGTGTATTTTTGGATGATAACTTGATATCTTGGTCGTCAAAACGACAACCTACGTTATCTCGTTCTAGTGCCGAGGCCGAGTATCGTGGAGTGGCGAATGTGGTCTTCGAATCATGTTGGATTCGCAACTTACTCTTGGAGTTACTGTGTCCTGTTCACAAAGCTACCCTTGTGTATTGCGACAATGTGAGTGCTATTTATTTGTCACGAAATCCAATTCAACATCAACGTACCAAACATGTTGAAATGGATATCCATTTTGTCCGTGAGAAGGTTGCACGCGGACAAGTACGGGTTCTTCATGTGCCATCATGATATCAGATCGCGGATATTTTTACCAAAGGTCTTCCGCTCATTTTATTTTAAGATTTTCAGGACAGTCTCACGCTTCGACTGCGGAGGTGTGTTAAATATATTGTAAATATATTGGTCAAAGTAGATAAATAGTTTCCCTTTTTATAGCCTTCTGTTATGCTTTTGTTTAGGATATTGCTTCCTAGTTTGTAGCCTAAAGATATTGCTTCCTAGTTTGTAGCCTAAAGTCAAGTATTTTGTTAGGCATATACGTGGTATATATTCTGACCATTTCAATGAGAATAGACACAGAAACATTCCTGATTCTAATACTTTGAGTCATCATCATCAAGTCGAAATGGTAAAAGCAATGAACAAATAAACTCTCAACAGAAAGAAGAAAGAAAGAACTCACAATAGGAAAGAAACTGATATAGATTGTATTGAATGAAAGAAGAAGAATAATAGATGATTCACTATAAGGCTTTACACTCTTATTTATAGCAGTAAAAAGAAGCCTAACTAAAGTCTAACTACTTAACACTGCTAATAATGGAAACTGGTTTAACTAACTAACAACCAGAAAACTAAAAAAAGTCAAGAAAATTATTCAATTAGATTGGGCTTTATCAAATCTTCATCGTTAATGGGCTTTAACATATATGATTTGGATCCATTCATAAATTAAAAATGAAACAAAGATATCATGTCCCAAAAAAATTGTGTCTCAATCTCTCAAATTAATCATATCCCACTACTAGTAAAACACACTATTTTCTATTTTTATAATTTTTTTCTTAACTAGTTGGCATTTTTTATTGAATTGATACACAATGGGATACCAAATCTTAAGATGTTTTAATTAATTTTTTAGTATCAGATGATTGTTATTGAAATTACTTATTTTTTAGATTTTTTTTATTAATGGGTAGTGGTTATATTTTTTTATATTTTAATTTGACATACAGGAATTTATTAATAAGAGCGAGCAATGATCCTCTCCATTAATTGAGAGACAAGTGGGGTGTAAAACAATGCAAAATGAAAAAATGAAAAGACAATTCAATTATTCTATTACACGTGTAATGATAAAATCAAGTATAATAACTTCATTTGTTTCTCCATTAATGAAGAGGATCTCATCCTAAGTCTCCATAGCTTCCTAATGAGTAATTACTACCACCTATGTCAGCTTGCCAACCAAATGTACAGTAACATGAAAGAAGCCAATTAACCTTAAAATCTTGGAATGACAACCCACAGTTAAGCACTGTGATTGTGACCAAGCACCTAAAATTACTGCAACTTAATCCTACCTCAACTTTCAAATGTTGATATCAAAAATCTATTTCTGTGATAAAACTAACTAGTGCAATTTTACTCTTGCACTAGCTCTTGCTCTTTTCCTGAAAATAAGCTCATAAACCTGGTCTTTCAACTACTTCTCTGAACCCAAGCAACTAGATTCTCCCCTATACCATGTGATGCATCCATATCGAAATCTTTTTCCATACTTCTACCGGCTTCATGGTCACTTTCACCAGAGGTAATATAATGGGTAGTGATTATAGAGAGGTAATGGGAACCACGTAAAAAACTGCAATTTTAGATTACTTAATTATTTTGATCCAAAATATATTAGTGATACAAAGCATATTATATAAATAAATAAAAATGTAGAAATATCAAGACAAACAAATGAATAACATCATGTACATCCTTCTGTTGCCAACGTAACACAAGTATAAAGGGTATAAAGTGAGAGAGACAAAGGTTTAATACATTATTGTAAAAGTTAAATAAGATTTGTTGAATGCAAGTAATACTTCAGTGCATGAAAGAAGCAACAATACCTGGATAGATATGGAAGAATTTGAAAAAACAAAACCTTACACTAATTTTTGGATCTAATTTTAGAAACCAAACAGACCCAAAATAACTACATTAATTTGACTTATTAGAAATATATAAATAAAGTTGTGTGTTTATGTGTTTAACATTTTAGTTCAATAATGTTCCTACGTAACCTAAAATGAAAATTCAACAATTAATTAGTCATATGATAGATTTAGTAATATTCATTTAATATGACTAAATTTGTATTCGGAATATATGTCTTTGTCCACTGTGGTGGCCCAAATTATGTTATGGTCTTTCACATTGTAATTTTTAAATTTATACAATAAGTATTTGTTTCTTTAGGTTAACATGGTGATTGCAACAACGTTATGCAGTTCTTAGTTGTGACATACGCCTTTATTGATAAAGTTGTGATAATATTAACATGAATACATATAAACTTATCACTTTAGAGTGTATTAGACTTGATATTTTAGTTATGTCTATGATTTTTGAAGTATATGTGTAGAGTTTTATTCTTTTATAAAAAATCAGTCCAAACATCATATTATATTTAGATAGAAATGGATCAGAAATCTTAATATAAAGAAGTTAGATCAAATGCAAGTTAACTATGTATTTGTATCTTAATTTTTATACCTAAAAATAGATTCAAAGTGAACTCAAATATCCCTAGGTTGCATGATGGATTAAAAATGAGGAGAAGACTGTAATTTTGTAAATGATTGGTCTGCCTCTTTCAAAATTAGCGCCTCCCTTAACTTTGTACGCATAGTATTTATTGGGCTGGGATCCTCTCCAGTACTGGAGGGTCCAGTGCTGAAATATGAGGCCCAGATTGCTTTAAAGATTAAAACTTATTTTTTAATTAAAAATAACTTTAAATTTATACCATTAAAAAATGTGAAAGGACACATGTCACAATTCCAACCTGTACTGAACCTCCAGTACAGGAGAGGATCCGGTATTTATTGGGATTCAATCTAAAGTAAATGGAAGAAGTTGGGTCCAATTCACTTCTATTTATTCTGATTTTTATTGTAATAGACTTGGAGTAAAAGAATTATGACGCAAAATTATTATTCTTCGTAAAAGATAGAATAGAAGATGAGGAAATAAAGACATCAAAAATACATATTTTTTATATAAATGAAAGATATGATTTTTGAATTTTTGGATAACAAAAATATACACATGTAGGTACTTGTAAAATATCTGATAATTATAATTTATGATGAGGAACATATATCATAATACATACATTATACGTAACCCCATTCCCATAAATTTAATTTTAATTAAATATTATATATAGTATATTTGTATTAGTTTCTCATTATACATAATTCATTTTTTTATTATTATTTCAAAATAAAGTTTAGTAATTGAATTATATTGATAAATTTATTGAATGCACATTTTATTACCCAAATACATGATATAATGAATAATTTTATTATGAAATATTTATAAAAATATAATTAAACTTGAAAACATGTCGAGTACAAATACTCAATACTATCAACGCATAGGAAATAACTCAGGTGAAAATAATTGTTGTTGTGTGAAATAAGAACAATTAATGTCAATTACTAAATATTATTTATATGGTCAAGATTAAAAGAGAAATACACATAATATCATGTGATTAATAATTAATTTTTAATCTTAAAATTCACTATTTTTACACTTTTTATATTAGAAATATTCTAACTTCACTCACTCTCTGTACATATATCCATAAATATGTGTCACTCTAACAATGAATAAGCAATACTCACATTTGCCTCATCTATGGTCATTGGGTTATGCTCAAGATGCAACAAGCAATCCATATTGTTTTTTATAATTTATGGGCCTGGCTTTCACGTGAAAATGATAAAATAGTGGGATGATGCAACTAGTGTTACACAATTATATTGTGGGCTTGGCTTTCACATAAAATGATAAAGTAGTGGGATGAATAGGGTGTAGTAAATATTGATGGAACTAGTGTTACAAAATTGGATAGGTATTCATCCAAAAGTATAGCAAACCAAATAGTTAATTTGGTTGAGAAAATATATATAATTACATTTAGAATATCCACTTGCGTGTTTAGTAAACATTTAGAAAATAATTACATTTTACTAATACTAAACCAACCGACTTAATTAAGAAATGTTATTAATTAATCTACAATTCTTCCGAATCAACAGTAGCACTTCACATGCTGAACTATGCCATCAACCCACGTGTTATTATATATACTTTAAATCATTGAAGGACAAAATGTTGCCACGTTATTTTTTCAAATCAGTATGTTCAACAAAATATTTTGATAACACAAATATTGTTGGTGGGATTCATTGGAAATTTGCCCTTGTATTTTATGATGTCCCAAAAGCAAAGAAAAAATTGTTAATTACAGATTCAGCTTCAGAATTTGAGGGATTCACGTGTACCACGTTATATGATGTCCAATATCAGACCAATCCTCATTGGTTGTCCCCTCTTTGTCTTTGTGAATGAAGAAGAAGGACTTAAATTATAATGCAATAATAATTAAATAAACTATGGAGAATGTTTTTCAGTAGGCAAATATTTAATCCATTAAATAAAGAAAAAGAGGTGATTTTAATACAAAATTCATTATTGTTTGTTAATCAATGTTCTTTACATGATCCTTAAACTATTCATAAAAACACCTTTTGGAAAAGTGGCGGTAGTGACCTAATGCTGAAGGTTTTTCGGCCAAGAGAATAAAACAGGACCGCCCCATTGTCTTCCTCAGGATAATAAAAAAACAAACACAGCCTTAACTTTGTACACTTTATTTAAATTTTCAGTGTAACATTTTTTATTGAACTTTATACTATAGCATATTCAGATGTCAAAAGGTGCAAATTAAAGGAGAGAAGAAATGATAATCTTAGGACCTATATTATAATTCTTAAATATACACCCTTTTTAAGAATGCATCCGACAAAAAATGTTTGTCCATGTTATAATTTGTACACTCAAATTGGAAAATAGATAGCTCTTCTTAACAACCAACAGGGTGATGTGTGATGCAGAGCAGTAACTCATTTTTCCTCTTTAGATGAATGAAATTAGAAACTAATAGGTTTTTACTATTGGTTATAAACTCTATGACCAAAATTTTGCTACCAATGTTAGGAATTACAATTATATTGTCATTATTCTATGGAGAGCTTAATATAGTTACTATTTTCTCCATTAAATTGTGTAAACTTCAAAACCCAAAAATAGAAAATAAAAATAGTAGGTTGTGGACTAAAGATGTAAATAAAAATATATTCTCAATAGGTTATCCATTACAATCATGATACATTGAATGATGCATTGAATCATGATCAAAATCCTACATAAGAGTGATGAATGATGCATTGAATCATGACAAAAACTTTACAATCACTATGCAAGCCCATTATATTCAAATAAAAACTCCTTCAAATCAAAAGTTTTTTGGTGTATATACCAATTAAAAGTCCGTAATATGTCTACATTTAATTCTGAAGATATAATCAAATAGTGTACCCCCAAAAAAAATAACATACTCAAATATGCAAAATTTAAGATAGAAATAAAAGTCATAAAATTAACTTTTCATATATTGGAGCAACATACAAGATTCATTTTTGTTATTTGATAATTAATAACTTAAAGTAGAATTTATTCCTCTTTAACATGTTGGATTGAAAGAATGAGGTTGGCTTTTGTCCCATATCTACCTAAAATAATCTTTATATTTCACGTCACCACCACATGCTTGTTCCTGTAGTGTGACTAATGTTGTGTAATCTTCCATTCTTCTCATTGAATTGCTTTCTTTTTTTAGCCGTATTGCTGATTTTGTTGCCCAATCGTTTGAAAAGTGGGTTGGTCCTATTTTTGCAAAATAGGGTACCTTTAATACAGTGAAGTGCCTTTGTTTAGGGGCTGAGCTCCGTATATATATCCACTTGAAAGAAGTATATATAATCCCAAGTTCCAACTTTACCTAATGTATACACGTGAATTCCTATGGATTGTAATACTTTCACACAGAAAAGGTTAAAATCATTAAATGCACAAACATCCAATACACTAAGCTTTGATATTCATTTGATGCTACCTGTTACAAAGTAAAAGAGTAGATAGATATAAGGAACAAAAAATGACCTAAATAATATAATTAAATTTACATCGCCCAAAATTTAATAATTACCTATATAAAAGAACAAGACAGAATACTTGAAAATATTTTAATGACATGTTCTCTTTCTATCATATAATATAAGCTGTGCCATAAACTAAACAATTGTTTTAAGGTTTTACCTTTGTCTTGGTGGAAGAGGAGGTAACAAAAAATGAAGCTGAGGAAGTTGATGTTGACGTTGAAGTTGAAGTTGGTGTTGAAGATGAAGTGGGCGTTGAAGTTGATTTTGGTGTGGTTGAAACAGAAAACAACCCTACATTATAAGTCATGGATTCATTAGGTTGAAAGAGGCCATAGTTCCTTTCTGATGTTGGTCCAGGTTTCATATCTTCATTGAACAATGCAAACAAGTACACTTCCAACCTCAACCTAGGAGTCAAAGGTGTTCCTTCATTTGCCATTTGCCTTCTAATCAAATTCCTGTTATAAGTTGCAGCATTCTGTGGTGAAGCACCCACCTCATTAGGGTCACCTTTTGAAGGCCAACCAGTCTCAGAGACCCTAACCTCTATATTTCTAAAACCCATTTTAGCAATGGCAAAATAAACAGCATCTACCATCGCATAAAGCATATTATCATAGTGTAACTTGGTATAAGGGTCAACTATTCCTGCATTAGGATTATTACCTAGCACATAGTCCAAAGGAATGGCACTTGGGTCATCCTCATAGGCAAAATATGGGTATGCGTTGATCCAAAAGGGGGTCTTAGTGGTTGATAAGAAGCTCAAAAACTGGTACATGATCCCATTTATCTCACTTTTGAAGCTACCAGCTGAAGGAGGGTAAGAATTCTGAAGCACTGCTAAGGAGCTAGGTGTTGAAACTTGAATGTTTGAGTATCCTAACCTAGATAGTGCATTATGAATGTTCACCACTGCTGGAACAAGGTGCTGAAGAAGAGTGTCATCATCATCAGTGAAGACCTCATTCCCTACTTGAATACCTGTAATCTTTGTCTCAGGTAGGTAGGGTATGATGTGGCTGCTTACCCATTGAAGTGCTTGTTGTGGATCATCTAACTGGCTTAGTACCTCGTTTTCAACTGTCACAATTATTTCAATGTTTGAATTAGCAAAAGAACTCAGAATCTGTGGATTGGTGTCATAGATTCTTGTTTTTGTGAGCCTAAGGGTGCTCAAAAGTTCAAGTACTTTATCTGGTTGTGGCAAATTGTTTGCAACTTGACCATAGTTGATTCCAAGTGATTCAACATGTGGAATAATTCCAATATCTGTGATTGCAAAATATATTAAATGTATTAGTACTACTCAACATTATTGGAGTAATTAGTGATGAATTTTTTTCATGTACATCTCGAACAACACTTTTGACGACACCTTTGAGGTTTATGACACAAGGTGTCGCCAAAAGTGTCACTCTCATGAATACATATAACCATAGTTCTATCACTATAATATAAATATATAGTATGCAAAATGAAAAGCAAAATATAAAAATAAAAAAGCTTAGAGAAGAAAGCAAAACAGAACAAGCAGGGTACCTGAAGAGAGAAAAAGTGCAAGAAAAATATAGGTGATAGCCATTGTTGGGATGAATGCTGCCATAATGACCAAGGAAGAAAGTTTGAGATTGTAGAATTCCAAAGTGGTTTTGATGAAGGATAGATATAATGTTAAACCATGCAATGAAATTCGTTTCTTTTCTTGTTTGAATATTTTGGAGGCTGAGAAGGAAAAGAAGTAAATGAGAGGATTTATGTTTGGTTTATTAAGAGGGTCTTAGCTTGCCTTAGAAGTATTGTATTGTCTTTGCATATCACACCCTCAAGGCCTTCTCACATTGGCTTAGTTTGCCTTATATAGATATATTCTTAACACATTAAGAAGCATCACATGTCAGATGTATCAAAAAATTCATATCTTCCTCATGTACTAAGTCAATCATATTCTACCAAATAATAGAAACAAATTATTTTCTGTTTTTGTGATTTTTCTTCTTAATTATTAGTTTACATTTTTTGATTCGATTGGAACATAATAAGACACCAAATATTGGGACAGGTGATCTTCATTCATTCTTTTAAACTAGGTTGTCTCTTTCCTACCCACGTCAACTTCCCAATGTTGCTTTTGACCTGAATGCCCTTTACCTTACTTAAGCCACTTTCTTGAAACAAAAGCAAAGAGAAATCCCACTAGTTGGTTAAATATTAGGGCAAGTTATTGCAGGATCCCAAAAATTGAGGTAAGGTGAAATTTAGTCCACGTTAATGATGAGAGATTCCATATATTAAAACTAACTTATCTATATATACTTGTTTATTACACCACTTAGAGTGGTTACTGAGGAGCCGTGTAGATATAGTGCTTTTGTGTGAAAAGGCAAATAGGTCTGCTGGATCTGACCCTTTTTGACTTGGAGATGCCTTGCATGATTAAAATTTTGAGCAAATTTTATGGTATTAGATCCTTTTCTTTCAAGTAGAGAATCACTTATTCATGTAACATGGATTGTATCATTGTCAAACAAAAGTAGCATTGAACATGTATATGACTTCAGATATCCATTTAGTATTTAGTATTAAGAATTTAAGATGACACAACTTTTCATGCCTCATCATATCTTTCTCTGATATGATTTTATTTGTTTTCTTAGCATGGTTGCAATATTTAATTCAATACAACAATTGGATGAAAATGGTTGCAGTTGAAGAGTTGTTTATCAGTTTATGTTGCTACTCTTCCTATAGGGATGGAAAATGTTATAAAAGGATCTTTTTATTTTTTATTTTTTGGATTTTTTTACATACAGATAAATTTCTATGGTTCATAAGCACCCTATACATTTTATGAATCATTCATTATAATTTATAACACTTTTTTTCTTATGCACAAGGTTGCATATCATTACTATAGTCCTTAAGCTAATTCCTTTCAGGATATAAAAATTATTAAAGCAATTTAGTTTATAACAACAATGTTATTTTCATACATTTGACATTATGATTAAGAAAATCAACTATTTAGTACAAGATTGATATCATACTAAGTTTTTATTAGTGTAATTCTGCATAATTTCTTAAGGGTTATGGAGTAATAATTCTTTTTTTAATAATTCTCTGTTGAGAATCACACTGTACCTTGTAAAAAATTATTGAGTATTAAAGAAAGTCTAACAAAAGGCAACATGGCAGATCCATTACAGTTTCAGATGATATTACATCAAAAAACACGATGAATATAGAAGAAGAAATATTCCAATTGTTTTTTTAGGTTTAATATAGTCCATCAAAGTAAATGTTCTAATTTATTTATTTTTGGATGAAAAATTTGTTGTTATACTTTTTTGGTAGTACCAAGGGTATCATTCATTTTACGGGTTAAATAACTAATTTATTTTATAGTACATGTTTGTCTCTCTCAATAAGTGTCGCTCATAAGAACTGAATCATTGACCTTTTGGTCTTCAAAGAGGGGTGAACTACAAAAATTAAACTGAGTCTCACTCAACATCCGAAGGCTAATCTGACCCTAAATAGATCAAGTTTACTTTGAATCCGAACACATTCTTACATATGATTACATATAATGCATTTCTCTTTTTAGATATAGCTTTTTGGATATTACATATTATTATATATAATTAAATATGCATATATTTTACTAATTATTTACCTATATGATAAAAATATTAGAAAATCAATGACATACGAACATACACATACTGACAGAAGTCATGAATGACCATGAGGTGAAATATGCTAGATCATGTTTGTCTTTTATTCGACTTTAAATATGGATTGAATCTAATTTTTGAACTCAGACAATGCTCTAAATCCGATCAAACCCAAGCATAACAAAGGGAGTAGAATAGATCATCCCTAATTTTAAACATTGAAAAAAATTAATTCAAGAACTACTTTAATCAGTATCCAGAATCATCCCTGACACAACAGCAATAATGAAAACTAACAGAGTCTTGGACAACCGAATATTCATGCATCGTTTATTCTCGTGTGTTGTACTTTATATCTAATCATTCATCAATCAACTAGTAGATGCTAAAAAGATTGCAATTTTTAGTGATACATATCCTTATTTGAGTTAGAAGCCAGTTGGAAAGTTCAAACACTATCAAAGTCCAATATCATTAAAATTGGACCAGTCTGGATACTAATTCACTGGTTTATTAATTTAATTAATAGTTCTTGAGTTAAACCGTCAAATTAAACTATGTATAACAAAGTCCAACTTGTACGATCCGATTTTTCACAATACTGTGAAATCTTCTTTACAATGAAAAATATATAGTAATTTATAGTATTGATAATTTCCATCTTTTATTTAATTTGATTTTATTTATGGGAAATATTGATTTTACTTTGTATAATAAAGGGTAAAAATCAAGTTTCAAACGAGCAAATCCTTACTTAGCTTATTCGAACAAAACTCTAGTTCGACTCGTTTCTAGCTTTAGTAGTAATAAAGGGTGAAGATCAAGACCTAGCCATTTTCTCTTTGAAAAAGTTCACTTTTACAAAGAAGGTCGTGTAAAAACAATGTAAAATATCATTTATCTTCCATAGCTTTTCCCAATTGGCGTACTACTTTATTTATATCATTTGTTAAAATAAACTATATTATTTGATGATAGATCATGTTTTAGAAATAGAAATAAAGGTATACCATATCATTTGTTAGATATACATGTTTTCGTAAGTGTGTTTAATCCTTTACACCAACATTTTGCTAAAAATTTAATCACTTTCATTAAAAAATAATTTTCAATGAAAACCGGTCATTATTACTAATTCTCTTCAATTGAAACTCATTCGATATGACCGGTTTTGGTCAGTTATTAAATATTATAATTGTATAGCCACGGTAAATATTGTATCATATCAATATGAGGATTAGTTACTGGTTAACTCGTGAGCACAATCCAATTTTCACAATATTAGTGGATAAGATATGTGTTTGTGACTAATGCGACACATGTCATGCTTATGTTAAGATAATATAAGAGAATGTTCTCTCCGCTGTTGTCAGAATTGTAATGGGGTAATTGACGGTTAATAAATTTTATATCATCAAATGTATGGGAAGAAAATTATTACCGGTTTACTTATTAACCATTTGCAGAACTACAACTTTCTGAATACGTTTAACTTTATAATTATTTTTAGATTTTTTTGTATTACAAAGAGTATCCCCTCACCCTATGGGATAATCCCTTTCAGGTTGTGTGACTGTCTCTCCCAACAAATGTCGCTTCCGAGAATCAAATCTTTAATATTTTGATCATCATAATATCTAGCAAGACCTTACAACATTAAATCAATACCTTATAGGTATGATTATATTTAGATTGATAAAAGAAAATGTCTTCAATAAAATCACAATATCGAGCCCTTGACAATATCGAGCCCTTGACATTTTGTTTTATTTCGAGTAATGTTGAAGTATGACGCATTTTATTTTGAGTAATGTTGAAGTATGACCAAAATAATAAAACTACAATTTAGAATCTCTGATACAACAACAACGGAGAACTCCAGGTGGTAGAGAAGTGACAGCGATACAAAGTCCCTTAGTATAGGTTAGCTTCTTGCAATGACTATAGCAGTTAGGATATTCTTTACATGTTCCAGTTCCAATACAATTTTCTTCGTGCTTAGCTATACCTGCATATATTGTAGGAATACTTAGATCATCAGAAAATATAAGTAATGAAAATTACAAAAAAAAATAATTGTATGAGTAGATTAAATTTTTGTTTCATTATTTGTTTACATACCTTGAGAAAAAAGGAGTACTCCAACAATTACTACAAGGAGGAATTTCCACTGAGCCATTTGAAAATGCATGTGAGTGTCCTTTCTGTTTAAAATTTGAAAGCGTGTTTGATTTGTATGTAACAAGTAAATCTGATCAAGTTTATATAGTACTGCATGTGCTTCATAGAAAACATCATTTGGATAGCTTTTATGGTACTTCTGATAAGGTAAATTATATTTTCGAAGTATTTATTATCTTTTCTCATTATACAATTAATTAATATTAAAAGCTTTGACAGTTTACCTTTTTATTATTGTCATTAAGAATGCCAATTAATGGACAATTAAGTGAATATAAGATTCTAATCTTATAATATTTCTTATAAATAAATAGTTGTACAATTTAGTTAAAATTCTTATAATTAATAATAACATATTTACTAATTATGCATTTTGATGGTCAAAAAAATTTCAGTAGCCAACAAAATAGTGTCGTATTGATATGGTGGTATAGTGGTTCAACCAACCGAAAGAGGTCTTGTTAAAATAAAATGTGTGATTTGGTATAGATCATGTATTATATTATAAGGAATGTTCTGAAACCCAAGTTAGACATTGAACTGGAACAAGTCTCGTATTAGGTTTAACGTGTTTAAACAGTTAAGTGGTCCAGTCGAACCGTATGATTTCATATATAATTAATTAATAATTATATATAAATGCAAATTTTTATATAATTAATAATTATGTATAATTATATTGAAGTAATATATCTCCTCTTTTTTACCAAAGTAAAACAAAATATTAACTAGTGTTCCACTTTTTTAATTCGAAGTGAATTTTCCGGTTATTCCATTTTAACACAGTCGAATTGGAATTTCTTCATTTCAAAATGGTTCAACTCCTCATTCGATTAAGACTTCAAACCAGAGTCATACCAAACGGGTCTGATCGCCCGGTCCTTCCGATCCTCAAAACATTGATTAGAAGTATAAAGAAAGTAATTGTGTGTTTGATCTTCCATAAGACATTTTGGTATAGATTAAATCATTTTCAAAAATATTTTATAGTTTTAAATGAAATCCGACATGTATACCGATACAGTATAAATGAAATCCCGCTATAATCAGTTTTGACTGAATTTGACCGGTTTTATCTAATATGATTGTACAACTGATATAATTATTGTACCGTATTAGTACATGGATTTGTTCACTATTTTACCGATTGACCCACCTGATATTGTATAACACAGCTAGAAAGAAACCAATTAATTAATATTCCTATATTAGTTTACTTAGATTTGTATTGCTTGTCTAACATGAAGTTAAAATTATGAAAATTCCTCGCTGTTAAATCATTTAATTTACAAAATTTATCAATTCAAACAATATTAATTATTTTGTTTGATTTTAAAGCAATATTATTTATATTATCTTGAATTAGAATTAGACTGAATTTATTATTTATCATGTAATAGTAGGAATTAAGTTAATCTAACCTTATTTTAATTGCCCTTACATTTGACCAAATTAACTAGTTTTAAAAAAACAATGATATAAATGTACGGATGAGAGATCCATTCACTCTAATAGTAAGTTTTTTAAACTTACTCCACATCTTAGACATCAATTCTAGGGAAATCTAATGGTTTAAATTAATGGGTAGATCTAAACCATTGGATTTCCCTAAAATTGATGGTTAAGATGTTGAGTAAGTTTAAAAAACTTAATCTTAGAGTAAGTGAATCCCCCACCCAAATGTATGAGAGGAACAGTAGTGTATTAATAGTATAATAGTTTTACATTGTTGATAAGTGATTCATCATTCATGTGTTAATTGTCACTAATCCCTAATTAAAAATAATCACATAGTGAGTGATATATTAATTGTATAAAAATTGTGTTTGAGATATTGTGAGTCAATTTTTGGCTAAACATCCGCTAAGTGACTTAGAAAGATTTTAAAATTAATTTCGACCTCTCCTAAAGGATTTAGAGTCTTCACTAAATTTTTGCAATCAAAAACAAATAAATTTCTCTTTTATTCCCAAATTCAAAAATATGGTGATAAAACCTGAGCTATGAGCTCAAAAGTTAATTAAAGATTTAGAGTGTATCATTATCACCCGTCCACCATAATAAAATGGTACATGCAACATTCCAAAAAAATTACCATATTTTTCTATTTAATTATTGAACCAAATATTGTAGTTTTATTTATTGTAAAATAAATACACTATAACCAAATTACTTAAAGAAGATATCTCAATGCTCAGATAATAAATAATAATATAATTATATTGTTATTATATTCTTATTATTGTTGTAATTATCATTATAATAATTATTGGATTATATATGTACAACAAAAAATCTAATATATACCTACAGACACTTATAGTGATAGTGAATAAAACAATAGGTATAGACATAATACACATATAGAGGTTAAATAAACTGCAGGTATACGTGTAATATAGCTACTAATGACTAGATTGGTCTTAATATTATATTAAATGTTTGTGTGATTTTATTGAATATTAAAATGATTATATTATTGTTATTATAATCAATTCATTTATTTTTTTCTAGCATCCTTGTCAAATCAATTGTTATTATTATGGTAAATGTTTCAAATTTGAATTTCTACATTAAAATTTAATTTCAAAAATATTTTTATTATATCAACCAATTCAAATATTGTTACTTTCTTTAAACATCTTACTTTTTACACGTGAGACATAATTATACTTGCAATTTTTAATACTCTTATTTTAGTTATATAGTAATTTTTATTATTTTATTTAAGAAATTATTTGTAAACCTTGAATATTAAATTCATACATGATCTCATAAGATAAGTTTCTAATTAAAATGATTTCCAAGTTATTCAAATATTCTTATAATGTTTCAAAATAAATGTTTTTTCTATATTTTATTGTTGTGAGAGAGTAAATTATTTTTAATTCCAATACTCTTAGAGAATAGTATGACTTTTATTTTGTATCTTTTAATTATGTAAATATATAAATGACTACATATTTTTCTTGGTAAGTAATCAATTGTATTACTTCAAAAAAAAAAAAAAAACCTTTGAGACACAAGCCAAAATTAGTATTTTGCAAATATGGATGACAATGGGTCTGGATGGGTCCGAGTAGTTCATTACCCAGACACGACACGTTGCTTCATTTTTGGATCCAGACCCGTGCTAATACTCTAGGTACCCAGCGGATCCATGAGTACCCATAAATTCAAAAATATTAAAATAATTGCAAGTAATTTATACATTTATGTATTTGTTTCTTACCATCTTATATGCTATTTAAACACGACTTATAATATTAAACACAACTCATTTTACTCAAACAAACATAAAAACAAGTTCAAAATTATGATGAAAAATTCATTTAGTAAAAACTTTTCAATTATCATAATATTATATCATACATATGAATTAACAATATAATAATATTGCTTAACAACATAACATCACAGTTTAACAACATAACAATCACACTTATGAAATAATATGATATTATAATTATGGTTTAATATGATATTACAATATAGATTAACATGATATTACAATTATGTTGCTATATATATAGGAAGAAATAGCGGGTCTAAATAGTCACGAGTCTGGATAGTTCATTACCCGAACCCAGACCCATCTAACAGCGGGTCTTAAAATCGTGGGTCTCAATTACCCAGGGTCCAAAACAGGGACTCAAACCCAATCCGTTGCAGGTATTTTTTGTGGGTACCCGCGGATCTGGGTACCAATTGTGTTCCTTATTTGCAAAGTCTCTCAAATGATAATAGTTTCTAACTCATAGCAATTTTATAAATTTATAAGAATGTAATAACTATGAGTTGATTTTTTTATAACTCTAATGTTCTGAATAAATTCCTTATCATGAGACCATGTATTTTTGCTTCACATTTGTTCTTGAAAACTTCAAACCTAATTTCGAGTTATCTTCCCCACTATTTTTGTTATGAAATAATCTTCTATGGCTCTTACCCACATATGATAGATATTAGATAGTACTTGCAAAGATAACATAAATAAATATATAAAATGGTTAATAGAAAATTTAATTCAATCGAATAGTATAATCTTTATACCACTTCAAAATAATTATGAAATTCATTTTTTGACTAACTTATACCTTTAATTACTATTTTTATCCAAAAAACTTAAACTTTTATAGAAATTGTTTGAAATATTTGAAATTCTTTTATTTGATATTAAAATCTAAGTTCATAAGTATAATGACTCATTAAAATATCTTAAAAGTTAGTATTTTCATGTTTGATAACAATTATTTATATATCAATTTATTACATGCTTAACATATTATTATGTTTTTAGTTATCCGTACTTTAGTTTATAATATGCAAACTTTTAGGTACAAAATTAAAGATTACAGTTTTATTATGGTATAAAAAAAGGATATTTTCATTAACTCCAAGAATAACTATTTTAAGTTTACTCCACATCTTAGTCATCAAATCTAAGGAAATTCAATTGTTTGAATTAGTGGGTAAATTTAAACCATTGGATTTCCTAGAATGGAATATTAAGATGTGTAGTAAGTTTAAAAAACTTACTTTTGGAGTAAGTGGATTCCGACCAATAAAAAATGATATGTGCTAGTTATTGATATTCTATGTCTTTATTATATGTAAATAATTATTATATGTATATCATTAACACGTTTTATATTTTTTATATAGATATGAGTATTTGTTATCATTTAATTTTATTTTGTGTGGTTATTTATTGGAATGATATAAAATTATTAAATGATATTGTTTATAGCAAATAATTAGAGGCAAATTACTACATTATCATCATTAGCGAATTAGAGCTCTTTAGATGTTGTTTAGACACACTTTCGGATCCCTTATGATCATAAGAAACATAAGTTAAGCATGTATGAAAGGAGATAAATTTATTTGTGGTGTCAAAAAACGTGAATTTGGTTAAGAGTTGAGTTTTATCTTTTTAGATATGTGATTTCTTATGAGGTATATGTAGGTCTACGTAATATTAATATGGTGATGAACCATTCATATTCAGTATGAATCAATGACTCCACTATTTTATACACAAAATTACTGATTCGGTTGAACTATTCGAATCAATCAATTTATTTGTAAGAAAACATAAAAACAATGTCCTCTTTGAAGGAAACAAATATTTATGTTTGTTGTTAATGAAATTTTGTTTTTATTTATGTTTGTAGTTAATGGAATTTTGTTTGTCCCTACTTTAACTAAACTGATATTATTTATGCATGATATATAATGGCAGTTGTGATTGTGGTCATGGTTATAGTTAATGTGATTGAGGTTATTATAGTTATTGTGATGCTGATGATGAGCATTGCAGTGTGAATCTTTTGTGATTTAAAAAATGTTTTTGATATATAAATAATTGGAACTCTTCACCCCTTTTAATTTATTTATCTCCTATTTCTTCTAATTAGTCATCGTTGCCTCTTATATTTGAGATTATACAAATTAGGGAAAAGAGAGATTAATCATTATAAAAAATTAAATATACCAAATATATTAAAACCATAGAACCAAATATATTAAAAATCAAGAAAAGAAAGAAGGAACAAAGGACACATTTAGGTTACAAGAATTTGCATATGTAGTTAAGTAGGCCTAGCCTATTTTTAACTAGGGATAATCTCCCACCAAGTGAATATTCTAAAAGACACCACAAAAGATGCTAATTTATCAGTACAAATGTTTCTCTTGAGTTTATTCAAGTGTGAAGTCTCACATTGAATATGCGGGAGGAGTAAAATAGTTTATAAGTAGAAAATGTTCATGGAACTAATGCCTTAAGGTTTTGGAACTCCCCGGTGGTTGAAGGCTCCTCAGTCGCAATCTTATCAAACAGATCACTTCATTAATATATGCGTCACTTTGAGCTTCATTGATGATAGCCATATCTTGCACATGTTCCCTTGTTAAATAATGTTGAAGGGATAGAACCTTTCCCATTGAAGATGTCCACTTATTATATTTGCCATACGTCAGTGTGTATATATTAAATAACAAAAACAAGTCTTATAATTCAAAATTTGTTAGTTTTAATAATCTAAAATGAAGTTATTTTGGTCCGGTGAATGCACAGGAAATCATATAGACATATATGTAAGCAGACTCTAGTAATCACTTATCAATAAGCTAGAAATGAATCAGTGGATATGGTGTGCAGATAAAATGTTTTACCTACCATAGATTTAGATTTATTATACTTCACCCTTTATCCCGAATAAGGTTAAGTTGCAATAGAAGATTTTCAGTTTAGTTCTCTTTTTAACTTTTAACTTATAATGTTATAAATGGCATCACCCAGGGCCTTGCATGTGATCGATCTCACTGCTAAAATAGTAAAAAGAAAAGCTTACGCTTTATAATGTCCTTTCATAAAAGTGTGTAATATGTTGTCATTATCCTAGTGCAATTTAATAATAAATTTTGAAGAGATCACTCAATAGTGGAGTGGGGTATTTGAGGTTTAAGATTTTCTGATCATCTCTCTTATTTTACTTTTGTTTTTTTGGTATGATCGTAATTAACTTAACCCAACACCTTAAGGTACAAGCTAGCTAACAATAACCATGCACCACCTATATATATATGATTTACTTGTAATATAGAGCTATGGTGACACTAGGGTTCCAACTTCCAAGATATAACAAATGTATTTTACTTACACCATCCTCATGGGTAGTTAATGTTAATGCTTAAATCTAATTCAAAACATTAGTAGGGGAAAAGGAGGTATACAAATAGATAAGTGATTCAACCTAATATCTCCCTTTTCTCTGTCTCCCCCAAAGATAAAGTTAAAAGAATCTGCATATATATTTTATATTGAAAGCTATATAGGATGTTTAGTTTATTTTTCCTTTCACTTGTAGCTAATATATTTGGGGAGGGATCCACTTACTCCAAGAGTATGTAGAAAATACTTACTCCGCATTTTAACCATCCAATTTTGGAAAATCTAATAGTTTAGATATATTTATTAATTCAAACCATTGAATTTCTCAAGAATAAATGATCATAATGTGGAGTATGTTTTTTCCACTTACTCTTGGAGTAAGTGAATCTCTTCCCAATATATTTTACTAATAATGATAAAAGTGTCACTTTATTTCTAGATCATACACTCTTGTGAAAGTCATGAAAAACAATATAACATTTTTATAATTAATGTGATATTATACCAAACAAAAATTACAAAGAAAAACATAAAACAAATCAAACACCACCCTGTATAGTCAAGTTCATTCATAGGAACATATATGGGATACCATTATATCTAGTCCTTTATTTGCTGCTCAATGCTAACTTCCCCACATCATGCATCCAATCTGAGTAGGACTTCTCTTTATTAATAGAGAAACAAGTGATTTTTTATGTATATTGTAAGAGCAAATATATAATCTTCTTTTAAATAAAAAGGACAAAAATGACATTACATCTTTTACTTTCTTTGTATTGTAAGGCCAAATTTGTGAGAGAATATGGATGAAGTTCTTTTTCTTGTAGAAGTGCAAGCTTTTTTTTGTTAAAGGGCAATATGTTGTAAAAGTAATAATGGGTGGATGGTATGGGAGGGTTGCTAAGTGTGGGCCGGGTTGGGACGAGTTAAGGTTTGTCTTTACCAGACCCTAAATGTTGTTTGGACCATTTTTCTGAACCCGGACCCGACCCTAGACCTGGAGTTAACCCGACCCTAAATATTCACAGGGTCAGCCTTTAAACTCGGATCCGACCCTAGACCCGATTAAATATAACGTATACTCATTTTACATAAAGTCTTCTAAATATTATTTATTATTGTGAATATGTAATTTGACATATAAAATAATATATATGTGTATATATTATTAAACATGTATATATGATGAAAAATTAGAAAATCAATGATATTTTCGACCAAAAAAGTATCATCACTCTGTATATATTTGAACAGAGACACATACAAACATCATGAGAAAGTGAAAATGGGACGGGTCGGGACGGGACGGGTCCTGATTGGTCCCTACCGGTCCTAAATATTGACTGAGTTTAATTTTTGAACTCGAACCCAACCCTAAACCTGATGAGACCCGACCCTTTTCAAGCCCGACCACGATCGAACCATACCGAGTGAGCAGGTAGGACCGGGCTAGGTTGCTATATGAATACTAAAAGTGAATTTTGGCACAAACATCACATGTTTATGTTTGCTCAAAGATGCTAACGCACAACCTATGTTTAAGGTATATGACATATAACATGTTTTGTATCTTCCTTTATCTTTATTCTAAACCCTTTTGAACATTTTGAATGAAGAAAAAGGTTGAAAGTCGTGTAAATTCATTTGCATTTCCCCTCTTTAACTTTGAACATTATTTATGGCTTATGAATAGATATAGTGCTTAAGTATTTCTTGAAAAGAGGTGAGAAACGGTTACTCAAGGGCTTCAAGCTCTTAGAACATAAGAGAGAGAAATCTAACTATACCTGAATAAAAAATAGTGAATTGGTAAATAATTTAATTAGCGTTTTAAATTTTGAATACAGATATTTTTCTCTAATTCATGTATTATTCTTTTTCACACCCTTTTAAATTTAGACATGTGAATATTAGTAAATCAATTTTGTAAAATAAAATTAAAATGAGATATCAAACTCTGATTTTGGACATAAAAATCATGGGATAAAGGATCTTGATTCAATAAGTTTCACATGTTCAAAAAAATTACTGTCTTTCATGTCCAAAATCAATCATGTTACACCAAATAATATAAAAAAATTATTTTCTGTTTTCTCAATTTTCTTTTTAAGTACGTGGTAGTTTTTAAGTGGACTAAGACATGAGAAACCAAAAAATGAGACATTTGGTCTCCATTATTCTCATAAACCGTGTCTTGGTTAACAATTCCAACAAATTTGAGATTGTAAATTACAATTTTAAGAGAGTAACGAATAGGCGTAAGAGCTTGACAAATATATAGGGTTCCTATCCTAGGCTCTAGCTCATGGATTGGGTTTGTTAAGCCCTTTCGGCTTCTGGGCTTAGTGAGCCTTGACTAAGCAGAGTTTGACCCTGTCCAACGGCATTTTCCAAATTTCACTTTTGGCACCCTTTTAATTTTCAATTAACAGGTATATATGTTTTGCACCATTCTACTATACCTGAATACTACTATTAAGTATTACATGTAATATAAAGACAAAACATGTTTAAAAGACATTCATATAATTGAACAATTATATTTTTATATTCTAACTATGTCCTTTATTTAACATTCATGATTTACATTATATATTTGATACATTGTTGTTACTAAGCATAAAATGTCCTTTATCTAACATTTTCAATACAATCCATTTTACATACACATTAAACGGGAGAGAAGAAAAGATATGTCGTTTCTAATTGCGTAAAGATCAATACTCAAAAAGTTAGCATCCCTCTTAGCTAGGTTTCATTTAGAAGGGATCCTATCCAATATGAGTCTCCAAGCAAACGCACGAATCTTTAAAGGAGCCAAAGATTTCCAAACCACACTCCACAACTTTTGGTCATCTGACCTAGCCTCATCCACTTGCCAAACAACTTTTTAAGCAGACTTGACCGAGTAACAATTAGACACATCATGAGTCCAAATCCATTTGTCTTCTACCTCATCCTCTAACTTAATTAAACTCAAAAGCTTTAAAAATTCCTCTTTTCCCACTCGAATAACTCTCTTCTCTAACGGAAATGTCAGTTCCACAAGTCATCCCTCCAAATACCTAACCGCCCACCAGAGCCTCCTTGTCCAAACTCAAATTATAAAGCCTCCAGAACGAGTAATTCAAAGGACCTTCCCCCATCAAAAAAATCCTCCTAAAAAACTAGTATGTTTCCCTTCCCCACCACTTTTTTAAACCTACCCTGAATTCGCCCTATATTACAACTTAATTTGATCATAATATGATCTCTCATGTACTTCTCAATTTTTATCTTTGCACAAATAACCCAACCATATCTCATGGAAAATAAAAGCTTAGTTTTAGATTAAGGGAGTCAACCATAAATATGCTTCTAATTATTCTGATTGATATGCTAACTCATGAACTTGCCTGATGACGTAATTTAATTGTTTTTATATGTACCATTGATACATCTCTAATAAAATTTCTTATCTTACCAAAAAAAATAACTTCATTTTTTAAAGTATAAGGGGTGACTTGATTCTAGCTTGGTCATTCTTGAGCTACCGTTGGATTGGGCCAGGTAAAAAAATTATCTCAATGAAAGCCAAGACAGACTCAAATCATTCAATCCTAATATGTTTCCCATGAACAGTACCATTGAATGTGTGCAATTCTTAGTATTCCAAATTTTATGTTAGAATTAGGATTATAGTCAAATATAGTCAATTAGTCATATTTCAGTAGCTTAATCAATAATTCATTATTTACTAATTGTTGTCGTTGCATAAATTAATCATCTCATTTACATATATAAATTCAGCCGAAACTTCCTACGCAACAATACGGAATAGCGAGGAAAGAAATGACAAGAAAATTTGTGTCCGAATTTTACTTGTTCTTACAAAGTCACATGCAATCAAATGGCCTAACTTGTATACCTTTAGAAATTTTGGCCTAACTTGATTGTAGAATTGGAAAACTAACACTCAAATTAGGTTTAGCCCACCCACCATGAAGGTTCCCGGTTTCTTTTGAAAGCGATAGTTTACAAAATATTTATCAAATCTGCATGGAATTGCACGTTAATTTGCTTAGAATCACATCGTTCAGTGGGTTATAGTTTGTGAAATCCTATGGTTCCAGCATTGCGTGGGTTTAGGTTTGTTGAGTCAGAACTCAGTGCATGATTTATTGCATTGTTAAATTTCATAGAGACGTGTCTTGATTGAGATATTATTTATATAGTGTTTGTTCAAGGTTTATAAATAATAATATGTTAAGCATTTTATTCAAGAAATATAAGCAATATATATAATAATTTAAATAACCAGATTATGATTTATGAGGCAGATTAGTCCATTATATTGTACAAAGGTTGGGGGAAACCTTGGCAAAGACAAAAAATAAATCAGATAATTTTTCAAAGCATTTTCCAAGTTGTACAAGCTAAAATCGTTTCATTTTTGTTGGCTAAACCTACTATTGCAATAGGTTCTTGCAATCTTACCTTTGATTAGGGAAATGCATGAAGCAGAGGCGGTGATGGACTTGCAAAAAAAATTCTGGGGGATTTTACTGCAAAAGACAACCTTAAGAAGTTTACCTCTTCAACTAATTATCTATGACAAATGGACATTGGCATACAATTTTAGTCCATTTGTCTATTTTGTCTTTCTCATTTGCTCATTATGACTGTGGATGTTAGGCAACCCCACCTTAATGTCAAAAAAAGGTGCAAAAATTTACATAAGTTGTAATGTAATTTAATGTGTAGACAAAATTGTGATATAATTTAAATTTTTTAAGTTCATATAACATATCAATAATAATTTTTCTTTTCCATTTCTTTTTATGTAGTTTTATGAATTTTTTACTTATTTTAATTTGTTCAAAATTATAAACGGACATGTTAGCATCAGCTTTTAAGGTGTGGACATGCTTTTAATTTGTGGACATTTTGCAGGTACATGTTGAATGGGACCAGTTTTGTTATCACTACTTAATATCAATGGCATTTTGTTTTTCAATCTCAACGGTTAGGTTGGAACTAGACATAATGTTAGGAGAGGAATTACACAACTACAAGGAGGATCACATGCAAGCTCTCCCATGAAGAACTAAAAAATTCTCAACATGTAGGATTACTTACCAACTGTAGCATATGATATATAACTGGTTGGGGTTTGACATCACCCTTCCACAGGATATTTCACAATGCACATTGGATTATCTACCAACAAAATGAGCAGGAAATTCTAGAGCATCATATAACTATCTATGATATGGTTTATTTGGTTAGAAAAAATGACATCATGTGGAGACTGTAAATATGAAATCATAACTTTGATTAAAGGAAGAACTGACAACACAATAATGTCATACTAAGAATGAAATCGTAACCCACATGAATGTTTACTTTCTTATTGCTCCTAAGTTACGTACTTGTTGTAAAAATGTGAATATTCGATCTCCCATATAAATCTAGTACCATTGACACATCTTATTAATACAATTTTACTTATAAAAAAAAGAGACATAGTGCACTAGTTTTTTTAATATTATTATTAATTCCATAATTGATAAAGTTTGGTGTATATGTATAAGGATTATATTGAGCTTAATAAGTTTGTATTCACTCTTACGAGATTCTTTACAAGCTAAATACATTAATCTTTATTTATCTGTGACTAGCTATTAAATTGAAAATCATATACATAAATAATTATGACACACCAATATAATTACTCTATCCTTTGTCACTTTAAATTTTTTTAGTCTAACCTTTCAACAAATTTTGTGTTTGGAGGAATATAACTCTTTGCAGAACAGAAAGGTAATTAACTCTAATTCCTATTATTTCAGTTTTGTCTACACATGCATATTTGTGTATATCATTTATACTTATTTACTTTGTAGAATTGGTTATCTAGATGCAACAGTTTACAAAATCTCATGGGATCATGTGTGGAAAAGGAAGAGAACATGAAAGAAGGAAGAAAAATATGAGCAATGCATATCTTGATTTTCATGTGAACCATTTTACAAAACACATTTGTATGAAAGGGGTTGGAGAGCGGGTGGGAGTGTTTTAGGTAAGGTCGAAATTCAGAACATGTGTTCGAATGCGGATCAGGTATGTCCCAATTTTTATGTACCTTTCTAATCGTAAGATATAATCTACTTGAAAAATAATATAAAAAACATAAAATATTATTTTTATGTTATTTGGTGGTATATGATTAACTTAGTATAGAGACATAAATTTTTTGGAAAAGAGGATCATGATTATTTACTTAATTTCAACGCCAATAGAAGCCGACGTGGGACAATAACTATAATAATGTGTGCTCAATGTGATCTTAGGAATGTGAATATGGCATGCGCCATCTATAGCTGTTTTTGCAAGTCGGCATCACCACCCAACCACATGTATTGTTGCATGTCACCTTTTATAGTTTGGTCAAAGGATTAGATTGAATTGAATATGATTATATTTACTAATCAATGGATAATTAAACATCCAAATATGTTATACCCATTGGTTCCAAATATGTTCACTAATAATCCACACATGTTCATATCACTTGGATGCAATTCTATTATCTTTTCAACTAGCTATTCCATTCCAACTTTTATCTAATGCATTCATTTCTAAACTATTTTTATGTATTCTCATGTAACATTTCACGCTATATAGTTTTATGGTAACAAAATTCACTTTAAGTGGAGTAATATACTTCTACCACATGTAGCATATGAAACATTATATCATTTCATTTACCTCACTTCAATTGAATTTAATGATTTGATTTGAGACAATTTCTACCATATGTGTTATAGCATTAATAGGAAAACTATATATTAAAGTAAAACGTTAAATACGTGGTCCTACTTACTTAATAGATTTAAAGAAGTAATTGGATGGTTTTGAATCGATGCACGAGTATTTTGATTTGTGGTGATGATAGTGACACATCAATAACAATTCCCAAAATATGTGACGGTTTCGTCTGGGGTGGTACACACAACAACATGTGACACAAAACTCAAGAAGCGTGGAACACATGTTCAAATTCTAAACGACGACACAATTTCTCTCTCTACACTCTTAAATATATATGTATATTTCTTTACGTGTTTCGCAAGTTCCTTTCCAACCGCGCCTTTTTTGCATGTTATATATTTCCCCCATTTCACTCTTCTCTCATTCATTTCAATCTTCCCTCATTCATTTCTCTGTATCCATTCAAAAGTTATCTATCTTTGTTGTTTTTCTCTCTGAAACTTGAATCCTCCTAGTAAAGAAAAATGAGGAGAAATTGCAACTTAGAACTTGCTCTTTTTCCTTCCCATGGTTCTGATCATCACCACAGCAACCACTCAATGTAAGCACTTATCTATTTTTGTGTGTTGATCTTCTATTTATATATCTACACTTACAACCATTTATTATGAGTTCTAAGTTTTTCTTTTTTGTTCTTTAATGAAGAATGGAAGAATCTTGTGGGATCCCAAAGCTTCAACACCTCCATCAACAACAACAACAACGGCAGCAGGAACAACACAACACTCTTACTATTTTCTATGATGGAAAGATTTGCGTTTCTGATGTCACAGAGTTTCAGGTATATACATATTCCTATTGAAATTAGTTTATTATTTTATATGAAGGTATATGTATGTGGTTTTTTTATAACTCAGTGGAGTAATAGTAACCTGAAAAGAGGTAGGGTTAAGTCACTATAGATATTCACCCATAAAGTAAATTGTAGATAAATAGATTCTCCTCCAATGTAATCTGAGTGGGGGACTAACTCAACACAATTGATGCCATTTTTCTTAGTTAGACCTTCCTATCAAGTAGAAATTCAAATTACACACTTAAAGGTAAATCTGTTTTAGGTAAATTATAATTATAATTAGAAAGCTGTTTTGAATATAATATTACACTCTTAAAGGTGTACTCCCATCTTTAATGATTCTTGTTTGAAACTTAGATCAACCAGGATGAGATTTTTTTTTGTAAAAGTACATTTAGCCAATATTAATGGCGGGCTTTTAAGGTTGCTCTACAAGTGACTTCATCTCGCCGAGTACAAAAATTTGGACAAGTATTTGATGTTCTCAATCACGTCTCCAATGTTCCGGATTACTTAAAATATGTCATGTTAATTAAACAATTTAAACATTTATCACATTTTCTATTTTTGCTTCATTTTTATTGGTGTGAGACATGCTTAAGGGCAGTCCCAAAAGTTTGCCTTTTTTTAGTTTATATATTTATTATTAATTATAAAAAAACATTGCATATTTTTTCTACTTTTAAATTTTGCAAGGCAAGTTATAAAATAATATTATTTTCAGCACATTTTTTTAAAACATTGGAAATAAAAATAATATAATATTCTTAATTATATACTAATTAAAAATAAATAAACACAATTAAACATAAAAGTAAATCAATCTTCAGTTGCATTTTTTATGTTGGTCGTTGTGGGCCGCAAGTAGGTGGTGTATAACTGTATCTAAATATATATTATAGGAAGCTTCCTGAATTTTCATAGTTGAATTCATGGACTCCTTCTTTGACTCCAAACACTGCACCCAACTATGTCTATACGAATATTCTTGTTGCATCCCTTTTATTTTCGATGTCGGCTTCTTCTATGCTTTATAATTTATATACACAATAGATTAATAATTAAAGAGAAAATAATTAGGAAATGTTTCAAGTTTCAACTCTTTAATCATCCATTGTCCATTTGTACTACTTTCCTACAGAGTCAATGATGATTAAAAATAAACGGTGAAGGATGACTTGACAATATATAAAACTCTTATATATCAATAAAATTCTATAGAATCAAAGTATAAAACTCTATAGAATTGATAGTATATAAAACTATTTACACTATCTTTTTCTTCTTTTTACTTGTATGGAATCAAAGTATACTAAGTGGGTTACATGTGAATCTCATGCAGGCCAAATCCATCATATTTCTTGCAAATAAAAAAATGGAGGAAAGAATGAAGACACAAAGTGGGTTAGAGCCATCTACACCAACAGTAGTTGAATCTCATCAACCATTGTATAGTCCTGCCACTCCCCTTTCAATGAAAAGATCACTGCAACGGTTCCTTCAGAAGAGAAAGAATAGGAAACAAGAAGCATCTCCATACAATCACTAGCCATATCAGATGAAGAATCAACTTAATACAATTTTAATTTTTTTTGTACAATCACTTGGTTTATGATATTAATTAAGGCTTCTCATCTTCAATGGGATTGAATAGACCCAAACTAGTTTTACCTTTTGTGTAGATTATGGTAGATATCATTATTTCATTGGTCATGTATGGGGTAAGGCCATGATAAGTGGCTTGTAAATTATGTATGATTAATTTACGAGTAAACTTGCATGATTGGCATTAAGTGCTTAATCTATTTTTCTAATGCTTAGTTTATTGTTTATAAATTATTTGATTAAATGTTAAGTTTAAGTATTTTTTTACTAATGGTGTAGGTTTAGTCCCTTCCTGCTACATCATAAGTTGTGTGTGCATGTGTTTTAGTTATTTTTTTGGTCGGCAAAGAAATTTTATTTGATGGAATTAATTACAAAGGAATAAGAAAGTCGGAACAATATTTAAACAATTAAGAGGATCAGTAATACAATCAGAGAAGAGAATTGAGTTCATCCACTGTTGACTCTTGATCCAAAGCCATGATTTCTAGAAAGTCATATCGCCCAAATTGTAGCTAACCATATAACGCTTCATAATTTCCAATGTTTCCTATCTTTAACCATGCCATGTGATTAATGAAATGGTCAAGCGGATTAATAGGCAAAGTGACACAAATGTTCAACCATTTGTAGATGAGTTGTTAAACGAAGTAGGTAAGATTACAAGATAAGAAAAGATGATGAGTGGATTCAGGGTGCTCGTTGCAAAAAGAGCACCAAAGTTATCCTCCATGCAGAAGAGAAATTCCCCTTATGTAAAGAGCATCCTTAGTGGGCAATCTATCTTAGAAAAGCCGCCAAACAAAAATAGGAACTTCAAAATCATCAAATCATTCTGGAACATCCTAAAGGATGGCATCTATGGCATGGTTCGTGAATTCCATAGATGCTTGTGGTATAACTAAGCTGCCAAACAAAATAGTAACTCCCTTGTACTAAAAACAAATAGCATGTTCCATCGATGTTTTTAATGCATGTTATGTGGAATATCATCCATCATTCCTTGCTTTATATGGCCATTAGGGTATTAAATTGGTTACGTTGAGTTAACCATAATATTGAAATTTTGTGATAAAACATGACTGATGCCAATGTTGTTGTAGAAATTTATGCAACAACGTACAATATCGCGCCCAGGTCTATTGGTTTCTAGAAGACTTTGTATGTCATTCCCATCTTAGTTTAGAGTAGATTTCAATCATTTATGAGAGCAAAATTTGGAACTTTTTTTTCTCTTACAGATATTGGAACTGATTATTTATTTTCTGCTACATACTTTTCTCTTACCATTAACAAACTTTTTGTCTTCTCTTCTATTTATTTTTTGCCATTTATTTGATTACTTATAATCAACGATGTATAACGGTCTCATAGGCTGTACCAACACATACAATGTGGAGTCAAGGGCGAATCAGATGTATCTAACCATGACTATTAGGTAACAAAGCAACAAGGAGCAACTTTACATCAAGACTCATCCTCAATGATCTCAAGATCAATAAACTAAACACAAGGAATGTGCATATTATAGAAATCTATATGCATCTTACTAAGATCATTCAACCTTAAGGTATGAGAATGTCATAATTAGTTATATATAACATCTAGTAATTAACAAACTATTATGTGCGATCTCAATATCCTATATAACATGAAGGAATTAGGATCATCTCCATTAATGGAGAGACAAGTACATTTTTTCCTTTGTTTTTTAATGACAAAATTGTAATATTATTGTAATCAAAAGGATACATGTGTCATTGAACATTGCACTTTCCCTTGATTTTTTATGCATTGCCTTTCCATTAATGGAGAGGATCCTAACTCAACAGGAAGCAATGAATGAGTTGTTGATCATACCTTTAGGATGAACCATCTTATGGAGAACTGTGGGAGCAATCATGATAGGCATTGAAATACAAGCTACTATATTGGGTCATTACACCAATTAGCAAAAACTAAGGGATTGGAGCAATTTTTGACAGAAACCAAGTCCAAGATCTAACTTGGATCAAATTCAAGATATACATATAACTCATTGTCTTATCAAATCCAAGATATACACATAACTCACGACCTTACTTAAGAAGATTAATTTCTCATAATCTAAATAGACCCATTATCATGTCTATCTTGTTTACATGGAAAAGAATATGAGGTGGGAGCCTATTTTAAGTAAACAAATAGATTTTCTGAGAAGGGCTAGCATAGAGAAAGATTAAGGAATATAAGTATAGGCAATCAAATTTTTTAACACAAATAATTTTCTAGGGAGCCATAGAAAATCAGAATAGATAAATGGATGTTCAAGACAATGAGATTACAGAATCATTGACAATGCATTTATATTCTCCTTCAATATCCACTGATCATGATGGTCAATAGTGCATAAAACTTTCCAAATTCATAAACTAAAAGCAAAATAGAGAGCATAATTGTCAAGAGTGAAATTGATGGTATGCAAACTCTATAAATACAAGTAAGGATATATCTTATGCTCACTTATGCTTGAGTCTTTGCACAAGATTAATAAATTTGTAGTATTAAAATTAACCGGTGTTAACTTCGCCATACTGAAATTGTGACAAATAAGCCACAACCAGATCAAAGTACAAAACTTCTCTGAGTTAAAAAAAAAAAACTTCTAATTATGCACTAAATTAAGGTAAAAAAACTATCGATTTAAGTTTATTTATTTTAAAAAATTGATAATACTGTCTTTTTGTTACAAACTATTCAAATGTCTTATCACAATCCAATTCTAGTGGTTTATACTATTTTCTTTATGGTACTTTAGATTATTTTTTGGAAAAGAAAACATGTAAAAAAGAGGAAGGTAAAAAGATAATTTGTTTAAAGTACCCAGAGATGGGTGAGATACCTTGAGATGATTCTATGGTTACAACCTAGAAATCACATATCACTAGTGAAATGCACGGTCATAAGTTATTTTTTTTCTTAATTGTATTGTTCTTTGTTTGCTTTTGTATAAAGCACAAATAATACTTCAATTCAATGTACCATATAATTAATTAGAGTATAGATTTACACTGGAGAAGGTACAAAGGCACTTGATCATATCCTTGTTAAGAACAATGATTTTGTTGTTTATCTCCTTGACCTAATATATCAAAGAGTGAATATCCAAGGTGTCACTTTGGTACCACATAATACCCTTATATTAATCAAACAAGATAAATAACATAGTACCCAAAATTTTCCACATCTAATTAATGAAGCTTTCTCCCAAAGAAACAAAGCCCACCTTAGAACTTTTATCCAAGAAACATTAAAAGCTGGATTGAAAGTACCTGGTTTATAAATTGCAAACATGTGGTGTTTTTTATCGACAAATGTTAATATGTTAGTATGTTATTTTATGGTGTGTTGTGACTTGTTTTGAGAGACATTATTTCTACCAAACAAAGTTGAGGCATAAAAAACAATAAGTTCAATGATGATGTTTTCTGAGCTAGGTACAAGAAAAAGAACCCATATACTTTATGAAGAAATTTTAATTCTGTGTAATTTTAACATTAAAATTTTAAATATAACATTAATTTATAAGTATCCATTTTAAAATTCAAGGAAAATTGTTCAACATTTACCAAAATTTCCAAAATATTACTAATGCCTATAATCAATGTTGTGAAACCCGAGCCGAACTTCAAGCCGGAAGAACTTCCGTATTAGGTCTAACCAGTTTAACCAGTTAAGCCGTTCGGTCGTACCGGATGATTTTAAATATAATAAATAATTTTTATCTATAATTATATATAAATGTAAATTTTATATAATTAATAATTTTATATAACTATAATGAAATATCATCTCTCTATTATTTTTGGACCGAAATAAACAAAACATTAGAGTAATGTTCCATTTTTTTAAAATTTTAAGTGAGCCGTTCGGTTTTCTTCATGGTTATTCCGGTTTAACCGAGTTTAGCACGGTCGAACCGGAATTTCTCCGGTTCAAAGCGATCCAACTACTCATTCGGTTAAAACTACAAAACAGACCCGTTTTCAAGTCCGATCAGCGATCGAACCGGTCGGACCGTCCGGTCCGGTTATGACAACCCTGCCTATAATTGTACAGCATTCAGTTAAATAATGTCTCACTTACTGAAATGTAATAATGTCGTTATCCCAAAATAAACATAATAATCAAACAAGATAAGTATGAAGAAAAACATTTGGACTCTATGTGGTGCACATGATTATGCATACATTTACTCATAAATTCAAATTCCATCGATATTTTCTTTTCCATGGTTTGATTTTCTTTCCATCGATATTCAAATTCCATGGTTTTCTTTCCATTGTTAAACTTAACATGACTAATCTATTTATGATTAGCTTATAGAGCGTATATATTAATTAATTAGGCATATGAAGATATGCTTTGGATAGGATTAGCAATTATCACAAATATAAGTTGAAAATAGATTAGGTTGAGCTGATCAGTATTCTAAGGCCTAAATGTGACCTATTCTTCAGATTTAAGGCTTGAGTTTGGTCTAATTATTTGACATTTATCCTTTTTCAAGTTTTGACTTAACTTTTATAGAGTCTAACCTGGAAAATAATTTTGTAATATAAGGTGTTCGAATAAGTAAAAGTGCTTATAAGAATAATAAAATATTTAAATATGTCGGTAGTTATATATTTTATATGATTGTATGATGTTAGAATAAATTACGTGTGTGTTGGTTTTAGTGGACCAGGTTTGGAAAAAAATGACAAAAAAAAATAATTTTTAAAATAAATTTATGATGTTAGAACATCTTAAATTTTGTTAATGGGACAACCGACAACCAAATTATAACCCAACCCTATAATTTAGAGCTCAGAAAATAAGGAGAAAAATATATAGTTTTTCAACCTATTATGTTTATGTCGTTCCTTAATTAAATCTTAGATATGGTTCTTAAAAGATATGGGATCTACTTACTATACTTTCTTCAATGATATACTAATTCTTATATTTGTATTGATTTATTTTGTAATAGGTAATTGGGTTGCATATTTTTAATATATTTGTTTATAAAAAAAAACAAATTAAAAAATGGACTTAACTAATTGCTACGTGTAGATGTTGGTCACATCAATTCAACCACGTTAAATTTGTGTCTTTCTTCTTTACTCTTTTCTTTATTTTTTTATGTCCTTGCTTATTTGACCCTCATTATAGTGGGCTTGTAGTTATTATATACAAAGAAAAAAATCTCTATAACTACTTGCTATACATGTAGATATAGGTCACAATAATTCAACCAAGTTAAATTTGTTTGTTTCTTCTTTTCTCATTCCTTTATTTTTTTCCTATGTAGTAAATTTGGCAAATGAGCTAGTTAACTTACTCATTTGGCAAATGGATGCATACCTGCAATTGTTGGAAGAATTGAACATAAAATTACGATCTCATGTCATCTTTATTAAAGCATCCTGCATAATAACGTGAAACTACAACATTGGCAGCTTAGTTATGCTCTTCTCAGGTATACCAATATTTAGTGTCATGCTTTTTCTTATTGTCCAATAATTGGTTTCCATAACATTGTTGTAATGTGTGGGGCTAATGAAATAATGATCCATCCATGATGGATAAAACCCACCTGAGCTGTTGTATAATTCAAATACTTGGTTGCAAACTAATGAAGCATTGTTTAGTACACATATATGACCTATTTGCTAATGGACATTGGTGATTATAGATGGCAAAAAATGGATAAAGTCTGGGAGCGTGTCCGCATAGCCTGCATTTTTTTGCTGGAATGGCATACAAATTTCGCTCATTTGTCTGTTTCGCTCTACCCATTTGCACGCCAAGTTTGTGGACATTTCTATTGGATAATGTGGGCGGCTCACACGCATAATTTAAAGAAAAATAGTAAAATTTCAAATAAATTATGATTTAATGTGATTTGTTCAACTACATATAAAATATCAAAGTTTTTGTTAACTTTTTTATCTTCAACAACTTTATTTAATTTTTTATTATTCATTATATGTATTTTTTTAATTATTGAATAATGTCTACGGGCCACCTGCATGCCCATCAACCCATTTTAAAATGGGCATGATATTAAATTTTTGTCTCTTAAGAGTTAAGACAATATGAGCAAGTCTGCATTCGCTTAAATTTTTGCGGACATTTACAGGCACGAGCAGGGTGACCCATTTTTATATTTAGATCGGTGCTACTCATTTACCTAATTATTTATGTATAGAGTAAAGACTTATCTTCATCCTTCAAGATTTTTACATATACCAATTTTATTTTCGAAAAATCAAAATGGTCCCAAAAATTATCAATTATAGATCAAATTAGTCATTTTTTATATTTTTATAATTCTTGATAAGGATTATTTTAACACATATTCACAATATCTATACTAATATATAAAGGGAAAACACAAAATAACTACTCATGATAGTGTAATTTGTGTTTTCCTATTTTGCCCTTACTAATCTATATTTTCTACAAAAAAAACCATATAACATATTTCCTAATTTTATGTTCCATATTTGTTTATATAAATTTTACAGTTTTTCCATATGGATCAATGTAATATTTGAACACGACAATTTATCATTTTCATTTTTTAACATGCAAAATTGCAAATCATATTTTTTTAATTTTGTTATAGTTATGAGAAAAATATAAAAAAACAATTATAATTCACTTAATAGAAAAGCGGGTTGACAGACACTCACAACACGCTAGTTTGAATAAAGTTAAGACACATAAAAATTTATAGGTGTGACTTGTAGCGGCAAACCGCCTGAAGTAATAGTGATTTGTGGTTGGATTGTGGGATGTCATATTCCATTAACAAACGGCCTAAAGTAATACTCATTTGTGGTGCCAACGTGGGATGTCATGTTCCATTAACTCTTCTGTTACGTAAGACCATAGTTTTCATTAAAAAATAATAATACGGGGAACCTTAAATAGGTATATGATCATTAATAATTTTTTTGAAGAAAAAAATGCATGTTTTTAAATATTATTAAATAATTAATGATATACATTAAAAACATTGACTTTTCTATGACCATATAGCAACGAGTTCTCAACTTAATTTATGAATGTCAGAAAACTTTTAAACTAATTTTTTAATTGTCACAACTACAGCAACGAGTTTTCAACTTAATTTATGAATGTCAGACAAATTTTAAACTAAATTTTTAATTCTCACAACTACAGAAAATCTCCATAAATACTAGCAATCATAAGAATAACAATTATAGTATAATATTATTCAATAAAATAATTGGTGATTATAATTTAAATACGATCAATTTGAACATAAGTTAGACAACCCTAATTTTACACACAAAATTCAACTAGAGGAGTTTTCCCCACCTCATCTAGAGTATGTAGAAATGACTTATCATGTTACCAAAAATAAGCATGTCAAGTTTATATAGTGAGAATCAATTGCATAGGTTTAGGCCAAAGAAAGAACCATTAGATCTCTTTATAAATCAATATAATTGGATTATAGTCCCTTCAACAATCAATATAATTGAACTATAGATTCCCTCAATGGAAAATAAATTTGAATCATATGTCTCATTAACAATAATCATTATTAGGTCATAGACCCATCATCAATCAACATAATTGATGATAATTTTCCTCAAAGAAAATAATGAATAACTACTAAATTAACAAATAAAATGGATATAAAGTATAAAACAACATTTTCTTACTATCCTACATAATTATACAAAGAATAGACATATTATAATTTAATAATATGTTATTTATGATAGCATAAGTCTATAATATGTGTCTATATATATCATACATAAAATATATTATATGAGTCATGACATGAAATATTGAATTCAATATACATATTGACTGCTATAAATTATGTGTGAAATGTTAAACTTAATAATACGTGCTCTAAATAAAAGTTAATGTGCACTAAATAAAAGGACATGTAAAATGCACTAAGGTTAGCAAATGACCTTCTCGTCACACACAATAGAGAGAATGCAAACAGAAATATATTATGTATGATTGAATACACATATATACTTTTATTTATATAATCAATTAAAAACATGGATTCCCTAGTGTATTGAGAGTTTGAATGAAGATTATGCATAATAACAATGAAAATTATCAATTTCCAAATACTTTTTTCGTGGAGTTTAACGCAATAAAGAATTTTAGTGTCACTTCTTACTTGATGAAGAAAGTAGTCTTTGTGCTCCTCATTTGATTTCATCATCTTTCTTTCTCTTTTTTCTTTAGGTGGTTAATACTCATACACCAATGTTAATATATTTCCTTGCTTTATTGTATTATTATTATGATTCAAATTTTTACACACAATGAATATGATATTATGATTGAATTTTTTATTAGAATATCTTATAGTTACAGGTTAATTGGTTAAGTTATTGGATATCAACTATAAGTGTATAAATTCAAATTCCAAAAATGCATTTTGCCCATTTCTATTATAGTTAAAATTGGATTTCTCTCCAATATTGTATCATTTGATACTAAAATGTAATGAGAGATTCGTTTTTCTATTATTTTTTAAATTATTGAATTAAAATTTAGATCCTTAAAATTTTGTTTTTGTTGCTTATCATTATCTTTATCTAGTACTAACCATTCTGTATAGGAGGGGATGTGAACCCTATAGTTACATTCTCTCCCACTCCTTATAACCCTTCACACTTGTACTATGTTATTTTCTTTTATTGATGATGAAAATAAAAAATCAATAATTTAAAAATTTCTTTGAGTAGAGTAAAAATAGGAAGAACAAATATTATCCTATACCCCTCTTTATATGGACCCTTCTATCACATTCTTGGGAGAAAAATTGGTTTAATTGCATTTAGGTCCATCACGTTTTATGATTGTGTAACTTTAGTTCTTTGTTTTATACTTTTTAGTTTTCTAACTTTACAACTTGTTCATCATTTTCCATTCGTCCATTCTTCGTTCATTAAGTCACAAAAACAATTTGTGAGAATACTACTAATTGATGTCTAATAAGCTAAGTTACAAGCTAAGTTACATGCTAACATGTTGAAATGTGCCACGACTTTCTAGAGACTTCTATATGATTGTGACATATTTAGCTTTGTTTCTAGAGACATCTATAATAATGTGGCAATACATCATATTTAGCTTGTGTCTAGAAAGTTCTAGATAAATTAGATTATGATAGATACAACATGTATGGTCTAGAGCCTTCATGATATTCTTGATATGTTGACAGTAGTCCTATAAATAGGACTTATGAGGTTCATTGTAAGGTGTGTGGTAATGAAGGGTGGTCTACTATATATGAAATATAGGCCCTTCAATCCACTAAAGTACTTCTCCAACTATTGATCAATCAAATATATGTTTTCATCTATGATCCATCTCCTCCTATGCTCAACTACTACTTCTATCACTCATTGAAACCCAACAAGTGGTATCAGAGCTACGTTCGGTCATATACTGGGTGTAGTTACTAACAATACTAAACTACTTCCAAAGTTTTCTAGAGTCATAATAGACACAACTCAACTATCATTTATTTGTCTAAGTGCTTCAGATTTGTGGCCTCTGAGACTCAAGCTTATATAAGGAGCACAAGCCCATGCAATGACTAAAATAGAAGACATATGGCCTCTGAGGCTCTACTTCAGTACAAGCCCGAAAAGAAGATCAGAAGTACAATATGAAGTAGACTCCAGCTTATATAAGGAGCACAAACCCATGCAATGACATGTGGCCTCTGAGGCTTTACTTGAGTACAAGCTTGAAAAGAAGATCAGAAATACAATATGGAATTCCTATCAAAAGTCTATAACAAGACCGACAAGGATACTAGCACACAACTCAAGCTTATATAAGGAGCACAAGCCCATGCATTGACATGTGGCCTCTGAGGCTCTACTTGAGTACAAGCTCAAAAGAAGATTAGAGGTACAATATGAAGTTTTTGTCAAAAGTCTCTAACAAGACCGACAATGACAATAACACACTATTCAAGAGCTAACAAGAGTCCCTATCAGAAATCATCTAACAAGGCAAGCAAGGAGACTCATTACTTCAAATATAAAAGAATATAGAAGTTCTAATTTGGAGTTCAACAATAACATTTGAACGTCAATGCAGGAGGAGAGGCCGAGAAAAATGTTGCAAAGAATTCTAAGATAGTTCTAGAAAATTGTGTAAAGGAGGAGTGTTGAAATGTGCCACAACTTTCTAGAGACTTCTATATGAATGTGACATATTTAGCTTTGTTTTTATAGACTTCTATAATAATGTGGCAATACACATATGATGTGACCTAGATTTTTATAGGACTATTGTCAACATATCAAGAATCTCATGAAGGTTCTAGGACTTATGATGTTAAATGTAAAGTGTGTGGAAGTGAAGGATATTCACTATGTATGAAAATCTAGGTCTTTCAACCACCAAAATACTCCTCAAACTATTGATCAATCAAATATATGTCTTCATTTAACATAATCTCCTCCTATATCCAGCTACCATTTCTATATCACTCACTAGAATCCAACATAGATATTAATATTGACTAATAACATCTAGGGGTGGAAACAAATCAGGTCAAAACAGACTTTGCCTTAAACGGACCGAACATATATAACATATATGAATCTGGGTCTGATCTATTAGTTTGTTTAAAAAAATTTCAAAATCTAGGTCTGACATGTTTAAAAGTCTGATCTGACCTACTTACAAGTTAAGGTAAAAAATTCAACACATTATTTACAAGTTAGGAAAAATTACATACTTACTTGGGTTGGGTTATGTACTTAAGTCCAAGTCTCAGCAACTAAATATTCAATTATTAAATAGTCTATTCTCTAAGTCCTAATGGATTTACATAAAAAACACTTCAGATGTGTACCCTTTTTAAGAGACTCATCCACCCACTATTTTATTTGTTTTATTGATTTAATATGTATACATTGACAGAGTAACTGTTTTCACATTGTCGACACATCATCCACTATTTATAGGTTAATCATTCATTATTTAATAAGTAAGTGATACTATCAATGTCCATATATAAACTAATTAACCAGAAGACCATTAGTTTTATGACTTAAGTAATGTAAAAATAGATGTAGAAACTAATGATACCTGAGTTAAAAAAAAGAATAATGTTTGCTATCTTCTTCAACCACTAGAATCGTGACACACGTACAATTTAATTATTTTCTAAAAAAATATTTGTAAAACTAAACAAAACAATTCACATGTCATTCTTTTACTTGCGAGAAGAGGTAAATTATCTTTTGATACAATAAGATACATTATTCACTTTAAAAAATTAAAATAAAAAATAAGTCATTAAAAAAATGAGGAGATTTAAACCGTGCAATTCCAAATCAATAACACAATTAAGCAATATAAAAACTTAATTTCACCTTTGGTCCCATCTTATAGTTATGTCATTTCAGTCCTTTTCTTTTTAGATGAGTTTTGTTTCTCCAACAAAGGCTTCCTCACTCCCTTCTTCCATTGTTCTATGGCTAACAAATTGCCCATTCATGTATTAGTTACCTACTAATATGTATTATAACTATTAAAATTATTAAAATAATAAAATCAAACATAATAACAAGAGTAAATTATGATCATCATCCTGAGTTTTAATGAAATTATACAAACTACGTTTTTTGTTCCTACACAAATCGCTCCTAATTTTATGCATACATTAGGCTGAATACTCTTGCATGAGATAAAAGTATAATCTATTAAATAAGTAATGTGTAATGAGTTTAATTAAATTAAACAAATTACGGTATATTGTGGAGACAAATCCAAATAGTTTAAGAGTTAGTGTCCTCAATATTTTTGTTTAATCATTATCTTCTTAGATTTATTGATATATTTGGTAATGAACCAAAAATAATAAAGATATATTGACGTAATGAAACAATAAACTCTTTTACTATTTTGACTTGGTTAAACAATATATCATATTTTGTTTAACTTAATTACATTCATCACACGTTTATGTTTAACAGTTACACTTATATTTCACGTCGGGATAATCATTGTAATGTATATACATAATTAGATGTAATTTATATAAGGATAAAAATGAAGTATAATTTGTATAATTTAATTAAAAGTCACCAACATATATTTATTCTAATAACAATAACAACGGTCCACTGGTGAATAATTAACATTAATATGAGTCATAATAACTCATATGTTATGAATATCGAATATCAATTTTTTTTCTTTTTTATTAGATAAATATTATTATATTAATATGTTTGAAATGTGTGAGATTTGAATTCTTAATTTCTTTATCTCATTATAGTCCCTAAGCCTTCCATCCACTCAAACAAATTATATAACTTAACTAATGAGAGATTAGAGAGTGATTAACGACCCATCAATTAAAAATTGAAGGATTAATACTAACCAAAACAAAATTATACAATCATCAATGAACAAAGATCCTAGAGAAATAAGTTTTTGTTTTGCTTTTCTTATTAAACGTGTCATCTTATTATAAAATAAAAAGATAAAGACATAACATATTATTTTTGCTTTATGTACCCAAAAAAGTAAAATTACCAAAAAAAATATTATTTTTTTCTTTACCAACAATGTCTTAGTCTAGTTGGGTAAGGTCTGCTAGATACTTAGAATTACCAAAATGTCAAGAGTTTAATTTATATAAGCGACACTTGTTGGGAGTAACATCCACACACCCCAAAAGAAAGATTAGTTCCTTAAAGAGACTATCATTGATAATAACAAAAATATTATTTACTCATCATTTAATTTTAGATATGAAACTAATTTATTTCTAAGTGTATTATCCCTCTGAACGAGTGTTATTTTCAAAAAAAGACCTTTTAATATTTAGTCTAATACTTGAGTATATAGTAAGATCTTATAATACTATTACAATGTCTCATTAATGAGAAAAAATTGTGAAGTTATGAAAATAGGAAAAGTATATAAATTTTATATAGTATGAGTATGATATTTAATTTGAATTAACTATTCTATACAAATAGATAAAGTTAGATGAATGAATGATAAAATAATGAAGAGGGGTAAGGTAAATGAGTAAAATAGAGAGAAAGGAGGGACAAAAATGTTAAGGAATGGAGGCACATAAAGTAAGGAACGGCGCCATGTTCCCGATAAGCCCTGTTATTGTTGGAACAAGGAACAATATCTTCATCCCTTACTTCATAGCATAACCACCCACTTTCACTTTCTCTTTCTTTCTAACACTATCACTATAGATTCAACTGTAAGTTTTAATCATACTCCAAAATCACTTCTATAACTTGCTTTTTTAATATTTAGTACTTAGATTTTAGGTCTTGTCTTGGACTTAGGTTGTTGGTCTTGTTTTATATGGAAGGTGGCATAACAAAAATCTTAACTTTTTGTTTTCATTTTCCCCCTTCATGTTTTGCATTTCAAGTTACACTTGAATAACACAGCATATAAAGTTTCTTATGCTTTCTTCTATTAATTACTCTCTTCCCTAGTCCTTATTATTTGATGCTTGTTATAATGACTTTATTTCAATTTGATGGGTATTTTTTGTTTATTTTTGTGTGACAGAATGTATAAAATGATCTGAAAATGTAATAATGTCTTTTAATGAGAGCTGAACTTTGCAGAGTTCTGATTTTTCATTTTCATTTTTTGGTTTTGTCTCATTAATGGAACTCCAGGTACACAGATCGGTGAGTCATGGGAAGAAGTCACTGAATCACTGCAATTTTGTAATCAACACTAGGTTTATTTCATTTCCCTTTCTACCCTTCAATGCTTAAATTCAAAGTAAAGATGCATAAAACTATTTAATCATTTTATTCAAGTATATATTGGTTTAATACTAACGAATGGTAACTATAATTTGCAAATTACAAAGTACTATAAGCCATAATGGACCTTCTTGTTATGTGACTTATAATTAATGAGATTTGCATAATGTGTACTATTCAAGGGTAGGGAAAAAGTATACATTCAATCAGAAGATTAAAGGGTTTTCGGTAAGATAGGCTATACTCATCTGTAAAATTTGCTGCTTTAGCTTAAAAACAAAGCACAAAGGTTCATAACTTCATATAGAAGGTACATAACATAAATAGCACTTAGTCTGCAAGCATTTTTACCTTTCTTAAAGTTCAAAGTTTTTAATTAACTACACTTAGGTTTTTACTTTTAATGAAGTTGCTATGCTAACTATACTGATAATAGTTACTCAGATCTTATCTGCTGTGTAATAATTGAGTCTGAGAATGTTTTGAAAATAGCTTCCTCTTTTATATTATTTTTTCTTTTTCACTTTTTATCTTTGTCTTATTATTATGATAATAATAAAAAACTTTGGTGTGTGGTGTTGTGCATGTTGTGTTGCTTTTGGTTTGCAGGGAAGGTGTGAGGGTGAAAGCTTATGAGTGTTTATTTGCTTTTGAAAGGGTTTTGCAACTTCAAAAAAGCTTTTAAGTCTTTTAACAAGGTCCTTCTGACTTGGACTGTGATATTTCAGGGAGTAAAAAAAGGGCCTTTTTATCACTACACAGCCAAAGCCAAAGTACTGTCTGAACTATCGTCATCAATGCAAAGCACATAGTCACATATCAACCCCACCCTCTTTACTTTACTCTCTACTTCATGTTTTAACATTAAAATAAAATAAAGAAGACAAAAATGGTGTGTGTAGCTTGAGCTTCTTGTGTTAACAAAAAAGGCATGATTGTGATATGGAGGAGGATGATGAGATTCAAGCTTGTCAACAGGCATGTAAGTTTCCAAGAGTTGGAAATAAAAGAAATGAGTCTAGCAAATTAGGTGGTGATGGTGGTAGTGGAACCACAAACTGTTTCCACAGTGGCAGTAATTGGAACAATTCTTCAAGAATTGTGAGGGTATCTAGAGCCTCTGGTGGAAAAGATAGGCACAGCAAGGTTATGACTTCAAAGGGGTTAAGAGACAGAAGGGTTAGGCTTTCTGTGACCACAGCCATTCAATTCTATGACCTTCAAGATAGACTTGGTTATGAACAACCTAGCAAAGCAGTTGAGTGGTTAATCAATGCTGCTTCAGATGCAATTTCAGAACTCCCTCCTCTCAACACCACTTTCCCTGATACCCCAAATCAACCAAGTGATGAGAAAATGCCATGTTTTGATGAGGTAGATGGTGACACAAACAACTATCAAAACCAAAGCCAAAGCCAAAACCTTTCTTTGTCCAAGTCTGCTTGTAGCAGCACTTCAGAGACAAGCAAAGGTTCTGGCTTATCCTTATCAAGGTCTGAGATTCGTGTTAAAGAGAAGGAAAAAGCAGCAAAGGATAAAGAAAAAGAAAATGAGGCATCTCAAGTTGCACATCATCATCATCATCAGCATCACAATGTGACCCAAACTGCTTCTTTCACTGAGCTTCTCACTGGAGGATTTGGTAATGTTGCTACCACTACAACAAGTCCTAATGGTGCAGCAGGTGATGAGACTAATCTATTCAACAAGGCAAAACAATGGTCACATATGGCCATGGACTACTTCAACTCAGGCCTTATTGTAGGTCCATCATCATCTTCAAGAAATGTTTCACCATTTAGTGCTGAAAACCAATCAGAACAGCTTCAGCATTTCCCTTTCATTCCTGACCATAATTTCATACCTTCTTCTCAGTCAAGTGGAAATGATTACAATCTCAACTTCACAATTTCTCCTGGCCTAGCTGGTTATAATAGGGGGACCCTTCAGTCCAATTCTCCATCTCATATTATGCCTCATATGCAATTCTCTGGATCAACCAATCTACCTTTCTTCATAGGAGGAGAAGCTTCTCATTCAGCTTCTGCTGCTCCAACCATGGATGCTACTAACCATCACCACCACCAACAACAACAACAACTTCAGTTCTCACCTGTGTTTGATGGACGCTTGCAAATCTGCTATGAAGATGGAACCAGGCATTCAGACCAGAAGGGGAAAGCCAAGAACTGATGAATTATTGGAATATCATATTTCCCTACCTCCATCTTCATTCCTGGTAAGATTAAAGTTATATCCCTTCATCTTTGTTTATATGTTATCTATCTATGGTCCTTTTCACTACATTTGAGATTTTTTTATCTGTCTTTAATTTCACATTGACTGTTGTTTATGTTATCTATAATGTTCTCTTTCATGGACTGTTGTTTATGTATCTTTGTTTTGATGAACATATTTTTCTTCCACATTGACATGATTTATATTTGGTTAAGTTAGGGGAACATAAATAAATGCCAAATGCTAAGTGCTAACTGTTGTGCCTAGCATGAAAGGACTGGTTAAGGAATTAAAAATTAAGTTTGTACCTAAAGGGTTGCTCTCAAGTTTTTCTATATGCCATAAAATCCTTTTGCTTCTAAAAAAAATTGTGTTGAAAAATAATGTCATTTCTATGTGCCACTTCTCTATGTCATTTCTATGTGCCACTTCTCTATGTCATTTCTATGTGTCACCAATTACAAATTGACACGTCAATTAAAGTTGCACCATAATAACTAACCAAAAGTTAATAAAACATAAATGTGAGTCTGTAATTGGTGGCACATAGAAGTTGCATAGAAAAGTGGTATAGACAACTTGTGCTTCTACCCATTCAGGATAAATAATCAAGAGATGTAATTTTATCTTGGAAAGATAATATGTCATACTAGTTACCAAGACATAAAGATTAAATATTCGATCAGGTGTGTATTATAGGAATTGAACAGCCTTATTTTTCATGATTTTTCTTTGGTTAAAAGAAGTTTTTGTTTAATTATTTGTTAATGTTTTTGGATTTAGTGTTTTATTCAATACCATGAGCTACGTGCTTTCTTGGTAATCATAAACAAGTTGGGCACTGAGCATAGTTTTATGGGATGCTATCTGTTTTCTTGTCTTTTTATTAATCCTTGCATGGATTGGCGTGAATAAGGTTTTTCATTGGGTTGTTGTCTCCTCTTGTGTTCTCTCCTTGGTTCCCCTTCTCTCTGGCCTTTCATGCCAAGTGTAACCTTTTTTGTGGCAAAAAATACAATATGCAGGTCATGCTATCCACACTCTTAATCCAATCACTTTGTGCTAAAACCAAAGTCTAAATTAGCTTTTAACAATCCCAATTCATTCCACTCCCCAAAGCTGCACCATATACATGTGACATGAATTCTAATGGATGCATTGTTTTGAGGAACAGAGATCTATTATCCTCATCTTATTTCATATGTTGTCTCAGGTTAATGATAATGAAGCAAAAACAGCAACAATAATTAATAATAATTGTTTAAAGTTTTTAAACGATATGACATGTTTTCATTGGTCCGGGACAACATATGTGACAGGATTTAGGACAACAGATCTTTGTTCTCTTAGAACATCTCCTTCTTTTCTGTTTTTTAACTCTCACATCTTTGTCTCACTATTGTATTATTCTTGAATCTTTGGTACACTGTATTGTTAAGTCTGCTAGGTAGGCACAATATAAGCATGGTTAGTTGGCTACGTAGGATAAGCATACCACATATATGGGGGACTTTTTCATATGGTGAAAGGTCCATGCACGTAGGTAGAAGTAGTCTCTTCAACCATATGAAGAAAAGGATTCAAAGTAGGATAGGGATAGAATATAAAGAAGTAGATTTATGTGGACTATAGTAAACAAAAATTACTCGGATTGGAACTTACATAAAAAAATATAAGTTTTGTTTAATTAGGTGGAAGGGTAGAGATGGAAACAGATTAGGTAATTGGGTTGTTTTATTACAATAATATATTCATATAGACCAATAACATGTACTTTTTAATACTGATATATAACAAGTAATTCATGTCAATTTTTACAAATTCTGTTTATTTTTTTATAAATCAAAACTTGTATTCAGAAGAGTATGATGATTGATGAGTACTCAAATCATATAAATTACAATATTGGCAACCTACCAGTTTCTGTAAGAAATAAAATTCACTGTGCTCCTACATCAATTAGAGGAATTAACAGAGTTACTCCTATTTTACAAAATCATGATTATAGCTTGAAAATCTAAGTAGGCTTTTCCAAAAGTCCAACTCTGAATTTACATAGTTAAATATGTATTTCAGTGTAAGTCTCACTTATTGAATTTGTTAAATTGGTTAGATTTATGTAGGCCAAAGATGGGTTTGATCCATAGGTTCTCAATGACTTGCCTAACCTATTTCCATCCATAAAGAATAAGCACAAGTTGACACCTTCAATATTTATACATATTTTGGGTTTTAACTTTTTTTTATAAGTAAACTAGTATATGACAATTAAACTTATTATTTAGCTTGACACCTAGTTTAAACTTTTTACACTTTATTTTTTAAACAAATCCCCACTTTAAAAGTTTAAACTAGGTCTATATTTAAAAAAAAACTTAAATGCTGCTAGAAATAAAAAATTCACTTAATTAAAAAAGTTATGATTGGCAGGATTTGATTAAAACCTTCTTTAAATATGAAGAGCTATCTGGTTTTTTAAAATATATGGATTTAATTTTAAAAAATAAACTATAGGGATTTATTTATAAAATTGAGTAAAATTATAAGGTTCAAAAGAGTAATTTAACCCCATTATGTACATTCCCCAATTTATGTACTTTTTATTTTATATTAATTATATGAAATTCGTACTTTTATCACTCAGGCTAATGGAGAGAGCATATAATTGCTATTTCAGATGTGAGACATATTTGTTCATCAATGAATGATTCAACTTACCAAAATAAAATAAAAAGGAAAAAATATCAGTGAAGAACTTGATTAAAACTGGATTAGAATTGAAATACTCATTAGATGAGAGCTCATATGTTTTGGAACTACCCAAAAAATGTTGTGAGAAAAATCTAGGAGCATATTAGAGAGTTACTAGGGAAGTCATAAGGGGCAAAGATATGGTCGATAATTATGTTAGTGAATATTTGTTTGATTCTTTTGGTAGCATGAAAGAGAATGAGCCATACCTTAACTTTCAAACAAAAATTATAGTAGTATATATTAAAGCTATCATTCTTGTCTCACCAAAGATTAATTATAGTAGTCAATATATTCATGAAACTACTCTATTTAGGTAACATTTAAAATCATGTAAAAGAGGTAGGTATTCCATAAAGAAGAAATTTATATATAAAGACCCAAGTGGTTTGAAAGGTGAAAGGGATTGAAGACAAAGTCTTGGAAATTGAGGTGTGTTTATGGTGTGAACCATGTATCAAGATTCAAGAGCTCAAGATAGTAAAATTGACCAATGTTTTCAAAACAATAATTTTATGTAGTATTTCAAACATCATGCACTTTATGTCAAGAAGAATGAGCATAGGGATATGATATCTTACTAGTTTTTATGTACTTAAATTAATCTAATCTTACACATACGAGAATCAAATTAATGATCTTTGACGTGTTCAAACTGAAGTATGTGCATGTTTGTAAAAGACATTACTTATGAAAATTAAATGATGTTTGAACATAAAGTATGCTGATGCAAACACACACAACTTAAGAGTTTGATCTAAGTGACATAGCCCTTGTGAGAATTGAGGAACTGTAATAAAAACTAAAGATAGAATTTTCATGACACAAGAAAGGACCTTGAAGAGTGCAACTTGAAAGGTCAAATTTCAAAACTGAAGAATTTGTTTGGTTATTTTGAGTTAGGATCTTAAATATATACTTCTCTCCCACCTCAAGTTTGTGAGTAAGGCCTAGGTGGCAGGATTGAAATGCTAGTATAGGTTTTCAATAAATGAAGAAATTCAATTTGGAAAAGCATTAATTATTGTTAACTGATATACATTTAAGAAATTTGCAATAACTCTGTGTTGTTGAGGAGCCAGTAGAAAAGGTAGAAAACTTACTGATTATTGCAGAAAAAGGGGTTCAGGAGTGGCAACTGAACTAAAGCAATGTTCAAATTTTCTTTTGGACTGATTGGTATTGTAAGTACTAAGTACCATATTTATAGTTGTAAGAAAAGGAGAGAGTGTAAGAAAGGAAGAGAGAGAACACTGGCTTTAAATACTTCAAATTTGCAAATGGGTTCTTTTCATAAGAGAATTCTAAACCATTTGATGTAGAATGGATATAATCAAAAGAAAAGAAATAGGAAGTATAGAGGTCTAACATGCACTTTTTCACATGTTAGGAGCATGATGCAATTGAATCTAAAGTCTAAACTATTGATTTGTATTTAACTTCACTTCAGAAGTACAAAAAAAACATTAATAGCAAAAACAATTTCAGTTATGTCCTTAAATGAAATATAGATAGAAAGTTTAAATTTCCAGTCCAACAAACATCATGTAACCAATTCAATGTTAAAAAAACTTGAAAGAATTATTGGTTGAGAATATCATAACAGTTAAAAAATGATTTTTTTTTGGAAAAGATGGGGATGTTGGTGTTGCTGTTAAGAAGAATACAATGCTTTAGTATAAATTAAAAGTGTTGCCCATTTTGCCATTGAGGTTTGACATTGCATTACTAGTCATGTATTCCTGATGAACACATAACACTTGCTTGCTATTAAACAATACTTTTCTTGAAGGTGTAATTTAATCTTGATGTTTAAGTGTTGCAAAGTTGAGTTGAACTTCATGAAAAAAGCTTACCATAGTAAGAAACTTGTTAACAATGTCTCGTTAATTTGAGAATTTCAACACTCTTTCCTACTTTTTATCTTCATCCTAATGTGGGAGCATTTTGCATACTGCACCTAGGCTAGGTGTACCATAGATTTATATAGTTACCTTCACTTATTCTAAAGTTAAATTCCTAACTTGCAAGCAATCTGAGTTTAGAGTGAACATAATATTTTGCTTACAGTCTTGCTTTCATGGTTTATGCAATAAGAGTTAACCCAAATCTTCTCTAAGCATAAATGTTGCTGTTATTATAGCTTTACTGTATTCATGTAATAACCATTGCTTTTGTTTAACTGAAAAAATTACTGCAGTGTAGAATTATACCCTTCTCTCAGAACATTATGGTTTTATTTGTTATTATCCTAAGTATGGATATATTATTCCATTGTGTCCTCTGGTTCCAATATGTACACTGCCACAAACAATTTTAAACTACTTGTCTCTTTTTCATAAGCATATTGGAATTGTTCAATGTTTTTACTTATAAAAACACTAATAATTGTTGTTTATAGTTCTCTTGGTGGTCTTTTTTGGTAGGAGCAGAAACTTGTGTCCCAAGCTTGCCTTTTTCAAAATGGAGGATATGTTGTTGTCATCAAGTGTTGGTATTTCTTCTTGGATTATTTTGACTCATTCACTTGCATTGAGTATTTGGATATGTAGTGATTTATGCGTGAAGAACATTGTATTTTGGAGGAATGTAAAAGAAACTTGATTGATATATTTTTGCATCCTGCAATTATTTTGAAATTGTGTTCACTGTTTGTTGAAAAAAAAATGCTGTAAATCAGTTCATTAGAAGGTGCAAATTATTTTGTAATTTTCACAGTGCCCTTTTACATTGGTACTTCTTTCTTATCCCAATCATAACTTCTAATATTTTTGTTTTTAGCTTCGAGAGTTTTTGGTATAATCAATGATATATTTTTGAGAAATTAATTTTTTTGAAGTATATGGTTACCCCACCCAATAACTATGTGGTTGCATAAATTAAATTCCTTTTTTTTGGGTGAGTGAACAAAATCCATAACAAATGATATTATAGGCATAGGTTGTTCATAAAATTTGTAATCAAGCTTTTTCTATGTTTATACATATAGGTCTCATTGCCCATGACATTCTTCCATCACATACACATATTTTTTTTAATCATTTCATTCCTTTTCTTTTCCTATTTTGTATCTTCTCTCAAATAAAACCATGAATTGAGAGTTTCTCTCATTTTCTTATCTCCATTTCACCTCAGTTAACAATCATTAATTTTGTAATAATTTTTTTTCCAATATGAAGAGGACCTGAACTTAGAATCTATCTACATGTTGATTTCATTCCTACCTTCTTAATAAATGCGGAAACATGTCAGACCGCTTATCATAGGGCTTATTACCAAACCTATAACAGGTCAGGTCAAACTAGACCTTTTTAGTAAGTAGGGCATATCTAGGCTTTGAATTTTTTTAAAACAGACTAACAGATCAGACTCCTATATGTTATATAGGCTCAGCCTGACCTGACATATTTCCATCCTTATTTGTGAACATGCAATTTTTAAACAATGTGATTACGTTATATATTTGTAAACAATGTAGAGTTTACAAAACACACTTGAAATTTTGAATTCTTGATACAGCAACATTGTTTATGCATGTGCTAAAAAGTTACAATCACCAAGCCAAACTCTCTATGACTCTATATATGTGTGGATAAAAGAGAAGGGGACACCAAAATATAGAACAAGACTTTCCTTAAGTGATGTGAAAAAAGGAAAAAAAAAACTTGGCATTACTTTTACTTGAACCCATGGAGCCTTTTATTTGTTGCTATGCTGATGAGGTATAATCAAAGCAATTTTCAGTTGAAAATGACTTATCATAGAAACTTTAGCATATAAAGTTGAATGATAATAAAATGCCTAGAAATACGTGCTACTTTTCTTTGCCAACTAAAATGTCATCTTAAAAAAACTAAGGTTGATAGTATAAGAAGAGTGTAATATTTATACATTGTTAGTGTAAAGATTTATATACAGTTACATCATTTACTGTTCATTAATATTCTTTTAAGGAATTAATAATAATTAAATATGAATGATGAATAATATAATGATTATGTAAAAAAAACTCTTACACATACATCTTTTTCTCTTATAAGTCTTAGCATATGCTTATTCAAACCCACCATTTTCTAATATAGACATATATGATGCATGTTCAAACTTTAAGAAGAAAAATAAGTCTATAAGAAATAAATTTATCTAATTACTCCACTCTCAATATCTTACCTAATAATTTAAGCTTTAACTGCAATACATTGCTTCTCACCCTAAAGGTCAAAGCTCCTATGAACAGCAAACAATAAGTTAAACCAAAACCACACAAAAAAAAGTTGACAAGTCTCATCTTCAATATACTTTTAGAAAGGTGCAAGTGCCATTTACCCAAAAATTAAAAAAATATATGCAAGTATCACCTGAAAATGATAGTGTGATTATCTTAAATACAATTATTAGATGATACCTATGGCCTGTGTAATGTGTACACTTGCTTGGTATATTAATTATGTTGAGTCCAGTGGTTCTCTCCCTCTCTGTCTGCATAAATATTAGCAGGTGGGGGCTTCTTCACCATTATATTATTCCCCACTTGGATGCACCTAATCTATTATGGGAAATAAGTCTCACATCGTCTACCTCATTGTTTCGTAAATGATTTAAAAACGTGTTGGGTTACTCCTTTCATTTTCAATTGGTTTTGAGATGGATGATATCAGAGTTAGAGTTCAACTCATTTCCCATTATTATGGGCCAAAAGATGTTATCTTATTGTAGTGAGGTTATAATCACCGATATATATATATATATATATATATATATAAACCTATTAACTCATTTTCTAAATTATTTTTAAAAATAAATTTTTTATATGTGTTTCTTTTTTTCTATTTTTGATTTGGTAAACCCTTATTCAATAGTACAATTTCAAAAGAATATATAATACAACGGGTGAAAATGAAACAAAAAAAAATCAAGATCAAATTGAAACAAAAATTAACTTCATAAGAAAAGGATTTGAATAATTTTGCCTAAAAAACAATAGGGTGGAATAAAATAGAGGGCATCATGTTCAATTATAATATGAGATTCGGCTCCTAATTATTACATATAAAGCACCAAAATGTATGTGTAATAAAGGAATCAATGGAACATTATTATATTTAACCTCAATGGAACATTATGTTTGTTGCAGTGTGCATGCAAGCTAGCTAGATAGTGTTTGGGCGACATATATAATATGTTTTGGATGGTGTCTTATTCTCTGTATCGAGCTAATGATAATGTTACGTTTTGTTTTCAAAAAAATTATTTTATTCATATGATAATATATCATTGGTTCGAGATAAGGAACGAGACATCATTTGTGATTTCCATCCGTGTTGGATAATAATGTACATACCTCGTTTCACGTGGATAATATTGTAAGTATACAAAGCTAAGGTACCTCTCATGTGACAAACCAATAAAGTTAGAGGATACAGCTAATTATGTAATAAAATAGCTACCAATATCAATTATTGTTAAAGAATATAAAACAAAAAGAAAATAATAGATGGTGACTCTCAGAAGCACTCTTGCAATGTCATTAAAACTGTAAACTTAACTTAAGGAGCAGCCAAATAATCAACAAACACAAAGGTTATGGTTTTCAAAAGTAACCCTCTATTTCAAACTTCAAAGTTAAACCCTATTCCTGCAATATATAAGTAAACTCTAATATATATTAAAAAGAGAAAAACTATTTTAGTACACTAAAATATAAAGTATTTTTTACTGTTAGGTATCATTCATTATTTACATATTAAAACTCATTGACTTTTACATTAAATTAATATATAGATGGATGGTAGATAATATACTATCTGAGTATATCTGAGTATATCTATGCAGAAATAGATAATATAAGCATATTAAGAGTCTAGTGAACCAGTGTTTTAAATTGCGACTGTAGTTAGTGTGAATGTGGTCATTGCAGCCGTTGCGATGCGGATTGTGGCCGTTGCGGTGTGAATTATTCTACGAGTAAAGAACATTATTAATATTGATGTTGTCTGATGCGGCCCAATGTAGTTGTGTTGTAACCTGATGCGGTCGAAATATGGTATGATATAGTTGCGTTGTGGTCCATTGCAACCACATCATGGTGATCTGGAGTCACCCACAATTAGTTGTGGCAGTCACCGTAACTACAATATTGCAGCCCTATCATATGATGGGGTTCCGTAATTTGAAAGATGGAGTGAACCTATATGATCTACGAGCACTGAGAATGTTGATATAGTTGAAAGAAATGGCATTGGGTGAATATCTGTACCTAATTGACCAAACATAACTAATATGTATGACCCACCTCCTTCTGATTTATTATGTGGAGAAAGTAATGGAAAGGAAACTTGTCTGTGTAGAAAATGAATAATTCAATTTTCAAAACAAGACTCAACTAGTGGAGTAATTTAGGCCTCAAAATAAGCCTCACCCTCCTTCATCTTCTCAATATATATATATATTGTTCAATACATTTTCCATTGCCCACTTGATCTGATATGAGAGTGACATATGCTTCTATAATGCACAAAACTTGCCTTCAAATGCCCCTTTTATCACTCTGTTTTTCAAACCTTCAAACGGAACTTTATAACATAATAAATATAGGGAAGGGAAAAAAAATTACTTCACATTTTAGCCATCTATTCTTGGAAAATCCAATAGTTTAAATATACTCATAAATTCAAACCATTGGATTTTCCAAGAATAGATGGCTAAGATGTGAAATATGTTTTTTCACTTATTTTTTTGATTAAGTGGATCCTCCCCATAAATATATTGTATACACACTATTGATTGTGTTTTGACAAATTTCCAGGTTTGGAAGATGACATTTAATTAATGTGTAGTTTTTGCACTAATGCTATCAATTTTTCATCCTTAACAAGCAAGAAATAATAATAATCAATAAGTTTATCTTCTCCCACTTCAGCAACGTCAGCAGATTACAAATTGAGGGAATTTAGATTCTAACTTTTTGGTACGAAAGGGACTTGCATTATTCATTATTATTTAATTGATAAAAATATAAAATATAGAAAAATAATGCAAAGTCATTATAATATAATTGATTAAAAAGTTAAAATAATAACATAAATAGCGAGGAAAAATGCAAATACATCATTTGACTGATGCCAAAAAGTTACAAAACCCATGGTAGAAAAAAAAAACTCAATTTTATTCTCCCCCTATCAATTTTTTGTATAGTTAAGAGTATCCGTCATCATAAGGGATTAATTCTTTTTAGGTGATAGTTAATCATCTCACAAATATCATTTTCAGGAATCGAATAATTAATTGAAGTGTTATATTACTAGATTAAGAACTTATTGATTAAAAGTGAAATTGAGTTTGCAATAATAATTTCCAAAATATTGCTATCAAAATAATGCCAGCTACAAATTTGTTGCATAAAGTATAATCATAAGCTTATCAGTTGACAACAACCTGGACTCTACTAGAAATGCTAGCGTCATATCTTAATGGCTAAGAATAAAATAATATGATAAAATAAGAGCATAAATATAGATATATTAAAATAGTGAAATGAAACAAAGTGTCACTAAATAATAAATTTGTTCCCCCAATGGTTAACATTGTGATTCTCTGTTAACACCGTTTTGGATAGATCCAGTTAGACAATATTGGAAAAATAAATGCGATAAGTTATAAATATATAATTCATTTCCAGCTATCAAACTAGCCATGTTGTCTGTATTAAAGTCCACTACCTATCCATGGAGGACCATCTTCAACAATATTAAAGCCACCATGGTTGCACTCTTGACCCAACATCAACTAACAATTAAGATAACAACTACCTAATTCAAAATTGGACTCATTCATTTTCAATTTAAAATTCTCATTTGTCGACCTTATAAACGGCATAAATTCAAGCTTTTGAACTTTAATCGAATCAATCTTGAGTTAAAAAATATTTCATGTTAAAATTTAACTCAAAACTCAAACAATCCTTAACGAATTGAATTGAGACAAACTCCTCATTTCCACACCAAACAATCAAAACCATGAACAAATGTTAGATTCCTAGCATTCCTAAACTAGTAGAACTGCTATACAAGTTGTGTAATAGCCACCACTATTAGATACACTATAACAGCTATATAAATGCATACTAATAAATCTATACTTGATATGTGACTAAAAGCAAAAAGTTCAAATGAAAATATAGCAAGTGAAGGAACAAGTATTGTTTGATCGACTCATTCAGAAGTTATTTAAATTACAGAAGCAAAATACATTGCTCATTTGAGAAAATTATATGAGACAAACCAAACTGACACCTAGAATATATTCACAGAGGAACAACTGAAGACAGTAGATGACTACAAACTGAAAGGTTGTCTTACAAGATCACCCTGGTTGCAGGTGTGCACTTTTACAAGTATTGTCTCAAATTAAAATACTAGAAGATGCATCTACTTTCACTTCAACCAAAATAGCTTAATGATTTGCAGCTCCTTCAATAACTACTACTCAAAAGTAGACTGCACTTTCTGAAGCAAGAGAGCTATTATTTTGGGGGCCAAGCTTCTTCTTTCACTCCATGTATGCTCTAAGAGAATTTGTGTTTTGTGATTCATTCTATAAGGAACTTAACCACCTTCCCCCCATTTATCAAATAACTTTACATTCCCTGAAATTTTCATTTCAAACAAAAAAAGAGGTGTAAACTTTGTAGAAGGAATGATAAGGTAATGCTAGATCAGAAGAGTCTAACTAGGTAAATAAGGAAACAATCACAGCATTAGAACTAAGGAATAGTGATGAAAATTCTAAGCATATCCTGGCCAGACAAGAGCAAATAACATAGTTGAGAAGTGGAAAGTTATGTATAATGAATGCAAAAGCCATTCCATGCAACTTTATTCTGTTTGATCTTAAATAACATTGCAAAAGTGGAGTTTCCTCATTCTATCACTTGTGAAATCTAAAGCAATACCAGACACATATATGATGTACAATTAGGCTGTCACTGTAAAGCTATGTATTATAAATTTAAAGTGAGAGAGCACACTTCCGACACAGGCACTCACATTTCATATTTCACAGCTTTACCAAAGGAGCTGACTCTTCGGACAAAATAAAAACAATTTGAAGTGAAATAAACAATTAAACGATCATGAATTGAGAACTTGCATTACAGAGACAAGAAAAATTAGATCCAAACCTAAGAGAATTCTACAATTAGCCTCAAAGATTAAATTAGCAGGCAAACATAAACTTACACAAGGCTTTCAATTTTCAATTCTTTCCAAGCTGCAACCTATTAGCCTACCATGAATATATCAACATTAGCAAAATTCTTCACATTCAAATATCAATTTGTTTCACAATGAATTTCAATATCAACTTGAACTACAAATCACAAAAACAAAACTTGCACCAACAAAAATAGAACTACCTTTAGATCCATCGAACAAGCATCATTCAAAAAGAGTTCATCTCAAGGCAATAAGTCCTCCTCTTAACCAGCATTCTAGCAGCAGTCCTATAAGGCTCCTCAAAAGCTGTTGAAACCCAAGAAACATCAGAGGGTTCCTTCTTAGGTGACTGTTCACTTGGCCTAATGGCAACAAGTGTAGCACCTTTCAAAACAACCCCATCTGGCAACTCCAAATGGGGTGCATACCAAAGCCTCATGTTAAGGGCCGGGACAAGAGTCCTCTTCGACGCCAAAGAAGCCGAGAGCGGCTTCACCCTCAGCTCCTCAAGCTGATCCCTATCCATATGCAACACTCCTTGCCCATCAGCATCTGTCAAAACCAAATTATCCAAAGTCTTATGCTCTGAAATTATTGGTTGTAACAAGTAGTGCCTCGCTGAAGCCGCAATCAGCGAGCTTATGGTCCAAACAACACGAAGTTTGAGACCCCCATTAGTGTAAAACGAATCCGGTATGCTTCCATTATCATCACCACCAACAACAACACCATTGTTGTTATTGACACCACCACTACATAAGGCATCTGCAGAAGCATTGAAAGCAACACCATTCTCAGTTTTCGGGTGAATCACCGAAGAAGCACCTAGAATTACACAATTATCCAAAGTTGATCCAAAATCAGCTCTCCATTTCAACAAAACCCCATCCTCAATCCCTAATTCCCCACTCGGGAGTTCGATCCGAAGCAACCGAATCTCATTAAAATTCTTCAAAACCTGAGTGGGAGAGTGATGGGTCACCCCACCCTGATCAGTTTCTCCATCTTCCTCGCTAGTCCCAATCGCGAGCGAGGAAGATGGAGAAGCCGACGATGATCCAGATACCAAAGTTGTTCTCTTTGGGCCCAATAACTGACCCAGAGCTTGAAGGGGCTTAACGATTCCACCGAAAACTAATCGGAAGAGATTCCAGAAGGTTCCACGGGTTTTATCGGAAGAAGAATTGGAGGAAGTTGAACCATCGTCGGAGATGACGCAATCGACCTTAACGATGACGTTATCAACCTGAGGAACAAGCGCGTGGAATCGACGCGAAACGACGCAGCATCGACCTAGGGCTTTGACGTCACCGATCTTGTTGAAGACCAATAGGAGGATAGCGTCGGGGAGAAGGTCGAAGTGGTCGATTTCCGATTGAGGGTAGATTCTGATTGATAAATCTTCACCAAGATATGACATTTTTTAGAGAGAGAAAATCAAAAATAAAATTCTAGGGTTTTTTGTTAATAGAGAGAGAGAGAGAGAGAGAGAGAATTGAAAGAGATGAAGAAAAGGAGTGAAATTTGAGAGGGTTATAGAGGATGGAGAAATGGGTTAGAATGAGATCTGTGAAAGGAAGAAGGATGGGATAGGATATAGTTGAATAGGGAGTGAAGCGAGTAAGAAAGTGAGAATAAAAGGGTTATGAGGAAGAAGAGATTCAGAAGAGACTAGAAATGGGAATGGTTGGTGGGTGGGTTCACAACAAATGTGAGAACAACACTTCTACTTTTGTGTCATTCAAACAGATATTATTAGTATTTATTAGTATTAGGATAGATCACTTACTCATCAATTCCACACAAATTCAATAATTTGAATTAATAAATAAATCTAAACCATTGAATTTCTCTATACTTCAATAATATGAAGTAAGTTTTTGAAGTAAATGGATTAAGCACTTAGAGTAGAGGGAGAAAGGTGAAATAAGTGGTAAAGAGAAGGAAGAGGTTGTTAAGTGTGTTTGTGTGGGGTTGGTTGGTGCCTTACTCTTTTTCTTACATTCTTGCTCTCCAATTAGTTATACTATAAACTTTTTTAAAAACACTATTTAGTCCCTATATACTTTGACCAGAAAAAAGAAGAAGATATATATTGATTGTGTATGAGCTTATATCATTGGATCATCAATATTTATTTTTAATCATTGTTTACTCTTTAAAAATTAACATAAATAAATAGTAAATAATATATTAATAGTGTATAAATATTAGATAATATAGTCTATTTTTTTTAAGACAACTTTTTTGCTTCCTTAAACAAATACTCTTATTACACAAACTTAGGGACGTGATTATTGTAATTTCAATTTGCCTCTTAGTACTCTTTTTTAATCAATACAATTTTGCTTTTACAAATTTGTAATTGGTTGTTAATAAAGAAGTTATATGATAGTAAAGGGTCTAATACTAAATAATGGGGAGGATCCACTTACTTTAAGAGTAAGTAAAAAAAACATATTCCCCATCTTAGCTATTCAATCTTGGAAAATCCAATAGTTTAGATGTACTCACCAATTCAAACCATTGGATTTTTCAAGAATGAATGAACATGATGTGGAGTATGTTTTTTTCACTTACTCTTGGAGTAAGTGGATCCCTCCCCCTAAATAATAACATGTGATATTCCAAAAAAATTAATAATTTAAACTTTAATTTATTTTTAAATAAAAAATATAAATCTAAAATTTATACACATAATTATTTCTATCTTTCAGTAAAAACAAAATTATTTATTTATAACATATTTAAAATTTATTAGATTTAGAGTGTAATATCTATACATCAATAAGACGTTAATCTAGTGGTGTAAGGCCTAAATAGATAATGAGAAATACCAATGAGTCAATAATTCAATTCCTGATAGTGACACTTATTGAGAGACAATCACTTCTTTATCCAAAATGGTAAGTGGATATCCTTGATAGAATAAAAAAGAGTATAATATCTATACATTATCATTGTAAATATTTATACATAGTCGATACATTATTTATATATATTACTTATATTTAAAAGTTAATTATGATTAAATATGAATAATAAATTATTTTATAAAAAAAATACAATGTTAATGTATATACTTTTTGAGAAAAAGATGGATACACCGACAGTGTATGAGTTGTATAGATTGTCATTATATCATTTATCATTTATCTTTAATCATCATTCACTCTTAAAAAAATAATACAAATGAGTGGTAAATGATATAATAATTATGTATAAATCTTTATAATGATAATACATAAATATTATTCTCATATCTTTTTATTAAGATATCTAAGATATCTAAAATGTATTCGCATTAAATTTAATACATCAATTATATAACAAACAATGTCATTTTAATTTTAATGGTTGATAAGTTGACATGAGTGGAGCTGCATATCATGCGGATTGAGTTCTCCTGTCTACTCCTTGATACACTATCAAAAAGAGGATAAGGAAAAGTGATCCTATTTCACATTTAATATTTGTTATGGTAATGCCTTATCTCACTAGAACTCTTCATTACCAAAGCATAGTCAAAGGTTTTGCTTATATCATTTAAGAGAATAATATATCTTTTGTTATAAGGATATAAGATATTTCTTTCAGTCACTAAAATCGTGACATGTGTATCATTTAATCATTATCTACAAAAATATTTCTAAAACTAAACAAAACAATACACATGTCATTCTTTTACTAGCCGAAGGAGGTAAGTTATCTCATCGTATGAGGATATATATTATTCTCATCATTTAATTATTTCTATCTGTGCAATTATAATGATTTCCATATGTCATAGCAATTGTATTCCTAATTGTGGATCTAAAGTGTTTGCTAATTGCTATTGGAGATGATACATGTTGGTCCTGGTAATTACCAAGTCCAATATATTGTTACATTAATTTTAAGTTTGTAAATTCATTCTCATGTGGTTAAGTTATTGTAAGTATGATTTCAATTTTTTTTTGTACTATCAATGGTATCTTCACTTTATGGGTGAAAAATTAATCTCTTGTGAGATATATGACTGTCTTTCCTAATAAGTGTCGTTATCAGGAATTGAACTTTTAACATTTTGGTACTGTATCTAACTAGCAAAATTTAATCGATAGCATGTATTCATGCAAGACAAGATATGTTTTGGATGAATTTGTAATGCTTAGCTGGTTCTGAATTTGATGAATATACTAATCTTATAAACGTGGTTCCAATACACCCTGTTATTATCTTCTAAATAAGATTCCCCAAAATTTTATTTTATTAATGTTAGTCTCTTTCACCAACGAATATTAAGATTTTTTTAATGCAAAGTTAGAATTATAATCATTAAGGGTAAGATTGTCGTATCATCTGCTTAAAGCATCCTCCTTCTTTGGATGATATATAAAACAAACATAAATAAATACATTGAAAAATAAGTTAAGTAGAGAAAAGTGTGGAGCAGAAAATTGGATTTTGCTTAATTATAGTAAATAAAAAGGCCAATTTCAAAAAAAAATGTTGACACAAATGGAAAATAAAATCAACCTATTTATTTCCTTGTTTTGAATCTACTACGAAAATTTTCACCTAAAAAAATTAGATTTGGATATAACATAGCAAGTGCACTTGACATAATTTAGATTTGGATATAAGAAATTATTTAGAAAGAAAAGAAGCACGTTGTGGCATGTGTGTGCATTCATTCATGGCTTATGCATTGAGATTGCAATTTCCGGACTCATGAAAGTACAGACACAAAGCATGTAAACTATAGTATGATTCTTTGGAACTCAAATTATGGTCAACTCTTTCAGTGTGTTATGAATACAAACCCATGTGACATTAATAGTTACTTTTTTTATGGATTGTGTAGCTGTTAACTTTGAACAAAAAATCCTTCATATTGAATTTTTGAAATGCTAAGAACTTCACTAAAAATAAAATCTAATTTACTATACAAAATAAATCTTATGACTAAAATGAAATAGCACTCTAGTTTTGCATCAAAGGTATGATATGTGAACTAATTTCATATTTGCACGATTAATTAATTAAACCAGAGCAAAACAAAAACCAATTTCGACCCATTAGTTGAATAGTTTTGTTTTGTTGGCAACTTTGTGCGGATTAGACTTAAAGTAAGATGTAGAATAAGACAATAAAGTATTCCTCCAGTAAAAGAATGACATGTGTATTATTTTGTTTAATTTTAAAAATATTTTTGTAGAAAACGATTAAATGATACACATGTCAAAATTTTAATGGCTGAAGAAGATAACTTATCTCCTTATACAAGGAGATACATTATTCTCGTAGAATATATAGATTGTATCCACCATTACAACTCACAAATACATAGCTTCTAAAATAGCACTAATCCTCATTTGGATATGTTTTTAGCACTTGGCTAAAAAATCAACACTAACCTTATAACACAAAATCACTACAAGCACTGAATAAACCTATCAAGTATCAAAATTATGTAGAGATAGTAATAACTAACAAGAAGATTTGTGACATCATGTTTCAAAACAATTATGCATCATAGTCTTTCACAAGGAAATTATATGACCATTTCATCTCCAAGACAAACCAATATCTATAGTGCATGACACTATTATTAATCTACTGAGCTGCATTCTCTAATATTTGTGGCTGCTCTTGATGGACCCAAACTAGACATCCTTACAGGAAATGGATAGTAAGGTCTAAATCTAAGTAGTCAATCCGAGATAGCAGAGCAGAGTTATTGACAGCAAAATGGGTTAGCCAGTAGCGGGATAGTCGAGATTTGGACATTTAGAGAAACTAAGTGTATATACTATATAAATGTTGAAAAATAGAAAAACACAATTAAAGACATAATCAGATCTAACCCAGATAAAGAATTATAGTTGAGATTACGTCGTGGCCGAAATTCAGATGAGACTGGGTCGAAGAAGAATGTTGTAAAAGCTGAGAGCTAAGAATGGTGAGAGCAACGTTCGGCATGAAAGCTGCTCACCTAAGAGCCCTTGGTTCGAATTAGGGTTGGGGCAAAAAGGCAACTAAGACGAAAAACATCAAAGAAAACAGATTAAAAAATAACAAGAAACATGGATTTCTCCCTTTTATTCCTGATGCAGTGGGATCCCACCACGAAAATAGGATAGAGGCATTAGACAGCCGAGATGATGAGGATGCCAGCCTGAATAGCATCCTAACATGCCTTTCACCAGCACACGGTCATGGAAAACATGGAAAACCCTGAGATCCCACTGGGGTTGACTACTTAGGTGTAAATATACAAAATCAAGAATGAGAAATCGCATGGTTAGAGAATCTACGCTAACCAAGAAAAAAGGGAGTGATGTCCCATGTACCTTTAAAAAAATATATATCATGCCAAGCATTATGGCAAGACCGGAGATTCGAGAGGGCACATGAAAAAACCAACCAAGAAACAAAACGACTAGCACAAAATGAAGATATTATGCTTTACAATTATCTAGGAAATGCAAAATTTTAGTATCGCCTCTGGAACATATCCAATTGATAGTTGCACACTTTAGAAACTTTGAGAGGTCCATTAAATGTAGAAAGGGAAAGGAAGTACAGAGCAAATTAGTGTGGTCATGCTGATTCTAAAACATTCAAACAGGCAATCTCGAAGAGGCATTTTTCAACAGAAGATAGGACTAATATGAGGTAAATTTCAATGAAAATGGGATGATTTAACCCCGTTATACCTTTCAGTTATAAAATTCAAAGGCAATATCTGGAAAATAAGCATCTTCCTCACACAAATTAGAGCAAGATAATATCTTGGTACTATAGTTCAAGTTCAGTTGGCATACTAATTGTTAAGTTTTGCATACAGGACAATAGGTATGCCCAGACAGTAGAGATTGAGATCATAAAATGAATGCAAGTTGATAGAATTTAGGGGATCCAATAAAATCATATTAAACCACATTAGAAGAGGGTAGGGCTTGCTACAAAAAAATGCAGCAGAAAGCATCTCCATGTGAGTGGTATCCATCACAAGACAACTGAGAAGTGAATAGCATGAAGTCATGAACAGAAGCTATACAAAAGAAATTCCAATGATTTTTCAGATAATAGGTAGATTATGAAGTGCACATGGTCTGATAACAATTGCAAGTGCGCAATCAGAGACCTGGAAATCAAATAGTAAAGATATGCTCATACACAGTCATAAATGCCCTCACGTTCAAGTTTTCAACAAGATTACAAGATATGAGAAATAGCCAGAGGGAGTGAAATGAACCATAGATTTCTGCAATTTTAAAATTCACGACGCGCAACTTCACCACTTTTGACCAAGTACTCACAAAGCCAGGATACTAGAAAAAGAGGAGATTGCTAGAGAACCTGCATCTTTTGCATCATCAGGGAAGATACTTTCATCAAGAAAGCAGAATAAGCCGTTGAAGCAGCAGAATAAAAATAAACATCAACACTTTATGTTTCCTCCGCTAATCATTTATGGAGATAAAGATTATCCCACACCAGTCAATGGCAAAACAGTACGAATGGACAGAGAGATCCTAAATCTCTAAGAAAAACGCAGATGAAGAGTAGATTAACAAAGAAAAGAAAGGAGCTATAGCTCCTATACACAAATCCATGAAGGGATGCAAGGCATAATCTTGTTAGTCACTGTTAGGGAAGAAGCAGGAGTCCAGTTGACATATCCAACCTAGAGGAACTAAGGAGAGATTGAGGACATGCTCGGAGAATTAAATTTTCACCTTCAAAACCCCCAGGAAATAACTCCAGCCATTCAAGTGGCCATTATAAATGCCTGGATCAAGTTTTCAGCAGCACGCTTTTGTTCAGGGGTTCCAGATATAAAAGCAATACGATCACCCCAGCCAGATCTGGAGTCACAAATCTCTACTGTTGCTCCTGAAATCTGGATTGAAACAACTAGGTGTAAAATAGACATTCAATGGAGCAAATTTTGCATTATTTTATAAGCAGTACATGTGCAATGAGTATGGAAGTATAAATTCAATGGTATTTCATGCTAAGCCAAAGATGTGTAACTTGAATACATCCAACAGAGCAAGTATATATATGGATAATGCAGTATGCATGGAAGGTTACTATGATCCATAAAAAATATGGAAAACTGAAAACCTCACTGGTCAAAATAGTAGGAAAGTCTTTGTGTTCTTTCTAATTAGTTTCGGCACAAATTGTTTTAATCATATAGCATATCACTTGATATGGTGAAAGTTGGATATCTTTCTTTCACATTTCAACAAGGCTTCATATGAAAGTTTTAATTTTAGGGTGAGCAGCTATCTTCAGTTCATTCCAATTCAAACACGTACAGTGTCAGTGAGATACAGCAGCAAGGACCAACTTTAGCATTATCTTAAGATTACCAATAGAATATGACTTGACAATGAATTAGTTCCCTTTGCCATGGAATAATTATAAAATCAAAAATAAAAAGGTGGGAACAAACCTTCCTGATATTGCCTATATTTGCCCCTCCTTTACCCAACACTTTGCCAACAGCATTAGCAGGAACCAACATCTCCAGAGTTGATGAGGGAGGCAAACTGTGTATGATAAAGACAGAGATACATAAGTTGAATATACAGACCAGTTTAACATAAAGCTGAGAAAAATGAAAGAGAACAAGCATTTGTAAAGTAGAGAAGGCATATAACTTCGATAAAGCTATATACTAACCCTCCATAGAGCTTGGGGGTATAAGAAGGCATAGATCCATAGTCATGCTCTCCCATCTATTACAGAGAAGCAAACAAGAGAGTATATTACTGAGACATGTTTAAAAACTAAAGATGAAGATTAGATGTGCAACAACAAGAAAAAATAAATAAATAGCTAACCCAATTCTAGAATATTGTGTTAGAAAAAAGATACTTTACACGGAACTGGGGGAAAGGAAATGCTGAATTGAAGGAACAGCTCTAAGCTACAATCTCTACAATTCCATCCCACCCAGAAAAATAACAGGAAAGAATGCGGATGAGAGTACATATGACTCATCACAACAGTATTCATAACTTCATAACAATTATATTTAAAACCAAACAAACAACAATCACTACTTAATCCCACTAGGTGGGGTACATTTACAACCAAAGACCAAAAAATAAATAAGCTAAAAGATACACCATATTCAGTGTTTCTGATAAAGGCATTTTCTTATTTTTTTAGAGTGATGAGTACATATGAACTTGAAGAAATAGAGCATGAAATAAAGAAAATATCTCCAGGAAATTTATTCAAATCCAAGTCTTCAAAAAATAATTAAAACTATTTTTCTCCATATACCTAGAATTTCATATCAATAAAATATAGATATGAATCATGACATACCTACAACAAAATGAATACATTAGCTATTTTTTAAACTACAGGGAAAAGGTTAGGAGGAAATGGAGTTAAAAGGAGAGAGTACATTTCACTGATAACTAGTTGTGTGTTAATCACTAACATAATATAACTATTCATACTACTAATTAATAATCTAGGTCAGGTACTAGTGAAGTACAATTAGTAGTTTAGCACAAGCACGTATCTCACAATCTAGCTAAGAATCCTGTCAGTCTAACAGTTATAATATGATTACATAGCACCCAAAAAAAGCAGCAATGCATACCGGAAAAGATCGATATCCATAAAGGCTGCTAGAAGAAAGCATGCCCAGGCCAGTTCCACTTTCAGTCCTCTGATCATAAGTAAGGGGAGCAGCGACATGAGGAACTGGAGGCAGCATAGACGGCAATGAAAGAACAGAACCACCAGGGTACAAGGATTCAGCTCCCATAGGGGTTTTTTGGCCGATGTCCCTTTCTTTCAATACATCGTCTCTCAGTCTCAAGACAATCTGGATTAGTGCATCTCTCACAGAATCAACACTGCCGACCAGCTAAAGCATAAACAACATTGTATTAAATAAATATACAGATTAAACAAGAAAAATGATTAACCAAAATAGAATTAAAACCTCAATAAGTTCATCGTTCACATCTGCGCACTTAGGCTTATCGCTTCTTGAAATTCGAACATCTGCCTTAGTTCTATTCCGAATTTCATTTATGATTGAACCACTTTTCCCTATAATACACCCTATCACTTTGGATGGAACTAGAAGCCGGATTGAAACTGTGTTATCATCTTCATCATTTATCTTCCCTTGCAGTAGTAGAACAGCTTCAACTGCCATGGATTTCAGATCGCTTGACGACTACAAAATAAACACAATATGTGATCATTTTGCCTTTACTTATATAAGAACAGGCACATGGTCAATATACAATAGGATAAGGCTAACATAGGCAGAGCATTGACAATATGAGAGTCGACAAAATCCATCAACTAGTAAACCAAACATACAACTACATATCAATTATTTGAGTATGCTTCCATGCTAAACATGGGGAACTAAACATATTTACTTACACACCTGTAGATCAACCATATTATGAATAAAACCTAAAACCAACCTCTTAGCATGAAGAGATAAAGATAATGCATGTGACTTTCAACTCACATAATGCTCAGTAACAATTGACACATGCTGACATGATGAAATGAAAACATTTTCTTTACAGGAGCATCAGTATAGACCCCCCCCCCCCCCCCCCCCCCCCCAACCCAAAATAAATTAAAATCTTGTGTTATAATATTTCCATGTTGTAGTTAATGTGGACCTGTGGGCGTTGACCTCCAAGTAAGCATCAACCTTCAATATTATGGCTTACAAGGAATAGGACCATTAGAGCACAGGGTCATTAGCCACAGTAATTCATTAGAATAGTATCAACTATACAAGGATTTCCTTCATTTATGAATCTAGCCTCTTTTAAATAGCAATGGGTGGTAAATGCATGAAATTTATCACTCAAGATAGAATAGTTCATACCTAGAGAAAGAAACATAAAAGTGTGATAAGCAAACTAGAAAACCAGCCAAGAAATGTTTAAAACAAACCTGGTCTATAAAAGTAACAATAAAAAGGAAAATCATCTATCATAATTTTGACAAAAATATAGTTTTAGTTTACACTTAGAAGAAAAGAAAGTAACAAGAGATCAAGCTATAAATTTAACTTCAAAAAAGCAAACATACATAGTTGAAGCTTAACAACAAATCACACAAGTTCCTAAAGAGTGATAATCAACTCTTCACCTCAACACTCAAGTCTTTAATTGATTCTTTTTTCTTATTCTTGAATGTAACTTTGAGAAGTGATCTTATAACAATGACAAAAAAAATCCTCATAAACAGTAAATCAAAACTTTTTTATGTGTATAGGATATATCATGAACCCCACTAAGTTTAACAACTCCCAGTCCCACCACAATAAAAATTTTAGATGAGATTATATCTTAAAGAAACATATAGATGAAGCAGAGATAGTGCACCTCTGTTGCAGTTATAGAGATTAAGCATTCATCATGACGAGCCTTGGAATCATCAACCTCAATACGAGCACCACTAGCCTCCCTCATACTTCTTATTGTACTCCCTCCCTTCCCAATGACACGCCCAATCTTATCGGAGGGGCACAACATTCTTACAATTAACTCCTCAGACTGTGGAGCACTAAGACCAGAAACTACTGGAAGGGCAGATGAGTACAGAGACCATGTATTTCCTGCATCATAACCTTGCAGATCTTGTACATTTGTACCACCTATCATTTGAGGAACAGTTCTAGGTGGAATAATAGAATCAGGGGCTGGATATAGTCCACCGGGCGGATAAATTGGAACATCAGTAGGAATGATAATGCTAGGGGGGGCTTCTGGTATAGCTTGGTCAAGAGGAATATTCTCTCGGGGAGAGAACTTGTACATAATAGATGAAACTGCAAATAATGCTCTTTTTACTGCTTCTGATTCACCGGTAATCTAATCACAATGAAAAACAAAGCTTATAGTAAGATAGAGGTACAACAAAATGAATTCTAGTTAAAAACTGGAGAGAGAAAATCTGAGTGAAAAGAATAATTGAATATATAAAATTGTTATGGTCAGCACAAATATTATAACATTAAATCTTAAATGTTTACAACACCATCACCCAACAAACAAAGTTTAAGCCATTAGTAAAAGAATTGTACAAAATTCCATACCACAAAGTTGCTATTATCAGTAGAATAATTAAGCATTACATAATTTCTGTGATGGCAGTATGTTCATCAAAGTAGTAATTATATTACGAATCTATGCAATGAATAGTTGAACAGTAAGTTACTAAGCTTTATAATATTAAATATACTAACCAACAGAAAATTGTCAAACTCCATAGCACATGAGTGTGCTGGATCAGCTACATCCTTCGGAATAACCTTGATATTTGTCCGTGTCTTAACTCTCAGCTTTTTAATGGTACTCCCAGCCTTTCCAATGATATTTGCAGACTGGCTTGACGGAACAAGGATTTGACATTCTTCCTTATCCTTGCGTTTCTTCTCAGAATCACCAACAGATTCAATGGCATTTGTAATAGCGGAATGAACCTTGAGAAGAGCATCTTGGGCAGCACATAAAGGCCGGTTATTATCATTTAACTCATCATCAATCTCAAATTCCTCCTTCTCCTTAACATAGCAATAGATTGTTATAACTCGATCCTTAGCGCCAGGAAACGGATCCACAACCTTGACTCTCGCCCTGGTCTCTTGCCTTATCGAATTTATCACTTTCCCGCTCTTCCCGATAACATTCCCAATAACTCCATCAGGACAGAGTATCCTATAAACAATCAATTCATCATTGACCTTATCATCTCTGTCATTTGCAAGTCTCTTCTGGTTTTTGTTGTCACCATCATGGTCTCTCTGTGAACGATATCTTTTCCCACCCACACCCATTTTATAAAATTATTACCCACACGATTCCTATAAGGGAAAAAAAATTCAGATACATACATAAGCACATAATCAGTTGCAAAATATAATTTTGGTTTTCAATATACTTCCCTTTTCATAAAAAGATGGTAATTTTAATCAATGCAATTAAAAATACTATAATCCTACATGAGCCCAATAATAGAGTAGGAACTAGGAACATAAATGGAGCAAACATTATTACGACGAGAAGAAAAGGAATGTGGGTGGGATTTGTAAAAAAATCTGAAAGGCGATAATTTCATACCTGATAATTGAATAGAAGATGATGAAGAAGAAGAAAAACAAAACCCTAACGAGAGAGAGAGAGAGAGACAGTAATCAATCTAGGATTCTGATATCGGAGAACTTTACTAGGTTTTTCTTTCTCTTTTTCTTTTATATAACTTCGTTAAAAAAAGATTATTTTATTTTTCCCTTGATAAGATAATCTTGTATATTCTTATTGTAGGGAGGAAAAAATAAATATCAAAACTGCAAGATGAGAAAAAAATTGTAAACGATGAAAACCAATTTAATTAGATAGTTTTGGATTTATTTGGTAAATAACCTTTTAATTTAATTAAATTTTGGATTCATATTCTAAAATTGAATTGAAACACATTCTCTTATATTTTAACATTTAACAATATAAAAAACTCTTATACTATTAGTACATACATTTTTTCTCTATAATTATCCTCAAAATGACACCTAGAACAAGCTAAATTATTTTCAAACACATTCAAATAGTTATAATCATTTACTGTGTCAATCTAGTGGTGTAAAAGATCATTATCATTATCATGTACTATGTACTATGTTAAGCAAAATATCAAATATTTAATTCAATTGCATAAAATCACAGAATACCATTGATTATAACCAAAATAAAACCTTTGCCATCATTCATAAAATCATAACATCCATAGGTCACAGCTCACATATAGATGAATTCAATTCTATTTTGATGTTAGGGTGTAAAATTATTAACTTATGAAGAATGCACTTTAACCAAATTGAAGAGGTAAAATTAAGGACCAAATTGATTAGGTAGTTCGATTGAATATAAACGGCTTTAGTTCGTAGTTTTATTCGAATAAGAAGTTTGTTTGGTTTGAACAATGAAAATTCTGATTTGAACTATGAAAATGTTGGCCCAACTATATTACTAATCATATATAATTATGTATTCATGTAAATATATTTATATATAATTATTAATTATATATAAAGTCATCACGATAAGAAAACTAAACATAAGTTAAACATAATACAATATTCTTCGGGTTTGATGTCTACTTTAAAAGTATCCATTAATCCAGTTCTGTTGATCACAATGATGTACTATAATTCTAGTTAATGATTGTGTTAATGAACTGAGAAAGTTAGTAGGTGATGCCAATGACCCATGATTTGAAACCGAATCCAATTGTAAAGTGTGATTTGTATTCGTCAGGTTCAATCTTTAGGAACTATTCCATATCCATCATGCAATACTTCAGCTTCAATTCAATAACAATGATAAATTAATAGAGCTTTAAATACTTGTTGTGTACTGCTACATATTCCTTCCAATAAATCAAATAGAAACAACTAGTTTTTATGTATCACTAGAATATACCATAAAACTTGTATACAGTTACAACATAATCCCCATCTTAAAATATAAACAGAACACAAATATTGCCCTTTAAATTATTTTTCCTAGATTGATTGGTTTACACTAAAATGGATAAAGAAATGAAAATGTAATAAAAAGAAACAATTTAATCATCCCAGTATTGCAAAATAAAATCAGCAAGAAACAGGTTCTGAAGGAACCATAATGTAAAATCCAACCAAGGAAACATGTTCTGCTCCATTCTCCATAGATTGTGTTAAACTGTACAAATTCATCATAGGTGGAAATATATTATTCATCATCTTCGTCATCTTCACCATCATCAAAACCACCAATACCGATATCATCTCCGACACCTTCAAGTAGTTTATCAACATCCTCTCCCAACTCAAGCAATCTAGCACTAAGTCTTTCCACCTTGCTTTGTTCTTGCCCTAAGCACACAAGCAGATCATTCAGTTCACCTTCGCTCTCTTTCTGAGCTTCTTCCCTTGCTTCAGCTTTTATTGCCTCCACATCTGGGAATATTGAGGACCCTCCTACTCCTCTCTTCAGTGCTTTCACCTCATTCTCCAGTTGGAAGTTAGCTTGCTCAAGACTATTGTAAGCATCAGAAAGACTCCTTAGGTCAGCTTCCGTCTTTGTAGCTAAATTTCGATACAATGTTGCATCCGAATCGATTTTGGCCTTTTCTGTCTTGAGTGCCTCCAACCTTTGAGATGCTTCTTGGAGATCTCTGCGGAGTCTCTCCATTTGGAGTCTGTCAGAGGGCTCAGACTGGAAATTATTACCTCCGCCTGTCTTAGCCAGGTCCTCAGCCAAAGTAGAATTTCGAACAAGGAGATCCTGAAATGATAACAACAAAAAGAGAAATCACCAAATACATATCAAGACTAGTCAAATCATTCTTTTTACATCAATGTCTGTTACAGTCCAATCATACATACTCCAATATTTTGGTCCCCATACGTGACACTCATTTGCAACTCAGTCCCTATACATGCAATTTTTTTATAAATCCATCCCTATATGAACAATTATTATAAATTGGTCCTTTATGAAGGGACAAGATATATACTTTTTGTCCCTGTACATGGTGATCATTTTCTCTTTGGTCCTTACATGCGACAATCATTTTCAACTTGGTCTCTATACTTTAACGCTATCAAGCAGTCTTATAATAACAATGAATGGCAAGAACCAAGTTGAAAGTAATTGTAAGTATAGGGACTAATTTGAAATTTTTGTACCTATAGGAACCAAATTGAAAAGGAGTGTTTGTATAAGGACCAAAAGTATAGATTATGAGGATTATAGATAATGGATTAGCTGTAGAAACCATCAGAAATAAACCTGACATCATGAGCAAATTGACAAGGATGTAAATGAACAGCATATCCTAGCAAATACTTCATAACAATGTTCTTTATAATTTTATCATGAGAGTATTATCATTTGAACCAACACCAGAATCTCACTTTAAGCAAATAACAACGGCAGTTAAAAGCAAATTATTAAATGCTCTGAAATATTAAGGTTGACTTGATACATTCAACCTGCACCTACCTAATTACAGTAAACGCAGCCCTTCTTAAAAGGAGCAGATTAATGATAAGAGGAATAGACAAACACAAATAATACCTGTATCTCAGAGGACTGGTTCTCAACAAATTCTTTCAGCCGATTTATATAGTCACCATCACTTTCACCACTTCTCTGCACTAATTCAGCTGGTACTACTGCCACCTTGATTTTTGGTTGACTATAAACTTCTACAATCTGTTCTCTAATATCTGCTTCCAGTCTTTTAACAAGATTCACAAAGTAAGAATCCAAGATTGAAGAGAGAATTGGATGATCCAGGTCATTCTTTTCAAACTCATTTGCATCTACTACATCTTCAATATCAGCCATACTAGCTGCTGACAATCTAGAAAATGATTTAGACATCTGGAGTGAGTCAACCCTGGCAAAAGCAAAACTTTTCTGCATCTCATCAAACTTCAAAAAATATGAACTAAGCCCAACTTTCTGACTAATTGCATCGACAATGGCAAACGCACACTTTCCACTATCATTGGATTTGTTGTAAATCACACATTCACCCAAGACAAGTGCTGCGAAACCCCTTACACACGATGTTTCTGACAAATTTGATGCCAACTCAAGGAGATAAGTGAGGTGGGGGCGAGCATCGAGGAAGCAGTGCACTGCACTCGGGCATCCTTCTAGCCAGGTAACCAGTAATTTTAAGATAATGACTTGAACGTAAGAGTTTCCAGATGTAGTAGAGTTTCTGTCTTTCTGTTTCATTGAAGAAGCAACGGCCAAATATTTCACCATTCGATGCATTAGTGGCTCTGGAGCTCCTAAAGTTTGCATGGGGACCTCAATTTCAATTCGTAAAACCTGCAACTTATTATCATAAGATTTTTCTGATCACAACAAAAAATTATGTTTTTAATCTCAATGTCTATAAAACAAAGCATGCTCAACTTGGACACAATTTAAAAAAAGTAGTCATAAAACTAAAATTACCATTAGAAAAGACACAAACGAACTGTATAGTCCCACCACCTCTGCCAAACCTTACAATAGAATAAAACAGAATACAATGAGGCAGAGAATTATTTGCAATACCTTTTCCTTGCAAGGGAGATTGTCCTTCAATATATGAGATAGAACGCTAGCGGCTCTACAACAAATCTAAAATTTTAAGACAATGTTAAGTAGATAGTTCTCACACAATAAGTAAAAAATCATGAAAATGGACTTCCATTCCGAGTTCAAATATCAAAAGGATATAGTTTAAATGATTTGCCCACCAACACTTTCTCTCGCATTAGCTTGCAATATTGATCAGAAATATATATATATATATATATATATATATATATATATATATATATATAATATAAAGAAAGCATCACATACCTCAAGATCACCATCACTTTCACCCAAAGTAAGACCATGTAATAGCATGCTGAAAGAGAAACAATTAAAAATCATAAAACCGATTGAAGTTAGCAACAAAAAACCAATAATTTAGGATACATAAATTAACAAGCATTTGTCATAGCAAAGAAGTTAAGATCTCAAATTACAGAATATTATACAAGAACAGACATTAAAGCGTCCACAACAAAGCTAACCTTCCAAAAGACATACTGACATCCTCCTCAATGGGTGCATGATTCATGGAATATGGTTGTGGAATTAGTGTAGATGCCAGCATTGATTGGCCATCAACATTTTTCTGATTTAGATAAAGTAAATCACAACAGGGGAAAAAACCAAAACAAATTCAGAAATTATACATATATTGTTGGGAAGTAAGTCCACATCGCTTGTATCGTTCTCTTAGGCATGGTTTAAATACATGTTGTGTTACTCTTCTCATTGTCAATTGCTTTTGAGATGGAACCTTAACATGGTATCAGAGTCAGAGCTCAACTTCTTTCCGGTGTTTATGAGTCAAAGGTAACCCTTCGCCTGGTCCAGCAGGCTTCTGTGGAAGGGACATGTTGGAAAGTAAGTCCACATCGCCTGTCTCATTCTCTTAGGAATGATTTAAATACATGTTGGGCTACTCCTCTCAATGCCAATTGGTTTTGAGATGAAATCTTAACATATATAGTACAATGTGTACCGACCAGATTCATTGACTCGTAATATGTACAAGTCAAGTGACAGCAAATGATGCTTTTAATGAACAAAATCAAGAAACAAATATGCATAGCGAACCTCACAAAAGCTTTTGAAAACATAATCAGCTGCAATGAACTCTTGCATGCTAGAAGTCCTCAAAATGATTCTAAGTATGGAGTTCAGAGCTGGTTCAACTTGTGGCTCCTCTCCAAGAAATTTACTAGCAAGAAGATCAAGATGCTTCGAATCTCCAGCAATCAGATCACCAATACATTGCATTGCCTAACAAAGATTGAGTTCAGGTATAAAAGTGAGCACCTTTTATACTTGTCGCAACAGGAAATTCTCTTGCTAGCTACGCATTTCAAAACATAAATAATCAGATAAAAAAATAAATGCCATTGGACAACTAAAAATGGCAAGGGCAATGCTAACGAAACTAGAAAATGAAAGTGCTCATTCAAACTGTGTTTCAAGCAATATTTTGCATTAACAGTTTTCTAACTCAAGTACACTAAAAGTTCGATTGAGATACAACCAACCAACATATACAACCATATTTAGATGTCATGTGAAGTGCACAGAATAAAAGATAACAGTGTAAGAAAAAGGGCCTTTCTTTTTATTTATACAATCAAACTATATAATTTTATTACAAATTTATGTTAGAGTTACATACATCAATACAATGCGAGAGAAAAGAAAGCTATCATACCACACAGCGAACTGCAACAGGTGCCCATTGGCTTTCAACACCTAATATTAACAAATGGTCCAATACCTTCTTCTACAACCAAGTCGAAAAAACAGCAGAATAAGATCACCTGATTTTTAAATATGTAATCATGAGACTAAGTTCTTGACAAACCTGAACCAAAGTTGTCTTATTTGTCTCTTTGTAATCTTTCCCAGAATTGGTCTCAGGACCTCCCCTTATTAACAATTTAATGGTTTCTAACGTACTGAGTAGATTGAATGTCTACTGACATGGTGTTTATAAAAAAGTTAGCTGTAAGGGTTCACTTATAGTATAAACTACAGTAAAAAATTGAAAATAAAATCTAACCTTTTGCTGAGTAAAACTGTAAGCACTTCCTCTCAGCTTCAAAATCGATATCAATGGATCAAGTCCTATAGTCTCTCTTAGTAGTACCTGAACAGTACATAGTTAAAATCAATACCAGGATAAGAACTGAATCAACACAATAGAGTCAACATACCTGATTAGATGCATCATTACGAAGTAAATTGTTCAATAATTCAAGACAGTCCTGCACATTAACCGAAGAATTAGTATCTAGACCAAAAGGTATATGAAGTTCAATGACACTCAAAATATTACAATATAATTACATCAATAAGATTCAGATACGAAAACATTGGTCAACAATCATAAAAAACAGTATTATGAACAAAAGATAGCAAATAGTACAAATTTGCATAAATTGGGTAGTTGAAATATAAAATGTCCATAAACATGCTTTTGTGCATATCGATTAATACCAAAATTAGCTCTTAACAATTAGATACTGAAGAGTACATGCTCTTCGAAAGCATCACAAAAGTTATACCATGGCTAATCATCCGCCATTAACATACTGTTGTACGTATTTTATCAACAAAAAATATGTATTTTATCCAAAAAAACGTGTATATGTTTATGTTCATGACCACGGGCAGCTTTAAATTAGCCCATCATGTAGCCAAAAAGCACGTTCAATAAACTACTTCATATAGTAACAATGTATCACCTGTACAACGACTCCACCATCTGAATTTCCTTCCTCTTTTATGACACTGAAAATCTTCTCAAATGCACCTTCAAAGACGATAATCTTTTGAATCTCCTATAGTCATTAAATAATTTAGATAAGACAGTTTTGTTACCTAATAAAAAATGTTTTAAAAAAATTGAAATGAAAAATTTAACTATTAAAGCAAAAAGGTTACCCCAGCTTCACGGGTCAGGTGAGTAAGAAGCAATATGGCCTCATTCCTTATTACCTGGAATGTAAATCTTGATTATTCCCAGTATCAATAATAGCCAAGCAACAAGATTCTCAAACAGAAATATTAGACTCTCATTCAAAAAGAGGATCAAGGAGCAAAACTTATAAGATTTAAAGTGGTGAATACTTGAGAAAATCAAGAATCAGATTCCACCCCAGAAAATTATTGACATTTGATCAACAAAAGTAAATGAAAGGTGTTAAATAAGTATATTTTGTGTAGACATATGACAAAAAATCAACAATTAAGTTTGGAAAGGTTACTGGAAGGAGTATGAGCATTCAATTCGTGTACCTCACGATCCATAAGCATATCCATTAACCGAGTTATACCACGAGGGATGGTCAATATTGCTTCCTGTAATCTGAAGAGGTACTCAGCACGGATGCTTTCTGAGCTAAATGATTTAACAATTTGAGAAATGAAAGTAAAATAGAAGGTAGAAAAGTAATACCTCTGTGGAGAATTAGTGACAAGGGCAGTCAATAGTTGCAGAGTATAATATCGTACATAGAAATCATCCTCTTCCTGTCAAAATACCCCAAAGGAAAATTTAACAAAATGATTTATAAGCATACGCCTAACAATCAAAGAAACTTCTACTGATAAAATTGGGAATGCATCTCATGATTATGGTAAAGAAATTCTTACCAACAAACTTAGAAGAAGAGGGATACTTTCTGCTTCTCTAGAAAGTAAATCAGCATTCATCAATGCTGGGTGAACTTCATTACTTGAAACTTTTCCATGATTAATTGGAGTCAATGCACTTACAAGAGTTTCTAGGGCACCACGAACCTGCATGGATATGATTTTCATTTAACACAATGTTGGGATATGATATATTAATAGAAAATGGCACAAATCGCAGGGGGGAGTAAGGATCTTTAGTGGTGGAGAGGTAAGTACCACAAAACAAAGGGGGGAATGACATGATATGACACTTTAAACCTTTTATTTAAAATGAAATAACCTTTTTCTCATTGAAATCAAAAGGAAAAACAAGAACTTCCCTCTCCAGTACTGGAGCGGATACTTGTTCCAGGGGGTGGGGGAGCACTCACACAGTCTAACTGAACCAAAGTCCATCAATAAATGAGATTAACACAACCAACACAGGAAGCTGACAATTAGAGTACCACATTGATGATCTAAAAATATTTCAAAAATAAAAAAACCTATCAGAGCAAAATAAAGGGCAGTGATGAAGAGAATATCATAGAACATTAAAACCCATGTACCGCTGATAAAAATAAATATAAGCCAAAATTCAGCAAGCAAGTTAACTTTAATCTCTAAACCAAACACAGGAAATATGTATGTTAAGCATCAATGTGGACAGATGAATGTAAAAGTTGACCTAGTATCAATTTGGGACATAACAAGTACTCTTGAAGTAAAGATTATTCAACTCTAGATTTAGCATGGTAAAGTGGATTATGAATCTAAGAGTTGAACTGTCGAAAAGTAAGCTCAGGTATTTCACTTTCGAAGTTTTTTTACCCATCTTTTATCTTATTAAAGATGAATTTTATGATTTGGATCCTTGACCAACAAAAAATAAAAACAAATAGACCAGAAGACATAGTGAAGAAAGTTCTGTCACCATCTCAACATCATCACGTTCTTTCTTTAAGATGCTTAGCATTATAGGAAAGCCTGCAAATTATGTATTGAACATATTAAATGAGACAAGAGGAAACATAGAGCAATAAAACAATTTGTTTGAGAGACAGGATGTACCCATTGCCCCAATTGATAACTGGGAAGCTTGGCTTTCTGAAACAACAGCCTGAAGCTCAGTGATAGCATTTCTCCTATCATCTTCTAGTTTACTATTACTTATGCGGTCAAGTAAGCGCTCAACATAGCTATTGAGTGAGACAAGACAAATAGAAGTAAGTATAAAATGCTACAAAAATAATAGTTAGATCAAACATCAAACGATTAAATGCAATTCATTCCCACATGGGGATAATGACAAAGTAAAAAATGCTTCAAATAATAGTTAGATCAAACATAAAACTATAAAAGCAATTCATTCCCACACTGGGACAGTGGCAGATTTCAAAATAGGCAGTAATGAGATATTGCACCGAGATTTAAAAAAATTGAAGAAAACTATAAAAACATAATATGCAAAGCAGCAGAAAGAAGTCAATAGACAATAATTAATTTCAACAAACAATAATATTGATCAACAGACGGGGCACTCCTAAATCTCATGAAGAATAATATAAACGTCAAATTCATGGCCAAATAAGCTAATAAGAACATTGAACAGCAATATCCACATTAAATTAAAATATATATTGTAGTTCAGTATTCTTCAAAAAATAATTTTGACTTAGGGGCACTTGGAAGAGCTCATAGGGAGCTTATTAAAATAGTTAATGACTTTCCTATAAGCTCTTTTTAGCTTATTTCAATAAGCTTATAAGAGAAGCTTGTGAAAATAAGTTTTTTTTTAGCTTATTTATTAAAGAAATATTGAAATGCTCAAAATATACAACATTACAGCTAAAAAATCATTTTAACCTGCTATAACTCATGAACAAAGAACAAGGTAAGGAGCATAGAAATAAGAACATATGACACATAACCATGATATCAAAATACAACAATTTTCCTGCACATATTTTCTGGAGAGAAATAAAGAGGATCATAATAAATAATTAGAAGGAAAAAAACATGTATTATGCTTGTGAGTAGTCTTTTAATAAAATCTTAAATTAAAAAAATAATTTGACCTATCTGCATTTGGAGAATTTTCGTTGCCGAAAACAAACCCTACAACCCCCTGCACAAGAATAAATCATCAGAATAACCTCATCGTATAGCTATAAATCAAATTAATGCAATGAAATTAATTTCAATTTCAATTTACCTTGTAACCAGACACCAAATTCATTTTGGTAGATCACAGAGTATTCAAAATTCTTCGAAAAAAGACCCAACAGATGCGAAGAAAAGACCAAGCTTGGTTTCGCGTGATACTTTAATGTTTTATATGCTCATGTTAATAAATTTATTTTTAATATTTAAATAATTAGTGTATATAATAGTTATTGATAATTTGATATAAATGTTAATTTATATGTTTTGAAAAGATATTGATAATTAAATTTTATGTCAAAAGCAACAAATCGCTATTACTATTAACCGAAACTAGTTATTCAAATAATGATATATTATCATACGATATAGAATAAATAATATTTGTTAAAATGCAGATCAATGGAGTGAATTTTATCTTTACCAGCAAATAATTCTTTTTATGAACATGATAATCATAATGTCTTGTATCTTATTGATGAACAAGTACTGAGTTTATTATTATCTAAAAAATTTAAATTTCATAGGTCAAGGGCATTTAAATTTTGATTTCTTATTTTATTTAAAAATGAGTGTAATATTTATGTATTGTCACTTTGTAAGTGTAAAAATTTATACATAATTAATATATCATTCACCATTCATTTATGAATTGACGATTGAAAATGGAACAGTGTATAAAACTTGTATATTGTCACTACATATATTTTTTTCAATTAAAATTTGTATGAAAGAAAATGGAAGAGCCCATTGAAATTCTGTGCTGAGTTTTACACCCCTTATTCCTAAGGGTAAGCCTAAAATGGCAAAAATGGTTTATTTATGTTTACCAGAATAGTGTAAGAAAAATAGTTCATGGCCAAGTTGATTTTAGTTTATTTCAATAAAGTTATTAGAGAAGGTAGTAAAAAAAATCCGGTATAACTTATTTCATAATAGTTTATTAAACAAGCTCTTAATTAAGTTGTTTACCTCCAAAAAAAATCTTGGGCTTTTTTATCAAAAAAGTTGAAAATTGAAATAGAGATAAAGTTTGGGAATTTGGAATAGCTATGGAAATAATACTGTCCATACTTGAATATCACAATTGAAAGCATTAACTTTTGTTATAGACATGTATGTGGTGAAATGTGAATCTTGTTTTGGAATATGCAATTTGAGGCTCATATGCAGAAACATCTAATTCAATATCCTTATTGACTTTAGGTTCATCTTACAGAAAAAAGAACTAGTCCATTTGAATAGAAAGAAGGAAGCAACTTGTGCTGATATATTTTGCTTAAATTTTTCCATTAAATCAGTGGATTATGATGGATTTTATAGGCTAGAGGTTCCATTATCGGATAGTGCAGTCATATTTTGTAGTGTATTTTAAGGTTAAAAATGTAACTTCAGTATAAATCTAAGGATACAAGTGTCAATATACTTTAATTTTTCAACGCTTTTTCTCATAATTGTCATTCCAGTAATGGAGATGAGTCTAGTGTTATACTTTTATAACATACTTTTCATGAGCCTTTGATGGTTCATAAGAACCATTTAATTAGGATCTTGACATTATGACATTCACATGTGATAAATGAAGAGATCGAGAAATACCTGGTTCCATAGCAATATATCTTCTAGTGCTCTTTCTGGTTGATTTCGTTCTTACCTCTCTGCCTTCCCTTTATGCGTTCCTTGATGATTAGGAACTCAGTTTCCTTCCTTCTCTATATGACACTACACTTTCTTTAATTCAGACACTAATACCTTGAGTTCTCTCTATGTTTGTTTCTGGTTATGAGATAGTAAAATAGCATTGCTTTTCTGATATGTGAGTGTCTCTCTTATAGAAGGAGAGTAGGAGGAGTTGTAACTCCTCCTCTATCATGGAAACTTCCATTCATGAAGTGAGAGGGGAGGGAGTTACTCATAACCCCCACTAGTTTGACTCATGAATTGCCAACCATCATCACATTAGGCACTTTAATTCAAACTAGTAACTTCTAAACACATGGACCACTTGATTGCTGAAATAATCTAACATCTAGTTCGTAATAAACCTATACATTGGATCCTACCATGTGAATTGTAGGAGTTTTAATTTATCTTCCACACTCACAATCATGTCACTGGGAATTAATTTATTGCATGGAGAGCACATTTGTTTTGAATCATTAGTCAACATTGAAATGCTAGTCTTATAAAGGAAATGCAAATCACTAACATATTAATCCGTATGGTTTATTTAAAGTTCCCAATAACATGAACAATTTTATATATCTTAGATTTCACTTGTATTATTATATATGTTTCTTTCAACAAACAACAAGCATCAAAATTATTTCATAGTGCTTGTGCATGGGTATCTGGTCACGTGAGTAAATAGTAAAAGTTTGGTTTGAAAGCAAATGCGGACAATAATTTGGTGTCCTCATACATGTTTTGTGCCAATCAAAATGAAACAAAAATAAAAAAGTCATAAATATTTAATTTTTTTAATTGACATGATATATGTTGATTAGTTCACGACAAGTTTGTGAATGTGTTTGGGGACAATAGATCCTTATTCATAACATTGTGGTTCAAAATTTGTGAAGGACCTTAGAAAAAAACAAGGCTCGTTAATACTGAGTACTTGGGTTCCCATTTTGAACAAAACTTGATGGACCCATGGCACCTATAAGTCCACTTGATGCACTTTTTGTTGGTCTTTCCCAAAACACAATTCCTATCTAAAACAATAATGGGTCCCTTTTCATCAATTTCTTCTCACTCTAATTCCAACAAAAGGATGAGGGTATGTGTCAAATAATTCAAAAATCATGTAAACTTTTTAGATAATTGTTCTTTTCCATTGTGACCCAACAATCAATTTCCCAACAAATGGATGGTCCCAACTATCACCTCAAACTCTTGTTCATCTTATGCTGTTGCTTCCAATCACCATAACATGCCATGCATGCATTGTTTTGTTTGGCCATGTGGATATTTAGTATCAATCTAATCTGTCTATTATTGTTGCCTACATTGCTTTCTTAGCTAAGTGAAAAACATGTCTAATTGGTATCAACTTAATTGCCACTTGTTTCTACTCCAAACTAGTTGCATCATTAGATCTCAACAAAACTTAATCATTCAATTAAGAAGAATAGCTCATTTATAAAATTAATTGTGTTCAATATCAATTGTCTTTTTCATGTTAATTAGTATTGTGTGTTGGAAAAAATCCAAACAAAAATGATGTTTGATTATTGAGTAATGATATATTCTCCTAATAAATGTTCATACAAATCCTCCTACTTACAAGAATTAACATATGTCATTTGTAAAACTCAATTTTTATCCTCCAGACAAACAAATATCTATTGTCTCAGATCGTATCTTATATGTTTTCTCATGCCAATAAAAACATATCACATCAATTATAAAATTCAAAATTTTATTATTATTATTGTTTTTACTTCATTCTTATTAGCACGAGACATTGTACTAAACAAAATTTTAGAGGACCATATAGAATTATGTTGGTACAAGTGCTACGAGCTATGGAACCTAAGACAATTATGGAGAACTCATATAGAATTATTTGTCACTACTTATCAGTTATCGTCATCCAAAAAAAGAGTGAAAGAAAAAGAAAAGAGGACCACGAAATTATTGCACAACATTTTCCTTTTAGTATTTGTCTAATCTTACATTAAACACCTATATAAGTTTTACTCTAAGTACTTTTATATATATATATATATATATATATATATATCCCTACCTTGTGGATAAACTTATTTATTTATATCAAGATAGAATTATCTGTTTACTTTGTAAGTTATAAAGCGCTGAAAATAAGAAAATAAGAAAATAAAGGAAAATTGGACCACAAACTATAGTACGAACTGTTTGTTTTATTAGATTACTATTAAGTTACACGTGCGAGCATGAATTTTATTAAAGAATAATTCGATAATTTGTGAATATTAAAAATTACTTTCAACAATATTAAATATAATTTGATGAATACCTGTTAACAAAACAACTTTCATTCATAACCGTTGTTGGGGATTGACCTAATATAAAACCTATTATGTGAAATAAGATGATGGTTAAAAATAGAATTTAAATAACATAATTAAAGATAATTTGATGAATACATGTTAAAGATTTTGAAAAACTTCTTTATAAACTACATTTGTTGTTGACTTTAGTGGGTTACCATCCTTATCATGAATCAAAATCTTCAATCATTTCTTGCTTTTAACTCTTGAAATAACAACATATAATTGACTATGACTAAATATTGGTTTTGGTAGATATAACCCCACACTCTCTAGTGATTGGCCTTGAGATTTGTTGATTGTCATAGCATGTGAAACAATTATAGGGAATTGTTTTCTGATAAGCTTGAAAGGTCATTGAGTTTGTGAGGGAGACATTGACATCCTCGGAATATATATGATATTTCCAACATTCTTACCTGACATGATCTTTGCTTCAAGTACATGGTTTGCCATTTTAGTCACTACCAATCTTGTACTATTGCATAATCCTTCTGACTGGTCTAAATTCCTCAATAACATAATTGGAGTTCCAACCTTCAACTTGATTTTATGATTAGGGATACCATATGTTGAAAGTGTGTTTAGAAATTCTGGAGTTAATACGTTCACTGCTTCAATATCACTAACATAAGACATATCAACTGAATCTGAACTTAGGTATTCATTTTCCTCTCCTATAGTTAAACATTAGAACATTTATTAGTATAAATCTATAAACATCTTCATTACAATCATGGAAATTTTCCAGAAAAATAAAGAAAATTTACTTCGAATTATGCTTAGCACATATTCATTGATTTGATCTACAATATCAATTGTTGATGCTAGTATTGCCATACATTGAAGAAATTGTTCATCATTTTAATGAAGATATAAGTCTAGATAAGTGCTAGACACTATTGCTTCAATTGGGTTATCAAAATGAAGAATCAAAAGTTCCTTTGGAATATCAACTTCAACGCAACCATCATTAGGCTCTGATAATTTTCCATCCCCAACCTTTAGTATCCATTCTGAGAATTCCCTTATTTCTGTTGCGTTGTCATCATTTTGCAAACACATATTCTTAGTAAGATTCAAAATTGTACAATGATGCCAAAGATAGGATGAATTAATTGTAGCATGCACAATATCTGAACGACACCCTCTTAGAATTACTGGCAAGATTTGTCTAAAATCACCACAAAAAATTTAAATCTTTCCTCCAAATGTAATTGAGTCATCTGTTGTTGTACCCGTTATATCTCCTAGACTTTTATCAAATGCCTCAAAGAAAAACTTATGTGACATAGGAGCTTCATCCCATATAATTAACTTTGTTTGTTTCAGTAACCCAGCAAGTTCTGAACCTTGAAGAATTTTGCAAATAGAGTTCTCAAGACTTTGTACAGGAATTTTGAATTTAGAGTGTGTTGTTCTCCCTCCTGGTAGCAATAACGAAGCAATACCACTTGAAGCAACTGTTAGTACAATTTGTTTTTAAGATCTTAATGCGAGAGTTCTCCACATACGGGTTTTACCAGTTCATCCATAACCATATAAGAAAAATATGCGTCCATGTTCTTGATTTACAGCTTCCATGATAGTTTTGAATATTTTACATTGCTCATCTGAAATGTAATATATTAATATGTAAATAAACAACTTAACATTAGAAAAATTCAGAAAAAATAATAGATTAATACATAGATATACCTGTAAGAGATTGGAAAAGAAGATTGAAATTATCCTTTAATTCATTTGTATCATAATTAAGTTCATCATATATCAGTCTGTTGCCCAATTGACTTGTGATATATCCCTTTGGGTATAGCATTGAGGGATAGTCTCTCAAATGAATTTAATTAAAGAATTACATATAATTTGTTAATAAGAATGGCATTGAAGGTTATCTCGTAAAGATGATTTCTATGTATTTGATTATTAATGTAGAGATATTGATAAATGAGATAGTGTTGAACATGTTATATTAAAAAAGAATAGTTGTTCTCATGTAAAATAAGTTGTAGAATACATATTAGAGATTCTTGAAAACTTCTTTATAAACCACCTTTTTTGTTCTCTTTAGCGGTTTATGATAATTTGTCATGTATCAATATCTTCAACCCGTTTTTGCTTTGAACTCTTGAAATAGCTACATACAATTGACAATGACTAAATAATGGTATACGTAAATATAACTTCACACTTTCTAATGACTTTATAATATTTGACCTTGAGATTTATTAATCGTCATACATTGATAACACAATAAGATTTGCCTTAAATCACCTTCAAAAGCTACAAACTTTTCTCTCTACAAAATTGAGTCATTTATGGTTGCATTATATCTCCAAGACTTTGATCAAGTGCCTCAAAGCAAAACTTATGTGTCATTGGAGCGTCATTTTATGTAATTAACTTTGTTTGTTTCAATAAGTATGCAAATTAGACCCTTGATGAATATTGCAAACAGAATTGTCAAAAGTTGGTATATGTATTTTGAATTTAGAATGTGTTATCCTACCCTCAGGTAATAATAAAGAAGCTATATCACTTGAAGCTACAACTAATACAATATGCTTTTGAGATTTCAATGTATATGTTAGACTTCGACACATATAGGTTTTTTCAGTTCCTCCATAACCATATAAGAAAAACAAGTAACCCTGTTAATGATTAACAACTTGCATGATAGTCTAAAATATTTTACATTGCTCTTCACCAAAATTGTATATAAATATGTAAATGTTTATGTTAATATTAGATATAGATTAATGAACAATAAGAATTTAATAGTTTATGGACCTCTATGATTATTAATTGATCTATCAAACTTTACACATGTTGATGTGAATGCAGACATCATGTTGTATAACTAAATATTATTTTGATAATATAAGCTATCAATGGAGTGCATATCAAAAAGAAGATGTTGAAGGAGAGAATGAGGTGCTTCTAGTATCACAACAAAGTTCATATTTAAGTGTTGCATTATTTCTATATCTATGTTTTCATTCTTGATACTATATGCATGCTTCATAATAATCACATTCAATAACATGATTACCAATATCAGAATACTCTAAATGAAAATTTTAAAGTTTAGAGGTATATTTGTTATATTATAAATAAAAATACATAATATATATTAAACAACCCTCTTGTTTTTCAAACATTGATGTCGTATAAGAATTATCAAATTGATCTTCATCCTCCGAAGAACATTCAATATTCACATATTTCAAATTGAAACAATAAAGAGTATTAGTATATCATAGAAATAATAAAATGACTTTTAAATCACAAATCATATATTGAAATATTAAATAAATACATTGTATGTCAATATCAGAGTTGTCATCATCTTCAATTGTATGATTATTGAATCGGTGACTTCAACTTTGAATTGATGAAAAAGGCAACACCTTTTATTTTCTTTGTGTCATATTCTTTTTGTGTTCATCATTGTACATGCTATCACATCTATTCATTAGATTTATATTTAAAGATTGTTGGTTGATAAATCTGCTTTTCCTTGTACCCTCATTAATGTCAGTTGGCTGGGTAGATTTTTCCTTGTAAGCTCATGAAACCATAACTCTTTCCAATTTACAATTTCCATATATTTGTGATAGAGATATTCTACTCATTTACATCGGTGTTGATCTTTGTTGTTGTGAATGCACTGATGAAAGTGATTGTTGTTTTGACTTTGAAAGACACATGTGGTTTTTATGTTTAAATTGATTAACTAATTTTGCTTTATAATACTATAATGTATTTTACAATTACTATGTTATAAATTTCAAATCACTCATATATTAATTAACATTCTATTAGTCACTACATAACTGTTAATTGTATTGTTAATTTAATAAATATGAATGTTTTATTAATCTTTAATGATATGTTATTCATCAATACTTATTGGGTACAATATAATAAGTATAAACTATTAACCCAATAATACAGTGATGCAAAATCTAAACAATATATCTGAAACATAATAATACAATTTTTTTAAATTACAGAATCAACACTACATTCTCAATGGTTTGTAAGTGTAGTCATAACAACCCTATGATTTTAACATTTCTATAGGGTATAACAAATGTACAGTATATTTATAGAGTAAGTTTTCAATAAATTAAACATATCTAATTCTCATACTTTTACATATTTATTAGATAAGATCAACAACTACAATGTAAAATCTAAACAATATAAGGCATAATACAATTGTTAAAATTAAAAGATTCACACAAAATTAAAGTTGGCTTGTAATTTGTTTTGTTTATAAAATTAAGAGTGCAAAATAATGAAAAAATCAATAGTGTTATAATGATGAGTTGGTATTTGAGGGTGATGATTGATCTGCAACAACAAAAATTAAATAAGTCAAGGACAATTAGTGATAATTAGTTTAGCCAACGTTCACAAAACTAATCATGACAATTTATAGTGTTTAGTTTTTGAAGTCTATAGGGTATTAGGAGTATAATTTATATGTATAGTTTAAAATAAACATGTATGTATATATATATATATATAGATTATATGTGTATGAACCATCTGATATATGAAAAAAAAAACTTATAGGAATCATATGCTTTCTGAGATGGCATTTAGATATGTCAATGATATCATCACATTAACGAATCTCAAAATACAAATTTTGCACTGTCATGTTTGTGAATAACCTTAATAGTCAGATTGTACCTACTCGACCAACATCTATGGTTTCCCAGAACTCATTACTTAGGACGCATAGAGTAAAGGTCCCAATCCAACAATTTGAAAGTAAACATCAGATATTAGAAATCCCCAAAAAACAATATCAGTAAAAAAAGAAAGGGTGATAACATTATGGAAATCCAATTCAATAGAGTAAAGGTCTCAATCCAATTTCAATTTGAAAGTCAATATTAGATTTGGAAACAAAAGACACGCTCACCAACAATATGGAAATCTCCAAAGATTTTGTAAAGATTTAAACTTTCTTCTATATTCAGTAACAATTCCAATTTTCTTCTAACTATTCTCAATCAAGTGAGAAAAGAGTTTCAATTCATATGTGGCGGTTGTTTTGAAATTTGAAGGGTGATAACATAAGTCCCTACTAAGTCCTTTGAAGATATCCTTAGTTAAATTGGAAAGTAGAGAATAGTTACAAATTGAAGGCAAACAATCATCATAAAAGTATAAAGTGTAACTAAAATATAGTTGTTACCTTTGCAAAACAGAACAACCTCACAATTACAATAATTCATAATCCAATCGAAATGAAAAACTAAAAATAATTAGTGTTTCTTAATTGTTGTTACCTTTGCAAGATGAAACATTTAACAAACGTTCAATAATCTTGTTATCGACGAAGCTATCATCCACAACAAGAGAAGTGAGTCAAAAGTATTCTAAAAAAATTGACACAATAAAAATGAGAAAAATAAATTCATTATGAGAAATTAAAGACTCAAACAGTATGCATGCGTAAAATAACACAAAGAAGTTCCAAGTAAGTTGTAATGGGAAATCATACCAAAATTGTTATTTTGAACTCAAAATATAGGAAAGAAGCTTCATAGAGCCAAAATACCCCAAAAAATGTTAACTTTTTAGGTAAAAATGTTATTTTTTAGTAGACGTTGATCTAAAAAGAATATAAGTTTGATCGACTAAATATGTTATCAACAACACCAAAATAATACCAATTTTTTTTATCTTGAACTAATAAAGCATGAAAATATCCCATCATTAGTGATAATATCATTTACTCATTTAACTTTTCAAATTTTCTTCTATAAAAATTCATTTACTCATTAGTGATAACATCCCATGATTTAAGCATCTAATTATAGTCATCTACTCATTAGTGATAATATTCCATCAAAGCACCAATATTTTGATGTCATGCTCATATATAAAAATTAACATAACACAATTTTTACAAAGACTAAAATATCTTAAACACTAAGAGAGACTCACCAACAACATGGAAACCACAAAGATTTATTAAAGATTCAAAGTTTCTTCTACAAAAATTCAAACTTTCTTATATAAAGATTACATATGGTACAAATGGAAGCAACAAAAGTTGAAAACAAAAGAAAGACTCATTAACAACATGAAAACCCAAAAGATTTAGTAAAGATTCAAACTTTCTTCTATCAAATTCATTTACTCATTAGTGATAGTATCCCATGATTTAAGCACTCATTTACTCATTAGTGATAATATCAAATTCATTTACTCATTAGTGATAGTATCTCATGACCCGTATGTAAAATTTAACATAACACTATTTTTATAAAACCAAGATATCTTAAACACTAAGAGAGCTCACCAATAACATGAAAACCTCCAAAGATTTATTAAAATTTCAAGTTTTGCTTCTATAAAAATTCAAACATTCTTATATGAAGATTACAATTTTATTCTATAACATAAAAAATTCAACATTATTCTATAACATAAAAAATTCAAACTTTATTTTATAAAGTTTAAAACTATTTTCTATACAAATTAAAACTTTCTTATATAACATAAAAATTCCAACTTTCTTTTATAAAGATTATTCAACCACTCAATCCATTTTTTAGTATGGAAGATGAAAATGAAGATAGATAAAAAAACATGTTAGAAAGCTATAAGAGATATTGAAAGTATGATGAAGATGAAGATGTAGAATAAAATACAAAAAATAAGGATACACAACTTACAAATATGAATAAGGATACTTACAGAGTAACATTTCCAAGGATGAATAAGTTAATATTAAGAAATTGAAATTGGAAGGAAGAAATATTATACCTTTGAATGAAGAATCCATGAATGAAGAACGCAACCATTTGTTGAGAAAAAAATCATACCCGTCAAAAAACATAAAAGAAAGAAATGGTAAGTCTCATTTTAGGAAAAAATGAAGAGAGAGATTGAATGAAAAATTATGGAGTAAAAAAATGAGATGATCCATGAAAGAGAGATTGGAAGATGAAAAGGAAGATAAAGAAAAAACATGTTAGAAAACTATAAGAGATATTGAAAGTATGATGAAGATGAAAATGTATAAAAAATACAAAAAATAAGGATACACAACTTGCAAATATGAATAAGGATGTTAAATGTAATTACAAACTAGTTAGATTAAGAGTGTTTTAAGCCTAGATTAGTTAGGCTTAGTGTTTTAGTTACTTTGAGAAACTTCTATAAATAGAAGGTTGTTATTGTTTTTCAAAAGTTAGTTTTGCCAAATATAGCAAGTTTACTATTCATCTTCTTCTACCTCTAGATTTTCTCTACAACCTCACTATTTCTCTGTTTTGTCTTTCTTGTTGCTGTGTGACATTTTGTTTTCTATCAAAGGATACTTACAGAATAACATTTCCAAAGATGAATAAGTTAATATTAAGAAATTGAAATTGGAAGGAATAAAAATTATACCTTTGAATGAAGAATCCAACCATTTGTTGAGAAAAAAACCATACCTATCAAAAAACATAAAAGAAAGAAATTGTAAGTCTCATTTTGGAAAAAAATGAGGAGAGAGATTGAATGAAAAACTATGGAGTAAAAAAATGAGATGATCTATGAAAGATAGATTGAAGAGAGAGTGTGGTGGAGTAAAATGAAGGAGAAAAGTGAAAAGTGTATGAATTTTGAAATGAATGGAATGTAGAAAGAGGAGATGAATGGTGTTGTTACCCAATAATGTCATTTCATGTCTGACGCAATTAATGCTTTGTTTTTAATCATGATTTGAATGACTCATTTTAAACCGTTGGATTAGAATATAGTACAGTGAATTGGACGACCAAAAAACTCTCATTTAAAAACATAATTGCATTAAATGAACATTATAATTTTAGCCCTACTAAACAAAGATAAATGTTGAGGGCAAGATACACAATAATGTCATTTCACGTCTGATTGCAATTAATGATTTATTTTTTTATTAAAATAATGAAACAAAATGACATAAATGACACAGACATTATAAAACAAAAACATTTTAAATGATGTCCACTTTTGTAAATTCACAACATTGCAATTAATGTCCATGTCAATAAACATTATATAGATTTCAAATATATATAGATTACGAATATACCCTATGATAATCCAAGTGTCAGTCATAGAAGATGTCCATCATGGTAAATTTCAACCTTTGTATTGACAAATTTACCCTTAAAAACATCAGGTGTCAACCATAGAAAATATCCATTTTTGTAATAACATCAGTCCCTTCAATTAATATAGATATATAGATTATGTGAAGCTATTCTTCATAGAAATGGTTACCGACATGTACAACGTTAATAACTTGACCATGAAATAATGGAAAACGTGAAGATGTTTGAATAAAATATCTTCCCTAGCTACCAGCTCTTTATTGTTACACGAGAGTAGAGAGAAAATAATAACTTTTATTTATTAAGTGATTCTTTGCGGAAAAAGGTATAGAATTTCATAGGAGAGGAGATTCATTTACTCTCTAAAAGTAAGTTTAATAAATTTATTTTACATTTTAGACATCAATTCTATGAAAATTCAATGATTTAGATCTACTCACTAATTTAAATCATTTAATTTTCATAGAATTAATGACTAAGATTTGAAATAGGTTTAAAAACCTATTTGATATATACACATTTTCTATTATATTGTAATAATTGGAAATTATAACCTTTCTATGTCCTTTCTTTAATGTAAAAAATCCATATAGTAAATGGGTTTGATGAGACATTTCAACCTAAAGTTTTAAGATTTAGTCCTACTGGTGCATTAATTTATAAAACCATCGAATTATCAATTATCATGAATTTGAGACTTTATTCAATTATCAATTCTTTTCTATAGTTATTAAACTAGCAAATGATAATATAATAGCCCTTTTAGGTAATACTGTAAAACTTTTCCCCCAACAAAGTGGATTAAATTCATAAAGGGTAAAACTTAAACTTAAGATTAAACCTAAAAAGCAAACATTCTTTTACAATTATTTTAGAATCTTGCTATTTTTTTATAAGTACAACTTTTAAATAGAATCTTACTATTTAAACCTCAAGTTATAAACACTATATTTGATATAGACATATGGTATATATTTATTTTAACTCATTTATATTTTTTATCTGCAAAATTTTATGAGGCGTAGATGCTCAAAAAAAACAAACTATAGGGTTATTACACGCATTTAAAAAAACATATAATATTTTGATGTTTAAGATTTGTTTTGTAATGAATAAGATATTGATTAGAGAGAAAAGTTTTTTATGAGGAAAAAAAAAGAAGTATGGTGGAAATGAATCACCCTTAATTAACAAGATGAAGATCAGTTGTCCCCAAATTGTGTCTCAAACCCTGTCTCATCCAATCATAATATAAAATTTAAAATTTAGTTACCAATAATTTGTAGATAAATCCCCATTTTTGATTAACCAACCATATTTTGAGGTTAGCTGAACATGCAGAAACCAGGTAGGTTTTGCTGAACTATAATACTTTTTCATTGTGTGATTCCAATCAGTGAAAAGAAACAAGTGCCATAAAGCTTCTTTTCACCCAAAACAAAAAACAAGCTCTGCACCCACACGCTCAGGCTTGGCCAGGCCCCAATGAACCTCACCCCAAAACCCAGTAATTTATCATAGCTTATTCAACTTCCCAAAGCAACCTCTGCACGTGCGTCATCACCTCCATCCTCATTAGTCATTCCTCTATGTCCAACAACAACGTAACTATGAAACAAGGTACCCATGCACCAAATAATAACCAAACCATTGGGATATAAGAGTAAAACCATGATTCAAACAACAACTCCCATAAATTAATATATCAAAACTAAAATTAATATATGATTAGATAGGAGAATTTTACTCATGAACGCTTTTATTATTAAGAGTAAAAAAAAACAAGTTACCCCGGTAATAATTCTTATTCCATAAAATTTATGGGACTAGGTGTAATGAATTAGAAAATACATAATTTGCACTAGAGTAATAGTATGAAGATCACTTATCCTCATTTTTGTGTTCATGTGTGTCTCAATCCAATTAAAATTTGTTATATAATTGAGAACAAATTAAAAAAACATAAAATATTTTTTTTTACATTACTCGATGCAACTTGATTGGTTTGAGACATGAAGACAAATATTTTTTAGGACATGTAATCGTTGATCTTAGTTATGCATAAGATGGTTTAACAAGTCACAACATATATTAAACCTCCAATCACGGTCTCTCCATGAAGAGTGTTGTTTTTTTGCTTTAGTTTTATGAGTAAAATTGTCTTATCATAATAAATACAAGTATTCCTCCCTTCCGGATTCTCATGTGCCAACAGGCCCTCTTCTCAGCTTAACCATGACATAGGCTATTTTCATAAACTGTACCAAAATCCTTTACTGTTTATACCCACTACTCAATTCAATCAATTAATTTTTATGTTCAATAATTATTACTTTCAATTATTTTTGGTTTTGAGGAATGAGGTTTTTTCTTTTGTTTTTGTTTTTGTTTTCATAGTCCTCCGTACAGGTTGAGCATAAATACGACACAACTACCTTCTCGAAACACAAACTCATATTTCTCTCTCTACGCATTCATAGCACTGCTTTCTCTATAGTACACACACTTTCAACTTCAATTCAAACTTCAAACCCTTCTTTCTATGACCTATTCTTTCTTCTTTCATTACCATGTTAGAAACTAGTTCTGGCCGTGATTCTGAGCTCAGCTTAGATACTCTTAATTCCTCCACACAACGTTCTTCAATGAGCAATGAAAGCATTTGCAGCACCAGTTTCAGCCGTCTCTCCTTCGATAACCTTCCTACTTCGCCGGAATCTAATCTTTCCGTTAAGCCTCATCGCTCCTCCGATTTCGCCTACTCCGCCATCCGCCGCAAGTCTTCCCTCACCTTCCGTGACTTCCATCTCCTCCGCCGCATCGGTGCCGGTGACATCGGCACCGTCTACCTCTGCCGCCTACGAACCACCGATGACGACTTCGACAACGTTGTGGACGGCGGTGACTCCGGGTGTTTCTACGCTATGAAGGTGGTGGATAAAGAAGCCGTGGTTTTGAAGAAAAAAGAACAGAGAGCTGAGATGGAGAGAAAGATTCTGAAGATGCTGGATCATCCTTTTCTCCCTACGCTTTACGCTGAGTTCGAAGCATCGCATTTTTCTTGCATTGTTATGGAGTTTTGTTCTGGCGGTGACTTACACTCGCTCCGTCATAACCACCCTCATAGACGCTTCCCTCTCAACTCCGCAAGGTAATATTTACACACCAAACGACAACGTTTTGATTAAACCCAAAATCTCCTTTTTCATAATATATTAATTAAAATCATGTCATAATTTCATTACTTTTTTTAATTACTACTCTGCACCTGAGTTTTCCTGCCACCTAGCCGCAAATTTCTATTAACGAAATATTTTCCGTTATTAGAAAACTAAACAGCCTTTTGATTTGTTTCATTTTAGTTGTTTTTATGATCCAATTACTTTTACGGCTACAATTATGATAGTAAACTTCCGAGGCTATACTATTCAGGTTTTATGCGGCTGAAGTACTGGTGGCATTAGAGTACCTTCACATGTTGGGAATCATTTATAGAGATCTAAAGCCTGAGAACGTGTTGGTGAGATCGGACGGTCACATCATGCTTTCTGATTTTGATCTCTCGCTCTGTTCTGATGCAATCCCAGCCGTTGAATCACATGATGATAATCCTGCATTCTCACCGTACAACCGTTCTAATATTATTACTCCTTTCTCATGTCTGTCAAATCGACTATTCCGGTCCAGGAAGGTCCAAACGGTTCAACCAAACCGGTTATTTGTTGCTGAACCGGTTGGTGCAAGGTCTTGTTCTTTTGTTGGGACTCATGAATACGTGTCACCGGAAGTTGCTTCAGGTAATTCACACGGTAACGCCGTTGACTGGTGGTCGTTTGGGATATTCATTTATGAGCTTATGTACGGTCGTACTCCGTTTGCGGGACCATCGAATGAGGCTACACTGCGCAACATCATAAACAAACCTCTCACCTTCCCTACTTCTATATCATCCACCTCGCTTGAGCTTCACGCGCGGGACCTCGTTTCAGGGTTGCTTAAAAAAGACCCCAACCGGAGGCTCGGATCGAAGCGTGGCGCTGCTGATGTCAAGAAGCATCCTTTCTTTCAAGGGCTTAATCTTGCGCTCATTAGGATGCTGACTCCGCCGGAGGTGCCGTGCCTGAGAAGGAACAAAACGACGCCGTTGGTTCCGGTTCAGGGAAATAGCAATAGAAGTGGTGGTAGTAGTAGTAGTAGTCGGAGGATGAAGCCAACGACGTCGTTTGATTACTTTTGAAAATAAGATGTTCGGCGGGTTTTGTGCCACGTGTTAAGTCGGTGCCTCGCAGATTTTATAACTGGAGGGTGACGTAGCTGTATATTCCACCTGTCCTTTCTTTTTGTACCCTTTTTAAAGTTTAATATTATTATATTTCAATAGTTAATATTCATATTTCTTTTACTTTTATTTATTTTTTTAATGTCTAGTATATAAATATTTGATTGGGTAAATCTGAAGGAGAACAAAGAAAAACAACGTTACCGCTAAGTAAATATATTTTGAGCCTGTTGAATCTAAATGAACAAGTAATAATTAATGCTTGCTCAATAAGTAGAACATGTTTCCTTAGTTAATTGGTGATTTATAAACTTTTCATTTTATAGTTCAGTGTCTCTGACATTGATAAAGTAAAGACTAAAGAGCATTCGTTGATTATTTTCAGTTTTAATCAACTTTGCTTTCTACACATTATACAAGGAATTACTTCATTATAGGTTAATTGTGAGTGGTGACAATGTTTATTAGCAAATGATAGTTCATGAATTCATTTATAGGTGCATGAATCCCGGTTTGGTCCAAAGCTAATTTAATCGTATAGGTTCTTCAAGATAGGTTTAATGTGCTTTCTGAGTCACATTTGAGTTACTTTTTTATGCCGTTGAACTAACCCAAGGGTCATCATAAACAGTAATCTAAGTGGGCAAGTCCCAGAGTATTAAATTAAACAAATTATTTTATAAATATCAACTTGACCTAATCCAATCATTAATGATGGAGAAATAAGGTTTTGTTTGGTAAAAACATTGGGTTAAGCCAATTGACCTCGAACCCATATCTGATAAAATAAATAATGTGATATTCTCCGTCTAAATTTTTCTATTAATTTTTTTACTCACAAAAAAGTGACATATAACATAAAATGATATTTTATTTATTAGTAATTGGTTTACAAGTGACATATGTCACTTTCTTGTGGGTATGAAGATTAATAAGAATATTTAGTATGAGAATATATCATTTTCCGATAAAAATAAGTGCATGCATTCACATCGTAAAGATCTTTTACATTATTACTATATCTTTCATCATAAAATTTAATTATTATTAACTTTTAAATATAAGTAATACAAGTAAATTATAGATAATAGATAGATATTACATTCAATTTGTATTATTAATTTTATTATTAGGAAGTATATGTGGATGATATGTTCAGTGTATGAAGATTTCTTATATTTTTTCATAGTTGTATAAGGAAATGTTAACTTAAGGCACTTGCTAAATGAATAAGATAAAAAGATTATATTAAAAGTAATATATTCAAATACATTAAAATTTTAAAAGATAGTATGATTTTCAATAAAATATTTTAATTTATTTATTTTGAGAGTCTAGCTAGGATGAAGCTTGCACATGTATGAATTTAAGCAAAATTTTCATATAAATATATAATTGAGTATAATAATTTTAACTATTTATTATATTCAAATGTTCAGATTTATACACTTGATGTAAAATATATCTGTGAGGAATCAACCTTTTTTTTACGTTAATTTGAACCAACTATGGGAGTCGGTAATAGTGGAAGACTTGAGGAGTAGAGTGATAAGGAGGTTGAGAGTTCGAATTTCACCTATCACAAAATACTAACATACTAATATTTGCCGATAAAAAAAATTGAACCAACTAGGGATGACAATGAGTCTGAATGGGTCGGGATAGTGCATTACTCGGACTCGCCCCGTTGCATCATATTGGGAACCAGACCCGCCCCAAACTCGTGCTAATACCCGCTGGGTATTCTACTATCGGGTCCTTGGGTACCCAGTGGATCCATGGGTACCTATAAATTAAAAAATATTTAAAATATTTGCAAGTAATTTATGCACTTGTATATTTGTTTCTGACGATCTTATATGTTATTTAGACAATTAACAAGAGAAAAAAATCACAGTTCATTTTACTAAAACAACTAAAACATTAGGATCAAAAATTCATTAAGTAAGAACTCTTCAATTAATAAAATATTATATCATATATATATAAATTAACAATATGATATAATTGCTTAACAACGTAACACCATAACTTAACAATATAACAATTATATTTATTAGTTAATATGATATTATAATTATGTATCAATACGATATTACAATATAGATTAACATGATTTTACATTTTGTTTATATATATATATGAAGAAATAGTGGGTTTGGGTACCAATGGATATGTGTACCTCATTACCCGGACCCGAACCCATATAACAGCGAGTCTTAAAATTGCGGGTCTCAATTATCCACAAATCTAAAACATGATCTCAGACCTGACCCATTGTGTATATTTTTGTGGGTACCCGCAAATCCGGATACTCATTGTCATCCCTAAACCCAACCATGTTTCTAAAACAAACACTTGTTAGCTAGTCAGGCTCATTGCCTCATTTTGTAGTAAGACTACCAAAGGTAATGTTTGCATATGAGAGAAGGTTTACACCTCATCACTCAACTAATTATATAAATAGATTGTTAAAATAAAGTACACATTTTTTTACTTTCTTATGCCTCAATAATAGAAAAATAAAATCTCAAAGGCTAAATCAAAATAGAGGAAACACTATTAAGATTTAGTATAAGGTCACGCCAGATCTATAAGATGACCAAAAAGTTAAGGGTTTAATTTCTGAGATAAATATTTGTTATGAGAGACAATCATACACCCCGATGTAGATTAGTTCATTAGCTAAAAGATTAGAAAAATATCATAATACTGATTGGAATTGATTTTTATGTAAGATTCCATGTCCATTATGATTTTACATAAATAGCAAAGCTAGGGTAATTGGTGTATTGTGCTTGGCTATTTCGAATCCTAATTTATGAGCATTACGCTAAATAGAAGGCTAAAGTAACTTCTGCATACCTATTTGAAAGATACATAAATTATATATTATTTCTCTATAGTTCACAATCAAATTATTTTTCATCACTGGTCATGCGTGTGACTTACATATATGTATGCATTATACATTGATAATATAACAATTTTTGCAATGTTACTGTATCATCATGCATTCATTATTAATCATTATTATTAACTCTTAAATGAAAATAATATAAATAAATGATAGATAATATATTATATATGTATAATCTTATTATACTAATAATACATGAATAGTATACACTTTTAGTTAACCCATTTTGATCATTATTTTAAGATCGTCTCATATCAAAATTGGGATATACCATAAATCTTAATAAAAGATATGGTTTAGTTAATAAAGTTTGATTCTATCAATTGAGTTAACCATTATTTTCTAACTCCCAACATATATGCAACATGAATCTTTGAAATTACATTCCACAATAGTCATAGTATACTGCTATTTTTATTTATTATATATAAAATTAGAGAATCTAGCAATTGCAAGAATGTTGAAAGCCATGATGTGCAATTCACGTAAAGAATGCAAGGCTTTTATTAGATATCTTTTATTAGAATGTATGAAGTTATATAAATACAAATTCACTCATTTATTTTTTTGGATGTAACTTCACTTTTTTTAATCTATTAAACTCGGGATAACAAAATGTGTTTAATATCTATATAGCTAAAGTCACACTTAATAAGTATTATACTTACCAAAATCTTTAGTAGTTGATTACCCCGGTCAAACGGTCAAACTTGATAGACTGTAGTGGCCTCCTACCAGACTGACCAAGAAGCATATATATTTGAGTTAAGGTTTTTCAAGCATATCTCGGTAATGGTATGACACAATTGACCGATTCGAGAACCACTAACCTGACATCCTAGCTGACACGCCGCCAACAACTTCCTGGCAAGCCGCCTACAAATCCCATATAACCTCCTGGAATATGGTTGTTTGATCTGCTATAAGCTACAAAGTCAACTACATAGAGTACTCCATAAGAGCTATTTCATCCATACACATCCAAATGGTCAGTCACTCCAATAGTAACCTCATACACATCCAAATGTCATGACACGGATAAAGCAACCTCATACACATCCAAATGGTCAGTCACTCCAATAGTACTCCAGAAGAGCTATTTCATCCATCTCATCAACATAAATAGGGGAGAGAAGTAACATTTATTATCATTGAGTTATAATATTTAATGTTATTCTCTCATATAAGTGATTTACTTTTTATTCAATCATATATTGACTTGATCGTCAGAGCACATTTTCAGGTACCCCACTGATAAGTTCAAGCTCAACCAAGACGCATCAACAGGGTTTATTTGCCCGACTTGCCTACCCAACCCACCAGATTCACCAAAATAGAACAGTAAATGTAGTATGCAATTAAAAGTTAAAATATATAATGGTATGTTAAACCAAGAATCTATACCCCAGCTCACTGAAAATTTATATATTTCTACTTTCAAATGCCACTTTCAGGCTTTACAGATATATAAATATTCTCATCAAATATACCATCACAGATATCATATCTCATCTTCTCTATATAGAGCTTTAATTCCTTTTTTTTCCATTTTCTCTTTGCCAACAACACTTTTGAGTGTCACCAACTGTTTTACCTGCTTTTTTATCAAACATGTTTTTGTTCTTTCCATTATATCACTAATGTTTCTACAAATAATTGTGGGCAAGAATCCACTTTTGTCGGCTTAGAATTCATCTTAATAACACTCGTGAAAGGTTTATACAAAACCACGTAGACATGTTAGCATAAAGCTGTTTTAGATTAATCAAAAGCTTCAGCTTCTAGTGTTTAGAAACTAAGCTATATATTAAACACACATATATTTCTTATTTGGCCTTATTAAATATTTTAACTCTATTTTTCTTTCGTTTTAGACAAATCCGTAGTTGCGTGATTAATTTAAAAATTTTGTTGTCTCAAAGACTATATAAAGAAATAGTGTAATATTGAATAAGAGTAAAATTATAACGTTATACTGCTATTTTAATTTTAAAAAATATAAAGAAAGTTTTTAAATTAACTATTTTTATGATTTTTGTAATTTAGTTGTGCCATTTGTAATATGATTGATATGTTGTCTTTGTCTTCTTGTCCAATTTAAATTACTCGACATCACTATAGATTATGTTATCCGGATACAAGATTTATATCAACAACAAAGTCAATATAAGATTAATATGAGTCATTAGGTGTAACTCATTAAATTCATTTTAGTTCAGTTTCCAGTGCAATTCATGAACTGAATCACATAAAAGAACATTGTTCTATTTAGTTTTATTAACGTTAAAATTCTGCGTAGGAGCCAAACTAATCATAAACGGTTTGGTTCAGTTCCATGCTTAGCTAGTTTTAAAAAAAATGAACTACTTCAAGTCAATTGTATAAGGCACTATTTGCCCATTTCAATTACCATATTATATTAGCTAACAAACTCAAATACATGCTCCAAAATTTAAAACACAATTTATATGTACAATTATATAACATAAATCAAAACAAGTCATATCCATAAACTTAACAAAAATGAAAATGATGAAATAATGTTAAAATGACAACATCATGTTCTTATATGCTTAATTACTATAATAACACCATATGATTAGTAATATGTTTTCACTTATTAAATTATTTAAAAAATGGTGGACCAAGGAGATATTTTATGAAGATAAATAATTGTTTTAGAAAGAAATTATTAAACATTAAAGAATTAATACAAAGTCTATACATATTGATAGTTAAAAAAATCGAGCAAAATCGTCAAGAAAACAACAAAGCTCACTAAGTGTAAATAAATAAAACTTTCATAGAGTGTATCGATAATAAGATTAATACATTTAAAAGAGTGAAGTTCCAAATCTAAAATATATTTTAGAGAATATGACATTTTTTATTTCTTTACTTTATGAAACATTTCTTAAATATGTGGTTCATTTTTTATTTCTTGAATCTTTTGAACTGCGATCCAAATCAATTTTAAATAGCTCATTCTAAAAAGAACCGAAATTCAAAGCCAAATGGAACCATATTTTTTGATTCAATTGATTCGATCCCAACAGTTTGCTTAAACCCCATAGTTAGTTCACACATATATTAGTATAAACAGTTATATCATCATTCTAAACTAAACATCTTATTCTAATTCAATTATCACTAAAATGGTACGATCATTATTACATCATTCTAAAACATGGAGCAGATAATAAAATATAATATACAGTGTAAATATCATGAGTGTATCTGATATAGAAATGACAGGATACACTTTGAAAAACTAAAGGGCAAAGGATAATATTATGAATACGAAAAAACTATTTCCTGTATTAAAGAACTATTGGTATAGAAATGAAAATAGTGAAAAAATTGTCCGTTTTGCTCAAATATCGTATTAATTCAGTAATTGAAATGACTAACAACTGTGTAACTGTGAAAAGCTCCAAGTTGGGTGCGTAAAAGACGTGGGAATATTCGTGCAATAAATACATCACTATTATTCACTATTGCACTTCACATTTATTCCAAAAAATTGAGATAGATTACATAACACGTCTCTGCCATTTTTGGTCTTTCATGACTATATATATATATACATATATATATATATATATATATAATAGCGTGTTGATAGACACTCATGTACTGCTTTTTTATTGAATGAATTACAATTTTGCATGTTAAAAAATGAAAATAACAAACTATCTAGTTCAAATATTGCCTCGATCCATATGGAAAAACTGTCGTGTTCAAATGAAAAAACTGTAAAAGTTACATAAACAAACATGAAACATAAAATGAGGAAATATGTTATATGATATTTTTGGTAGAAAATATAGATTAGTAAAAGCAAAATAAGAAATAAAAATTACACTATCATAAGTGATTATTTTATGTTTTCTCTTTATATTAGTATAGATATATTATATATATATATATATATATATATATATATATATATATATGGGATGAAGATGTGATTGATGCTATCCCCTTTTAATGCTCTTATCAAAGATTTTAGTAAGTTCATGTTAGGAATTCAACTTCAACACTTCTAAAAATATTACACAATTCATTTTCCAATACAATATTATTTTATTGTGTCCTTAAAAAATACTCTTATCAAAGATTTTACATTGTTGTATATATTAATATTACAATAATACAAAAATTAAATTACAATGACATCCAAGTATAATCTTTTAAATAAAATATGGTATATGCATCTGTTTTTTATGCCACCAAATAATATCATATAATAATAGTATAATTCAACAACATAATCTCATATTAGTGTAATTCAAAAGATTTAAAAGGAATAAAAAACTCATTAATCTTTTGAGAAAAAACAGAGCAAATTTCCGATACATAGTTTACTATGACATTCAATATATTTTATATGAGAAAATACCACTTCCATAATTATTTATTCACGTCTTAATTATTATTGATTCTTATGTATATAAAATATAATAGGGGTAAGTAATATATAAATTGACTTTGAAATCATTCAAAGTAGTCAATAGTAGTAGAAGGTGAGAGATGCTAGATCACGTGGGAAACACGAGAGATGTTTTGTTTGGTTAGAAATGAGTATGTGACCTAAGTCCCAATCCCCAAATGAGTGAAAGGGAAATTACATAATAAATAAGAAAGAGAGAGACTCTCCAATTGTGACAACACATGCTTATGCCCATCTCATTTTCCTGCCTACCAGACACTCCTATATTCTCATCTTTAATTTTCGTAAATGATATACTAACTATGTATAAATATTACACTCTACATTTAGAATAATTGGTCCAACAAACATGTGATAGCAACAAGTAGTTACGGTGGGTGCAATTAGGAATGTCAATGTGTACACGGATTCGCAGGTATCTGCAATAGGTCAGGTCTCGTTCCATATTTTGGACTCGCGGATAATCGAGATCAACAATTTTAAGATCCGCTATTCAATAGGTCTGAGTTCGGTTAATGATGTACTCACCCCTTGGCTACCCAGACCTGCTATTTCTTACATATATCAACATAATTGTAATATCATGTTAATATTTATTGTAATATCATATTAATTCATTATTATAATATCATATTAATTCATAAATGTGATTGTTTATATTGTTAAACTATGATGTTATGTTTTTAATTCATATGTTTAACATAATATTTGTTAATTAAAGAGTTTTTACTAAATGAGTTTTACATCATAATGTTTAAGTTGTGTTAAAAACTTTAAATTAAGTTTTATAATTTTTTATTTTGTTGATTGTCAAAATAACATATAAGAACATATGAAATAAATACACAAGTTCATAAATTATTTCCAATTATTTTTAATATTTTTGAATTTATTAGTACCAATGGATCCGCAGGGTACCCAATGACCATTGTGTAGTATACCCAGCGAATATTAACACGGGTCTAAGACGGATATGTGTCCAAAAATAAAATAATGGGTAGATCCGATTAATGCACTACCCGAATGCTTTAGACTCATTGTCATCCCTGGATGCAACTGTGCAAAAGCTTTGAGATGAGTATAATAAGTTTAATGAAGTATTATGAACTTTATGTTTCTCACTATTTAAATATGGAGGGGGGAAATTAATTATGCGGTAGTGTAAGAATTCTTTACATTATGATTATATTATTCATCATTCTATTTAATTATTATTAAATTTTAGATATAGAAGTAATATAAATAAATGATATATTAAATGTGTATATCTCCTAGATTAAAAACATTGATCCCTTGTTTAATTTAAATAGTTGACCTTAATTTCAACCGACAAAAAAACCTAGTTTGTAAACAAAATGCTCATTCTTGATATAGTATTTTATTATATGAAACAAACTATGTTAGCCTACGAAACATATATTATATAGTAAAAAATGTATCACTCTATTAATTATTGTGATTAGTTAAAAAAACATTTAATTAATAAACTTGTAACTTAAATAAAAAATTTCAATCAATCACAATAAATGCACGTTTTAAGAGACACTATATGTGCTCCACATATACTCCATTAGCTTAGGAGCAAAACCAAGCTTAGATTTTAAAAGGAAAACTATGTTTAGTTGACTATTTGCAATTAAGTAGTTATTGGAATTGAGAGCTAGTTCTAACTCATCTTTGAGTTAACATTTTACTCCAAGAGCAAGTGGAAAAAATGTACTCTTCATCTTAGTCATCCAATCTTGGAAAAACCAAAAGTTTAGATGTACTTACCAATTCAAATCATTGGATTTCCCAAAAATGAATGATCATGATGTGGAGTATAATTTTTTCGCTTACTCTTGGAGTAAGTGGATCCATCTCCTTTAAAATAATATTGAGGTGTGTTGCCCAAGATTGAAATACACATTTTTTTAATGTTTATGCATCACATGCATGATTTATTAATTAGAGAAGTATGAATAAGTCTATGAACAGGTAATAAATTTGAATGGAAGAGGACAGTAGAGTTGACAATTAGCTATAAATATAGGTATATGAAGAAGTTGTGTATCACTTATTATTATAATTGAACATAAAAATATTTAATTAGTAAATATTTAACTTAAATATATTTTTTCGACGAATCAAAAATGGAAGTGGTATATGAAATAGCAACCACTTTTTGGGATGAATGAAATTTGAGAGAGGTGAAGTTTTTTGACTATACTTGTCTTGTGTATGGAGAAGGGTAGGCATAGGTAGGATTCATCAAATACAGCATGCAACTGTCATAAACTGTGTTTCGTACATACATAATTGTTACCCTGCCACTATGGTCCTTTGCTATCACTATTATTGCAACCCAAAATTAATATACATATTTCACCTTTTATGGTACTCTTATCAGGGTTATCATATAGGACAATTTTGGTAAAGTAATTATTTTTTATTTTTTTATTTGATCCTCAAAAGTTCAACTTCACTTCTTTCACCCTCAAGTCATCTCAATGTAACATTCACTCACCTTCATCTTAAATTATAAGAGAAAAAGTTGTACAGACGAGTTTTATATAACATTATTGTATAATTCATCATTTATATTTAGTTATTATTAAATCTTCAAAAAAACTATAAATTATATACCGAATATGAAAGGACAATGATATTCAATAGTCCCACATGACTTTTGGAAACAATGAAACATATATTTAAGAAGTTAAGGTTTTCATCTGAAATCAAGAGGAGTAATGAAACATATATTTAATCATTATTGAGAAAGATAGAGAATATATATTTACTTCCTAATACTTAAATTTGATTTGGTAGGACAGTTTTCCTAATACTTAAATGTTATAAATCTATGTGCTTTTTCAATGGGCCTTTGAACCAAAAATAGTTTACTGGGCTTTGTAATGTTCTTGTCGCGGGGGTATGAAATAATTTGAACTTTATTTTCTTGAACATGTGGACATCCTTTTATTATTATTTTGGTGTCCTGAAAAGTAATTTATCATGTATATATGTTTCCAATTTTGATGAAATATAAGCTATTTTAATGAATATGTTTCCTATTATAAAATCGAAAATTACACTAATCCAAAAGGAATTGTACTGTAAAGATTTTTTTCTTTGAAAAATACAAATAGTAATTATTTAAAACTTACTTATTAGTAGAAGTTATCACATGTCAATATTTGATAAGATTATTTTTGTCTATCAAATGATATTGGTCACAATTTCACATAATGGAAATAACATGCATTTATTTAAGTATATTGAGTTATTATTGAAACCATATATGACGAGATAATTCATGATCAACTGATATTTTTTATAGAGTAGGGATAAAAGTTATTGATGTTAAGTTTAAGGAACTCAACTACCCCTATTTCTTTATTTGTTTATGTAGTAATGACGATAAATATATAATTGATAAAATGACTAATTAATATTAATTTAAAATATGAATAATTAAAAAACACTTACAAAGAACAAAACAAAGATATATCTACTATGTTGGGAGTCTTAGGTGGTTCGTTTACCACTTTTTATAAGCATTTTAATAAATGCAATGAAAGACAATTTGACTAAAACAATATGATTTTGGGCATTGATGAAAGACAAAGCCAATGAAAAAGTCAAACTCAAAGCAATAATTGCGCATCAACTATGAACCAACCAATCTCCCATTCAGCTAATAATATCAGATTATACTACATTAGAAATGTAGGAATTCCATACAGAATAAGAACAAAAACTGCAAAACTAGTCTCTCTTTCTTGGATCTCTCTTACATATTACCTTCAACTATTTTCTTCAAAACTTCAAAACTACATAGTTTCTTTTACTCTTCATTCTTACATTAGTTAAAGGTCTTGTTGGAATTTGAATCTATTGGCATATTCTGGGTCTAGCATGGAACATCATGTCCAAGCACATTCATCTCCCTTGTTAAGTACTTCAAGTGACTCTGCACAGCCACAAGATAAATGTGGTGTAGAAGGTAATTTCCTTTTATCATTTTAGATTGAAAATGTTTATGCCAACAATGGTTACTAAGGCAATATATGACATGTTATGTTTCATCATCTTTGAATGGTTAGAAATTTAATCAAGCATCAGATATTATATTAGCCATAAGTGAGTAACTTATCATCCTTATTCAATGTTTATTATTTTTTATATAGGTCTTGCCACAAATATTAAGCTATTGTTGAAACTCATTCAAGAACATAATGGGTGTAGTACAAAAGATAACGATGAGCGTAAGTATAATAGGGTGAATGGAATGATATTCATCTTAGACGAGGCCAGGTCCAGGGTTCAAAAAATTCAATCATCTACCAAGCGAAAAGCTGAGCTTAGGCGATGTAACTCGGACCTTAGGCCTAACATTTCAACACCTAGGGACAAAAGGCTCCATCCCGATGTGCCCATAGATGAGAAAGAGAAGCTAAGGAGAGAGCTTAACACGAGCTTGGTGGCACGACAAAGCCTTCAAGCAATGTGTTCGAGTTTGGGAAAAGAAAAGCAGATTATGGCTTCCGAACTTGCAAGAAAGGCTCAAGAATTTACAGAAATGGAGGAGTATATCAGTGATTTAAAAGCACGGAATGACACATTGTTGGAGAGGTTGCATGCTGCAAGCTCTGAACTCAAGGAAAGGAAGAATGGTGGAGTTGATACGGAAGGCTATGCTCTACAAGAGCGTAACAAGGCACTTACGGAGCAACTACAAAAGTCAATTGATGGTTATAAGTCTTTGAAGAGAAAGTTCAGAGACACACAAGAGGAAAACAAGGAAATGCATGCTACAATGGAGCAAATGGAGGTGGAAGTTCAAGCAGGGATTGGCAAGATACACTGCTTCAAGGAAGAAATTGCTCCAGGGAGTGAACAAATCCAAGAAGAGATTTCAGCTTTAGAACATTTGTTTGAATCTCTTAACATGAAAATCTCAAAGCACACGCAGAAGGAAACATAATACGATGAGGCAAAAGCTCAATCTGTAATTGCTAAAGGGAAGACGCAAATAATGAAATACAGGGGAGTAGAATGGACATTGTATCAACACATCACCCAAGTACAGCATGCTCTTATTCAATTCGTGTACAAAATGAAAACCTACATGGTACACGTTCATGCACCTATGTATTAAACTGCTTGTTTTCAACTTCAAAGCAGCCCCAAAAGCCACACTTTGTATAGATATTAGCATAGTTAGCCTCTCAGGAATTTAAATTCATTGTAAATCCTTCTATTCATGAAAGAGCAATCTATTCCTTGTGAAAATTTTCAGCATATACTACGGAGTATGATTTGCACAACAGTGTAATTCTACAAACGTTAAAGTTTAAAGAAAGAATATTCGTTTGCTAATAAAAATATCTTTGAACTCGATGATCCACATTCCACAATATGCTTTTCCAGAGCAGTTGATTATAACATTGTGTTTTCTTCAGTTCAAACAGTTCCATGAAGATTGATGCTGCATTTTATTGTTTACCTAGGCTCATATTTACTAACCTATGAGTATTTTCACGGAAGAGCTGTCCTAAATTTAAATGAGATCTTGAGCATTTAAAAAAATTAACAAAATGATAGGGCAATAATTAGAAGAAAGGACTACGAAGATGGGTTAACAGGTTCAATAAATGTTCCCCATTGAACCAACTCTTAGACACTACAGATCATTCTCAAGGCATTGTCTATAAGAAATAGGGCAACTCCTATAGAGTCAAGTATCCAATTTACTGTTAAAAGCTATCTTTTGTATTAAATACATAAATTGATTGAAATTTTGCCTATACCATGGCTCAAACACTTGATAAACAAAGATAAAAAAGGGAAAACCAAAGTTTGGGACCATGTACCAGTAAATAACCTCAACGGGTACATTTTATGGAGCAAGGCTTTGGAGCTTGCAGGCTGCAATAGAATTCAGAATCCATGTATTGCTTGCAACCTTTGAACCTGTAGAACTTGCCAGGGCCTCTGAATCACATTGCCTTTGTTTTATAATTGTATCCCTTCTCAAAGGACTGAAATTATCAGGAAACTCAAGGCTGTAAATGATGAGGGTTTGGTTTGGATGCATATCAGGTGATAGTGCTTCTTGGTAACCAGACACTGGTTTTCTATGCAGAATTGTCCCTTCAGCAGCAATCACGAGATCTTGTAGATAGCCCTTGTATGACTGTTCAAAATCTCCCATAAAATAGAAGCTGTAGCCATAAAATAGTTTTGGTTGCTGCATAAGAAAATTGATTAACTCAAGTCACTTGTTTGTACCCAACACATTTTAGTGAAATAGACTGCAACCACTATAGCTTAACTCAATTGAGATGCATCAGACCATCCAATGCATCTAATTTGCATACTACTTGAGTATCTCTTTTTTTCTACTATGTAAATATAAGAATGGTTTCTCTAGGTAAGTCGTGGCATTATAGAAAAATGGTTTAGCTGGCACCATAATGACAACCAGAAGGCACATTAGTAGGAAACATACATTACTCCATTACTATTCTGTGTTTCTCATCATCAACCTATCATTATATCAGAATAACAATTAAAATATCACAACAATGAAAATCTAACCTTGTTTAATACTCTTAGTCGTCCAAGACGAGGACCACCCCTGATTCCATGGATGTCCACATTAATTTCGTAATGCTCCTCATCAACATGTCCCATTTCCTTCAAGCAAGCTTTGATCCCTGGTTAGCCAACAACAAACCACCCACAGAACAAAAAATTACAACACAAGTAAAAAGGAAGAAAATACTTCTATTAGAATATTAGAATATTCCTTTTATAATATTAAAATATTCTCCTCTTTGTTATGTTACTGTTGCTATTAGCCTAGGTGTCCTCATCTCCTATAAATAGGAATGACTCACACCTCATTTGTAACTTTTATGATTTTACCCATTCAATACAAAGTAACTAACAAAATGTTAGTTACAGAATTCAATTACTCTTCTCCCTAAAACTTAGGGTTTGCTTTTTTCCTCTTCTCTCTTCACTTTTACTTCTATATCTTTACAACTTCAAGATTTTATTTTAGTAAATACATTTTAATACAGTATTTTGAAACGAAAAAGTATGAACAGAAAAAGTTGTAATACAACAACTGAACTTACACTCAATATTGAGAACCCACTTTCCCTCCAGAATACCCAACAATACTTTGAGGGTCCTTTTGCATGCCCCATTTTCATCTGCTGATGCTATTACATGGGTGACACTTGAATCCCATTTTTTCAAAACTGTAACCCCGGATTCTCTTTCAAATTCAGAAACAACACCCTACAATTTCAACCAAAAAATAAAAGTAATAAATATGATTTCTTTAGTCATAGTTTCTAATTAGTCATATGCAAAAAAATATTACCCTCTCTTGCACTGATAGAGCAGAACAACAAAGTACTATTTTATTGTAGGATCCATGAGCAGTCTGACTTTGACCTGTATTGTCATGTTTGCTAGCAAGGGTTTTCCTCTCTCTAGCTGTGTTTTTTTTACTCCTTTCTTGGGATCCTGAACTTTCACTGGGCAACTTGGAAGAAGCATGCAGAGGGCATAACATGACAAAATTTTCCTGAAGCATTAAAATAAAAGAAACTAATTAGATGATTTTATCTATAAAAAAAGTATCATAAAATTTTAAATTCTGATCAATCTTTAATCATGTACCATATCCCATCGACATTGAGAAGTTAACTTGGCACAAGGAACATGAAAGCTCTTCCGACAACTCTTCTCATAACAACCAAGTGCAGCCCCCTTAAGTCCACAAAAACAACATTTAATTCTCCGACTTCTGCTTATTTCAGCTTCAAGATTTATTGCATTATCATGTATGAAATATACATTGGGGGCCCTGCACATTTTTAAAACACATTAACTACAAACATATCAAACTCAACTTGAATTCCAAGTTCCAACTGAATCTAGTTACTGAAATCAACTTAACTAAATCAAATGTTTTAGTTAAATAGTTAACTATATGAAGGATGGTCAAATTGAATATAAATATTAGAATTAGAAAGACATCAAGTTTTGGGAAAATGCAATGCTTTCCTAAATAAGAGCAGACCCAAAAAAACTAGTACATCTACAGTAAATACTTAGATTGACAAATGATACCAGTGCAGAAATAACAATGCCAATAAAGTGACAATTATTTACCATTCCGTGCAATTCCTGTGAGAATGTGTGACTTTGTATCCACCTTCATAATCTGCAGTTACAGGCTTCCCGTCATAGTAATGTACCATTGGTCCAGAATCCTGTATTAGTGATCACATAAGTTCCCGCCCATATATAATGATAAAATAAGGAAGCAATCAAGTTTACCTCTGTTTCTTCTGATGAGAAGCAGAAAACACACTGAAACTTTTTGACATGACTCTCACATTTCTGTAAAACTGGTTGATTCATCAAAGGAGATTGCATCTCTTTTGATGTATCATTCAAAGCCTTAGCATGAGGAATTTGTTGACGACTTGCATTAGGTTGGATTTCTGTAACATTTTTAGTCTCCATGATACCATCAGAGGAAAGTTTCAACTTTTTGGCACTCCTCAATTCTCTATTGCAAGACATAGAATTGCTTGTAGAGTTGCTTTTGTTTTGCCTGTTATTAGAGGCCTTTCCATTATCAACCATCTCAGGAGTCAAAACTGATGATACAGAATCAGCAAACTCATTGGTTTTGTTTTGCACTGGAGATAATTCTTCAGGTAGATCCTGCACATAATTCGACTTTCGTTTTCCAGATCTTTTCCTCTTTCTTTTCTCACCAATATCATGAGGACCATTCTTCTCAATTTCTTCTTTACATGGTGAATTATTTGCCATCTCCACCTCACCACTCGGAACTAATATATTTGAGAGTGTACAAGCAGTTTGATTTGTACTGGAAATGAATGGAACCCTCTTGGACATTCTATTAGTCTTCCCCAAATTAGAACAATCATGCTTATGGTCCAACACTTTCTCCAGGTTGACTTTTGATGATATATTGGAACCAACATCCATTCCATTAACTGGATCTCTTTGTTCCCCAGTCTTCCCTTGCCTTGCCTTTCCCCTAGCCTTCCTACCTCTCTTTGTAGACTTTTTTATCCCATTTTGATCATCAGAACTTATAATCTGAGAAGCCACAGTTTGTGGTAACTTGTTATCCAATCCATTTCCTTCTTTGGAATTCTCAAATTTTGAGTTGTCAGCATCAGCACTTGACCAGTTTTTTTCCAGCTCTTGTGCCGATGCAACAAAATTCACTTGATTTTCATCAATCTCACAAGTATCCTCAACCTGCAAATAACATACAATTGTATTAAAACATCAATGATTAGTTAAGACATAAGATCCTAGGTCAAGTACGAATAACCTGCCATTTTAATTCTCTCATTACCTGCATTTTAATAGGACTTGAAAATAATTCAGGAGAGCAAGGCCTTTGTGTCCACTCAAACATCTCACTATCAAATAAAATAACAGAGGCTTTATTTTGTGCCTCATCCTACATGGAAATAGCAAGCAAAAATATTATAATTCAATCAAAACATATACTAATGTTATCGTTACCATTCAGCTTGAACAATCCAAACTGCTTCAATTCATTTCCAAATTTGAAATTTCACAAGTATGTGCTAATATCAGTTAAACCAAATTTTCAAGTTCAGGCACTTCAACAGTATTTTTCTAAACATTCAACTAGTCAATTAAGTAAAGAGAGAGAGAAGGTGGGATTTTAAATATAAATATAAGAGCTATTGTCAAATGGTTTTTTGTCAGACCTAAAATGAATAACTACTCAGATATGATTCACAATTCCATTTGTTTATGACAACATACAAGAATGATATAGTGCAGGTACTTACTGATGGAGCCTTTTTAAAGGGGCTTTCATCATCAGAGTCCTTGAGATCACTGAATGAAGGAGGAGTTGGTGTTGCGCAATCAATGAGTTGATCCCCATCAGAGTCCTGACTTATCTTTTCACCATCTTCCTCTTCTCTTAACCAAAAGAAAGGTGAAAGAACATGATCATCCTTTTCATTTTGGAGAGGCCTTTTATTTGCCAAGATCAAACCCTCTTTTGTTCCCTCTTTATTAACTTCATTTAGAGTGTCTCCAAACTTATAATCTATTAATGGAGTTTCTGAAAGAGGGTCCTGTGGCACTTGAATCCTTTTCTTTGCTGGAAAATATGGTTTTGCAATTTCAACACCTTTTGTGCATGACATTATCTTTTTCTTTGACTCCTTTTTTCTGATGAGTTTTTTCTTTTGTGCATAATTCTTATGAGTTTCGCCGGCATCCTTCATTTCAATATCAGCATCACCTTCATGTAGCTTTTCTCCATCTGTAAGATAATTGAGTGCTGGTAAGGTATAGAAGGGTGGACAAAAAATGTATATATCATACAGTGATAAATTTCCTGCTTGGGAGTAAGGCAGGTATATAAAAATATAAAGCCACATACGCAAACTTAAGTAAAGAAAAAAGAGCATGTGATTAGCAGATAACAAACTCAAACTATTTTCACCTGTATTAATAATACTACTCAATTTACTCATAATAACACAAACTTAAAACTGGTTGGGTGAAAAAATACAGAACAAGTACAATAAAATGGGAAGCAATCTTCAAATTCAAATTAAAATGAATGGTCATTGCCTGATAATTTGGTCACAGGTACATTCTGAGTGAAAGACGTACTAATCCCTGAAGCATTCTCCATGCTCATGTATATGTTGACCATGTTGTCCATTTGAGGAGCAGGGCGAACCTCTAACAGAAAGAAAATACATGTTTCATTGTTTAGCCACAATTAACAGTAAAAAGACTAAAAACCACATATAAGAAAGAGAAGCATACAAAGTTGGAATACTCATTTCATTTTAAAGCCAAATACTAAGACTTAAGACTAATAGTCAAAAGTCCGGCATCGTTAATGATATGCTCAAACAACAACAACCAATCCTTAATCCCACTAGGTGGGGTCAACTCTAATATTTGTAAAAGGGTGCTTAGCGCACTAGGCTCCCACCTAGTAGTGTAGATGCAAGTGGCCTTACCCACACAAACAAAGATATCATTTTCAGGATTTGAACTCATGATCTCAAAGTCACAAGGCAAACAACAACCTTATAGTTGTGCTGATGCTCACTGACTATTAATGGTGTGCTTGAACATGATACTAAAAAAAAGATGAGTCCATTTTCATTAAAATTTACACAAAGCAGCCAAAGAAACCAAAGAATACAAAAGGCGCACAATTTGAACACGAAAAAAGTGTTGGCTGCTCAATAAAAACAACAAAATATTATCATCTGTTCAAAGCACTTGTTCCAATACATTAACAAATAACATTGAGTTTTGAATCAATTAAAATACAATAAAAAGGTCGTAATTGTTGTGTTAAATTATTCCAACTGGAACAATTAGGTTAATTTGAGCTTGACAATTTAACTGCAACCCTTTTCAAATTATAATAAAAACTCATTAACTTAACCACCATCTCCGCTTGCCACTAATCGGGAGCTTCGTGCAACAGACATCAATATTTTATTTAGATTTGAAACAAATGTAATATAAAGAAAACGAAGGAGAGTGAGTTACCTCTACGAGTGAAAGGTACTTTACAAACAGGACAATCAGAAGCCAACTTCATCGACTTGAGAATACACAATCTGAAAATAAACAAAAAATCAGGTCCATGAAATTGAATAATTGAAAGAAAAAAACAAAGAAAGGGGAAAAGAACGTACTTGCAGAATACATGATTACATGTAAGTGAAACTGCAGAATCAAGCAAACTCCAACTACAGAATGAATTGAATAATGAAAATAAAAAATTAGAAATAAAAATAAAAAAGGAGAGATGAGAATCATGAGATAGAGAGATACCAAATGGGACAGTTGAGTTCTGTGGCCATTCTCTGAAGATACGAAGAACCAATGCTATCACTCATTTTCACAAACACACTGTGTGCGTAGTCATTCGTATGCAGCATTTATATTTATCTGTTTTTTTTCTTTCAATTTTTAAAACTCGCGGTCTTTGGCGCCTAATTTTTCACCCTTTTCCTTTATTCTTTTCCATTCAGTCATGGTAACTTCATTACCTGTCCACTCTATCTTATTTTGTAGATCAATTTTTAGGCTGGAGAGATCCATTTATTCTAAGAAGATTAAGAAACTTACTCCAAATCATAGTTATTAATTTTCGGGGAAACCAATGGTTTAGATTTATTCATTAATTTAAAAAATTGGATTTTTATAGAATTGATGGCTAATATATAAAGTAAATTTAAAAATTTACTCTTGGAATAAGGGTATCCCTCCCATTTGTTATCATGCAAGGTCTAATATATCAATCTAATTATTATGAGTTTTCATTATGAATGTAATATTGTTAATCATATACAGTAAATACATTGTATATTATTTATTTATATTTCAATATAATTAAAAATAAATAGTAGGTAATATATTGTTAGTTTAAAAATTGCATACATGTTTTATTTTATTATGGTGCAATTTTATTATTAAATTTAATTTTTTTACTATTCTATTTGGCATCGGATGAAATATATTAAACTTGTATTAAAAGTTTGGAATGAGCATTATACATATGCGATTATGAATAAGATGTACAAATCCTCCTTGTTAAATTATTGTTTTTTCTAATTTATGTATCTCTCATGTTTCATTATTTTCATCCGACTATTTGAAATTAATTTTTCAGCGAGGAATTTCAGTTTTTACACTTCATAGTCCTAACATTCAGAAAAACTCTTATTTTAAATGGATACATTATATCGGGTATCCTCATAGGACTTAGTATAATTACACCAACTACCTCTTAGGTGAGGTGAATGTAATGTTTAAAAAGTTAGTGAAACTTACACTTAATTTAATCGAGTTCTTATCATAAAGTTTTTTTTCGATGTGTTTTTAACCCATTTATTTCAATTAGTTTTCACTTATTATATACAAACTTCCTTGTTTTTCAGCTCCTCGATCTTAATAAAATGATATCAATTTGGTGAAAATAAGATTTATGTGAGAGATAGTTTACGAACACTATTTGTAGGCATGGTTTACGAAAAAGAAAAGTTTGAGAGAAGAAAATCAATATAAATTATAGTGATTTTTTTAGTTGTTTGGTATCGTAGAAAATGGAAAGAAATTTAAGAGAAAACTCGTTGCTAATCTTCTCCACTTGAGTTTCCGACACAATACTAGAGAGAAAACATATAGGTATGAGTCTCATAGTGATGCTATTGAGAGTAGCTTTGGCAATAAAGATTCATCATTCTTTCAATTTAAGAACCAGCAAATATCAGTATCCTCACAATGTTTCAAACAATACTATAAAGAAGCAAGAAAGTTATTCAATACTCAAATTCAACACAACACAAAAAAACATACTAGCAATTTCACCATAAGATAACATGGGCTTAGCCTAGGAGGGAAGGGGGTAAAAACAAGAGAGCTGAACATTTTTTCTTTTGCTAAATCATGCATTCTTCATCACCTGCAAAATAAAATGAAAAACAAATAAGAATTATATAAAGCAAATACCATTCCAAATGTGGCTATGAAATAGACAAGCATTGAAGTTATGTGTTGTTACAGGCACTAATCAAACATTATATATGAACAACTGTCTCAAAAGTTAAGGAATTGGACCATGCATCTTTGCACACAAGATCAGTGAATTTGGTACATGTAAAACAGATCCAAACTAAAAGAGAAACAAATTTAAAATAAGCTAAGTTCAGATACACAAGGAAGTAAAAAACTTTCACTTTAGATTTATTAAAGGGTCAATTTAATCAAATATGTCCATATCATCAAACTTTGTAATGCATGCAACAATTTAAATGCCTTTTACTTCATTCAGCCTATCAAGTATTTGAGACCAAGTATTCAAAACATGTTTGTTTTGCTTGTACCTGCTGTAACTAGTTTCCATAGTCCATTAGAGATATCTCTTAAACATTGCATTTCTTACAATAGTTAATTCATGATGATCAAAGATGGTTTTGACAGCATAAGGATATGGTCAGTTAACAAATTTGCTTTCTGGCTTTCAGTAACTACAGCCTTTGCCGGATCGGCTAAAAGGACAGCAACTTAATTATCAGTCATTTATATTTGTCATGATAATATGTATAATTTGAAAATCAATAGGAGAAAGTATTAAATAAGTGGATTGGTGGGTTATGATAGTATACATTATGATTTCTTTTAGGATTTAAAAGAATATAATATTTGAAAAGTACTAAATAGAAATCTTTGATAACATGAGTTGAATGGTTCAAATTGTTAATTACAATTTATATAATTTATCATATCTGGATGAAATATAAGTCATGCCATAGCATGACTATTTTGAGAACCAAAGCAATGATTTTGCCCTTCCTTTCTCATGTGCTTATGTTTTGAAAAGACAGCTAGCTTTAAATTAATGTTGGTAAACCAAATTTGGATGCCTAGGCATGAATAATGAACTATAAATTTGTGACTGGATCTGTAATGAACTCTATTTTGGTAAATGATACGCTTATACTCTGGAACGTTCGCTATGTTAAATAAAACAAAAGCAATCACAGACAACCATAGATAGAACAAACTGAAAAGGGGAAGAAAAAACCATCAATCACTGTCAGACTAAAAAAATAACAAACAGTTTACCACCGAAACAAAGAAACAATTCCAAGTAAACAAGCAAGGATCCTGATGTTTATTGCTAAGCATTGAACTTTCAAAATATATTTGCAGATGTCAACACATGAAATGTATAAAACAAAAAAGAAAGTAAGAATACTAACTATAGTACCTTAGCTTCAACCAGGAAAAACCAAGCTTTCAACGTAATCCTCTCCATTCTCCAAAAATTCGTGGTTGGTTTCAATAAGCTCAACTCTATTACTTTTCAAGTTATAGATAATTGCTCCAAAATCATCTGTCCTTGCCATCACTATGACATCACCATTCTCAGATGTGAACAATGGTATAAGTGGATGATCAATATCGACTTGAAGATGTTGATCACTAATGATGAACAACTGAGTCCAAGAACTTTCAACGCCAAACTCCTTCATCTGCCACATGACAAAATGAGTTCCCCTATAATGGAAAAAGAAACACAAGGAACCACTCAAAACCTTAAGATCTGATTCGATACAGGAGACTTCAACAAGACCAGCAGGTAGTGACAAGTATTTGTATGTCTCCTTCTCCAAATCAAGCGAAAAAATCACTAAGTGATTAACAGTAACAGTACGCCAATCATAACCATAACCAGATTTACGAAGTGCTAACCAATTAAGGGTGCCATTCAGAAATTGACCATCAAGTTCGCCTATAGGAAATGTAGGGAAACTTAAAATCTCTTTCCAACAACTGTCACCCATGCTGTGAACTTTCACGATAGTGTTTTCTAAACCCAAAATCATTGCTACCACCTTGTAAGTGTCACTAGAACTATCATAACCAAATCCATACCTAGCAGGAGAAAATGGGTAACCGGGCAATTTGTTGACATATAAAGGTGGTGATTTTTTGGAAGTTAACCTGAGAGCAGGGTTCCAAAATCGGAAACAGGATTCAATGACTCCATCATTGACAAAATGACTACGGAAACAAACCAATCCATTGCAGGAACCAACAGACCAATTAGTGTCATTTACTTTGAAGCATCTACCATCTTCGACATTAACTACGGAAGATATGTTGTTGTCAAGTAAAGATTGTTTTGAGCAATATATAGCACGAATGTCAAAATCGTCCTCCTCCTCATCTAAACCTTTGTTTACAAATAATATGAGATTGGCGTTTTTTGGTGAATTCTGAAGATGTAATTTCACAAATTGGGGATTATGAGATATTAGGGATTCCCAAGATTTGGAAACACGCCTGAATTGGAGAAGATACTTGACGGGAAGGCGTGACAGGATTTCGATGACGAGTTCATCGAGGAGGATTGCTGACAGCGGCAGCAGAGCATGACCACCAGTTTCCATGAGAGCAAACGAAGGGAATGGCAGAGTGAGTAACCAACCCTAGCTGAACATAATGTCCTCGTATCACTACAATTGACTACTTTAATACCCGTGCTACTGTACATGTTGATTGTTATGCTTATTATATTATCTAATAATGTAATGTTATTTGATGAAATATTAAACACATTTAATATTTTTGTGCTAATTTGAAATAACAACAATCAAGCCTTAATTCCACTAGTTCGGGTCAACTACATAGATCGAACGACATCATAATGCTTTATCATAAATCATGTTCGTTGACAAAACATGATCTCTAAATTTTTCCTAATCCTTTCACCTATGGTTTTTCTTGACCTCCCTCATCCTCTAGGAATAAGACTAACCTTCATTTGATATACTCTCTTTACTAAGGTTTCTAACGGTCTCCTCCACACTTGTCCAAACAACATAACTCTACCATGTTTTCTATATAATAGGACTAGTCCAACTTTCTCCCTAATGCATTCATTTCTAATCATATCATGTCTAGTGTCTAGTGTGTCTACCCATCCAACACAACATTCTCATAACTGCTACATGAAGTTTATGGTGGACAACAAAACCAATTGATGCCTACACATATAATAGAATTCAATTATTGATTATTATCGCTTTACTCGTAAGTCCATAAATACCAAATAATTTCGCTTTACTACATCAACTTCTCATTGTAGATCATACCTATATACCCCCGCTGACTTTTTCACTAAATAGTTAGAATGATAAAGAGATTCTTTTTAAAAAAATTCCATATTAGACAGGTGTCAAGACCCTTACAACAAAATATAAATCTTGACAACTCTTGCCGATTCCAATTTTTCTTTTGCGGTTCTACTGATGCTTATTACAAGGGAACAATATGAGCTTGACTGTATACTCCTGCAACTCTTTCCAACTCTTTTATGATTTCTTATTGTTGGTATACCAAATACGGATTCCTGCTAGTTAATTAGGCATGATTGAAGAAATATAAACATGTGATTGCATCTAAAATGAACTCTAATTTGGTAAATGATATGCTTATACTCCGCACCTTTCACTATGTTAAATAACAACTTAGCAAGTGATTTAAACCTTAAACGGAGGCAATCGCAACCAACCATATTACAAACAGATAAAGGAAAAACCACCAACCAAACAACGATGACCGATGACATCATCATTAAATCACTACAAGGCTAAAAAAAGCAAACAGTTTGTCACACCATTAAAGAAACAATTCCAAGTAAACAAACAAGGATCCTGATAATTATTACTAAGCCTTGAACTTCCCAAATAAATTTATAGACAATAACATATGAATAAATAAAATGAAATAAAAAGTAGAATAGTACCTTGATTTCAACCTGGCAAAACCAAGCTTGGAACACAATCCTTCGAATCCATCCAAATTAGGTCGCCGGGAATTTCAATACAACCAACTCCACTATCTTTCCATTTATAGAGAATTGCTTCAAAATCTGTATTGTTTGGTACCACAACAACTTCACCATTCTCATATACTCCTTCATTTGCCCTATGACAAAATGAGTTACCATGTAATAATGGGAAAAAAAACACAGGCAATTCACCCAAATTCAAATATGTGGTTAAAAATTGGGAATTTCATCAAGAGCAATGTCGCATTCTCCAAATGAAGTGAAAAAATAACTAATTGGTTAACAGTAACAGTGCCTCAATCATAAGCAAAACCAGATCTACCAAGTGATAACCAAATATAGGTGGCACTGAAAAATTGTCCATAAATTTGATCTATAATAGGAAATGCATGGAAACTTAGAATCTATCTCCAACAATTGTTACCCATGATGTGAACTTCGACAAAGTTTTTTCATGACCCAACCTTATAAGTTTTACTTGAACAAGTAAAGATGGAGACTTTTTGGATATTAATCAAATAGTAGGGTTTCCCAAAACGGAAGCCTGGAGATTTATCATTGAAAACACGAATTTTAAGAAAACGGACCAATACATTGCAGGAATTGGGGTTATGAGAAATTAGGGATTTCGTGGATTTGAAAAGACAGATGAATTGGAGAAGAGAGTTGATGAGTTGGTGAATGAGGAATGGGTGACAGCGGTGGCTGAGAACCACCACTCATTTCCATGACTGCCGAGTAGAGGAAATGGTCACTTCTTAGTATCATAGTTTCTTCTAAAATACTAAGGAGCCACTTAAATTTCTCCCATTTCACTAATTAACACTCACATCTTCAATGATGATTAAATATGTATCATTAAAATGATATATTCTCCTACTAAATTCTCTTACTAATCCTCATACACAAAAAGTTATAAGGATATAATATTACTCATCATGAATACAAGTATGTTTAATTGAATATTCATAAATTTTATGGTACTATTAAAGTATCTTCACCATATGAGTAAGAAATTGATCAATTTTAGTTTCCTTGTTGTCGCGACCCGATTTTCGGTTGGAAGACCGGCCCTGCGACTTAGGGAGAGACGAACTCGATTTCTACCTCTTCCATTTGTTTTGGAGTCGCCACTATGTTTTTTGCGGATAAAAGCGGATAAAACGTAGAAAACTCTAAATATGCCCAATTAGGATAATTTGGTATTTGAAAAGAGATTCTGAGCTCGGGAGTCGATTACGGATCAGGAAGGTATTAGCACCTCGTCCGCCCGTATTAAAACGATATCCTCGCTAATAACATGGACTTTTATACCCTTAACAATTATTTATTAAAATTCAATAATTAAAGCAAAATGTTTTATTTTTTATTGTTGTGTCTGACAATAGTTCATCTTGCTCCTACGTATCCCTAGGTGCAATAGGGAAATCAAGGCTACGTAGTTCTGGTTTGAAAAGTAATTTAGTTGGTTTGAGTAGTTTTAAAATATGTTGAAGTAGTTAAGTCATACAATATGATTTTTTTCTAAAATACTTTTGATAGAGAATTAATAGTTTAGAGATAGTGTTGGTCTCTCACCTTCTTCCCATTTTCGGAGAAGTCAGAGTCAACTTGAGCCATAACCTTACTATAAAAATTCCGTTAAAATTCGTTTAAGTAATAAGGTAGTTTTTATTTAAAACATTTTTGACATGAAATTAATAGTTTAGAGTCGGTGTTGGTCGCTCACCTTCTTACCATTTTCGGAGAAATCAGAGTCAACTCGAACTGTAACCTTACTATAAAAATTCCATTAAAATTCATTTAAGTAATAAGGTAATTTTTATTTAAAACATTTTTGGCATGAAATTAATAGTTTAGAGTCGGTGTTGGTTCTTCCCATTTTCGGAGAAGTTAGAGTCAACTCTAACCGTAACCTTACTATAAAAATTCCATTAAAATCGTTGAGTAATAAGATAATTTTTATTTAAAACATTTTTTATATATGAAATTAATAGTTCATAGACGATGTTGGTCGCTCACCTTCTTCCCATTTTCGGGGAAGTCAGAGTCGATTCGAACCATAATCTTGCTATAAAAATTCTATTTAAAAATCGTTTGAATAATAAGATAATTTTTATTTAAAACATTTCGGTAAAATGAATAAAGATAGTGAATTATTTGATACATGTATCACTAGGAAATTTTTATTTTTATTTTTTATTTTAGCCAATTGTTAGTATCCATCTCTATGGAGTCAATTGATTGGGACATAATCGTTTCTAAACAACTCAGTAAAAACACATATACATGTGCTAAACATATAACATTGGATCAATAGTTGAAAATCAAATAAGTATGGGTAATTCCATTGAATATGTGTGACTGTTTGGTATTCAGGATGCACAAAAATGCATTGTTATCTAATGGTTTGAACAAATGACTTACTTGAGTATGCTTTTACCTTTTGCCTTGTTTTCGGAGATGCTAGAATTACTGAATTTGGATTATTCTGCTTGTTGTGATGACTGAGTCATTTCCCTTTTCTGATTCCTCTATTGGGTGTATGTTGGATTGTTTGTATTATACGATCCATGTGATATATGACATCTCTTCTAGTGTATTTTGGTTACTTGTGAAAAAGTGTATGTTCTCTATGGCAATCGAATATGCTTATGTATGGATGCAGACGTTGTGTATTTGATTGCCTTTATTAAATTGATAATAATCTGATTTCTTTTCCTTTTGA